>CAOKZL010000548.1:0-600000 GCA_948472985.1 Iguana delicatissima | reverse complement strand
TTTACCCATTCCATTGTGCAAAAGGGAAAGCCAAGAAAAGTCTTTGAACTGGGCAAAGGAAGACTGCGGAGGGCTGCTTCACTTTGGGTAGTTGTTGTGTTGCCTGCAGGAGAAATAGTATAAATGACAACCATGTCTTCTCAAGTATCAAGTACACATGCCTGGAAGGCTTGACTAGGACACACATCAGTAGCTCACTGTTTTTATGCTTGCTATGACGAACACCACTGTTAATATATTTTACTGAAATATTCAGCAGAAGTCAGATGTTACAAAGTAATGGATATCTTTGACAACAACCTCGCCTTCTCTTTCTCTGAATATGCCTGAAAAAAGAATATACCCAGACACGGCAAGCCATCTAGAAACCACAACAACTGCTTTACTACACATTCCACTCCCCTTCCCCATGTGACTCAGTTGTATATTAAACAGGTACATGCAGGGATCACCTAGATGGCACATGATCAAGTCCTCCAAGAGCCTGATTGAACAGTCTAGAATTTCTCTTTCTGAGAACTGCCCATGGCCCATAAAAATATTAAGAAAATGGCTGCCAAAGTAGTGATATAATTAAGTCACATTCTAGAGTCACGTACATGCTTTATTGCCCACACCTTCAAGCTGATGTAGTGGGGTTAAGTAACTCTTGACAACACTGGCAAATAAGTATCTTCAACCTGTGTGTATTTATTCAAAAATGAAGCAGCTCATTTTTGTTCAGAAAGGTCAGTTAGTTTCTAAAGTAAAATTAAATATATCTCTAGCTAATTAAATGTTTGGTTTTACTTTTAAAACCAACCAGTCATTTCTGAACTTTTCTCTGCTTCATTTTTGAATAAATATACTCAGAAACTGCATTTGGTTCAGTTCTTTTGCCCAGTGTGAAAGCTGACCTTACTCATAAGGTTGAATCCTGGACAGAAACATGATCACTGAGTTGTGAAGGAGTTAGTGGAAGTTCTGGAAAGAAGCCCTGTCCTTTTCATTATAGAAAAGCCATAAGTTTGGACTCACATCTATGGGAATCTTCAGTCATTAAATTTCATAGAATCATAGAAAGACCACAAGAGCCATCCAGTCCAGCCTCCAGAATTGGACACAGTATCCCAGTGGATCTGAACAAACGACCAATCCACTGAACAAACGACCAATCCACAATCTATCATGGTTGCTATGACTGCTGGATGTTATGGTGGGCTTCTAATTTCTGTAAAATTGTGGTGGCAATTTTAATCATAGGAAGTTACTAAATTCTGTGTTCATGTGAAGGTTTCCCCCTGAAACCCTTGTCCTACACTATTTTTCTTCTAGTGTACTCAACTAGCAAAAATCCAACTTGGGGAAAACTTCAGAAGTCACCTCTCACCTGTTGCTAAGATGTTTTCATCTTTTCCCCACAGTTCTGTAGCTGTTCAGCAACAACCTACAATTGAAGACATGCATCTGTTGGAAGGCTGTAGCAAGAGGGAGTGGCAAAATGAAAGCTTTGTCCCATTGAATGAGAACTCTGCCACCCCAAATGAAATTTGTCTTCAGTCTTCATATTTCTAGCATTGCAGAGAGTGAGACACTGAAAATCATTCACATCTAGACCACTTCTATTTGTTGTGCTCACATTCCTTTGGTCACTTTGCTTGTTCTTTTTCTTTGGATGTCTAAATTGCATTTCTAAATGCTGAACTGGAGTTTTAATTTAGTGCAGTTCTAGAAATTTGTGAACTGATTAAAAACTTGGGGGTGGTACTTATCTGAGTGGGGCAATGTCCTCATTTTGCCCTCCCTGAAGCTTACATCCCTAATCTATTGTCAAGCAACATATAAATTGACACAGTGGGATAGGCTATGTTAGTATCCTGTGTCCTCAAGCTTGCTTGAGAGATCTGCCTTCAAGATTCAGATTAAAACTGCCTGGGGGATAAACTTGAATGACACAGTACACCTATGTAATGGCTAGTCTGTCCATACTAGAGGTGGGCAAAGTGTGAACCATGGACTGCATGTGACCCCCAAGGCCATTTTTGTGGGTCCCAATCCCCCCCAGGTCAAAAAAGATTTTCTGCAATTTTTTTTCAAGAAAAATGTTTGCTCCAAAATGCTCACACCTCCTGGGCGTGTGGAGGGCATTTACACCACATCTGAGGACTCAGTGGACCCACCAGGAGTCAAACCAAAATAATGCAAAATTTTTCAAAAATCTTTTCCCCCTCAAAATGCCAAAAATCCCTTCTAGGAACCCCAGTGCTTGGGGGGGAGATATTTGGGGGCAAGAATTCCTTTTTCTTTTACCAGACCATGTACAGTAGGGGTTGTGGCCCTCCAATGTCTCCCAGAGGACTAATGCAACCCCCTAGTTTTCCATAATTGTCCAGTGCTGGTCTATACCAATGATTGAAAACAAAACAATGGTGGAATGTTATGGATGCAATGAAAAGGAGAAAATTCACATGTCTGTGCATATAAGAAATCCCTATTATTAATTCCACTAATAGTTAAAACTAATAGAACAATAAAGTGGATCCCTTTCCATCTGGAATTTTCACTCTCTGGAGACAGCTCTTATGAAGATTACAGATGATCTTCTGGCCAAGTCAAAAGGTCTATAATTATTCTTCTTCATCCTTCTGTAGGCTTCCTTCTTCTGCTAGATTCCCTTCATGACCTAGCATTTACTGATTGGCGGATCAGTTGCCTCATGTCTTATTTCTCAGGCCAAACATTTAATGTGGCAGCTGGAAGACATGTACCATCTTTTCCCTTTTTGGTTGAGATACCACAGAGTTCTGTTTTAGTCCCTTTGTTGTTTTCTCTTTCCATACAATCTTAATCATTCCTAAGGTTTCGAGTATCACCTTGGTGCTGATGATACTCAGCTAAAACTTTCTTCCAGAATTTTCTTTTGATATTGAACCCTGAATTACATGATGTCTTTCAGCTATTTCAGCTTCAATGCTTCATTGTTCTCTAAAAATTAATAGGGTAAGGTAGCAACTATTTATCTTTCCTCCAAAACCTTCTATCCAACATACCTTCTCTGTTAATGTTTAAAATGTTCTCATTCATCCTGTGAAGTGAGCATTTAGCCTTGCTTTTACTTAAGACTCCTCTTCATCTCTTGTCTTTCACATTGACACTGTAGTTAAGTTGTATCATTTTGTGCCTTATTAATATTGCCAGAATCAAGCCTTTTCTATCTGATTCTCTTTTTTATTTGGTTTCTGTTCAACATCCTACGGCTAGCATTATCTTTTTGGCCTGTTGTTTTGATCCTCTTCTGATGTCTCTTCATCAGTTGTCTATTCCTTCTAGAATCCAATGCAGGTCTTAATTTTTCAATCCTTTCATGCAGCCCACCATATTTTTCAGTCTTCGGTTCTCTTCCATGAGCAAAGTTTCTCACCCAGCCAAGTGTTTCATCTTCTTTGGCTTGGCTTCCTCCTGTCCCTCTTGCTGTTCCCTACTCCTAGAGTTGTCTCCCAAATATTTGCAGACTGCTCTTTCCTTTGTTGAAGTTAAATCTCAATTAAAAACTTTCTTGTTTTCCAAAGCTTTGGGAATTTTAGTTGAATTCAGTTTTATTAAGTTTTATAATCTTCTATATTTTGATTATAGGTAATTTTTTTATATTTGCATTACATTGGCTTCTATATCTGTATTTGGATAAATTATTTTTTCAATTGTGTTGTACTTGTTTTATATATATTTTAGTCCATCTTTGCATTTTATTTTATTTTTGGGATTGTATAGTTTTGGTAGAGCTAGTTATCTTTTTGTTTTTGTTTTTTTGTGATGTGCCATGTACATTGATGGTATTACATATATAATTTAAAAAAAAAACTCTGAAGCTTTGGAACTGCCACCACCCTGCAGGTTACTCCTGTGATTTCTTTCTGAACACACACATGTGCCTTTCATGAACGACCTTTTCAAAAAGGCATACAGTCTGTCAACAAATGAAAAGCAGCCCAGCAATCAGGATACAGTTTGAGACCATAAATATGAGATCATAAATTTGTGAGACCATAATAAATCCTGTCTTGAGCATTTTCATATGAAAACTTTTTATACCTACAGAGGCACTGTTTGGTGGGGTGGGTGCTCTGGAACATGTGTACTCTCTGCCACAGAACCTTACTTTGCAGGATGCAAATCGCAATTAGACTTAGGAGGAAGTATCAGGAGGTGAGCTGTGTCACGCTTCAAATGATAATTTTTGAACTCTGGAGCATATCTATTTTATATGCAATGACAAGGAACATATCAATTTTATATGCAGGCTGGATTTTATTCCTTGGGCCAGTCTGCTTTCCTGAAAATTCTTGGTTATTTGCAGCAGCCATAGTATTAATGGCTTTGTTGCCCTTTTATTCTTGAATCTCTCCTTTGTCATATGTCTTGCATCATTCTGCACTCTATGTCCAATGCTCCAGTGCAGGGCTGATAAATTATTGGGCAGAAAGAGGCAATTGCTTTAAGAGGCAAATACTGGAGGAAATGGCAACAGCCTCCTGACAACTTCTGTGGAGTTCCTTGACTGCTCCTTTCCCATATTGCCTGGGCAGAACTATATATGTCATGAAACCTATCCTGGGACCCCTAAATTAACTTGTTGCCTTATATATAGCAGGGTACACTCTGTAGTTACTCATATGTTGAAGATTTAGCTGTCACTCCAGATGACTTTTGTTTATGGAATGATGGCATATGTTTTATTTTGCTAATTGATTCAGGCAGCAAAATTGCTTGGGCTGGTCCTCTCCTGTGGCTAAGTTGCTTTGCCCATTCAAGTACAGTTTTGGTGATAATTCCAGAACTATGTAATGCAGCATACCTCTGTGCCACAAAAGATTTGCACTGAGCAGTTAAAAATGAACAAATTGCCTACTTCTCTGAGACCAAACTCTCCATGAATTGATCTGATCCACTTTAAAGTATTCCAACACAGTGATCTGTTCCCATTATCCCCAGCCAAATTTATAGTGTGATGGGGATTTATAGTCCAGTAATGTCCATTTAGGGCCTAGGATTGGGAACTACCATGATAATGAACTGTTTTCTTTGGTTTGCCTTGAATCTCCTGCCAATCAATTTCGTGCAGTGACCCTGAATGCTAGTATTACAAGCAAGGAAAGAAAAACTATCTGCTTCTTCTACACCACAAGCATATCATTACTGTCTATGCTGATGTAGAGGCAATTATGTCATATAATCTTCTCAAATTTATTTATCTATCCAATTAGTTGCTTTACAACCCATCATAGCTCTTTAGCTCAAAGCAGTTACCAGCATGTTCGACACATAAAAAGTATATCAAAAGGAACCAAAAATGAAACTAAGCTCACAAATATTCTTGAATGTGCATAGCAGATACTTGGCAGTGAGGCCGAAAAGCCTTAAAGTTCGGTCGCCTGTGAAAAGTAAAGTTGATAGAACACTTTCCAAGGACACATAACTACAGAAGAGTCACCACAGCACAATGAAATAGGGACATAAATAAAAAAAGCAGATTGCTCACACTTAGATGAAGTGAAGAAGAAACGGTGAAATGTTAGCTGGCATTTTAAAGAGCTGCCAGTGACCATGACACCTAGTGAAGATTAGCGCACAAGAAAATTCCAGAACATTATAGAACTCTTGAAGTATAAAATCTCTACTTCAAGAGTGTGTAGACTTCCAATGTGAAGGAGCTGTTTTGCTTTTTCCTAGAAACTCGAGGCCTACCAACTGGTGCGAAATGATGGCTTGCTAGAAAGGGTCTAAAATGAAAGTTCCTCTGAGCTTATGCTCAGCTCACCGTTTTTCTTTTTTGTTGTTGTTGTTGTCAGCTCAAGCTGTAGCTTCTGTAATGGTCCAGATGCACACAAAAACATCCACACCTATTTTTCACAGAAAACTTTCTTGCATCTAAGCAACCTCCTTTAGTGGAAGTGGACTTTTTATAATCTCTATTGTTGAACAATTTAGAGTCAGCAACATTTGACAATCTAAGAGGAGATTTCTGTCTTCCTTCTGCCCACCCATGCTTCCCTAAGCAGAGCTAAAAGCTCAGAAATTAGAGGATGTCTTTGTTAGTCTTGTTTTTTACGTACATCTGAATGAAAATTCCACCTGAAAAGTAAAACAGAGAAGAGGCAAATAATATTGAGGTGGGCATTCTCTGATAGAAGAGCATCTTACCAAAAAAAAAAAAAAATCACACTTCTAGAAAGTTTTCTCCTGAGAAAGTTGAGTTAATGCAGTTTAGTATTGTACAACAAAATCCAACATCCTCAAAAGAGAACTAAAATGCACAAAAAACATCATGGAAGCTTTCAAAGCTTCACTGGCTTCTTCATTGGGCAAAAGACATTTAAAAATCATACATACCATGGTAGCTACATTTTAGGAGGAAGTAATCACATGAGTGAATTTGGTGTTGAAAAGTTCCTTGAAAAGGGTGTACATATTCTTTTGAATTATTTATCTGCTTCTTGGAAATTAATAAATGGCCAAAGGAAGTAGATTTTTTTTTTGCCCTTTTACTGCTAAGAGATGGACACTTCATTACTAGAAAGATAATCTTTCTCTACCTGTGATCCAATGGGTAGAAGATCTAACAACACTTGCAATATTTGAAAGAATGTGTAGGCAAATTTTACAAGTGGACTTATATTTGGACATTTGGTCAGCTTTTGTGGAAACTTAGAACTGATGTGACTATTCTTCCTTCTTTTGTGTTTTTATTTTCCTGCTTTTGTTATACTGAGACATTACTGCGTGCAACTGAGATTCCTTCTGAATATAAACATGTGTGTTAAAAAATAAAAAGTCATACAGGAAAAGAAAACTGACGATGGTGGAGTTACAGGCATTTTTAAATCAGATGTTGTTTCTGTTGGTGTTCAATTGTTATAGAGGGATCTCAGTGCAGGGAAGGCCACTCTTCTTCCCGGCCAGGGACAAAGGGAAATAAAAAACATGTAATAAGCAGCATGGTGTAGTGTTTTGAGTGTTGGACTAGGACACTGAGAGTTCAAATCCCCTCTTGGCCTTGGAAATGCAACAGGTAACCTTGGGGTAAGTCATTCTCAGCCTCAGAGGAAAGCAAAGGCAAAACCGCTTGGAACAAATTCTGCCAAGAAAAACTCTGTGATAGGGTTGCCTTAGGGTTGCTGTAACTCAGAAGTGATTGAAGGCACGCAGCAACAATAAAATATGAACTCCATTAGCAACAGGAAAATAAATTCCATTGAGATCCAGGTTTTCCCTGGCTGGTACAAAGCTAACTCCTCCTTTCCTGGGCAGAGAGCACTGAATTTCTCAAGGAGTCTCTGTACTATTACATCTGGAAAAACTCTTTGGTGCTATATAGGTAAAACTTGCCAACTGTAGTCCAAATGAAAGAGTTTTACCTTTGTTGGAAGTTAAAACCAAAGAGTTAAGTCCCAGCCCATAAGCTTCCCCTTCTTAAAGTTTCTCTCGTTGCAGCCAAGTGTGTTGTCTTCAAATTAAGGAAAAATATTCACAGGTGGCTGCATTAGCCATGCAGCAAAATATAGCAAAATCCAAAATTCGATGCAGGAAACCATGGAATAAGAGAGGAACAATGGAGGGAATAGGGGCCAAGCTGATTATTTTCTTCAATAATAATAAAATAATGTTTAAGGATAAAATCTAGACTTACAGTTGTGCCCCAAATTCTTCACCCTATTCATGGGCAGCAGGACTAAGTCGGGGAGCATTTTGCTTAATAGTCTCAGATGATGGATTGATATCGTCTAACAGTACAGTGCTAGAGAATAAAACAATCAGAAGATTATTTTCTGGTAAACTTTGACCTTGTTCAGATTCTGAGATGTTCACTTTCTTGTTCCAGCTGCAGCCTTGGTATTTATATTTACAGAACAAAAGAGAAATGTTCTGCCAAACAACAGAACGTCAGACCTCTGATAGTACTGAGAGGAGGAAGAAGAGATTGGTTAGGATGGTTCAGTGATAAAGATGGCATGTTTTCTTTTCTTACTGTTTACTCCCTCAAGTTCGGCAAGAACATGCAGCAACCATGGATGGTTGCCCACCAATATGGTCTTCTTTGTTCATGTCAGGGGCGGAAAAATAAAACTCCACACATTCTATGTTCAAAAAATAGAGATATCATGAATATTGATATATCTAACTACAGAAATACTTACCCTGCAACACACTTACCCAAGAATAAGCCTCCTCAGTACAATGGGACTTCAGAATAAACATGGGTAAGGTTGCACAGATAGGGGACCCAAGACTGTGATGCTTATGGAAGGAAGGACCTTTTTCTGGAATGAAGAGCATTAACATTTTGCTACAGAAAAAACTGAGGTAATTATCCTGCTAGCTGACTGAAGTAAACCTTCTCCCCAAAGTTCTCCACAATTAGTCCCATCATTGCAGGATAAAATATTGTTCGGCCTGTATCAGAAGGCAACCCGTTGTAATATATTGGGGTAGGGAGGAGGAACGATTTTCATTCTATTCATGAAATATTTGTTTAGAGTTATTGATTATGCAATTAATGATCTAAGCTAATTTCTAAAATTTCAAAGGTAAATTTGTGATACACGCACGTAATTATTTAATTTATAGGTGTATTCTTTTCTCACTTTGGCTGAAAGTATTATAATTAATGCTATTTTGAGGGAAAATGACTGTTAAATTGCTGAGGGCTCGAAAGGAAGAGAAACGTTGTTGAAGAAGGAGGTGGTAATTGAAATAATTGAACTTCAAGTCGTAGTTCAATTTGCGTTCTGCCTCTTCCTTTTAGCAGTCACGATACAATATGGAATATATTTTTAAACTTCAGGCAACAGTTCTCCACTCTTCCTACAAGATGAAAAAGAGTGAATACTTTTGAGCTTATTCTCTTCTTCTTCTTTCAGCCTTTTTCTCCTACTCCTCTGTGGCTGAAATTTGACAGTCAGAGTGGCTTCTTATGCATTGCCGAGAAAGGGGAAGTCCATTACCTAACCCAGGAAAGGGCAATTATGGAAGGCAAGGGGAGCACATTAGGAGACCTTGGAAAGCTTTATCGCCTATCACACTCTTCTCAAAAAATATTTTTTTTAAAAAATGTAGAGTAATTCCCTCCACATTTGCTAGGGTTAGGGGTACAGGACCCTCGTGAAAATGAAAAAAAATTAATAACTCTAGGCCCTCCCAAACCATATTTAATACACACAAAAATATAATCACCATATTCAACCCACTGTGGATTCCTTTGAGACATCAGGGTTCCTTCACCAGGCACAAGTGGGTGGCTGCTGGGGTATACTGCCACCTCCACTGCTGCCCCAAATCATGTTTAATAGGTACTTACAAGTCTAGTTCACAGTTTCTCAGTCTCACAAGGCTTGCAGTCCCTATTAAAAATGGTATAGGGAGCCAGCAGAGGTGACAGCAAATAATCCGTGAATAATCAAATCCGCAAAAGTGAAATCTGCAAATGTGGAGGGCTGACTGTACTCCAGAATGCCTCCGGACACTCTCAAGGAGGATTGGCACATCTTCACCATGTCTTAGGCACTCCTAGTCCATTTCAGGCCCAGAAAGGCTTTTTTTCTAAAACAGGAAGTGAGCAGAAGTTTCTTCCTGTTCATTTCCTTTTTCAAAAAAGCTATCCTGGGCCTAAAACATATGGGGAGCATGATAAAAATGCCCTAATGCCCTGCTAGAGAGCATTTGGAGGCAATTTGCTTTTAAAAAGTCTGCAAAAAATTGTTGATCCCAGGGGGCCTGTGGAGAGAGCCACAAAAACAACCCTGGAAGGCCATATGCAGACTCATGGGCTGCACTTTGAACTCCCCTGACCTGAACAAAATCTACAGATTTCCATAACATTTGCATGAGGTAATTTATAAATAAAGACATTTTAAAAAAAATACAACAGTTTAAACAGAAATGCAACATAGCTCATTGCAGTCAGACTAGGATCACCAGTTGACCTATGTGCCTGTTCATTTTGTGGCCCAGGTGCCATTGCCTCTCTTTGAAGCAAACTAGGATGGACAGCATGTCAAATAGAGGATTGAACCTTGCAAATTAGGACACATGGCCACACTATGGAATATGCATAACATAGGGGAAAGGAAGAGAACAGAAACTGTAATGCTTTGGCCAAAAAATTTCTACCAGAGCACCTCTCATCTCAGATCTAAAATATAAGGCATGGCATAATTCCCTCAACCCCTAAATATGAATCCTTCTGTTCACAGAAAATATGGAATGGAGTTGATCAGAAGCAAAGAAACTAAGAAAGAAAATTGTGTATTTTACCTTAGCTGAATTTCATGCCATTAAATCTACCAGCATTCACAGTCATAAATTGACTGCTAAAGGACTTGAAAATACTATACGAGAAGATTCTAAATTCGGCAAACTAAAAAACCGTATATGTTGCTTTGCGTGCTCCCACAAATCAAGTATATTATGTGTCAAAATTCCATCACTGGACTGATTTGAATATAATGCAAAACTGTATGCTAGTGTTAAACATGCTCTTCCTCCTCTAGAAAGGCTACAAGGAAGAGATTAAAAGCTTTCACATGCCATTTGGCTTCACATTTGCTTCTTGTATTATCAGAAACCAGAAAAATTGCAGGTCACTATAGTTAATGAAAACATTCAAATTTCTGGATCATTGATTATGAAGCTAACTTTTTTTTCCCTACAATAGCTAAGATTAGCCATAGTTTATTGTTCAAATAACTTGGTAAACTGCAGTAAATCTAATGCCATTTCCACACTGGACTGTTATAGTGCTATTATTCCACTTTCAACATCCTATGGAATCCTGGGGTTTGCAGTTTAGCAAGTGGCCAGCCGGCCCTATGGGCTAAATGGGCTAAAACAGAAGCAGAAGCCACCTATTGGGGCTATCTGAAGAATCTCTGATTCACTTCAGAGCCCAATTCAGCAATTCAGATATGGCCTTTTCAACTAGAGGATTGTCATCAGTATAATAGGTCAGATGCACCCAATGCGGGCTGTCTTTATAAAACAGTGTCTAATGAAGGCAATTGGAGAGATGTCTCTTTACTTACCCTCTAATATAGATACAGAACCTCAGCCCTCTAGAGAGTTAGACCGTGACTCCCACAATCCCTTACCATGCTGGATGCTCATGACTACAAAGAAAGATACTAAGAAACTAAGCCTGTGCCATGGGGAAGAAACAACAGAAACAATTTCAGGCACACTGCAGAGCACCTTTATAGCTCATCTGAAGAGTACTTTCTAACCTGCAGGTTCAGTTTCATAATCAAGCACAGTGAGGTTCCCTTAAGCTCATACCTGCATCCCTTTCCCTTTCTGCCCTGAGGCAGGGACAAGCCCTGCTGCAGGCCTGTATTTAAAGCTCTGCCAGAAAGCTGGATATAACACTGTTGAAGAAACCTTCTGTTATCACCATCTGTTTGAAGCCTCAATGAGTAATCAGGGGTCCAGCAGAGAGCACAATTAAAAACAAAACAGAATCCTTCACTTTGATATTAAGTAGTTAAAGGGTTTGTTCATCACTGGGAGTGTAGCTGCCTAATAATCAAGAAGACCCCAAAAATGCATGCATCTGATGTTTTGGATATTTGAATCATGATGTTTGTGAGCTATTAGGCACTCAGTAATGAATAGCTTGTGTAACTGGACAGATAAAAAAGAGTTGGCTGAAGAACCTCTCTGTATTTTGGGGAATGTTAGTAGTAGTGGCCTCACAGTTGCTATGCTGAATACATTCTTTTCTCTTCACCTAGTTTTGAATTCTTCTACTAACTCTTCTTCACGGTTTTAACAATGGGAATTTGCTCTCTTTATGTAAGCAGGCTGACTGTCTAAAATCATTTTAAATCCCCCATGAGGTAGCTCATTATTACTTTGATTTTACTTAGGAGGAGGCTAAGCTGATGAGATCATTACCTGTTCATGCCCGCTTGGTAGGTCTAAGACTCACCATGTAAATGAGTAAAGATAAGAGCAAATTATTTGGTGTAGGTAATGAATATAGATATATTCCAGAGAGGGTGTATGAACCTTTGCAAACACAAAAGCTTTGTGAAGCTTTCAAAGTCTCCTTTGGCTACCTCTGCCTTGTTTTATTAGCACAGAAAGGCACTATTTTCTTCTTTTTGTGGGGGAACAAGTACAGCCTTGAGGATGTATGTGGCCCCAAGGCTGTTTTTGTGGCCTGCAAACCTCCCTGCAAGATTGTTTCACATCAGTTCAGAAACTTGTCATTAACTTGTGGTCTCCCCACCCATTTTTGATTTTTCACGGTCCATATGGACCCCAGAAGCTTCCAGGGGAGACAAATTAGTCCCTAGACCTGCTAAAATTGCCATTCCTGCCCTTAATGTTCTTATGTGCCTATACATACTTTGAACTATCTTCTAAATACACTTACATTCATTCATTAATATTTATTCGTGCAACTTGCTTAGGTCTCAAGGATGTCTAATATATGGACATAAATAATGTCAAAGAATTGGAGGAGGGGCAGAACACCGTTGGGTATTTATGTATGCACTAACACCAATATGGTGTTACACAGTGAATCTTGTCCCAGTCCCTCCAATCCACACTTACTTCACAGCAGCTGCTGCAATTGATGGGGGTCTCTTCCCCTGTTACTCAGGAAGTAGCTGGTTGCTTTTCCCACCTGATTGTGGATTGTGATTTCCA
The DNA here is from genome assembly GCA_948472985.1 of Iguana delicatissima. NCBI lineage: Eukaryota > Metazoa > Chordata > Lepidosauria > Squamata > Iguanidae > Iguana > Iguana delicatissima. Next base: position 587,316 of record CAOKZL010000548.1, on the reverse strand, counting down.
GTGCAGCAGGCAGAAACAGGGTCACTGTCTCAATTCCCCCTTGTCCTGGCGATCACCCAGTTAAAGGGAGATGAGACAATCAGGCAGCTGTTCCCTGATCAATAGGGGAAGAAACCTCTATTGTCCCTAGTGAATATTCTCTAGGGAATATATAGGGAACATGAAAATGGAACAGTCAGAAGTGCATAAATCTAGGTTACCGATTCATAACTGCCCAACAAGATTCCAGCCATTGATGGTGATGTTGGTGATGATATTGTTGTTGTTAGTATTATCATTATTTCTTACCCACCTCTTGCTATGGATCAAGGCGGGGAACAACAGATTAAAATGCAGCAACGAATAGACACATAACACAGTTAAAAACATGAACACTAATAAATAATCACTTAAAAGAGTATTAACATCATTTTAAGAAGAATACATATTAAAAACAATCAATTCATAATTTAAAAATGCATAATTTAAAAACCATCTGGATATGTCTGCCAGAAGAGATTGATGTTTAATGCTGTTTTAAACTCAGATAGTATATCCAGCTGTCAAATCTCTTCCAGCAAGCCATTCCACAATGTGGAGGCATCTACCAGAAAAAGTCCTTTGGTTAATAGTTACCAGCCTTCTCCTGAAGTAAATGTTCCCAGAAGACCTGAGTGTACAGCGTGAAGGAGATCCCAGAGGAAACCTGGGCCCAAACTATGTAGAGCTTTAAAGGTAACAATCAACACTTTGTACCTTGCCTAGATATATAATCAAAATTCTACAAAAATCGATATATATCTAAAATATTCTAGTGTTATCTTTTGAATCGAACAATGAAGGCAGGCTCACTAACCTATTTCAAATCTCCTGCTTATTACAAGGCATGAAAATGCCAAGTGAGAAACACATGTGTCTCTTAATGGGAAACATTTGGTGGCTGTCAGTTCCTCTGACTGGGAAGAAATGCCTTAAACCAGCTGGTATACTAACACATTCGAGTTACTTTAATTGGGGCAGAGAACAGAGAATTCAGAACCTTGGGGAGTTGCAGTTGGAATGTTTTCTAATTATTGCCATGCTGAGGGGAAAGATTTACATGCAGTGGGGGCCAGAAGAGTTAATTCATGCATAAAAGGGAGGAATGATATAAAGCAGTGGGTGGAACAATTGTCGAAACGTTCCTGTTGATCAGGCAGATTGCGAGCAAACAGCAGCTTCTTGTCGCTGACTCTCACTCAAGTCATTTCATTTTACTGTCAACTTCCCATTCATTAACTTTACAGCCTGTCTTCCTCTGATCTCTGCATATTCAAAGAGTCCATTTAAGTACAGTGGGCACTTTCACAGGTTCAGCACTCATATATTTGACTGTTTACGGGATTTTTTTTTATTTTTTTTTTTAAATCTTATTCTATTTGCCTCTGCCATAGAAAAAATATGCTCTCTAGTCTAGGAATATCTAGGTCTTACATTGCAATTATATAGTCCACTTCTACTGGAAGTCAACCATAGAGTTGCACTGGAGGACCAAGAAATTGCTAGAGAAAACACTTCCCTAGGCATTGTTAGGTCCTCCAGCATTGACTGTATGGCCTCCTTCCACCAGAAGCTGACCACAGAAGCATGCTGGACAACCTAGAGATCTCTAAAGAAGGGTTCTCATGTTAAAAAAAAATAGCATTCATGATTTTTATTTTTCTTTGCATTTTTTCCACTTTCGTGGAAGTCTTGCTGTATTGGTAAATTAGCTGTTGAAATAACATATGGAATCCTGAGTGCACAACTGCTCATGGACACACATTCTAATTCACACACTGACAGTCTGAAATGTGAAACACATTCCAACATTGTTTCAATCAGTACAATTTAAATGTATTTAGCTTTGAGCACCTCTCCAAACTGACACAAAGAAGATTTCCTTCATCAGGCTTCCTTTCACATTACAGAGTTATAGCACTAGGATTCTATTTTAACTACCAATGTTCCATTCTATGGAATCCTGGGATTTTTATTTCTGGAGGGGATTTAGAATTCTTAGCCAGAGAGCTCCTCTAGTGCTTCTTACCAAACTAGAAACCCCAGGATTCCATAGGATGCTGGAGTTAATGGCAATTATAGTGGAACAATAGCACTGTAACTGTGTATTGTGAAAGGACCATAGATCAGGAGGGAGGGTGCTGAAGATCCTAAATATGTGAAGGGCCAAGTGTCTCAACTTCTAGCATGGCAGCAAGAATGATGACCAACTAGGTGGGTCAAGAGTGGGACATGTCCAATTTTCCAGACCTTGTTACACAGTGACTAGAAGATCCACTGGTGAAAGCTGCAATACTCAAGAACATCCCAGAGGGCCACGTGTCTCTGTGTAAGTCAGCAGAAGTGTGGCGGGGGGAACAGAGCAAGGAACGAGAAGTAGAAAGCTTAGTGATGCACAAAATAAGAGTGCACCTCAAAGGCCTATGTGTCATTACAGTCTAAAATAAAGCCCTCACTTCAACATAATAAAAGCTCTAGAAATGGTGTGTGATTTCTTGTGTAGTATATTTGGCCATTGTGCTGTTGTTTTGTGGATGTCATTTTTCTTTTTTCCTGTAAAATTAACTGTAATTTCATCCCAGCCCTTCCCTCAGCTCAGGTCCGAATTATTTGAAGGACTGTTAATTCCCATATGAACCTGCCCAAATTTTGAAATCTTCTGGAGAGGCCTTCCTCTCTGTCCCTCAACATCACAGATATACTTGGTGGGAGCATGGAAGAGGGTCTTCTATCTGTCTGGTCCCAAGCTCTGGAACATCCTTCACAGAGAAGTTAGACTGGTAGCCTCCTTACCATCTTTTCGCAGGCACATGAAGACGTTCTTGTTCCAGCAGGCCTTTGGGAACTGAATTTGTGGAGTGAAACAGTCCTTGTGTAATGCACTGGGGTTTTTTTTAATGCTGTATGTTTTTCAATTGTTTGATAATTTAATTGCTTTCTAACTTTAGTATACTGCAAATTTTTTAATCTATGTTTTTGATTGTAAGCCACCTTGAGTTCTGAACTGAGAAAAATGTGGAATAACAACAACAACAGCAGCAGCAGCAGCAGCAGCCTGCCCCATGGGTCATCATGAAGGATAAGAAGTGGTGTTTGAAGAAGGTGGGAGACAAGAATATCTCAAGGAGGAGGGATAGTTCCACAAATTACGTGTAGATCTCTTCACCCCGATTGCCTGTAGGTCTGTTTTTATAATGTAAAAATATTTTTGTTCATGAGTTAACATTAAAATCTGCCACAGATTAAAAACAAGGGAATGTATGGATCTCGGTGTATATAAACCTAGACAAGACTAGTTGTGCTTTGCCTCCTTTGACAGTAAGTAAGTGTTATAAATAGGTTTACCAACTGCTGTGAAAATCTCCAGGGCAATGTCAACAATGACACCAAGCTAACACTGAAAAATCACAGGTCAGGATTAGAACAGTCCAAGTGCAATCCACAGGGACTTTCTGAAATGTACATTACACATTTTAAAATATTTTTAAAAAGCTTCCCTTCCTCCCATGTCCCAAACTGTACTGCTAGCGGTCTTCTCTCACTGAGTATGCCACACATATCATAATATTTGTGTTGAGAAATTCTTGCTTTAAATCGGAAATTCGCTGCAAACATTTGAGAATTATTTTGTATTTTTCTAAAGCTACTGCTCAGAAGAAAAAATATTCAGGGTAGCGGTGTTGGCTGTGCATCAAAATACAATAAAATCCAAAATTCACACACCAGTGAAACTTCAGAAGCTTATGTAATGTATTTTATGCTTTGGAATTGGCCCAATAATGGTATTGCTGCTTGTGGATTTTTGAATTTTTTAGTATTTTGCTAAGAAGAAGTGTTCACACTGTGACATGGAAGCTTTTTCTCCACTCTACATCTTGAAATTACATTTAATCAATATAGAGATGTATTTGTGATGTGAACACACATGTTTTAGATTCTCACATGATGCTAGGAATGGAAAGAATACTCAAAAGATGATCAAAAAACAGATTTCTTGAAAAACAAATTTTTGGCACAGAAAACAGAAAAAAAGATTTTCTACACATACAACAGCATTTTTGTTTGCTGTTTTCTCTGCAGGAATGGTTGTTTCCTGTGCAGAAAATGCGTTCTTTCAAAGAATAAGTCCTGAACTTGAAATAGACCACAAAGACTGTACAGCTTTCAATGATTTACTTGCAGCAAGGAGAAAATACTGAAATGATTCTTTCTTTGCTGCAAGAATATAATTTATAAAGATTAACATTCGTACATGATAACAGAAAGAAGAGGACTATTATGGATGCAGATGTTTGAAAAAGGGAAGCAAAAGGGCACAGAAAATTACCAAGAAACAGGAATAGATGAAAGGGGAGGTGGAGCATATTGTGCAAAGATTATGTCAAATAAGAGATGATATGTAAAGGAAGGGAGCAAGAGAAAGCAAGATAGTATACATACAGACCTCAAGTATTGATGTGTTAGATTAGTGACCTGGAGAAGGCAATTTCTGAGGAAACTGTCCCAAGACATTTTACTGACAAAGGCAAAGAACAAGATAGTGACTATTTCCGCACAAGACTGTTATAGTGCTATGATTCCGCTTTCAACATCCTATGGAATCCTGGTTTAGGGAGGGGCCAGCCACAGCCAGTGGTGTCTGGGTCCTCAAGTGACATGAGAATTTGCCTTTAAGTTAACACAGCTTTCATATGCCATTTCTGCACTATACTGTTATAGCGGTATTATTCCACTTTCAACATCCTGTGGAATTCTGGGGTTTGTAGTTTACCGAGGCCAAAGAGCTCCCTGGCTGAGAATTCTAAATGCTCCTCCCTAAACTGCAAATTCCAAGATTCCGTAGGATGTTGAAAGTGGAATAATACCACTATAACAGTGTATTCTGGAAATGGCCATAGGCTAGTAGTTGCATTCCTCCCAGACTGAGACCAAAGTTTGATAACAAGGGGGGAAGCTTATATAGCAAAAATCGGATCAAAGGAAATAGCGTTTCATTGCTATAAGGTTCCTTCCCCCTTCTAGAAATTTTCACAATAGAACAAACAAACCCACTCACAGCTGGGCTAAAAGACAGTGGCATGAGGGCCCCCGTTTCCTAAAACAGGAAAATTGGTGATCTCATATTCTTATCTACTGGCAGGTTCTGCTCAGATGATCAAGGAAGCCTATCTGTTGTCATAAGCTGCTGACTTATGGCAACTCTATCCTAGGTTTTCTTGGCAAGATTCATTTACAGAATCATAGAATTGGAAGGGGCCCTGTGAGCTATGAGTCCTAACCCCCAGCTCAATGAGGATCTCCTGCTAAAGTACTTCCAGCAGAAAGCTGTCCAACCCCTTTTTGAAGACATCCAGAGAAGAAGACTCACTGCTTCTCTAGGCAATTGGTTCCATTCCTAAACTGGTCTCACTGTCAAGAAGTTTCTTCTAATGGTAATCAAAATTTACCCTCCTGTAATTTAAAAACATTAGAGCTAGTTCTATCCTCTGAGGCAGCAGAGAACAAGACTTCGCTCTCCTCTTTGTGGCAGCCCTTGAGGTATTTAAGGACTATGATCTTGTCATCCCCTCAGCCTCTTCTTCACCAAGCTGAACATGCCCAGCTCTATTACCCCAAAACCATGGGACACTGTGAGGTCCTATATCAGAATCCACACTTAAATGTAAAAATGAGGAATTAATTAACTCAAATTAAGAACTTTGCAGGGGGGGGGTAACTTTAGGATCTTTTCACCTATGTTTACAAGGAACTGCTAGTCAGAAAACTTATAGTGCAATTTAAATGTGTTTTATTGGGGGGAAATATACATACATGCACAAATAGACACACACAAGCAATCACACAAGGCTAACTTGAAAGAAAGGGAGAAAGGTTAGAGAAATAGAAAAGGGACTTTTGGGTGATATTTACCATACAGGGAGAATTAGAGAAATGGTGATGTAGCTTGGGTTGATGCCCAAGCAAACTGACAAGGAGGTCCCCAGAAACTGAAGTGCTGTGTCAAGGACTCAAAATCAGGGTCCCTTTATACCTCAAAATGTGCCCTAGAGGTGTGACTTTAACAAAGGATTTCCAGGGTGAACAAAAGAGACAGGATGGATTAATGGTTCTAATGTGTGGTGATGATTTTTTACATGTGGATGGCAAAAGATTTTGATGGCAGTTTGATCAGAGATCAGGAAAAGGATCATAGGTGTGAAGATGATGCAATTATGGATTTGTTTGAGATCTTCTTGTTTTCCTGAACCAGTGCTATCAAACAAGCAAAAGCTCTCTTTTTGAATTTTCCAACAAAAGGGTGTCAATAGCCAGTTTTATGGCTTCATTTTCCATAGGATATGCAAACCACGGGGGTTTTTGCTCTTCTCAGGCCCTTTCCGCATGGGGAAGTTAAGACAGGCCAAGGCATCCTGTCACGGAGGTCGCTCGCACGTTGGATCGGACTAGGTTTGGACTATTTACCTTAGTTCTGCACCTAAGTCTGATCCAAAATGCCCCCAAGTGGTCCTCCAGCATGCTATGTGAAGACCGGAAAAAATCAGTGTTTCAATTTTCCAGAGTGCACCATTTCGTTCCTGCTCAGTTGTGCAGATGTGCAGATTCACACCAATGCGAGCCTGCGATCAGCAGAGGACAGGCTGTGGACGCAGCCAGCTTCAGCAGTTGGTCTGGACCCACAAACAACCAGAAGCTGCCATTTTGTAAGCCTCACCAGTGTGGATCTGAAGACCTCGCACTGCTCCGCATTGCCCTGGAACAAACAGAGGAGCCCTGTGGAAGGGCTTAAGGGAGATCACACATTGCTTCAAGCCAACAAGAAGCGGTGAGTAACAGCACAGAGCGATTCACTCGCCTAGTGTGGAAAGGGCCTCAGTGATGCCTTTTGTTTTCCCTGGAAGTTGAACTCAGCCATGCTCAGAGATCATCTCTGAATGGGTTTTTTTTCCAGTTAAACTTCCTTCTCCACATGACCTTACATTTATATGATTTCTACTTTATGCCAGTTAAACATATCTGCCAATTAATATATCTTGCCAATAAAATCAGAGCAGTGGAGTTACTGCTTCTTCCACTTCTCCTCATATGTTTTGTTCTCCATATCTTTTATAATCCTCATTGCTCTTCTCCAAACTTGTTCCAACTTGTGTATACCCTTCTTAAAATGAGGCATCCGAATCTGAATGCAGTATTCTAGATTAGGTCTGACCAGTGCAGCACATAGGAGGAGTATTACTTCTCTCAACATGGAAACTATACTTCTACTAATACAGGTTAAGATATCATTGACCTTCTTTGCTACAGACCACACTGATGGCTCATATTCAACTTATCATCAATAATCCCAAGGTCCTTTTCACATATAGTATTGATGAGCTAAGAATCCCCCATCCTATACCTGTGCATTTGGTTTTCATGACCTAAACTTTGCATATGCCTCTGCTGAATTTCATTTAATTAATTTTATCCCAGTGTTCTAGTTTACTGAGGTCCTTTTGAATTCTGTTCTTATCTTCCAATGTGTTAACTACCCCTCCCAATTCTGTATCATCTGCAAATTTTATTAGGATTCCCTTTACCTTACCATCTAAATCACTGATAAAAAACATTGAAGAGTGTCAGCCCCAGGACAGAAACCTGCAGCGCTCCACTTGAGATCACTTTCCAATTTGAAGCATAGCCACTGATGACAGCTCTTTGAACATGGTTTTCCAACCAATTATGGATCCATCTGATAGTGTTTCTGTCTATTCCATATTTAGTCAGTTTGCTAATCAAAATGTCATGGGAGACCTTATCAAACGCTTTGCTGAAATCTGGATTATTGACATCCACAGCATTCCCACCATCTGTAGATCTAGTGACCTAATCAAAGGGATACAAGATTAGTTTGGCAGGATTTGTTCTTGATAAGCCCATTTTGGCTCCTACTAATCACTGTATTGTCATCTTCCTGTATAATCCATTCTAATTTTTTTTCCTGGTATTGAGATTAGGCTGACTGACCTGTAGTTTCCTGGATCTTCTTTTTTACCTTTTTTGAAGAGAGGGACAATATCTGCTTGCCTCCAGTCCTTTGGCATCTCACTCATTCTCCAAGATTTCTCAGAAATGATGGCAGGTGGTTCTACAAGTATTTAAGCAAGTTCCTTTAATGCTCTGGGATGCAATTCATCAGGCCCTGCAGATATGAATTCAGTTAAGCTAACTGTGTGATTTCCTAACTAACCTCATTTTCGCACCTTCCCCTTTACCGGTGCTGGGCTGCTCAGCTCGTGCACGAAGCCTCGGGAGGAACGCTGCCGCTTCCCCGCTGCTTCTCTGCTGCTCAGGCTCCGCAGCTCCGTCCTCTCACGCGACCGCCCCGCCCCTTCCTTCTGCAGTGCAGCCTGGGAGCTGTACGCTGTGCTGGGGGAGGAAGCGTGACCGGCCCGGTTCATCCAACGCACCGCAGGGCAGGTAAGTGCGCGCAGGCCCTGGGAGAATGGTGTGACCGCGCAGCATTTTCGGCTTAGAGCCGAAAATAAAAAAATGTGTGCGCAGTCCGTGTTAGGCTCCTGAGCGTCGCGTAAATGGGAGTGCGTCGTACGGATCGCTCCTCCCATTTACGCGATGTTCAAGGGGCCCTCTCACATAAGAAATGCCATGCGAAAAGGGCCTAACTCCTTATCAATCTTGATTGGAACCTGGATTGGTTGCCAAGGTCTCTAGTGGTGCATGGAAGCAAACAGTCCCCTGGTTGTGATCTGTTTGCATTTTACCACACTTGCTAAGCAACAGCCCTACCATTTCCTCCTGCTTCAATTTTAAAAACCCCTTCTTGCTGCTCCTTGCTTAGCTGTCCAGTCTCAATTTGCACGCTAATTTATACTATTCCTGCAAGCTTGGGCTAAACATCTGTATTATTCAGTCTAACTTCCATTCTATATATATGCTCTTTTTTTTCTTTTCACTTTCTTCTTGAGTTTACTGTACAGCCATATTGGCTTTTTCAGATGTTTCCCATTTTTCTTCTTCCATGAAGTTGTTTGTGAATCTGCTTTTAGCAGTTCCTTCTTCATTAAATCCTAATCATGCTGGATACTTTTTTCCTTTGGCATTTCTACCATGGAATTGTGTCCAGTGTGTCCCCAAGCCTGATAAAATAAGTTTTCCTGAAGTTCAAGGTTCATGTTTGACTATACTCTTCTTTGGTCTTTCCCACAATCATGAATTCTAGCATTACATGGGCATCCCCCACAAAGTACCAACTGTTTTGATTCCCGTGATCAACTTCTCCATATTTCTTAGGATCAAGTCTAGGATTGCTGACCCCTTTGTTCCTTCCTCCACATTTTGAAAGAGGAATTTGTTTGCAAGGCACATCAGAAATTTATTCAAGTACCTATGCTTAGCAGAGCTAGTCTCCCAGATATCATTGACCTTTGCTACAGCACCACACTGATGGCTCATATTCAACTTATCATCAACAATAATCCCAAGGTCCTTTTCACATATAGTATTGATGAGCTAAGAATCCCCCATCTTATACCTGTGCATTTGGTTTTCATGACCTAAATAAGATAATTCACCTTTGTTGTTCATTTTGCTTCTTAAGTATTAAATAGAGCAATAAAACAGGATGAAAGAACAAAAGCCATGAGAGTAAGGAAGTCTATAAGTTAAAAGAATTTGCAGGTGATTTACTCTGAATGTGTGTGTGTGTGTGTGTGTCTTCTGGAAGACTCTATTGACTGTGTAAAGATATTGTTGGAGAGACTTAATGAGTTTGGAGATATGGCATGATTTAAGATAAATAAGCAAAAAGAATAATGTTGACAAAGAAGATGAGAAGAACAATTGCAACTGATAGAAAAGTCACAATTTAAGATTGAGGAAAAGAAAGTAAAGTATTTGGGTATAATAATTACAAATATAAATAGTATGTTGCTAGAAAATAACAATATTAAGATTTAGAGTGATATTAAGAAAGATGAGCAAAACTTAAAATCTCATTATAAGAAGAATTTCTGTAATCAAAATTAATGTTCTACTGAGAATGTTATTTTTGTTCCAGTTTTGACTAATGATGTTTTATTTAAGTAATGACATGTGAGTATATCTAAGTTCATACTACAAGGGAAGAAGCCCAGAGTGAAATGTAAAGCCCTACAAGATGCTAAACAAATAGGGAGATTGGGATTGCCAGGTTTAAAATTGAACTTTGCTATGTGCTGTCTGATTTGGTTGAAAGAATGGATATTGTTGGGGTATAAAAAACTGTTAGATTTAGAAAGACATGAACTAAAGTTTGGATGGCATCATTATTTGTAGTATGATAAAGTCAAAGTTAACATAGATTTTAGTAATCATTATGTGTGAAAAGCTTTGTTAAGAGTTGGAATAAATACATCACAAGAGGGTTTTTACAAAAAAGAATAGACACACAAGGAAAAATAGTTAGCTTATCGAGATCTTTTATAAATTGAAAAAGTAATAGCACAGAGTTAAAACGACGGAAAATTTAATGTCTGTGTGATACATCCTTCAATGGTTTTCCTATGGACAGATAGTACAAAAATACAAGGTAGATAAAAAAAACTGTATGGTTTTGTATTGACTAAATTAAAATTCGAGAAAGAAAATTTATTTATTTAGTTAGTTAGTTAGTTATGTTTCTCCTGAATTGGAGTGCAGATGATGGACATTTGATTGGTAAAATGTATAAACCTTTATTGGAACTTGAGAGGGATGATGAACTGATCAAGGAATGTATAATAAAGTGGGTACAAAATTTTGGATATAATACATAATTGGAACAGTGGGGAAAATGAAGGGGGCTAAAGGGGATTGAATTCACATTGTTTTATGACCTTCAAGAGAACATCTATAACATGATGGTGGTACTTGACTCCAAACAAAAAAATAAAAAAAAAATAGCCAAAATGTGTAAAGATGGTTCAAAAAGATGTTGGAATTGTGAACAAGTGGGAATGTTTTACCACATGTGATGGACATATGGACAAGATAAAAAATTCTGGAATCAAAGACATGTTATGGTGCACAACATTTTGAAAATCAATGTGTTGTTAAAGCCTGAACTGTATTTGTTGGGACTAGCAGAAGATTGGATGGAGGAGAAATATGGCAAGATATTAAGATATATGGCCACAGCAGGAAGATTACTGTATGTGCAGAAATAGATGAGTGCAAAAAACCCAATGAAACAGGAGTGATTGATAAGATTATTGAACTTAACTGAAATGGACAAACTGATGATACTGTTAAAAGTGAATCTGGTGGCACATTCACAAGGGTTAGAAGCACATGATCCTCACAAAAGTGGAAAAAAAAAAAACCCGCCCACCTGCCTAAGTGAATAAGTGAAAGAACACACACTCAGGCCTTCCCTCCTCACACTCCCCTGTCCCCTCCCTTTGTTCCCTGTCCAATCTGCCCAAGTATGAGGGAGTGCATGCACACACCTTCTGTCCTCCAGCTTTCCATCCCACTCCCTTCTCCCCTGCTCACCTTCCCTTGCCTTCCCTTGTCTTCCTCCCCCATCTGCTTGTCTGTGCGTGAGTGTATGCATGAGGGGAAGCAGAGGCAGCAGCAAATAATCCACACACAAAAAGTCAAATCTGCCAGAGTCAGATTCACAAACGGAGAGGGACAACAGTATATTGCATTTTATTTCTCTCCTCTCTGTGTGTAGTTTAATATTTTCTTGTTTTGTATGTACATGTTATGTAATCTTAATAAAGTGTGTGTGTTTGTCACAACTTGGGTGGGTGGCATGAAGCAAAATGCAGTTTCCAGGGTGGTAATTTGGGAGGCAATGGTTTTTTTCTTTTCAATCTTTTGGAAGCTCCCTTCAGGGACTTTAAGGGGTGCAGAGAGACAGGTTGGGTCTGGCTCAGGGAATCTTCAGATTGCTGTTCACCCATGTGGGTTCCTTGGTCTCCACTCGTTGGTGGGCCTGATGCATGGCCAGAGCAGGTGGGCTAATTGTATGGCTGCTGGGTCATCCATTCTCTGGACCCATGCCTCATGTCAAGCCACCAGTACCTAGGTGTGACAATAACATTTGCGACCTTTTTATTCCCAGCTGTGTGTTGCCTGCAATTCTTATGTGAGTGTTCCCACTGTTAGTGCCAGCTTTTCAATACTAGACCTGCAAACTACTCCTTTGGATTACAACTCTCAGAATCTCTCAGTTACCAGGGCCTTGCTGACCTAGGAATTACAGTCTCTTCCTTGCCCCCTGCAAAAAAAAAAAAAGAAAAACAAAATCTTTTCAAGCTCTGGGTTTGAAGTTGGCTAATTACAGCAAATTAGGGACAGGAAACCAGTGGCCCACCAGCTGTTGCTGGTTCTTGGCCCATGGTCAAACATTATTGTACCTGGAATCCAATGACATCTGAAGGTTGCCAACCTCTATAGTAGACCATAGTCCAGACTTTGTCCAGACTCAGGCCCTTTCTGCACGAGGCGAGGGAATCGCTCCATGCCATTACCTACCGCTTCTTTTGGCGTCCGAAGCAACGCAGACTGTCCCTGAAGCCCTTCCGCAGGGCTCCTCCTTGGTCCAGGGCGAATCAGAGCAGTGTGAGGTCTGTAGATCCGCACTGCTCCGGCTTTCAAAATGGCGGCTTCCAGCTTCCAAAATGGCAGCTTCCGGTTGGTCGTGGGTCCCGACCAACCGCTGAAGCTCACCACACCTAAAGCCCGCCCTCCACAGATCGCAGGCTCTCGTTGGTGCGAACTTGCGAATCTGCACAAGGGAGCAGGAATGCAATGGCGTGTTCCAGGAAAATAAAGACCTGTTTCTTTCGATCTTTCAAAAACATGCTGGAGGACCACTTGGGGTCGTTTTGGAGCGGACTGAGGTGCAGATCTCCGGTAAGTAGTCCGCTCCGAGTCTGCTCCAAGGTGCAGACGACCTCCCTGCAAGGACGCACTGCCCCGTTCTAATTGCCTGGTGCAGAAAGGGCCTCAGATACAAATTTAAGTTGCCATTACTTAAGCACAGAAAGAAATGCTTGTCATCTCCTCAGCACGGAGAAGGATACTCACAGATTCTTTCACATGACAATAAACTATGGATTATCATTACGAGTAACTACAGGTATGCCACAGTTAACAGAGCAAGTATCTTACTGGGCTTTACTTCTTTTAACAGAAACTTTGGTGCCAGAGGTAGAAATAATATGGAAAGAATAGGGATAGGTTCCTACACAAAAAAGAAAAGGAGCAGTTCAACATGTTTCAGCTAACATTTTATTCAAGACTAACATAAAATATATGAAAGAAAACAGCCAGATCAGGTAAGCTTTCCATAAGTAAAGAAAAACATTTTGAATCTTTTAGAGGACACTTGAAAGCTTCTTCCAAAATGCATCCCTGGATTATATTTCCCCCCAGTGTCTTCCACTTTTTTATGATTTCTATTATGGTGGCAAAATACACAAATCTATGTTTTTTCAGTATGCCAGGGTAGCTGATGAGGCAGGTAAATTTGCTTTCCCTTTTTCTTTCTGTTTTGCTCTTCACACATGTTCAGTTACTGATTCTGGTGGCTGTTTACCTTGCTTGTTTTTTTGTAAGCGCACAGACCTGCAGTAGGATCACAGAGCAGAATTCCATTCTTTCCTAGGTCAATTGCATTGTCTTATTGCACTGTTTACTATAGAAATTCTCCTGAATTCGAACACTGAGGGTCTGTCATTTTCCAGCCCTCCTTCCACTGCTAGTGTTGTGTGCTGGGAGGTAGACAACAACCTTCAAGCTAGATAGAAGGGAGGTGTGGGCTAGACTTCCATAAAAAAAGACTTTGTAAACAGGAGCTTCTTTGTTAGAGGCTTTATTAACTGAGGTATACCTGTATAAGCATTATAAAGATACAAGTGAATTTTGCATGTCTCTCTTGTCTCTTTGCCTCCCAATGCATATATGGTTTTAAAACCTAAAAGCTTTTGCTGCTGAATAAGTTCCTGTTTAGCTGCTGAAAAGCATCCTTACATTTTATGCAGGAAAAAAAATAGTTTTTTAAAACATTACTAGGGTAATGAAGAAAACTTCTCATCCGTACTGGATTTCAGAACAATGGAAGATAACAAAGAAATCATTGGTAATCCTGGAACCGCTATCTCAAGTACAAATTCAGTTCTTGTCCCATCTTCTCAATGCAAGGTTCACTACTTCCAATTATGTACTGATATACATGTCTAATCAGGTCTTTAACAGAGATTTTGTCTATGTACAGCAGAGAGGTTCTCCCATATGGAGCTGAGAGTTTAAGCATTTTTCTGTTGTATCTTCCTCCTGCTTTTCCATTCCCCCAACCTTTTTTGAAGGGGGGTAACTTTGAGTGAAGTATAGCATTGCAATCAATTTAATGTCAGCTGCTTTGCAGACACCATAAGAGCCTTTTAATCTGGTATAACATGCCAAAATATGAATAGCAACTATACAGTGAGTGAAGATGATACATTTTTCTTTCATGAATAAGCCATGTTTTCCTGATATTCATTGAAATTATGTTCGTATTAACTTATGCTCTTCCTGCCATTTAGCGTGCAATATATGGATGGGGGAGGACACTGTTTTAGCACATTGAATGTTTTCTGCCAGAAGTACTGAAGGATTTCTGAGCAGAACAAGGAACATGCATTGAAATACATGTTCATGGTACTCCTGGTGTTGTTGGACTGCAGTTTCTAGCAGCCCAGGTCATCATGATCAGTTGTGAGTGGTGCTAGAAAATGGCAGTCTAACAACATTTGGAGGACCACATGTTCCTATCTGTTGTTTTGGGCTATCATTTAAACCAATGTTATATTGTGTAAGCTTTTCTTTATTTGAAAGACTTTTTTTTTTTTGCTAGCATATAAGGGTTCCCTCCTCTACTCAGAGAAAAAGTTATGTACCGGGCTTCAGCAGCAATCCTACACAAACCTGCCTGAGAGTAAGCCCTCTGGAACTTGTTTCTGAGTAAACATATGCAGGATTGCCCTCTGCAGCTTCGTTCCATTTATTTACTTTCCAAACAGCAGCCAACCCACTTCTGTCATGCTTGCCATGGAAACGTTCCGAGAGATGACGGCGTGTTTTAAAATGTGTGCAACGTGTTGTGATTCACAGTATGCCAAGAGCATGAGTTGACTTTGCTGTGTGAATGCAATGACATCGCAAAAGCAGCCAGCGGAGCTGCATTAAAAATAAAGCTGCTGTCACGTTGGATTCACTCCTCAGAGAAATGTATTAAACCTTTTAGTGTTGCAGTTTGTCACTGCATTGGATTATGCAGCACAGGCTAGCACAAATACAATTCCCCTACCAGCTTTGTCATCCTCTTCTTTATAATCCCTCCTTGAATTACATGAGATAGAAGCCCTTCTTTGGGAACCTGTTACGAGGCAATTTCAGTGCATGTGGAGGCAGCACATTCAGAAACAGTACTCTGTGCCCTCCTGACCTACGCATATTCATTCTGACATCATTGATAAAACTGGGGTGAATTTTCAGCCCAGCTATTTTTGGGCTATTCATGAGGGACAAACAAAAATTGCCGTCAATGAAGGCAACAGCTCCTGATTTGGGAAGAACAGTCCTGATGCTGTAATTCCAGTTTTTCAATTCCTCTTAAAATGTCCCACTTTCTCTCTCTTCCTCTCACTTTCCTCTTCTGTCCTCAACTTATTTCCATTGCTGCAAACTGAGTGCAAAGTGCAAATAGTAGGTAACTCAGCAGGAGGGAGAGGAAAGAAGCAGGTGGAATAGGCCCTTCCTGGTAGGCTCAGGCAAAAGGAAATTGCTGCAACCTTTCCTAGCTTGTGTCTTCATTTTCAATCATACCTTTTGCCCTATTGACCACACTCTGATGTTGTTTGGCCACACATGTCCTGGTTTTCATTTGTGAAATGTTGGGATGTATGTGCTACTCAAAATTTAATGTAGGACTGTGTTTTTGAGGGCAAACTCAGGCCATTTCAGCTCTATAGTGCTGTTATTCCACTTTCAGCTTCCTGTGGAATTCTGGGGTTTGCAGTTTACTGAGGCTAAAGAGCTCTCTGGCTGAAAATTCTGAATGCCCCTCCCTAAACTTCAAACCCCAAGATTCCATAGGATATTGAAAGTGGAACAATAGCACTATAACACTTTAGTGTGGCAATGGCCATAGTTAGGGGGTTTCCCTGTTTTGGTGTTTTCTTTTTCATTGTCAGATTTTTATTAATACTGATAAAGTTATTGTCCTATTACTGTTGATCTAAGAAGATGCAAATTTTCCATTGGCAGAAAATGAATTACAAAATGGAAAGTCTGAGTTTGGGAGCAGGGGGCATGTGACTGAAATCATAAATGCAATTCCAATATAATCTACACATTTAGATTTGTAACACTTACTTGGAAGAAACTGCTAGTGAATTCTAAGGGACTTGATAAAGTATATTTCAGAGGAGTCTGAAGGAGCATAAAAGAATCCAGAATCTATGTTTTAGATGTGAAGTTTACAATCACAGACACGCCCACTAACTTCCATCGCTCTTAAAATGAGTTAATTTTGATGAATTCATATCAGAGGTTGGAAAAATTCCTTTCAGGACTACTAATCTCCCAGTGCCACTGGCCATGCTGGCTAGGGGATTCTGGGATTTGCAATCTAAAAACATGACAGTTACAGGCTCTGCTCATGTTAGATAAATTTATAAGAGGCAATTAGCTGTGACAGCAAAATGAAGCTCGCAGGTATTCCCCAGAGCGCTGGTTGCTGGGGACAGAAGGAAGGAGAAGGAGGTTCATCATGCCCTGCAACTGTGCTTCCTATGGTAAGCTTTACACTACAAGATCATTTATTTCCCCCTACTTTTACAAACCAGATGAACTGGAAATTCCCATGAATTGCAACATGGATATATCTGATGTTGGATATATGTCTCTTGTTCCATATGAGCTCTGTGCCCTTTGTTTCTATTTTATTGTTGAATTAATACTGCTTGCTGGCTAGGAGACCAACCATTCAAACTCATTTTCACGAAGTATTGCTGTTCCATTCATTTTACATTCTCCAGAGTCTCCCCAAAGTACCTTATGCACTCTCTCTGTGAAAGAATTTCATTAAATTTGTATCACGCATTGAGAATGATGAAATAACTTTGTGTTCTGAGATATTGATGAGTTCGGTACTTAGTA
This sequence comes from Iguana delicatissima, assembly GCA_948472985.1. Lineage (NCBI taxonomy): Eukaryota > Metazoa > Chordata > Lepidosauria > Squamata > Iguanidae > Iguana > Iguana delicatissima. Next base: position 570,129 of record CAOKZL010000548.1, on the reverse strand, counting down.
AAAATGCTGTTGCCATAGCATATGGTGCATGGGAAAACACTTCTCTCTGAAAATAGAACACATTTAAACACCTTTGAAAATAGTTTTAAAAAACAAGTTCCCATTAACACTCATACAGTTGATCTGCTGCATTACAACTTCTCATCTGTTTCCTTTCTACTGCCTGAGCCCAGCCTCCCCAAAAATTCAGGAGCCGGAGGTAAATAGCTTTTACTCCCACCTGCAGCCTGTATATTAATAAGTAATTTCCTTCATTTGACAGAAAGGAGCATACGTGCCTTGCACAAGGGGAAGACAAGCCAAAAAACTCTTCAACAGTGCAGCGAGTTTCACTAGCATTCCATTAAACAGCATGCAAACATTTTAAGGCTGTTCTTGGCTGGACCTGAAGAGCGTGCTATCAGGGCATACAAAAAGATCGTGAGAGTAACCAGGCGGTATGAGCAATGCTTTCAGCAGAGGGTCCACCAGCTGAAGTTCAAATGTCTAGGGCAGAGGTGGGGAAAGTGTGATTCATAGCCCCTCAACTCCTTTTTTGGCAGTTTTCAAAGCCCCCAAGCATAGTTTCTAATCCCCTATATTTCCCCCATCAATTTTTCCCATATGACATTCTTGCTCCCATATCTCTCACCAAAACACATTGCAAAATGCTGTAATTTTGCTTCCACCTCTCTCAAACCAAAATAAAGTAAAGAAAGTTGGCACACATTATCCCCCTGCAAAAAAAAACTAGAAGTGATGTCACAACACTTCCAGTTTGGGCAATGTGGTACGCAGTGCATTAGGAGTACGGGGTATACGTGTGTGAAAAATGCTTCCCGAGCACTGTTCAACCTCCCTACTTTAGGGAGTGTATGTGATTGTTCACTTCCAGCTGAAGTAGATCCATGGAATCAATGGAATTAATATAACTGTTGATTCACCAAATTCTCTTTGCTTTAATGGTGGGCAAAGTACAGCTTGCAGGCCGTATATATTTCCCAAGGAGTATTTTCATGCTTCCCAGAGTAAGTAAGTGAGTAAGTAAATAAATAAATATATAACTATAAAAAATAAAATTAAAAAACTCCAATGTCCTGTAGTGTGAGGGGCATTTTCACCACTTTTTCCCCCTTCTTCAGGCCAATTGAGGCCCAGGATAGGCTGTTTTTTGAAAGAGGAACTGCACAGGAAGGGAATCCTGCTCACTTTCTGTTGTTAAAAAAGACCTCTCCTGGGCCTAAAATGGTCTTGGAAAAACTGAAAGCACAACTGAATGCCTCCCACCCCCTCGGGGATGTTTGGGAGCATTGGGGGGCAAAACAACTGGGGAATGCAGCCCCCAAAGTCTCCTTGAGGAGCTAATGTAGCTCCCTAGTCTTCCACAATTGCCCACCTTTGATTTAATGTGTCTAATTGAGACTAAATGTTGGATTTATGCCTAGACTCCAGATTAGTTGAGCAGTGGTCAGACTGTGGGACTATATAATCAAGACTCTCATTCATTTGTTTCTAGGATGAATGAGTGTTTCTAGGATACACTGACACCACAAACTAGACAGATTTATCATTCACAAATAAATACATATATACAAGGTTTTTTTATAGCTGTTTGGGGACACAGGTAAGAACTGCTTTTAATTGCTTTCAGTTCTGCTGTGATAGTTTAATTATGTTTTTTAACTTTTACAGGATGTGAACATTTAAGCTGTACCTGTTTTCACTTGTGAAGGCCATCTCAAGTCCCAGACTGGGAAAAAGGAATAACAACAATAGTCAGAACTCAGTTTGGCAGTTATGAATGTGTAACTACCACAGCTAAATAGGTATGCAGTAATTCCTGGGGATCTGTTCCCCTGTCAATCAGGAAGTCTCTGAATGACATTCCCACCCCCTCAAGTGAGTGATCTCTTTCATAATAGGTGGAAGTGGGGTCACTGTCTCAGTTCCTTTTCACACTGCAGTTTATTCACACAACAGGAGTAAGAACTTCAGTCTTCTGCTTCCTAATTGACAGGGCAATAGACCTCCTGTTGATCGCAATGGCTCTGCCAGGTAAACAGGAATTGGTGGACTAAATTAGGGAATGTTTAGGGATTGTGAATATGAAACAATCACGGATGTGGAACTCTAGGTAACTGCCCAAGTGTTTTTTGGCCAACCACAGCAACACTAATAATCAAGGAGGAGAGGGGGAGGAAGAACATCAAGAGAAGGAGGCTAGTCTGTCACTGTCACATCTCAATTTGTTTGTACCTTAGGCTATGGTTTGATGTCTGATGTATGCTACTGATTCACTAAGCAGCTGGTGCATCATTTAGTATTTAAGCCATGGAACTCAATGGATTTGGGGACAGCAGATCTTTCAAGCTCAGGTTGCATGTCCTTCCAGCTTCAGTGTGTTCAACTGAAGGTAGAACCAATGTTCTTAGACTATACATGTAAATCTTTTTTTTCAATATAACCAGGAAGCCTTGAAAATTATCTTGTCATTCACATAGAAAGCCATCTTCTGGACTGACTTGCAGTTTCTATCCCTCTTGGGAATGAGAAGTTTCCCATCTATATGCTGACTCAAATGTCCTTAGTTACTTTTTTTAGTCTCAAAAATCAGAGCTGGCTGTTTCTGTTTCCTATGGCATGTCCTTTTCAAATAAATTAATCCCAGCAATTTTTAAAAGCCCAAGACTTCCAGAACAGATATTAAGGAGTTTTGATTTGCTGGGGGATTTTTTTTCCTGAACAACCAGTCCTTCTATGTCTCTTGACTTGATCTGACCTGACTTAGCTTTTGAGCAATCTAGGTCAAGAGAAATATCCAGCTTTTTTGTTTATAGCTTTTAAAAACACATTGCTGGCATATTGGTAAATAAATAATGATAACTGTAAAAAAAATTACAAATTCAAGGTTGAATATTCAAAATGTCAAGAATACCCAGGAGTTGAAAGCACAGCCAGTAATCGTGGACCATCTGTGTATTCTTTTCATTTTCCATTGTACTCATTGTTCATTCCAGAATCCCTGGTGGACACAAGCAAATGACTTCTGGAGCCCCCAGACAAGAGCAACAGCAGTCTTGCTGCATTTTCTGTCTCTTGCTTATCCAGTTTGACTGAATGCATGGGTTGTGATTTTTTTAAAAAAAGTCCAGTTGCATAATAGATACAAGGTGGCTACTGCAAATGGTCACACATTTCACATTAGCACTTTTTTATTCTGTAGTGCGTGAGGACTATTTTTTATTACATAATGCATAGGGATAGGGAGATTTTTTAAAAAAATACCCTATTTCTCCCCCCCCCGCACTGCCTAAATTCAGCATTAAATAACAATTTAGAATATTATTTTTAAGAAGCAATTAGTTGCAGTCATTATTGCAAGCTCCCACACCTGTGGTAGTCAGTAACTGTTTACAGATGTATTTTTAAAGATGGATCTACTTTCACATTTCTCAAAAATAACTCAAACACACTTCTCAAAAGCCTCTCAAAAGAGGCTTTTAGTTACATAAAAACTCAAATGCTGCAAGCTTCTGGTCTGGATGACAAACATATTCTTCTCCCATCCACATGTCATCACCCCAATACTAGAAAAGAGCATGGCTCTACAATACTACGAAGGAGCATGAACCATGCTATATTCTTCTTATACCAATTAGTTATGCCACTAAAAGTTGCAGTTGTACTGCAAAGGGCCTGAAAATCATATTCCTAATCCCAGCTGGGCCCACTGAATCAATGAGATTTCCTTGATTAATTCATTCATTCATTCATTCTATACCCCGATTTTCTCCCATAAAGGGCCTAAAATGACTCACACTCTACTTTAAAACAATACAGTTAAAAACAATCTGAAATACAAAAATTTAAAAAGTATGATGTCAAGACAACTTAAAACATTGGTTTAAAACAGTTAAAGGATATTAAAACCCATGCATGGCACTACCCCAACCAGTTAAAAACCAAAGGCCTGTTTAAACAGAAAGATCTCTGTGTTGACTCACCATTCACCAATTGATTCAGTAGGTCTCCTCTAGCCTGGATTAAACATTAGGATTCAAGCTATTATTCATCACAAGTTACAAACACCCCCTCAAGTTAACACCTCCTCCTCTTTGTACTGAAAATACCTGCATGTGGACCTACACTATGCTGAGCTGTATATTTACCACCACCACCCCGCAACTTACTGTAAAGCCCTGAAGCCATCTCACACAGCCATTTCATGCTTCAAGTTAAGTGGGCAGGTCTGCAGGTCTGGCTATCCCCTTCAGTAGCAGGACAGACAATGATGACATCAGCACTGAGATCCACAAGAGTCTTCTGGGGGTCTCAGTGCTTCTCTAATCTTGTGCATCTGGCTGGGGGACGGTGTAAGATACTTATTTGATCCTGGCTACTCACTTTGAAGCAGTGGAATATGCTTCCTCAGAGTGTGGTGGAGTCTCCTTCTTTGGAGATTTTTAAGCAGAGACTGGATGGCCCTCTGTCCGGATAGCTTTGATGTGGGTTCCTCCATGGCAGAGGGTGGGACTGGATGGCCCCATGGTCTTTTCCAACTTTATGGTTCTATGGAAACCGTGTGTGAGTTGGCTTTGGGGCTTTACAGTAAGCTGGGAGGGGAGCTTTGGGTGTTGCGCAGAGAGGATGGGAATACCATTCTCTACAGCACCCAAAAAAACACATCCACATGTGTAACAGACACTTACATGTGTGGGCACCCCTGTCTGAATTCTGGCCATAACATTCTGTTTATACCTTAAATTGGGGAGGGGAAAATAAAGCAATTACAAGTGGTCATTTACAAGTTCTAGTACAAAACTAGTTGTTTGGAACTACTTGCTTGCAAGCTCTGCATTTAATAAGTATTATACAGCAGCCACCACTCCTGTATAGCAATTTTGCATCATTGTGCTAGACTGCTAAGAATCAAGGTTATATAAGCAGGAAGTTACTTAGCTAGCCCTTGAGCTCAGCAATCTCATGCTGTTGTGCCACAGAAAGGGAAAATTATTAATTTCCCAACTGTTCTATGTTTTATTTACAAAACAAGCAAGCATAAGATGATTTTCCCAGTTCATGCAGCCGTGGATAACTCTGCACAGGCGCCCATGTTGCTCATGACATTTAAAATGGTTCACAGCCTTTCTTCCAGTCCTTTCATGCAGTGAACTTAACTTCTTTGCAGCGCCATCTCAAAAGGCAACACAAGACATCCACAGTCCAGTTGGGAGAAGCCACCATATGAACTTTCCCAAGATGACTTGAGATTTCTGCCCTTACCTTTGTTATGCCAGAGGACATACCTTCTAAATATTCTAATTTGGCAGGGACAATCCTGATTAATCCTCTGTCCCACTTTCTCAGTTGTTTTTAAAATGTTCTGGATTCTCTCCCCCTACTTCACCTGCAGTTTACTCAAAAAACTGAGTTCAAACTATAAAAGTAGTTTCCACTGACTTAACTCACTGGGGAGAAAGGACAGGCAGCAGCAGCAGAATCTATTCTAGTCCTTCTTTGTATACTCAGGCAAAAGCAAGTTGTTTGAGTGTATCCTTCCTCAGTAATAACTTCTGCCCTTTTGACCACTCACTGATGGTTGCTTGGGTCTTGCATGTCACAGTGTTCATCTGTGAAAGATTAGAAGCTAGGTGAAGACCTTCCAGAGCTTGCCATTTCCCACCAGTACCAGCCCAGTTTTCTGGAGTGGCAGTTGTGGTGTGGAAATGTGCTGCAATTGGGACTCCATCCATGTGGCTTTGGGCTACTTCTTATCATGTGGGAGTGCCCCAGGATCTCAAATATTGTGCAGGTAATATGCTCAGGGGAACAAAGCATGTGTGAATGTTGGTTTGGGTGAAATAATAAGAGAAAAACAAGAATTTTTAGAATAACTGAGTTACTTTTTACTGATGATTGTAATATAATTCATTTCTGCATAGCTTTCTTTTTTTAAAAAAAAATCCCCTTGCATCATTATTCATATACACAAACTTGGAGTCATACAGTGACTGCATGAAAAGATGAACACACATAGTATAAACTGTGCTGCCTTCTAGGCATTATAAGCCCACACGCATTCTCCCATTTTGTTCCAAAGAAAATGTTGTCATTCTCCTATAATAACTGTAAAATATCTCACATAAGAAATCCAACAGTGAGCAGCTAAGATTGTTTCTCACACATTGCCAAAATCTCTATATAATGCTAGAATTACCTTCACTCTTATGGGAAGATGAACATTTGCATAATGGATTTTTCTATCCAAAGCAGAGAAGTCTTAGGCAATATAAATGTCATCTGTTTGTGTATGATAGGGGAGCACTAATTGTATTTTTTGTGTGTGTGTGTCTATATATATATATATATGTGGTTCTTACAGATGAGAAGTTTATCCCAATGCACAAAGATAAATTACTTGCAAGACAAATGATTGCTTGAACAAACAAGCAGATCAATCTAAGTCCTTCCTCAGTAGGCAGCAAGCATTCCAGTTGTGAAGAGTGCTGAAGTGGTTTCTTTCAGAGCTGGGTAGCGCTTCCTGTAATTAGTTCCCAGCTGCGCCAGAGTGTAAAACTCATAACTCCTTAAAGCGACAGTGCTGTCAAACAAAAACGTCTCCCCTGTGCACTAACATCTGACAGATGTTGAAGCACAATCTTGAAAGTGTCAGCGTTGGGGACAACTTGACTAGGATTACCAACCATTACCCTTTTCCCAGTCATATCTTCTTTTGTGGATCTAAAACTGCTGTCTGGGAGGCTTTTCCAAATATTTGAGTTTTCTTACAAGGACCTCCCTGCAGCCCTTTAGAAGTCTAGTTATTGGGGATCTGTGGGACAAAATGAAGTCTCGTGTAGAGGATATCATATCAATATAGGTGGCCAAGACCGGTGGAACTCAAAGAAAGAAGCAAGGGGGAAAAGGAAAATGACAGCAACAGAAAGGAGCTACTGTGTGGTATGGAGTGGTTTTGAACTCTTCTGGAATACCTGGATGTTTAACTCCCCCTTCCCCTTTGCCATCCATAGTTCTTTTTGGTGCCCTTGACAGTTTCCTCTGCTTGACCTCTAATCCCAATATCATGTTGCTGAGGTATCCAGATCAATTGTTGATATTAATTATCACAAAATAAACAATTACAATTGTTGTTATTTCAATACAATGAAAGATAGGCATACTTTTAGTAACAATTATCACAGCTTATACTGTACGGGTATGTAAAGTGAGAGCCATAGCAATCTGAGGTTTTAAGGAATCAGTCAGTAAAGATGTCATCTTTTTTGCTTTTCAAAATATAGTAATCCAAAATACCTAAAGATTCTAGATCTTGTCTGATCTTCAAAACTAAGCAGGTTCAGCCCTGGTTAGTACTTGGATGGAAGGTCATCAATTAATACCAGGCGCTGTAGGCTATATATCAGAGGAAGGAACTGGCAAAACCACTTCTGAGAATCCCTTGCCTAACAAAACCCTATGAAATTCATGGGATCACCATAAGTTGATGCACACAGAGAGAGGGTCTGAACAGTTCCTACAAAATTTAGCATTTGTTCTTACTTCAAGATTTGAGACTTGAACTGTTGTATGACATGTGCTCAGAGAACTTTATGAGCCCATTTGGAGGTTTAAAGTACCTAGACCATGTAATTCTACTTTCAAAATTCTGCTTAGCTTCAATGAGTTTGTGGAGGTCGGCTGCTTTGAGAACACGAGACCACCGACCAATGGAACCACTTGCCACATTGAGATGCCTTTGCTGACAATTTTCTAGCAAAGCATGCATTGCTTCAGATATAAAATGTAAGACCTAACAGCATTCTTCCCACTATTATATTTCTTTTATTTCACTAAAATTTCACCTTTCTCCCAGACCAAGAATCAAGTAGCTTGTGGTTGTTATGTCAAGTTGCTTGCAACTTATGGCATCCCTAAGGCAAAGCTAACATGGGATTTTCTGGGAGTTGAGAGTATGTTATGTACCCAAGGTCATCCAGTGAGTTTCCATGGTTAAGTGAGGAATCGAACCCTGATCTCCCGAGTCATAGTCCAATACTTAATCCGCTACCCTGAAGGTGGCTTACAACAAATTAAAACAAAGTACAGTTAAAAAAAAATATTAGTACAAAAGTTTTAAAAATTAAACAACAATTCTATTAAAAATGCAAAGTTTAGTTTAAACACATTTAAAAAATGATGAAAGAATACAAGTACATGGCATCCCTTAAAATTTCGTTCTGCTCCAGCAACTCCTAGATATGAATCCTTTCATTCACAGAAAATATGACAGTTGATTAGAAACAAAGAAACAATTTTTGTTTGCTTTTCCTTAGCTTAATATCAAAGTATTAATTCACGCCTGAAAGAGGAAACAGAAATGGCTTCACTTGTGCTAACCCCAAAATGCTTGCATCTGCATTATTTGTATATCCTGGTGCTAGGGAAATTCTTCAAAAAGAACGAGCTGACGCTATGAAGGATTTTTTCTGTGAAGCTATTTTCTTATGCTATGATTCCAAAAGAATGGGAAATCAGTATATAGCAAGAACTAGGCAATGATTGTTTACCTTACAAGAAGTGGCTTAGAAGTTTTGACGTCTATCAAATTTGTTAGCTTCATGGAATTTTTCCAGCACATGTGTTTGCAGTTTGCAGTTGTGACTTGGCAATCTAGGCAAACTATATTACAGTGTAAGAGTTCAGGGCTCCCATCCTCCTCAGATTCTGATCTGTCAGAATGAGTGACAGAAAAGAATTTCTTTCACTAAACAAAGTTGGATCTTTGAGTCCCTAGGCCTGGTCTTCTAACCTCTCCCAGAGTTACAGGGGAAGAAAAATCCCTTCTCCAAATGTCCTGATTAATCCTCTGTTATCCCATATTTTTCAGTTGCTTTTAAAAGGTCTCAGTTTCTCTCTCCACTGCTTTCCCCCTTTGTCCCCAGCTTACTTCAAGTAGTTTGTACCCAGTTAGCAAGGAGAGAGAAGAGCATGGAATCTTCCCCTTTCCATTTGGCTCAGGCAAAAACAAAGTCTTGCAGTCTCTCCTAGTTTGTGTGTTTTCCTCATTAATAACTTTTGCCACCTTGACCACTCTCTGATGTTGCTCAGCCACACATGTTCCAGTTTTCATCACTTAAATGTTGATGAGTATGTTAACTCTACCTAAATGCTTGAAAAAGAGTTCAAAAGTTTTCACTTCTTATATGTGATTAATTCAGAACTCAGGCAAACAGCAGCAAACAATGGTCAGTGGAAACAATCTAATTTCAAACCAAAATCATGAAGTTGCTTTATTTTCACAACAGTTAACATGAACCATCATAAAGATTTCCTGAAAAACTGTGAAACTTCAGCAAATCTAAAACAGAAGCAACCTATTAACACTGTACAAAAGATGCCTGATTCACTTCAGAACCTAGTTCAACAACTTTAGATTTGGACTCTAATTGTTTTAATTTCCCTCTTCAAATATTATCTTGGATGAATTATCATTGTTAAAATTTTGAAGGATTTTAAAAACTTTTAAAATAAACATTTTTTTTTTTTTTTGTATAGGGCCTGATCCACCTGAATCTAAAACTGAACTAAAATTCAGAAATCCTCTACCTTTGTATTTCCCATTGACTTGCAATAACAAATTAAAATGGCTATAACCCTCTTCTTTTTATATATATATATTTACTACACATGTAATCTGGATATACAGGAGACCCCTTTAAAGCAGTTTCACCCTGTGAAATTTCAAACAGATGGATCAAGTTGCAGTTGAGCTAGTCATTTTTAAATGTTGCCATGTGGTTGCTTGCAAACAAATATTTGTAAGTAGCACAGCCTTCCTCTATTTTGAAGAGAAGACTAGGCTTGTTCTTTTCTAGACTCTGTGTTTGTGGGAGTTGTTCAGCTTCTGCCTTGCCAGTTTGATTACTGTGCTTGAGAGATCCACTACAACCTTCAGATTTCCCTACAGCCCTACTAAAGCAACACCAAGACTCATACATACATTCAAGGAACAAATATAAACAGTAAGGTAGGATGAGGTTAGACCAGGAATGAATTAGAAAATGGGAATTTATGTTTGGGTGGTGGTGCAATTAAGGAAGGAAAAACAGGCTCCAGTGAACACAAAAGTACCACCAGACTCTAACGTCCTTTAAAAATTTTCCCCTTGATAAAAAAAAGAACTGAGTAAAGAGCAAAAGAATGCATACTCTCCCCTACCCCACAAAAAAAGTAATTCTGTTGAGATTTTGGCCCACATAGACAGTGAGAGCAGCCAAAAAGCCGCGTCCAGATCCCTCTCTGTCTCTTCTCTCCTCCCTGCTATTTTCAACACAGAGTACTGTTTGCAACATTTTGGAGGCACACTGTATTTGCATCTTAAAGTATTTGTTACTGTAGTTCTTTTTAAAAAGAAATCACAGCACTAGCTTCAGTATTTTATTCCCCCCTCTAGTGGGTTTCTTTTTAATTATGAGACATATTGGAACAAAAAGTATCCTTTGCTCCTTCCTCTAAGTTTTGTTTTAATTTAATTTAACCTAATTATTTTATTTAATTTAAGATTTACAGTGCATCACTGTAACTCAAAGAAAAAAATGTTTAAAAATGAAAAAGGAGGAAATTTGCCCTTCAGAGAATAGATCACCTGAGTAAATAAATGCTGAGTTTGTTTTTGTTTTTCTTAAAATTTTGGAAGAACCATAGGGCAGGTCCAAGAAATCATTACAGTCAGCCCCTCAAAACAATGGAATGAGTAACCATGGAGGAGATAATTGTTGGGGTTGGAGTTTCCCACAGTGTTAGCTCTTGGGGAACTCTATGAAAGCTAAAGCTGTGAGGAATTAGCCTTCTGTTAACAGAATTGCAGAGAAAGCATGTCCCAGTTTCTGTGTTATCTTCCCTGAACTGGAGGCTGACTTGAAAACAAAAACAAGACAGGCAGCTTCAGGTTCCAAGCTTAAAAGATTTGTTAATAAACTTCATAATTGCATATCCATTAGAGAAACTAAATCCTAACTATCTAACAAAAGGATTTTCATTTCAAACTCACCAACTTCTTGGTGAATAGGATAGCATAATAGAGAGAAGTTACTAGAAGCAATATTGCTATAGAGAGAGATGTTGCCTTCTAAGTATGACCAGTAACTGATACCAGAAAGTATCCTGGGCCACATGATCTGGATACCGTAGCTGGAGAGCAACAACTGACCCTAAACTAGCTAAGCTATAATTTTCCAACAATAATAACTGGCGAAAGCCAAGGAACTATATTGTGAAAAATCAAGCACTTTTATAATATTCTGGAAGAGCCCCCTGTCTGGCTTTCTTGCATTGTCCAGAAGTAATTTGGACTAGTCCAGATCTGTTCTGAGGAGATCTGATTCTTAGGATTAGTGTGACTTGGCCACTGAATCACTTGCACAACCCTGCTACCAATATCCTCGACTGATATGAGAACACGACAGGAAAGGATGTGATGTGATGTGATGTTTTCATTCACCAAAATTTAATATTACACCTCAAGAGAACTACTGTTTGCCCTGTCTGAAAATAAGCACGTTTTATTAAGTGAAGGAAACCAAGACCATTTCTGCACGAGATTGTTATAGCGCTATGATTCCACTTTCAACATCCTATGGAATCCTGGGGTTTGCAGTTTAGGGAGCGGCCGGCCAGCCGCTCCCTAAACTGCAAACCCCAGGATTCCATAGGATGTTGAAAGTGGAATCATAGCGCTATAACAGTATCATGCGGAAATGGCCCCAGGTTTCGCTTCTCTATTTCCATATAGCCTTTCATTTTGTGTTGTGAAAGCAGCAATGTAACCCATCTCCAGTGGGTATAAAGAGAGCACTTAAACACTGTTTAAGGATGTAAACAGTTGGAAAACAGACACTTAATAAAATCCGAACGTAAAGGTTTATTGGTCTATCCATCTCAGAACAATAATAGTGATATCCAAAATTACTAAATAGCAGCTGGAGTCTGTTTTTATGAGCGAAAAACAACGGATATTTTTCCAGGCTTTAACTAGCAATGGACAATTATGTGTTGGATGGTGCAGGATATCCTTCACCATCATTGTATCACCTTGATGTTTAGAGCTCACTCTCATCTTACCAGAGCTTTGTCCATGTTGATTGGCCTTGATGGGAGTTACTGATTTCTAAAACATTTGGAAAACACCAGGTTGCAGAAGGCTGGCATAGCATGGATATGTGCCTATTTGATTCTTCCTTTTTTTATATATTGTAGAGATTTAGTTGCTGCTCATTTTGCAATTTTTTTTTCTGTGTTTAGTGATGCCAAAAATATTTTGGCAGGAAAAGGCTATGCACAGTGAGTACTTTTTCTGTTGAACCATAAATTCATGTCCAGTAAATTCATGTTGCAATCATATTTTGACTTTTAAAAATGGCTCTGGAAGTCCACATTGGAATCAACTATGTTGAGTGGCTTTAAAATGTGGTCTGCTTTACAGCTGTTTACAGTTTGTTTTCTGTACCATGGCAATGTAACATCAGTTTTGATTAAACTAGTTGTTACATGAGTGTGGTCAGTTTTTCATTGTGGAATAGTCCCTGTAATTCCAAATAAGAAGCCCCTCATCCTATACACATGTACATACACCTTATGTTGTTGGGTAACTAAGTTTGTGTGTCCCCTAAAATTGTTTACAGCACCCTTTGGAGCACAGCTCCCATCATTGACAGGTGACAATACAGTTTGGCATCAGTGGGAATTGCAGCCCAAAACATCTAGAAGACAGATTATTGTGAAAGACTGGCTTAGAAGACTTTACTATTCTGTTAAATTTCTCTGTCAGGATGTCTTCTCTTCTGTACATAACAACTCTGTGAGATACCTCACCCAGTTAGTGTCATGGGCTGAGTTGGAGCTTGAACTTCAATCCTAGCACCCAATGCTATACCATATTAGCTCATACTTCTTGAAGAATAAACTATAGCTCTGTTCCATTTATTGACTATGAATAGAATGGCGTATGGATTCACTAAATGATTTCTTGTATGAATATTTGAAACTCTGGTGGGTCTAATACATGGCATGCTAATTTAAATTATTACAGATAGATCTCTTGCTCATTGCCAGTTAAGCAGTTGCCAGTAATAACAGTGCAGGTATTTGGACTTCTTTTACTAACAAAACCAAAATTACATCAAGTCTTTGTATCATTATCAACAGGGTAAAATAATCTTCTTTCTCCATAGTAGCATTTGCCCATTAAAAGATATGGCCAAAACAAAGTAATTTGCTGTCATTCAGGCTAATTGAATATTGGCTATTCGACACCTACTGTTTGTATGAATTTTAAATGAATACAATTAGAAGAGATGGGGACACTTTAAATTTCTATGGATAGTATAAAACATTCAGAAACCTTGTCATTTTGAAAAGCAATATATAAATACATGCTGACAAGCATTATCAAAACTCATAACTTAATTCAGCATCTGAGTTCACAAGTTTTGACAGAAGGAAATAAGTTGCAATCTTTTCACACTATGTGGCATTTTTTTAATATGGAACTCTATAATACATACCTTTAAAAACATTAGTGGAATCCCTGGGGAACTGGCATCTGCATTTATTTGGACTTTAAGACTAGTTATTAAGCTATTTTAGTGCCTAGGCATGTTTTGCTTACATCAAAAGTTTTTTGAGAGTCTACTCGAGTCTGACCTGCTTCTCATTGCTGCCACCCCATTCCCCCAAATGTTTGGACTAATACACATGAAACTTCTGTTCAGGTAGGGATAGCCCAAGACATTTTGCTGCCCGAAGCTAAGAATGAAATGGTGTCTCCTTTCCATTATACATATAGGAGCCAGCTGGATTTCCAGTTAAGTCTAACTTCAACACTAGTGATGAGATAACATCACCCAACCCACATGAGGCATCAGCTTAGTTTACGGGTCATGAGCAGGCTACATGGCATTCAGAACTGTCCTCGGATGGAAGAAAACAACTGGGGAATTCAGAAGAAACAGGTGAGAAACTGCGTCTTTGCTCCCACACATCTCTTATCTGAAGTGACAGCCTCACTTTGAAGTGACAGCCTCACTTTTGTATTTAGATCTTATTTGGCTACCAGACTTCTACCTTGGGTAAAATTAGCCCTAGGTTTATACACTCCCTACCTTCACCCCTCACAATAAGATACAAATAACAAGATAACACTATGATCTCCCACATTTCTTGCAGGAACTCCTCTCTAAGGGAGAGAAAAGAGAGGATACGAGTTCACATTCCACTCTTAGTTTCCCTCACAATTACAAGAAACAAGTAGTGACTGAATAAGCTCCAGGCAAAAATGGGTTTCTCCTCAGTCTGGGCTAAATCTGAGCTCCTGTGCCAGTCTCTGTATTCTGCCAGGTGTCAATTTTATCATAATGAAAATTGGGAGGCCAGGGGAAAGTTCCTTACTCAAAAGCTGTTGTGATCCCATCAGCCTCTCTTGATGAAAGGAGAGTTTTATCTCACCTAAGGATCTTCCGATCTTTGTCTAAAATGGAGCTTCTGAAAACTGAGAGCTGCTAATCACTTCTAAATGGCTTACTCCTTCAATAAATGAATTGTTTCATGAGATGTGGCATTTGGTTTTGATTATTAAACTCACTGAATTTCAACTGTTGTCTGATAGCCTGCAACCACCAAAAAAAAAAAAAAAAAAGCCACTGACTCAAGGGGGAAAACATTTTTAATAAGAAAAAAGTTGACTCCACTTATTTCACAGATCAGCTGTTTCAGTAGCATAATCAATATGCAGAGAACCTCCTTGCTGCTGATACAGAATAGATAATGTTACACATTATCTGCTGTAAATTTTGTGTTTTGTAAGGTATGAAATTGCTATGTTAGTGATAGGAATAAAAGAAAGGAGAGAGAAAAGAGAAATGATAGTCTCCAGCAGCTAAGATAGACTGAACTATGATCTTTAAGAACTGTATGGCTAAGGTTTGTAACTTCAGATGATGGTGTTTTAAGATCTGGTATTAAATCAGAGTATTAGGCTGGTTGCTGGTTGTTGTTTGTTTTTCAATCAGTGATTATGTTCTGTTTTTCTGAGCAACTCTTGCTTCTTTGTTTACCTCTTGGTCATTATTGAGTTAGAAGCTTACTAAACCAGCAAATTATATCTCATTATGTATAATGCAAAGAAAGATATGTGGAACGTTAGAAAGCCAGAGGAGCTGAGTGTGAGAAATCCATATAGAACAGCATCCAGTGAAATCCTGACCACCTGTTTCGAAAATTGAGCAGCTATTAGATTTGAGATCCGGACTAAAATCGATTTATCCTACTCTTTTGTTTAAAAGTGTTAAAAAGTACCCAACCATAGTAGTTTCAGAGCTGTCTTCATCTATGAAACTCAAGTTCTAGAACCTGATAGGCTGCACTATCCAGTTTTCGGGATCTCCAGAGGGCAGCAGCACATAACATTGGATGTCATCTTTTTGTGACTGGAAAGGACATCATATCAGTTCTGGTCCCCTTTTGCAGCCTGTTTGTTGCATTTGTTTGGAAATTAGAATGGCTTCTTCATTTACCTTTTGGCAGTAGGTTAAGACCTGTCTTTTCCAGGAGGCCTTTGGAAACTTACTTTAACCAAAAAAAGGGGAGCCTTTTATAGTGCTCTACTGTTTTTAATCTATTTTAAAGTAAGATTTTAATTGGCTTTAATCTTAATTTTGTATGTTTTTAATTCTGTGTGTTTGTATTGTATTCTTTGCCCTTGTGTAAGCCACCTTGAGTACCAGCTTTGGAGAAAGGGAGAGATGGATGGATGGTGGGTGGGTGGGTGGCTGGGGATGGTTGGAACCTCCTAGAACTGCTTGAGTTGGGTATGCGGGGTGCCCCAGAGCAGAGTGTTTTGCTTTGGTTTGGTTTTTGGGGACAGCAGCAGGGGAAAGGATTGGGAGGTTCAAAGGAAAGCAGACTACATATGATCTGAAGGCCACATTTTCCCCACCTTTGGATTTTGACAACAGTCCTTCTTTGGTTCAGATATTTCACTTAGACACAGAGGCTTAAGAGATATACAAGGGCTGGCACAATATATTTTACTGTATGAGGCAAAGAACAACATGACACACCCACACAAAAACCCCTTCAATGTGGAGAATTCAACTGGACTGGCAGTTGAAATCCTTCTTAAATACTGGCAGTAGAAAAGCATCCTTTGCTGCATCTGAAGACAGTGGAGTAGTTTAGAAAGCTGGGGAAGAGATTAGTCAGGGCTCTCTCCTCTGACACCTTGCTGCTGCTGCCCCCCCCCCGTTTCTGCTGCCTGAGGTGACTGCCTCATTTAGTCTAAGGTAGTGGCATGCAACTGTTGGGGGTTAGGGGACTGCTTTGGGCCCCAGGAGAGTGGCATACCCACAAAGCATGCACCTGCAAAACTATTTTGTTAAAAAAATTGCAACCAAATTCCCCAAACCGTCCTCTGATGGCACAATTCTGCCATCTTTTGTCCCAT
This sequence comes from Iguana delicatissima, assembly GCA_948472985.1. Taxonomy (NCBI): domain Eukaryota; kingdom Metazoa; phylum Chordata; class Lepidosauria; order Squamata; family Iguanidae; genus Iguana; species Iguana delicatissima. The sequence goes on along the minus strand of CAOKZL010000548.1, from coordinate 553,652 downwards.
TTTAGGCCTAGGAGAGGCTTTTTATAAAAGGAAATGACTTGGAAATCAACTTCCAGTTTACTTTGTCTTACAAAAAAATGACTTCTCTTGGCCCAAAACATGACAAAACTGCACCCACATGTTACAGACGCATTAGGGGGCAAATTTTTTTAAAAAAAACTGGACTCTGAAACGTCCACAAAAATGGTTCGTAGACCACATTTTCCCCATCCTTATCCTAGATATAGGATTATCCCCAAAGTATACATGGAACGCCACTGCCTTCCAGAGCTTTCCTGTTTATTTCACAGGGATGAACACATAGAGCTTTTTTTCTGCATTAAAATTAATGACTCTGTCTACTCTCAGTGGGCCAACTGTTGTCTGGATAGGTATCATCTGAACACTGAAAGATGCTGGACAGAGCAATGTAAGCACATGATGGATTTTTAGAAAGAGAGGAAATATAGAAGAAGATGACAAAAGTAATTATACATGTTCATTTCTCTACAGATAAGGTTTGGAAAAGACATGTGGAGAGGAAAGAAGGCATGACAAATGAAGTGTCATATCAATGTTTTAAAAGCTAGAAAAGCAACATGCAGGGCTTTGATGGATGACAAGGGATTCCTGGCGTCAGCTGGCTTTTCTAACAGATGTCTCTGGGAAATCCATCCAGTTGGGGGTCCTGCAACCTCTGGGAAAGCTATTAAAAGTGAAGAGATAAAACAAGGTGTGTTGTGGTGTTTTAACACCATCCTCCCACAAAATGCCTTGTAACAATTCCCATTGACGGTGCAGCAATTCCTTCTGGTGGACAGAACTGACAGGCTGTAAAGCATTCTCATGCTGTCTAAAGCTCTTCTACTCAGACAACCTGGAGCTTACGGCTTTAAGCTGACATTTCTGACTCTTTGTGAATGAAAGCCTCAAGGAACCTTCTCCTCTGCTCACAGAAACAGATGTTACAAACTCACTAATCCACAGTTTGACCAGATTATTCTGCCAGATGAGATTATCAGTTGGGAGTGAAAACAAACTTATTTGACTGAAGAGAGCAGAAAGCAACAGCTTAACTCTGCGCATTACCAGCAGTGGAGACATAAGGGCAAGACTTTGGGGAAAATATCCATGACCCCATCCAACAGGTGAGAGCAAAAGCTCACATTTAGAAATGAAGTATAGTAAGTCTCCCATAACTGCATGACTAGCATAAGCAATTTCAGTTACCGACACAGTTCAAAAATGTGTACTTTGAATTTAATAGTAATAATAATAGGGTGACCTTGGGCACATTACACACTCTTGGCCCCAGAAAACCCCATGATAGGTTTGCCTTAGGGTCACCATAAAGTTGGAAACATCTTGAAGGCACACAACAAAGTAATAAAATAGAAATTGAAGTAATAGAGCAAAATACAGTACAGTATTTGCAGTATTACATGGAAAATGACAGGGAATGTAAAAGGGAAACAAATGGAGCCCTGTTTGTTTGTGGAGTCACACTATCTCATATAGCCCATGTAATCTCATGTTTGCTTGCTCTATATAGTGCTACAGTCCTCACTCCACGTTCACAGATTTGACCTTTGCGAATTTGATTCTTCACAAAGTGCGCATGTGCCTCCTGCATTCTCCTCCTCCCATTCCCTTGCGTTTTGCCAGGCACAAAGAAGGAAGGCAAGCATCTAGATAAAATGCAAGGAGATGGCAGAGAGGCACATGCATATCTTCCTTGTCCCTTCTGGAGCTCTCCCTTCTCATTCCCTTGCCTATGGCCCCCAGTGCTGTGAACTAGTGCCAAGGCAAAAGGCAAGGAAACAGGGGGAGACACATGTAAGTCTTCCTTCCACTGTGGAGCTCCCCCTCCCATTCCCTTGCCTCTGGCCTCAGCACACAAAAGGCAAGGGAATGGGAGGGGGAGCCTCAAAAGGTAAGAGGCAGAGGATCGTGGGTGGAATTATTCATGGTTTTTCCATTGTCACAAGGGTTGTGAAAGTGCAAGGAACACTGTACATGTATTCTAATAGGATCACAGTACAGTGTCCTTCTACAAAATTCTTGTGCTTGCACAATAAAGTCTTTGTCCTTATCCGGTACAGTCCATTGTAAAGTCTTTCTGCTTGTGTCCTTGTGTTGTTTGTGATGACCCCAAAGTGCAACACTGATGATGCTGGCAATCTTGATAAGCCTAAAGCCATTTCAGCACAACGATACTCTTCTGCGTCATTGCACTGCAATCCCAGTCAGGAAGGGAGTGTGTGAGCAACGCTCCCCTCTGCACCTCACTGGCTCCCTGTTGAAAGGAGACCAATGGCCCTGCCTCTTTTTCTGCAGCACAGCTGGGCCTTTCTATTGCCGCAATACAGAAGGAAGCATCACCATTGCATTTCTGTGGCTTCTGCACAGTCAGGAGCAGCGGGAGCACTGAGCAATCACAGGTGCAAAATGGATTTTTCCCGTTTTGCAAAAACTGCATGAGTGTGATCCTTGGGGACAGGATCACAACGGGCCAGTGACAACATTGTGTGGAAGCATGATCTGTTAACCACTGCCGTCCTGTTCAAAAAGCGGCTTAGTCCTGTCATGTGGAAATGGCCTGAGACAACCCATTGTTCATCTCATTAAAAAAAATAGCATTTGGTATTATCCACATTTTTCACTATCCACAGTAAGTCCCCAAACATTTCAGCTGCTGTTAGGAGAACCTACTGTAATGCATATCACCATCTAAAAGAGAAGGGCTATAAGATCTTTATAGTCTAAAATTACCCAGTCAAGTCCGTTGGTTACCTAAGTGGCCAATCAGGAATGGCCCAAGATATTTTGCTGTCCGAGCCAAAAAACAAAATGGCAGCTATCCCCATCTTACCCACTCACCCACCCAGCAATCATCCATACAACAATCAGACTGGGCTGTGAATCTAATTTCAACAATGCAATGGGGCAGAGTCCACCACTGCCCCCAAAGGCAGCAGGATAGGTTAGTAGTCACACGCAGCTGGCTGTGAGGCTCTTTTGTTTCCCTGTCCTTGCATGTCTATTGGTTGAAGTGGCTGTCTGATTCTGTAGCAGGACTCAGCCAGCTTTACATACCTATTTTCTCCACTGTCCTGAAGAGACAGAATCAGGGGAGAGTGAAGTTATTCTGTGTTGTTCTTTATGTATTTTAGACAGGGGAGTATTGCTGAAGATGAAAGAGAGTGACTCACCTAGAGGACCACTGTGAGCACCTGAGACTGAACTCCTGATGTTCGTGATCTCAGTATCCTGTTCCTGGTCTTTAAAAAAATAATAATAATTTCTACATGCTGCAAAAGTGGGGAGGCCTGGCCTGTTTGCTCTCTCTGCCACTGCTTTCATTTGGAATCCAGAGGAGGTAGAAGGAGCAAGAGAAAAAGCCCATCACTTCTATCCCAACTTGTATCCCTGCTGCCTTTTTTTTTTAAAGCAATTTTCATTTTATTTTAATTGTTAGTTCCATTACATACTGCTGGTACTCTTAAAGATTTGGGGGTTTTTTTCTCTCTCTTTCAGTTTTTTATTCTTACCAGGCCATATCTGTACACTGCACAGAACATTTTTGTTACTGTCTGGTTTTAAAGTGTAATTTATAGACTGATAATTTCATTCCCATAAGAATGAATAATTTCAACAATTTTCTCCCCCATTCAGTGACATTTTGAAGGCTTCTGGGCAGCTTTTGAGCACTATTCATGATATTAGACTTTGGCTGGGAAAATCTATTTGTGAAAAATACAGTGGTTTGGGTTTTTTTGGTTTGTTTTTTGGGGGTTTTGTTTTTTTGTTTTTTTGATTTGCACAGGAACAGAAAGGGATAAAAAGTGTGTTTACTGCACAAATGGCACTGTTTTTGTCCAAGATAAACTGGTTCATGAGTATTTGTGGAAATTACACAAATATACCATTATCCAATCAGAAAATGTTTCATATGCAACAAAGTCTTTAAAAATGTTCAGGAATTTTTGTATCTTGTGCAGAATTATTGCTTTTTTGCCCAGTAGATTGTTTTCTGTCCAAAAAATACACTTTCTTGGACAGATAAACCATGTATACCCATTGCACCGACCAATTTTCTCCAATAATGTCTCAAAGTGCAGAGGAAAAAATGACCAGTCTCCTTCTCCTTGACATGATGTTTCAACTGTTCGGACTTTTTTTTTCCATCAAGAATGTGAATATTGACAAGCATTCTTCGCCTCCCTTGTCAAGGCAACCAATAGAATTCCAGTCCTAATCTGTTAAAAAGGATGTAGGTATAAGCAACAAAGGATTCCTTTTCCCCCAGTCCAGCTTAGTGTCTGACCTGTTTCATTTATATGTGCAAATGAATTACTTTCCATGTAGGATTATAGAAAAGCTATTCATTTAAAAAAAGAAGGAAACTAAATTGACAACCATATTTGCTTAGAATTATCATTAGCCTGCAAATGTCATTTAAATATGGGGCAAGTGCTAGGTTTCCCAAATATCTACATATTTACCTCTCTATCTATATTTAAACAGCTCCCTTTGGAAGTGATTAAAATGCAATCTAGCAAGTCAGGGCTGCCAGGTTAAAATATGAAGGGTTATGAGAAGAGCAGATGGAGAACAGTTAGTTGGCAGAATATGAAGTTTCTGGACTTCAGCCCCCAATGGTGGTTTTTCAGTCAAACCAATCAAAGAGTTGCTGATTAGAAAAGATGGGAAAGCGGATCGCTGGCTGTACAAGAAGCTGTTATAAATCATGGGATATCTCAAAAAAACTTGCATCTTTGTCCAAATGGAAAGCAGTAGGAAAAATTTGGAAACTTGTCAGCTTTGAATATAACCGTAATGAAAATCACCTATTTATATTGCTGCATTATTTAAATTCCTAGTGATTTCAATCAATTGCTTATATCAGTGATTCAAGCCACCTTATTGTAATCAATCCACCTTGGCTGGGTGGCAACCAAGGAAGACAATGTAATTGATTTGAGCTCCAGTTATGAAAAATAACTCATGCTTTGCATACGGGACTGCTGTGCCTCTTTTGTTGACGTATATCAGTAGACGTCACTGCTACCCACTGAATTATGCTAATGACAACTCTCTCAAGCCACTCCACTTATTTATGGTGTCATTTTCAATGCTCCTGCCATTTAAGAAAAGGAGGAGTTGCCTGATTTTTATTTAGTTCCATCCATACAGCATTTGTACCTCTATCCTCTCTGCTCATTTTTGCAAACTCAAAATCATTCCCTATATAAACTACATGTAGGAACTAGAATATCACTTGCAGTGACCATATCTTCTTTTTCTCCTTAGGGAAAACTTTCCATCTTCAAAGGCCCTTTGAAGAAGATGAAGGCATGAAAGCACCATGGGCTTTCTGTTTACTGTATTATGCTGACCTATGAAGCTACCTTCTTATTTAGACCACTTGAAACCTTTGGTCTGACCCAGCAGGACTCTTCTTACATTCTTATGGCTCAAAACAGTTGACTGAACTATATTATATTTGGCTAAAATATCATCTCTTGTGATTCAGGTCATGGACACTAGTCTCAGCTCAAAGAAAGGGCAAGAAGTACTCCCAAGATGCTGAGATTAGTCTTGGACAACAATAGACTTCAGTGAACAAGCATTTTTATGTACTTCCTCAGGATTCTCCACTCAGAAGAATAATTGTGTATGGTGTTCATGGATGACCAACTCCACATTTGAGAAGGTTCCCAGAGAAATACCTTCTACCAACCGGAACCAAAACCAGGTTAGCAATCCAAGCTGAGAGATAGTGCCCAGACCAAAATTAGCCTCTTCATTTATATCCCTCTACCCCAAAGCCAGGACTCAAAAACAAATGCAACAGAGTTAAAACATATGAAAGATCAACATTACAATTATATTGTTCATCACATTAAAACCAATTCAACTCATATGATTAAAAATTATTTTTAAAAAGCAGCTAAAGAAGCAGTGCAGTCAAAACAGTACAGCAATTGCTTAAAAGCTGTGGCCAAAATCCTGTCAGGCAGTTATGACCATTTCTGCACTGGACTGTTATAGTGCTATTATTCCACTTTCAACATCCTATGGAATCCTGGGGTTTGCAGTTTAGGGAGGTGCCTCAAAGTCTAGTGAGGAAATGGCCTATGAATACATAACCTACAAGTATGCATTTGTAACTGCTATGTATTCATTATTCCTGCACAGTGCCTACGAAAAGTCCTGCAAACCCCACTTATCAGTAAGCAGCTGCTGGGATCAATGGGGGTCCAGTCACCTGTCAATCAAGAAGTGGCTGCCCGATGTTTCCACCCCTTTTGTGAAAGAGGTCTCTGGCACAAGGGGGGATTCATGATAGGGGCCCTTTTTCTGCCTGTCACTCCAGAAATCACACATTGGAACATCTTCATAATTGTTGGGAACCGACCCCATTGATCCCAGCAGCTGCTTACTAGTAAGTGGGGTTTTCATACAGAATTCCACTGTAAGTCTTTGAAACCATCAGTCTTCAATAGGCTATTATGGCTGAGAAGAGATGAACTACTATCATCTAAGCCTAACACACTGTCCATAGGGTCATTCACTCTTTAAGCTTAACACCATTGCAGCAACATGCAAACTCTCAGACCAGCAGAAGAGGTAGTGGTTGCACAGCCTCACACTGTGGTGTCATCTATGGTTCCTATGAACCCGAAAGGTGTGTCCCATTCACTGGGAGGGGTGAATGTGCAAGGTATCCTTCCAGTTCACCATCTGTGACTCTAGGGTGATCATTCTTGTGAGGTTCATCCTTGTGAGGCAATGATGCCAAGTAAATCTTGGAAGAGTTCTTTTTTGGATGCCAACCAATCTTTTCCAAGGTCAGGGATGGGGCTATCTAGTCATTTCCCTACAAATATGTAGGATTGTTCCTGCACTAACCCCAACGTTCATTGCATTCATAGCAACACAGGGACTTGTTAATATCTTGCTCTGGAGCTGAGGAGATCTGCCTGTTAAAATACTTGGGGTGATACATACTTCCAAGACACAAGACCTTACTTGTGTATTATTTCATGCATATAATTCTGATAGGATTTTTCAGTATGTGCTCTGCAATCTGTTTATATCTGAAGGCAAGGAGGGGTAGGGAATGAGCATCTCAGTCTTTCCAACTTCTTCTAGAAATACAAGGCTTCACTGCCTGACTGTGAGCAGCAGATGGTGCCCAAGAGCAAGGTCCAGGTTTGACAGGCACAACCAGCTAGAGGGTTTGGAAGATGGAAGGGGGCTCCAGATGAACAGTTCTCCAGAACTTGGAGAAAAGAAGGCAATGGGACTAGGACCAGGAAGGTGAATGTGTGCATCCTTTCATTTCAAAAAGAGAAAGGGAGAGACTATGCTCATGAGAAAGCTTTGAAATGGAGGCTGCACATAAGCTTTCACATTGCTAACAAACAAGCCCTCTGTTCAGGTTCCTTGTCAGTCTAGTGCTGAATAAAAGCAGATATTCTTTGGCAATTATCAGGAAGTATAGAACACTACTGCACAATTTTCTAGACAAGATTAACTGTGCATTTGAATTTGTGAATGTTCAGCTAAGAGAGGAGCAGGAGGGAGAAAACTGATTCCAAAATTTTCTTTCATATTGAGACAATGAGGAAGTGCGGATGGGGCTTGAGTCTGCTACTGACTTCACGAAGAAGTTCAGGCATTCAATACCACTTCTGGCTGCACTGTGATTAACCAGTAAGCCCAGCTTAACCTGGATGCTACCAATGGCAGCTCACTGAGGGAGTTCTCCTCCACCACTCAGTCCGCAAGCTGCCTCTGGATGCCGCTGTGTCAATATTTTAGTACATCTCAGTAGCTGTACCTTTAATGGTTTGATTTATAGCAATTGTCAGGTTGCTGTGTATCAAACCTCTGCATATTGAACCTTGGAAAAGTTAATTTGGTGGACAACAGTGGTAGGAGAATTTGGGAAATTAAGATAACAAAGATAAAGTTCATCATTTCAGATCGTTTATGCCCTTTCCAAAACCTCCCCCTGCCCTGGATCTGTCAAACCCCTGGAAGGACTGCATCTGCTGCTGCTGCTTACCAGTGAGAACTGGGAAGCAGTTCAGACAGTGAAGGTGCAGTTGATCTGGGCTCTGAGAGGAAGAGAAATGAAAGTGCACTCTGTTTGTGAGAGCACCTTTGACTCTTCCCCTTCCAAGCCAAGACCTGCTACTTCTTTGTCATTTTAACCTAAACCAGAGTGTTTTCATTGCCCCACTGATAGCCTCTACTAGTTGAAGTAATAGTCGACTTTCATTTTCTTCAAATTCTGTTTGTGGAATGCAAGGGGGAGCATTTTATCCATTATTTCAAGCCACAAAAGGCCTTGTGCCACTCCTGCTCTCACAAATGTTTGTCAGGGTCCTCTCAGGGGCACTGGAGACACAAGACCACTTTGGTCTTAGGCAACAGAGTGTGCTTCCTGTGCCTTGGGTAAAATCCTTGGCATTCATGCACTCAAAAGGGAAAAAAACAGTTTATATAAATGAGAACTCTTAAAAACACAAAAGACCAAAGTGTTAACTTATCTCCACAGTTTTCTGAGTCCACTGCAATGTTCTCATTCACTCACGGTGGTTTACAATTTAAAACAAGTAAAATGGAAATAAAAACACATGAAGGAGTATCACATACCATCCAACATTTCAAAGATGAAAAACGGGACATGTGTGCCCAAGCAACCTCAGTGTGTGGTTAAGATGGAAAAAATTGTTCATGAGGAAAAATGGACAAGCTGGGAGAGTTTGCAGAAGTTTGCTTTTGCCTGAGGCTACTGGGAAGGTCAAGATTCCTCCCTCTTCTATCCTCTCCCCACTGTTTAGTTGCGTGTAAGCTACTTTTGCATTTTGAACTCAGTGTGCAGCAATTGAAGTAAGCCAGAATGAAGGGGGGAGGTAGAATGAGGAGAAAGAAACTGGAACATTTTAAAAGCAGCTAAAAAAGTGGGAAGACAGAGGATTAGTCTGGGCAGGCCCTGCCAAATTTGGAGAGTTGGGAGTATAGTATTACTAAAATGTAAGTCAACCGTCAGTAACATCAAACACATTTTAACATGCATTGAAAAGGATAAGAAGATAGTCTTAAAACAGTATTGATCACTTCATGTGGGGGAAAAAGTTATTTCTTTGAAGACAATCAGTTCTTGAATGCTTGCCAGCATACAAAAGAAAATCTTTGCCTGCTGATGGAAGGACAGCAAGGAGACAGCCATTCTAGTCTACTTAGGAAGAGAGCACCAAAGCCTAGAGAGAGGTACTAAGAAGACCCTCTTTCATGTCCCTACTTTCAGATAGGCTTCTAAGGGTGGTGGGACTGAGAGGAAGGCCTCTCCCAAAGTCCTCAGGGCCTGGACAGGTTTGTGTGGGAGAATACAACCTGGATATCCTAGACCTAAGCTTTATAGGGTGAGATCAGCAGTTTGAACTGTTCCTGGAAACAGACCAAAAGTTAGCGGAGCTATTGTACTAAGGGAGTTGCATTCTCCCTGTAACCAGCCAGTTATCTCCACATTTGATCATATATTTATAGTTAACAAAATAGATGTGTTCTTCGATTGTACTTCCCTAACAGAGAACTTAGTGTCAGAAGCAGAAATCATACAGAAAGAAATAATGCCACAAAAAAAAAAAGCAGTTCAACGTGTTTCAGCATACCTAACAGCATGCACATATAATGTGAAAAAAGCATGTAAGTTTAACCTAAATCAAAATTTGTTGAGCCTTCTAGAGACCCCTTGTTTACCAGAGACCTGCTATTGCAAACTGACATTGAAAATCTGTATTTCCCCAGCCATCCGTCATCATTTTCCCTGTGCTGATTCTGCTACCAAACTTCCAGCTACACAGAGATTGGGGGGGGGGCAGATATAAAAAGACTTTTGTAAAAAGAAACCTTGTTGTCAGGGTTTTTTTTTTCCCCCAAGATATGCCTGTATTGTCACCTCATTATGCATATGGACTTTGTACATACCATGCATAAGTATACAGCTCACCAACATAGTAATTTCCTCCCTCTGAGCTGTGCCTTCTCCACATGGTATCAAGGAAGATAATGCTCAGTTGAGAAAGAGGATTTGTGTAAGACAATAGTCTGGCAGGTCTTACGTTTGGCTCTGTAGCCACATAATTATGTCACAAAGAACAGGTTCATCTTCCCTTCCTCTGGTAAACTAGAACACCGATTATGTAGCAAAAATAATCCAACTTCCTTCAGCTTCTGATACTGTATCTGTATGCATCTATTATCTACCTTCTTACATTTGCTTTTAATCTTTTTTCTACTGTGTTTGTTACAATATCCAAGGCTGCCCCTAAAGTTGCAATCTAAACGGTGAAGTGAAGAGAAAAGCTATTCAATGTTAGAAACATTTGTGTATCTTTTGGAAGTGATGACTATCAGAATTTCTGAGTGGATCAACACAACAGTGTTCTTCATGATTTTGTACACTAAACAATTAGGATAGGTAAATTAAGAATATTTTAGAAACAGCAAATTGAGCTTATCAGTGTACTCCTAATTACTATTCTTGTTTTTTAATATTTATATTTTGTGAGCTGCTTTGCATATTACCCTGTTTGGGGATAAAACAGAAAATCTGAATAAAAATTTAAAAAATAACAAATGATACTTACTGTGCAAACCCAAAAAAAAAAAAAAAGCAAATAATAAATCAGTGACTTGGCAAGATGCTCAAGTGGCACAAGGAGGTCTTTAAAACCTGCAAGTACTGTGAACCTCTAAAAGCCTTCAAGCCATCAGAAGCCCCTAAACCCTTCTCTTTTTTTTAAAGGCCTTGGACAATTACTTTGAACCAAATAAAATACAGAAAGGGTACAAACTCAGGGAAAGAGTTACCATTATGTTAAAAATAGAATATAAGAATCAATTAAAGCATTGAGATTGTGTATAAAATATGGGGGCCATATGATGAAGGGAGGACACATACATTAAGACAATTGGCCAGAACCCTATTGGGTAGTTATAAATGCATAATGGGAAGTTACACATTTGTAACTGTTTCATATTCACAATCCCTATGCATCCCCTCATTTAGGGGCTACACAGAGATTCTAAAAGTCTTCCGATCACTACTTACCAGTCAGCACCCACTGAATGTTCCTCTGTCACTCAAGAAGAGGCTGGCTGTCACTCTCACCCATCCTCATGTGAGCAATCTCTGTTGCAAGTAGGAATTGCAGGAGTGTTACCACGGCATTCTGGTCTGGTTTTTGGTGAACTAAGATATCATTTTGATATCATAATTTGTCCCTTTTCCCCCCATCAGCTGAGTGTTTGTTAGGCCCCACCAGACAAGTGCGACGCTAGGCATGGGAGACTTGTATTTTCATCAAAAATACCAGACATAGCCAGTTCCGCTTCGGGGGGTAGCCGCCCGAAACAAACACCTTGATTGTAAGACAAAGAGGACTCTTTGCCTGTGAAAGCACCCTGGCAAGCCAGGCACTTAACGGCCGAGCTAGCCACATCTGCATACCAGCTATACCATTGTCAATTCGGTTCATAACTCAATCATGTAAATCCCGACCTTTCGGAGCCTTTGTCCTTAGACCAAAATTCATTGCTCTCTTGCAAAAACCAGACTAGCCTGCGGTCGTTCTGTCCCTATAAAAGTTGCCCCACTTTGAGAGTTCTTCGGAACTCTCGCTGGGCCCTGCTGAAATCACTCAAGCCAACAGAACTTTCCTTGGTTCATTGAGCTGAAATCACTCAACCCTTCCGGAACTCTTGCCGGACCACCTTGCTGCCGCTTGGCCCTCTAGATTCCCTCGGTCTCCACGCCGGGTTTCTTCATCTTCAGTTTGGCTGCTCCAGGACTTCGGACAGGTGGCGTATGGTTTATTTTCCCCCAACCTCTTTCTCTTTTCTCCTTTCTTAGTTAGGAGTGTGCTTGTGTTTTTATTATTTTTCTTGCTTAATAAATATTGTTATTGTTTAAATTGCTTGCCTCCTCACTGACCTGAACCGGTACACATAGGATAAAAGATCTCGCTGCATTGGCCTGCCTCTCATTAGCCAAGAGAGTGCTCCAGTTAATTTCCCCAATTCTGCTTGTTTGGTTTGGTTATTTGGGTGCCCCTCCTGGGACCCCCAGTTTACAGGGTAGCAGGAGGGACCCTGCTTCTGCCTATTGCGAAGAATATTGCTTCCACGAGCGGGTGGGAATGTAGTCAGCCACTTTCTGGGCAGCAGAGGAACAGACACTCATTGAACACAGCAGCTGCTGACTTGTAGGTGTGGGCTGGAGATGTTGGGCCAGGATTCCCTATGGAGCTGGTTAACTATTGTGGTTATTAGGAACAGGACTAAGTACTAGAAAGCACATGTAATAAATCAGCAGGAAAAAAAGGACATAGGCTCCATGTTCTTATGGATTGTCCAAGTTTATTCTTTAAAAAGGCCACTTTTTAAAGAATAAACTTGAAGCCTAGTCTCCTTATTTCTGTTGATGTGTTGCAATGTAAAACATATAGGATTCTGGCTGTCTTCTCCAACCTGGTACCCTCCAGATTTGTTAGACTACAGCTCTCATTATCCTACAACCAACATCAACTTGAGAAAAAAAAATTGACAAAGCTCTAGGAGACAAATATACAATACTTTGCATTTAATGCAAATAATCCAAACACCTTTTTTTTTTTTTAAGAATTCAGGAGTTGCATATCTATCATTAGAAAAATAGTGAAAGGTGGGGAAAAGCCTTCCAAATGTGAGTGGTTAGTAGATATTGGCTCAGGCTCCATTCCTTTTCTGACTCTTGGTCAGTGTCCCAGGCTTCATATGTGAAAGGACACTCGGAAGAACATTAATTGGATTTAAGATATAAATACCTCCCTATGGCATCGCTTTGCTCACCCCAGGAACATGAATAACAAGCACACCAGCATACATTATCTGAGATAAAATAAACTTAATTAATAAAGTTATATTAGAGAGTTGGACAGCCAAATAGTCATTTCAAATTATACTAATGCCACTCTGAAGAAAACCATAAGGAGGTTTAGTGGTGACCCAACAACCTAATCTCAGGGTTAACAGGATCACATTCCAAAAGCAAACAGAAGTGGAGAAATAAAATCAGTCTGCAGATATATATAAGCTTTTGGCGTGCCTAGAAGAATAAGGAGACACAGTTTATTCCATGAAAAATTAAAAACAAAAAATGCTATTTTATATGAAGAAAGAGAATGCTGGGTAGCCGGAATCTGAAAAATTAAAGTGGAGCTTGTTTCACACAAACCTTTGATGGATGAAATGTTTAGTGTAATCTCCTCCTGCAGGTCTGTAATTCTTAACTTGGGGTTCTGTTACTGTCATGGACCGAGATTGTTGGTACGTTTGACCCAGAGAGAAATTCAGCCACCCTGGACTATAGGATCCCAACAGAAGACGCATAGGAAACCAGATCTGGGTTTAACCACTATTCATGTAACATTTATTAAGACATGAAATACAAAAATCACATTTCCGTATCAAGAGCTTTCTTTCACTCACACATTCACATTTCACATTTCACATTCATTCTACATACTCACAAGACGGTCCTTCACCGAACATTGGCCAGATGTCCTCGAAGGTATGGATGCCCTCTGCTGCAGCCAAGGGTCATGAAAGTGAGTTGAAAATCTTCCCCTCTTTATAGTCATGTCTCTCACTTCTTGAGAAAAGGACTTGTTTTGCCGGTTGCCAGGGTTCCAGGACTTTCATTGTATAAAGGCAATCAAGCAATTAAAAGAATAGTTCATATCATTCTGTGCCGTCCTAATAAAAGGTTGCTTGCAGAAGAATTGGTCATAGATCATGTTGTCAGGAAATGTATCAAATGCCTCAGTGGTTCTTGGCCATGCAGGGTAGGGTAGGGTCAGAAAAACATCACCGCTTGCCCGTCTGAGGGTGTGCCAGGTTTTCACGGCTCCTTGTTTCTTCTGCCTTTACACATAAGAACTTAACTGTTTTCTTAATAAAGGTATTGATCACCGTTGAATATCATGAATTCGTGAAGGTGGATAAAACATAAAGGCAGTCAAAGAGGGTATGCATTGTAGGCAACATCAAATATCAATTAATCAAGCCACACTTCTGGGTCGATGCAGCTCAGGAGTTCGCCCAGTTTGTGCCAAGTCCTTATTAAGTCCTTACTGTTTTGCAAACTTTCTTCTCAGGTCAAATCAGCATTCCGTGAGTTCTCAGTTCCACAGTTCAAAGAATCCTTGTCTCACAATCCAAATCCCTCCTTATAACAATGCACTGCGCGTGGCCATTTCAGTTTGGTTCAGGACCGTACTTTTCCATCTGGAACTCATTCGTTCATCACATTACTCTTGTTGACGTTCCTGCTCCACTGCCCGGATGGACTTATGTTTTGCTCATTTGTTCCTGCTACAAGACTTTTCCTGTTTCGGGGGGGGGGGGGGGGCAGAGACTGTTGCTTGCGCCTCGCCGCCCCCGGACTACGAACTCTCGTTCCATCATCCTCATTGAATTGATTGCTCCTTGGATCGTCTTCATTGCCATGCCTGCATTGGATTTACAGTATTTCATTGATTATTTCATTTTGCATTGCTACATGGCCTTTCTCCATTGGTGGGAGGGTTCTTTCATTGGTTATTGCTCATTGTTTATTGCTACCAGGTATGTTTGTGTGAATGTTTAAGTTTAGGTTGTTAGATAGGAATGTTTTTATATGATAAGAATCCCTTGTGCTCATTGCAAAAGCCCTTGACCCAAGGAGTAATACGACTTCTGTGCCTGTAGGCCCCTATTCAATGCTAAATTTGTTTTTGAAATGGTTAATTGGAAAATGTCCAATATTGTCCCAACATCGCCCATTTTCGGGGGGGGTTATTACTGCAGTTTAGGCCTACGTGGAGATAGCACTAGATATCACTTTGATATCAATAATTTGGCTTTCTTCCACCATCCCTTTCCACATGTTTGTGAGGCCCCTGGACAAGCACAGAACTAGGCTCGGCCATCAAACACTGCAATATCCCAAGACAATACAGGCAGGCCAGAAATAGCCAGATCACCACTTTAGGAGACCTCTCTGCAAACACCTTCATTATGTATGCACGCTGTTTACAAAGGACTCCCTGCCCCGAGCAGGTAACTTAGCAAGCTAGAAGCGCAAATGCCAAGCACTGAGCATTTGCATACAGTCTACCTCTTTGTCAGTTCGGACTTAATCATGCTAAATTGTGACCTTTCGGAGACATTGTCTCGCACCCAAAACTCATTGCTGTCCCTGAGTAAGGCATGGCCTGCAGTCACACTTCTCCCTATAAAAACCCCTGATTCTGAGACCTTCCTCGGATCGCTCCGGACTTCCATCCAGCCTTGCTACCGCTTTGTTTGGTGAGCTGTCCCCTCAGTTCCACGTACTGAGACTCCAGACCAACGAACTCAAGCTTCAGGACAGGTGTCGTATCATCCAATTCAACAATCCCTCTCAAAATCCCTCTATACCACTCCAACCTTTATTTTCCTTAGCTACTTGTGTGACTGTGTTGCATACACTGTTTGTCTGTATTTAATAAAATCTCAATTATTCTTAAAGTTGATGTGCTCCTTGGCTTGGCCTGACCCCGTAAACATTGGGTTACAAGATCCTGCTAAGTTACCCTGCCTCTCGTAACACTAAAGCAGTGCTCTGAGCTGATTTTCCCCACCTATAGTTGAGCACTTTTCGGTGTCTCTCCTGGGACCCCCAGTAAACAGGGTAACAGTTCCCTGAAGTTGAAAACATCTACAGGGTCCATAGATGGGCTCCAGAGGGTACACAAATTGAATGCAAAAAATTTTTTTCTTCAATTTATTGTTTATTCATGTAACATTCCAGTAAATTTTAGATAAAAATTTAAACTACTTAAATGTTCTATGTGGAGGAAATCCATTTTCAATGCAATAAAATAAAATGCATGCAAAACTTAGTGGGTCCATGTTTATGTGTCTTTTTCAGGGGAGGTAGTCCATATGTTTCTTCAGATTCTACAAGATCTTGTGAGCCAAAAAAGAAAAGGTGAAGAACCACTACTCCAGACTCACAGTCTTAAATGTGCTGGCAGGAAGGAGAAAAAAAAATCACATAAAGCTAAAGATGAGTAACATTCCCTATCTGACATTTGCAAAAATGTGCAAAAAATAAAAAAATAAAAAAGAGGGGGTGTAATAAGGCCAAAGTCCAGAATTTTCTGTGACTTCTCAAGACCACAGACAAAGAGACAGTTGGTCCAGGGGAAGAGCAAGAAACACAGCATCAGCATTATATGGCATTCCAGAGAGCAACACAGGACATCAGGCCAAAAGATTTCTTATGAAGTCTTCTCTATGTTGATAGATCTCTGTGACTCACTCTGTCACTCACACAATAGCTATTAGACTGATCAGAGGCAAATGGTAAATGGAAATCTCACGGGACAACCCTGCAAGGGTTGGAATTGTGTGGCCCCACAGATGATGCTGAACTGTTGTACTCAACAACCAATAGTAAGGAATACTGGGAGGTATGATTCAAGAACATCAGGAGACCAGACAATTCCCACCACTAGGCAGAGGGGGACTGCCTGGTATAGCTAGTTGAGCAGCAAAATGTTAATTGAAATTATTACCATAGTACTTTTTTTTCTGCCAGCAGAGTAAGAGATCCAGTGTGATGTATTGGTTTGAGCAGTGGACAGTGACTCTGGAGACCAGGGTTTGAATCCCTGCTTGGCCAGGGAAACTGACTAACTGACCTTGGTTGAGTTACATTCTGTCCGCCTTGGAGGAAGGCAAAGGCAACACCTCTCTGAACAAATCTTGCTAAGAAAACCCTATGATAGGTTTGCTTTAGGGTAGCCATAAGTCAGAAACGACTTGAAGGCACGTAATAATAAGAGGAGAGAGAGAAGTGCTTGTGGGACTTTCTGTCTCAGGGTCAAACCACATGCTATATAATGTGAGGCAAACCATTACCTTTATTTTACTGTAAAATAAGTTTGCACATTTCCAATCTATATTGGAACCTGTGTGTAAACCTCCCTCAATCTGATTTCTGACCCAAAATTCACACACAAGAGGATTTTCTCTATTTTCAGCCAGGGAAGAGTAGATAAAAATAACACAGGCTAAATTTTTAGATTTGTTCCACTATTATTTATTGGTCCCATTGTGAAACAGGGAGGCATATGCTTGCTTTAGAGTAAATAAAGTGATATTTGGCAACACAGTAGGGTCTGGATTCTATTGACTCATCCCAGCTACCATAGACATATTGAGTCAATAGTTGAATGGTTAGTGAACGTGTAGTTGACTGTTAGTAAATGCCATTCATTCAAGGAGTCCATTCTAGTTGAGATTTACAGTATGATTTAGCTGTATGTGTTTAGCATAGTGTGCAGGTTGTTGGGGGCCCACCATTTGCTGTTTCATTCAAGCCATATTATTAACAAACCAGGCTGGAAAATGAGGCATCTTCTTAATACACAACTGAAAACGAAAATCAGGATGCAAAATATGCCTTGGCTAAACACAATATATGACATCAGAACAAGATATGTCATAACACACTTTGCTAATAGGTAGGTATGGAGGAAGGATATGGAATAACACCCAGGAAGCAAGTGTGTATGTGTAAACAGAGACACATGTCTGTGTATTTACTCATGATCCTGCTTGCCTTTCCCAGCAAGAAGACAGAATACTTCACACCACATAGAAGTCTCACTTCCTTTGTCCAGTCTTATGTTCTCAAATGGTGTCAGAAAGAATGCTAGAATGAGAAACTTGTGAGAGCCAATGTAGTGTAGTGGTTTGAGCACTGGACTACAATCCCAGAGACCAGAGTTGATTCCCTACTCAGCCATGGAAACCCAGTGGGTGATTTTGTGCACATAACACACTCTCAGCTCTGGAAAAACTCCATGATAGGGTTGCCTTAGTGTTGCCATAAGATGGAAATGACTTGAAGACATACAAGAAAAACAAGGGGCAGGAGGAATTGTTTTCTTGGCGATTGTCTGTTATTGGTCTTATTTACATTCAC
This sequence comes from Iguana delicatissima, assembly GCA_948472985.1. NCBI lineage: Eukaryota > Metazoa > Chordata > Lepidosauria > Squamata > Iguanidae > Iguana > Iguana delicatissima. Next base: position 535,597 of record CAOKZL010000548.1, on the reverse strand, counting down.
TTTAATTTGGTAGAAGACATAGACAGACAGATTATACAGACAGGAGCATGGTAATGTCATGCCATTTCAAATTGTCAGTAGGATGCTTTGAGGAAGAAATATTGACATGGAGTTTTTTGAGCTAGAAGTTAGAAAGAATCTCATGAAGAGACAGTGACTGACAGTGCAATCCTATGCACTTCTACTCAAGTGTAATCCCCACTGAACTCAATAGGGCTTACACTAAAGGGAAGTGGACACAGCATTGCAGCCTGTTACAGTGTGCTGGTAGTACTCTCCATGGCATGAAGTGGAGTCTGCTTCTGAGTAATATGGGATTTATCTGGGAATGAGGGCAAGAGAGATTTTGTAATTAAAATCACAAAAGAGCTGAGGGAGATAGTGGCCTCAGTCCTAATGGTAGTCTCACCTAAAGTAGACCCATTAAATCAATAGGATCTACCCAAGTGTTGACTCTGTTACCCCAAAATGTGGGTGTCTCAGGGACTCACCACAATGCCAATACCTCCATGTGACAATGGGGAATTGATTAGCTCAATTCGGAGGCCTGCGAGATGGGGGATAACCTAACAAGATCTTCCACCAATGTTTACAGGATTCTCACAGGAAAGAACCAGCTAGAGATTCCAAATAAACTAGAATGTATTTTATTGAAAAAGGTTCAATCATGTACATAAAAGATCCAAGCACTCACACATTCACACAAGAGTTAACTGAAGGATAAAGAGAGGAAAGTTGTTGATAGCAGAGTTTCAAGGAATGGGCAATAATTACCAATCTGGAGAGCAGCAAAGAAAGCAGCTATGTGGCTTAGACTTGCACCTAAGGACAGTTCTCATTCTGGAATCAAAGCAATTGCATGGTGTTCAACAAGCAACATACTGCATCTGACTGCTCAATACAGAGGGTTTTTATACCCAAAATCTCCCTGTAGAGCAAGGGTGTGAATGGCTCTCTCGCTGAGCAAACAATGGAGGTTGCAACATGAACAATGGGATCCGGATGGAGTTAATGCTCTTAGTGTTAAGTGACAAGGAGTAATAGCTCTATAATGGTGGACAGGTAAAGGAACAATGCAGGGAAATGTCCAGGTGCTAGGAAGAAGGGCTGAAAAAATCAGTTGTTTGGTGGGAACTTCCCCTTGCTATTGTGTGTTGGCAGAGATATCTTATCTCTGGAGCCTGGCAATGACTTTGGTTATGCCTAGAGGGGATCTTCTGGTCTAATTTGCAGCACACGTGTTCAACCAGTAATTTTCCTCTGCCCAGCCTGGCCTTACAGTCATCTCAGATCCATTTTATATCAATGCCAATTAAGGTATCTCGCCAACTAAATATTTCACCAATTAAAACATATCTGGGGGGTATGCGAGCTGGTAAAAACTCTCTCTTAAACTATTGGTTCAATGGGTCTCCTGCAGTTAAAACTACCAGGAGGCTGTATGCTATTCAGTTATAACAGAATAATTAAAGGGGAGGGGGATCAGTACAATTTTATACATTTCAACTCAGAATTAAGCCTCAATGAGGCCAATGGATCTTACTCCCCGGTGAGCAAGTAGCTTCAATAATCTTTTATGCTTATTTACATGTGTACAGTTCGGCCACAAATGTTGCTCTGGCAACGTACAACATTTTCTCTTTGTGCCCTTTGTTATTCTTGTGACTGCAAATTAGCATTGCTCATCTGGAATGTCACATAACCATCCAATAAAGGCTAATAAGAATCCCCTCTCTGCTGCAAGAGATGAGTAAATAGCAGTTGAAGTAGTCTTTGAAAGCTTGGTGGAAACAGTTTCGAGTTCATTAGCTTTCTTATATTCATAAACATCTCTTGAAATGATACTGCTTTGTTGGGAGGACTTGTTAAAAAAAACACACACAAAATCTGTACAAATAACCACGTAAGTATTTTCACTACAGACAACACTGGCAGCCAGCATGACCTGTAAGTAAGCCTCCTTGATTTCAGTGATACTTACTTCCATTGAGTAAGGGTGCATAGAACTGTAGCTTGAATTAGGCCTTCTGCTAAATCCACATTGCTGAATATCCATTTCCAAAACTGTAAAGGACAGTCTTGACAGTTGTCGTTTAAAATCTGACACAACACACCCAGTTATTCTCTTAGCTGTCACGTAGCCCTTTCATCATCACAGTAGACTTGCCACATTGTTTACCGGAACAGCTTCAGTTTGGTTAACACACACAATGTGGTGACGGGGAAAATATCAGCTGTTGAATATCTCTGCCAGTTGTGAAATTACTAAGAGCACAAAAGCTGAGAAAAAGTGACAACTCGACTCTATATTTGATGGTTCTCTCCAATCAACATGTTATTAGGCATTACCTGATAACAGTTATGCACTGAAAAGTCTCTTCCCATACCTTCTTGCAGTAACTTCATGCAAGAAAAATGAAAGGTAACTGTGTTAATCTCTTGAAGCTTATTATTCAAGCTTCAGCAGTTCAGTGTGACTTAGGATGTTGATAAGGAGCAATAATTAATAACAACTCCTGTTAAGGAACAGAAATGTGCCTATATGATTGGTGCCTTTTGCAATTGTGTGAATGTTGGTTTCCATCCTCATGCTCTGCAACAGCTGAGCCAACAGGTGAGAAAGATAAAATAGCATTAAACATTCTATTACTAAGTGTTGTTTTCCAGTCATCCTTTTGAAGGCATTGCATCATATCCAGAAAAGCGTTATTCAGATGTTCTTGTGATAGGTATAATGAATGCACCTGAGAGGACACCATGTGTGTTGAGGATGAACTTCTTCAGTGGAGAGGCTAGTGGAGTTTTTTTTTTTGGGGGGGGGGTTGGTTTTTTGAGCTTGAGAAAAGATTTTTGGAATATGACATTCAGAATATCCCAACTAGCATGGCCATGGTGCTTGGCAGATTCTGAGAGTTGTAATCCAAGAAAGCAACTTTCTCAAGTCCATGTTTTTTCTCTACACATTGTAATATTTATTGTCATTTAGATCTAAAGTTGTTTGAGCAGTCTGAAATAATAGGAAATGTTCTCATCTCCCCCTTCCCATATAGAAGATGACCCTCAACATGTGGAGGGTGACCAGAGGGCAGGCAAAGCTAGTAGGCTTTAATCCTGATGCACAGTACATGAGCATGTTTTCCTAACCTTCCATGCTGTTTTATATTTTATGCTGACCTATAATACTCTGCTGACTCATAAATAATACCATTAGATGGCCAGATGGTCATAATGAAATCATTTAACTCTTGTTCATCTCTGAGTTAGACCAAGTAATGAGGGAAATGACCCTTATATTAGTCTCTCCCGCTGATTCAGAACTCCGCCTGTCAATTTAGGAATGCCTGCTGTAACCTCCAGAGGGAGAGAGGAAATTCAATGAAAGAACATCGTTCTTAGATGCTCTGATGAGGAAGGGTTTCTACAAACTGTTGACAAAAATGCCCCCAGATGTGCCTCAAGATACTTTTGATATACTGCTGCTTAATTAATAAGAATTACAGGAAGACCTCAGTTAACAAAGCCTCCAACAAATAAGCTCCTTTTTTTTACAAAGTCTCTATCTGGATAGCTTTTAGCAGCATTGGCATTGGGAGGTGGTGAAGGAGACCTGAAAAAAACAGTCTTCAGTGTCAGATTGCAGCAGTGTGTTTGCAATAAACAATGCAATATAACTTGAGCTGGGAAAGAATGGGATTTCTACTCTAGCCTATCCTTCTGTAGCTGTGTGTGCCTGCCTAGAGCAGGCAAGTTAAATAGCAGCTGTCTCCAGAATTCTTTACTGAGCGTGTGGGAACAACAAAACAGAGAGAAAAGGGAAGAGAAAATAAGCCTTCCTCATGAATTGACCCTGGATACACTTTGGAAGTATCTGTCAGCCTCCAAAAACTTCAAAATTGATTTTGTTTACTTATGCAAAGCTTACCTGACCTGGTTATTTCATTTCACATGCACATATTGTTTGTTTTCTATAAAAAGTTTGCTTAAACATATTGAGCGGTTCTGTTTGTGGTCCAGAAACCTCTCACTGGCTATAGTGACTAGGGCTGATGGAGTTGCAGCTCAATATCAGGAGGGCCACACATTGCCCCCCTCAGGCTAAAAGAAGGTGTGGGCAATTTGCCAGCCCTGAAGCAAATAGATATTGACCTGAACCCTATCAATAGTCCCAACTGCAGTGGACTCACTGAATTAATGGGATTAATGCAAGTGTTGGCTCACCATTCAGCTTTTGATTCAATGGGTCTACATTGGTTGACACTACCAGTGCGATTCAGTGTGTAGTTGGATGAAGAAATGAGTCTCCCACTTTCTGATATGTTGGGAATAGCATATACCTTTGCATGTTATGCAGACATTTTTGAACTTTAGCTCAAACTGGGCTCATCTAGGCATGCACTAAAGCTCTGAAATGTACATTCTGAGCATGCTGTGAATGGGCAATGTCCAGGTGAGAATTGCTCTGCACGAAGTAATCAATCCTGCTACTACATAAATAGTCACAGGCCACATTTCCCCTTATTCCTGTTGTTGTTAAATGTCATCAAGCCATCTTCAACTTATGATGACCTGATGAAAGAGATAGGAAAGGTAAAAATGGTAGTGTGTCCAGCACAAGCAGAAAGAATGGCCAGACACAATAAATCCTAACCAGAGTCTGACAAAATACTTTGGGGGACCAGCCCCCACTGTCTGTCAGCGGCTATGTCATTTGTGGCATATTGGGAGTTGCAGTCCAAAAAATCAATATTCTATGCTCTTTTTCTAACTACCTTCAGGTGATGGTCAATTAGGAGATGTGTGGCAATAAATGTGTGTTTGTGTGTGAGAACACAAATATGTAGTGCAAAATCAGGGGTACAGGCAAGATGTTAAATGCAAATAATCAGCTCCTACTTTTATCAGTCTGCACATCTCCAGTCCATGATATGGTATAATTGGCAAATATAATTTAATTGGCATAAAATATAAATTGTACATTGACATGGCTATAAAGCTATGGTGACAAAGAGGACTGCCTGAACATGTACAATGCAAAAGAAGGTCAGATGGGACCTCAGGGCATGGCAAGGTCATAGTCAGAGAAGCTCCAGTGATAATAGACTTGCAAATGTCCCTCAATGACTTGACCTTCGGAAACAATAGCACCCCAAACTACCACAACTGACCAACTGGTTGTCTTCAACTCACCTTCCCTTCCTACTGAAACTTTCCTTTGTTTCCTCACCTGCTCAGTCATTAAGGAACTATTACAATTCCTATCAGTTCTTTGTCACCTAATGCTAAGACCATTCGCCCATTCCATACTCCATTGTTTGCTTTGCCAGAGAGACACTAACACCTTCCCCCTCAGGGTGGAAACAGGGTATTTAAATCCTGGTTCTGAGCCAGGTAACTTGTAATACTCTGGACATAGTCTCTCTGCTGCTCCTATTCCTGTTCTTGTATACCCTTGGATCCTTAGTCTGAGCAACATCACTAGTCTCTTCTCTTAAGAATAGGTAAATGTCACCCATCTCCCCCTAACTTCATTATCCAATTTTCCCTCTCTTTTACCTTCAGTTAAGGTATTTCTAACAAGTATTACCTATGAGAAAACAAAATTCCGAGCAACACTGGGTATATATGCTAGTTAGATATAAAAGGTAGATTTGGTTACCATAAATTTAATAGGACAGAATGAAGAAGGAACAGATACAGAGGTGAAAAAAAAAAATCTTCTACATGTGTTTTTAACTTCCTTTCCCCTGATCTGGAACTTGTCATTTACTGACAATGCCATATGCTCCAACCATCCTAATTTGGCAGGGACAGCCTTGATTAATCCTCTGTCATCCCACTTTACAGCTGCTTTTAAATTGTTGCAGCTTCTCTCTTCTCCTCCTACTTTCTCCCTTTGTCCTCAGATTACTTCAATTGCTGCAAACTGAGTTCCAAGTTCAAAAGTAGTTCTCATTCAGTTAACTTAGTAGCAGAGAGAAAAGAGGAAGGGACATAATCTTGCCTATCCCAGTAAACTTGGGGGGAAAGTAAACTACTGCAGCCTCTCCTACCTTGTTTGTTCTTCCTTTTGTCATCTTGGCCACACTCTGATGTTGCCTGGCTAGATGTGTCTTGGTGTTCCTTTGTGCAGTGGTGGAGCGTGGAGTGTGTGAAGAGGTGATGGGAAGGGGCGGGGCTACAGTGTCTGGGGGCAGGGCCGTGGTGCATGGGGGTGGGGCCAGGGCTTATGAGGGTGTGGTCATGCTACATGGGGGCGTGGCCAGGGCATGTGGGACATGGCTATGAGCTGGGACGCCTCCAAAACATTGCTGCCCGGGGCAAAGCACCTACCCACCCCCACCTGTTCCTACGCCACTGCCTCTGTGAAATATTGGAAGGTATGTTATGCTGGCTGGCTGGAAGATTCTGGAATTATAGTTTTAAAAAGCAGTGCTTCCAAATCCTGCTCTTGACAGCCAAAAAGAGTAATAGAGTTGCGTTCTCCCTCAGATGTCATTAGATTGCAGTTCCCAGAAGTGACAGCTAGTATGGCGTGTGGTAGAAAATGCTGGGAGCTGCCATCCAGTGACGTCTGGAGATATACATGAGTCTGGCTTGACACTTGCAGAGGAAATCTCAGCGACAACAGCAGTGGCACCATACCACTGCTATTGTTCGTAGGCTTGATAAACCCCTTCTGCTTGTCTTTTACCATGACAACCTCATGGTGAGAAAATCCAAAATGAAGCAAGATTTAATGCCAGAAGATAAAACTGTCTGGTTGCATGACTTAATGAAATACTGAGGTACAGCAAAGGATAACTACAAGTAGCACTGTGGCTAATGACACAACTGGACTCAAGTTGAAAGGATGTTCAACTGTTGACACACTCAGATGTCCAAAGCTGCACAACACATATTATAGGGTGATGGAATGTCAGAAGCATGAATCAAGAGAAGCTAGACATAGTAAATCAAGAAGTGGAATGTATACTCTTTACAATACTTGCAGTGAGCAAATTAAAGTGGACAGGAATGGGACATTTTGAGTCAGATCATTACACAGTGTTCTACTCAGGAAATGAAAATTTAAGAAGAAATGGAGTAGTAGTAATAGAGAGCAGAGATGTAGCAAAAGCAGTCAAGGGATATAATACAAAGTCTGACCAAATAACCTCAATAAGATATCAAGGAAAACCCCTCAATATAATTATATTGTGTGTGTGTATATACACATACTTATAATTATATACCATATGTATATATACTCACAGAGAGAGAGAGAGAGAGAGAGAGAGAATATACATATAGTCATAATCTAACTACAGAGGCAGAAGAAGAAGACATGAACATCTTCTGTTTATATGCTGGAATCCAGGAGGAAACTGATCACACACCAAAACAGGACTTCTTGTTAATCAAAGGTGATTAGAATGAAAAGGAGGAAACAGAGCAGAATCTGTGATTGTAGAAAATTTTACCTATGATCAAGAAATGAAGCAGAGAATGACTGACTGAATTTTGCAAGGCCAACAGTTTGTTCATTGCAAACACATTCTTCAGGCAACCAAAGAGGCTACTGGTATATGTGGATATCACCTGATGACCCAAACAGAAATTAGATAGAGTACATAATTGGAAGAAGATGGAGGGGCTCCATTCTCTCCAAAAAAATAAGACCAGGAACAGATTGTGTCACAGACTGTGAATGTCAGGGAGGAATGCACAAAGACACTATGTGCAGCCAAAAAGAAAGAGAAGCCTGAGTGGTTGACAAATGAAACACTTCAAGCAGTTAAGGATAGATGAGAAACTAATGTAAAAAGTGACAGAAATAGAGTCAGATCCCTGAACACAACTGTTCAGTGACTTGTGTGCAAGGATAAGGGAAACAACTTTCATAATCAATGTAGAGAGATAGAAAGTGACAACAACAAAAGTAAACCAAGAGACCTCTTCCACATGATCCGAGAAATCAAAAGAAAGTGAAGAATGGGGGCATATTACATGACCAAGTAGAAAATAAAAAGATATGGAAACAATAAACTGAAGAAATATATAAAGAAGATGAAAAATGACAGAAACATCAAGGAAGAACCATTTGAAGACGAAGTGGAAGCTGTACTCAGAGCACTTCTGGAAAATAAATCACTAGGAACAGATGGCATACCAACAGAGCTGCTTCAGCTTACAGAGACAGAATTTACCTGCCAACAAATATAGAGAAAAATGGCCTACAGATTGGAAATGCTCCATATATGTTCCAATACCTTTAAAAAAAGACATCAAGGATTGTAATAACTACAGGACCATTGAAATAGTTCAAAATTTGGCTCAGCCATAACTTAGAATGGAGGCAGCACTCAAGAAATTAGAAGACCTGGAAAGGCATATTTGAAGGTATTAGATGAGATCCTCAAGTGTAACAATAGATCATTTCATGCCAAGGTCAGGTTTGTCCATGCCATCATGTATATATTTATATGTATGGTTGTGAAAGTTGGACAGTGAAGAAAGCTGATAAGAAGAAAATCAACTTATTTGAAATGCGATTGAAAAGAATTTTACAGATACCATGCATTGCTAAAAACACCAATAAATGGGCCCTAGATCAAATCACAGTTGAACTTTCCTTAAAAGCTAAGATGACTAAATTGAGACTCTTGTACTTTGGAGATTGTTGGAGACAATGCTTGTCATGATCGAAGGTAGTAGGGAAAAAGGAAGACTGCATTGCAGATAAACAGACTCAGTCAAGGAAGCCATGATCCTAAGTCTGCGAGATCTGAGCAGAGCTGTTGATGATAGAGTGACTTATTTTTAATTGCAGCAGACCCTTTTTAGAATGTTGACTTTAGCATGGCTTCTACTGCTGCCACTCCTTGGTTTTGTAAGTTTATTTTCTATTTTTTAGGGCTTGCATTTTTAGAAACCTTGTTTGTATTGTACTGATTTTTCTGTAATGCATTGTGTATGCTTTTTTCCTTTTAGAAAACAAGGGGCTGTGAGTTAAATCAATAAATAAGCACCATAAAATGTTGGAACAAGTCCAGAATCTAGCTCCCATGGACAGAAGGGCCCTTTCCATCCACGGAAATCTTCTCTTCCTGCAATGAATCTTCACTGGTAGAAAGTGAAAAGAGGCCATCTTCATTAATTTTCTTCTCCTCTTGTATTCTTCTGTCTTTCCTATGTGGTCTGGAGGCACTGGAACAGTAATAGCAATAGATCAGATCAGGAAAAGGTGCCCCAAAGGGTTAATTTGTTCTTAAAGTTTTGGAGCAGTTGGGACATATGCTCACAACCATCACCTAGACATGGTGACAATGAACAGCAAGCAGGGAAGATAAGGAGAGGTTCTGCCTAATAACCAGATGGTATTTCAGAGTTTCTCTCTAGCATGGGACTTCTGGATTTCTGTGTAAAGGGAAAAAAAGCATTCAGTTTAGTTCAGTTTAGCAGCATGGCCCTCCTATGCTGTATGTTTCATGTCTTCATAAATGAGAAAAATTTTGTCCTGATCAGCCTCTGACTTCGTCATTTATCTGCTCTTGTGAACAAGAGGACTTTGCAGAAGAGCAGGGGCAGATGGTGGTCTTCCATATCAGTGGGGCTGTGAATCTTCCCTGACTAAGTCTAGAATTTAAATTAGCTATCCAAGGCATCTACCCCTTTCCCTAAACTATGTTCAGCTCCTTAGAAGCTTCTTCTAAGTTCAGGCTAAAACCCAGAGCCAACTCGTTGTCCTACAGACATGAAAGCCACCAGCTACCACCAGAATGATGGTGCTAAATGTGGTGATGGAAGGCAAATTGGTAAACAGTACCTTCTTTTTTTTCTTCTGGTGGGAATGTTGTGAGTAGAATTGTGCTCAGGAAATGCTTCTATTAGATGGATCTTCCCACTCCAATACATCTGATGGCATTCAGTTTTTGTAGCCCACAGAAAGTTGATGGAGGTGGCTGAGGAGTCTGATGGATCCTGGGGCATGGCAGAAGCATTCTGTTTATTCAGCTTATGTAAAACAGCAGGAAACATCTCCAGGTATCTTTTCACATTAAACAACTATAGCACTGTGATCCCACTTTAATTGCCATGGCTCCATCCTGAGCTATTTCCACCCTACACTGTTATAGTGCTATAATTCCACTTTCAACATCTTATGGAATCCTGGGCTTTGTAGTTTACTGAGGCCAAAGAGCTCCCTGGCTGAAAATTCCAAAGGCCCCTCCCCAAACTGCAAACCCCAGGATTCCATAGGGTGTTGAAAGTGGAATAATAGCACTGTTTTAACAGTGCAGTACAGAAATGGCCTTGGTGTTTGTAGTAGTCTGGTGAGCCACTAGAGTATTCCATTTGAGAAAGAATTTAGGGAAGGGCACTTAGCCCTTCCCTAAATTGAAAATCCCATAGGATGCTACCATGGCAATTAAAAGTGAGATCATATTGCTCTAATTGTGTAGTGTGAAAGGGCCTGAGGTGAGGATAAGGCAATCCGGAATCTGACCTTCAAATACTTATCTGTCTGAAAAAGAAATTGAAAAGAACTTTCTGCGAGAATGTTATTGTGGCAGGAACATCTGATTTGAGGGATGTTACTCCATTCTCCACCATCAGAAGCAGAATGCTCCAGCATTTTGGCCGTCTGCCTCTCTCAGATGAATGGGTGCTTCAGCTCAAAGCACGGCCCTTTTCTGCTTCCCTTGTAAGTTTGCAAAGCATTAGTGAAATGCAGCCAATACTTTAAAAAAAAAAAGCCTCTTTAACAAAATATAATTGTTTTTGACAGCAAACCAGCTAGAAGAAGCACTTCTAGATTAATTAACAGTGACCCATAATTAAACACAGCAGTACTTAGAGAAGCAACAGTCCCTTGATAGCATTGCTTCAGCTATAATGAGTACTTATCATTCTTGTTTGCTTCCACAGTGGCAGTTATCAACTTTGGTTGCCACATTTTTTAATTAAGTAGAACTATGTGTAAGGTACTGCAATATATTTATGATATACAGATAGCTGTCAAGGCACAGATCCCATCAGAAAAACATATGTGAGGCTCAATACTACCCATGTTTACCAAGGGATATGGCCCACTGAGTCCAGTGGGGTTCATTTCTATGTATATTTGCATCCCAGTCATTCATCAGCTGTGAATTGTAAGTCAGCAGTATAAACATTTTGCAGAGTATTTTCTTGGGGCTTGTGCCATGATATTGCACTCAAAAATTTAAAAGCAGTTTCTCTGGCATACACCAGTGAAAAGATGTTTATGTGATACCATATCTAACAGAGACAATTTGTGATAGGAAGTTTTACTGTTGTAAACATATATTGATTAAACATGTTCTATTGTAAATATCAACATTAAATGTACTATTATATTATAATGATTAAGTGTATTAGTCATCATGTCATGTATTACACTATTGGGACCAAATATTTCTTGAGAATTTCTCAAATGTTTTAGTTTTGCTTTACTTTCTTTTCCAGTTGACCATGATAACATTCTCCAGTTTGTTCATTATCTTTTCATAATGGATGTCTTGGCTATAGAGCAAGTACAAGCCTTTCAGAGAGTATTCGGTTCTCTTAGGAAAGCTACTCATTTTTCCTGAATAGGTAACACTCCTCTGAGTGTTGGTCCAAAGTACCAAAGAACAGAATTTCCCAAAAGAACAGGCAATTTGGTACCCATCTTCTCATGTTCATAGGAATTTGAATGATTTAGTCATGCCTGGAATTGCATTCTGTTGTGAAAGAGGAAATGTTACCATAGCTATAGTGTTGATGATGGTTCAGAGAACATCTAGAGACTGTTGATTTGCTGGAACAGACTTTTCTCTTTATAGCCAGAAGGTTATCAGAAATGTTTCCTTGGAAAACAAAAATCTATACCCCTAAAGACTAAACACACAGAGGGAGAGGGAGAGGGAGAGGGAGGGAGGGAAAGAGGGAGGACGGACACCAGTGAACAGGAAAGGAAGGTAGGTCAAATGTTGGTCTCAGCTGTGGCAGCTTTGCAGTCCTGGCTTCAAGCAGATGGAAGAGGGTGATCTTTGTTTTCTTTTGCCATTGTTTAAATCCCAGGTAAAAAATAGAACTCTGACCGGGTTCAAATGAAGGTTGTTCTTAGAGCAACTTCTTCCCGCAGAGCTAGGGAAGGTTTTTGCAGGCAGTGAATCACCTCACAGTATGAAGCCATGCTCATGACAAAGAAGATAGGTAAGAAATGGAAAACTCCAGTTTCATCATTATCCCTGATTATCTGATTATCTGGAAGACGTGCAACCCCCTCTCAATCAAACAGAAATAAGAGATCTAGTTGGATGCAAACATATACATTGCAATAGCTCTCATTATAATCACTCACTGAGATATTTGAAAACATAGCTGTGTTTGTCTGTATCAGTATACAAAGAGATCTTGTAGCACTTGTGAGATGGAGAGAAAGACATTTGTAGCATAAATTCTCATAGACTCAGTTACTTCATCAGATGCATCAAGACTGAGGCCATTTCTGCACTAGCCTGTTATGGAGCTATTATTCCACTTTCAACACCCTATGGAATCCTGGGGTTTGCAGTTTAGGGAGGGGCCTTTAGAATGCCCAGCCAGGGAGCTCTTTGGCCTCCGCAAACTACAAAACCCAGAATTCCACAGGTTGTTGAAAGTGGAATAATAGCACTATAACAGTGTAGGGCAGAAATGGCCTGAGTCTATGAAAGTTTCTGCTACATGTTTCTTTCTTTCAATTAGTCTTAAAGGTGCTACAAGACCCTTTAGTTCACTTTATGTATGGAAGGGAATACTTATTTTGAAGAGGGTTTTGTTTTTTGTTTTTAGAATCTGTAATGCTCCAAGCTAATGCATGGTGCATTCCTTTTACTATTATTGCTCTCCCCTCCCCTCCAGGCCCCACTCCATCCATCCTTATCCCCCACCTCTCCCTTCCCACATCTCTAATCTAATTTGGAATTGGGTGTTTCAAGTTGTGATTGCTACAGACCTTTCCTGCTGAGTAATGACATTGCTTGTTTGGACACTGCAAAAGCAGCCTTTTCAGAGTTTTCAAGCCACAAGCCTCCCGCACCATCAGTTTGCGGAAGGAATGTTCATGAGCTATGAATGCACCTCGCCTAAGTAAGTGCGCTCAGTTGTTGTCCTTTAGCAATGCTTCTCAGTGTGGCATAGGCCACATGATTGGAATATCCAAATGGCAAATGTTGAGAAGTAATGGCCAGTAGAAGAAGACTTCTGTTGTTTACCCTGGTGCTACTGAAAGTCTTCTGGGGCTGACAGATGCCACTCCAGAAGGTTAATAAGATGAAGGCAGCTCTCCCAGCTGGACCATAAGAGGGATTATGTCTGAGCAGCAGATAAACAGCTTATTCCAGAAACAGACACTGCTTTTTTTTTTGTTGTTTCAACTTCGTCGCTCTTCTCTGAATTCTCACTCCAGTCCTGCTTTCATTCTCTTTGGGCAAGAGGTGTTGTGAGCTTGAGAGTTTGTTCAACCCCTGGATCTCTCACCTGGATCCCTCACCTGAATGAAAGGACATTCTGAGCACCTCGGTTTTGGGACACAGCTAGTATGAATTTTGAGTAGTTTTATCTTCTTAACAACAAACCACTTATTCAGCCAATCCTTCTTACCTCCCCCCACCAATAATCATTCTTTAAAACTGTGAATGATCAGAAAAAGCAGCATGCATTTGAAAACGGGATTCGTATTTCTTATAATTTGCCTTGCACTTCAAGTCCAAGCAAGCACAGGTAAGTGTGCCTTAAAATATATTGTTGCTTTTCATTGCTTCGTCAGTGGAGGGTGGGCTGGACTTGAAGGAGGAAAGTTAAGGAAACAAAAAAAAATGATTCACTTCTTATTGCTACATGAATATAAAAACGAATCTTCTATTCCAGCTCTGAACATTTTCACTTTAAAGTAAAGGTAATAATTGCAGCAGAACTTAACAGATATTCACCTTAATTTTGACTATTTTATAGCCATTCTTATGCTGAATGGCTATAAAATAGTTCATTAAAAAATCATTAAAAATTCCCAGAATGATTCTGAGTACACATAGGATGTGTATATTTGGAATAGTATGCATCATAGTTGTATAGCCTGACTCACGCAGATAAGCTTCTGAGGTATGTGTACTACACTTTACTTCTGAGGTATGTGTACTACACTTTAGATCTCTCAGTCAGTCACCTGAATTTTCATACACCCCAAAAACAACACATCTGAGACGTAAAGGAAGTAAACACATCTACTCAGAAGCTCATCTAAAGAACGGAATGGCTACATCCCATTACAAACATTTAAAGCTGCATGTTTGCAACTCTTAGTTGTGTCTGTGTTTAGGTGGATTGAGGCCCCTGAGAAGTCCTACACAATGTGCTTCTTCTTCCTGAATGGACACTTCTGTAGTTGAAAATTTAAAAGATGGACTTTGCAGCAAAGGATAAATGCACACATATGCACATTTGTAAATAACAATAATGATGAATCTGTAGAGCACTGGAAATCTAAAAGTATTAGTTTGTATCTGGACTTAGTCATGCTTAAATCAGTCATGAGACTTAGTCATGTTTAAATCAATGGGACCAATTTAAGTCCCATTGATTTCACTGAGTATGTTTTAAGCATGAGCAAGTTTACATTCAATCCATTGTGGTCATGTTTGCTGAAAAAAGGCAAGCCACAGTATAAATAAAGATGTTAAGTATTTTCCATAAATGACTGGGGGTTTTTTCCCTTCTGATTCTCTGAAAAAGCTCACATAGTTTCTTGTTATTTCTGTAATATCTAAGTGTGGCATCGTTGTATTTCTTTTCTGTTTTCTTGCCCAAAAATAGTTGAAGTCAGGGTGGGATACTATTTTCTTTGCTACTGAGGTAGTTTTCATTTTATCCTTTTTCTTATATAACACATTTATATAATTTTTTAAAAAAGGGATTAAATGAATATATTCGTTCTGAAATATTCAGCAGGTTCCAACTGAAAAAGAAGTTAGGTGAAAATGAGTGGGTTTTAACCCAAGTTATTTTGGGAATAAATATCTAATACATTTCATTTATGCAGATAAAATTCAAAAGTCAGATACATTCTTATTGCCATTACAGAATGAGTAGAGAATAATGAACAATAAGATTGCAGTGGCAATAATATTTTGAAGTTGTGTTTTCAAATGGAACTGTGTACCCATTTGTCTTTTTTAAAGATGCCAGTTAAGGTAATGAGCAATGATTTAATCAACTGTGGAGGACATTTGCTGAAAGGAAAGTATAATTTAGCTAAGCAGTAATGACACTTACAGCTGATGTTTTAGACTACTGTTTGTAGGTCTTTCATTTTTTACAATCCATTTAATGTAATCCTTTAATACTGTTTCAAAAATTGGGACATATGGGCAGTAAGGAAAAGTGAATGCTTCTCTGTCGCAAGAACTTGAAGCTAAATATGGCCAGAAACCTAATGTTTTTGCATTCACATGGATATTTTACAATTAAGATGCACTTACTTGGCAGAATGTGAGTTAACCAGGGTATAAATTAAATAGCAGCAATGGCAAGGGGGGGGGGAAGTTACTACGCTAGAATATACAGTCAGCCCTCCACATTTGCAGGTTTCACATTCACGGATTTGGTTATTTGCGAGTTTCTCCAATCCCTGCCCTCCCACTTCAGGTGCTTCTTTTTTGGAGGAACCAATCAGGCCCCATAGCTCTTTAAAAACTCACCTCTGGCTCTCCTCTTCCTCTACCAATCTCTGCCTGGCCAGCTCTCTGCCCAAATCCTCAGTACCACAAACCCTGTACCCATGCCCCACAGACACCCAAGGAAGGAGATGGGCAAGAGAGAGAAGGTACAAGACCACCATGCCAATCATCTCCTTTCCCTGACCTGGTTTAGACCCTGGATGCCCACTTTCCCCACCCGTGCTTCAGCCCTCTTCCCACAGACACACAAATTTTGTTATTTGCAAATTTTTCACTTTTGCGAGGGTCCTGTGTCCCTAACCCTAGTGAATGTGGAGGGCCAAGTGTATTGTTGATGAGTATCAACTCAAACAAAACCAGGTGTAATAAGATGGCTTTTTGGAAGAAGAATTTGGGATGCAAGCTTAGACCTGTATGTGTGCCTGTGTGTGTACCTTCAAGTCTCCTGTCAACTTTATGCCAACTCCATGGATTTCATATGGTTTTCTTGGACAAGGAATACTACGAGGTGGTTTTGCCAGTTCCCTCCTCTGAAACATAGCCTACAGCACCTGGTATTCAATGGCAGTCTCCCATCCAAGTACTAACCAGGGCTGACCCTGCTTAGTTTCCAAGATCTGACAGGATCTTGTGTCTTTAGAGCATTTAGGCCTGTACACTCAGTAGGAAATCCTATGAAGTTCACTGAGCTTACTCCCATATAGGCTGATATAGGATTCAGCCTCAATATCTGAAATGTCTTGACAATCATTATGATGAGCTCTCCAACAAAAGTAAAAGAAATACTTCTCATGTAGACATGGAGTGAATAAAGTGTTTAATAAACAGCATAAGAACTATACGTAGGTCGGAAGGACACCAGGAAAACATTAAATAATGAAATCTCTCTTTTTCCTTTATTCTTTGAAAAGTGCACATGATAATTTAAGATTATTGCAGTTTATATGGGTTGTGAGAGATTTATTTAAATAGCTCTGGCTTTTGTTCATTTGTGTTATAGCTTGGACCAATTTTTTTTTTTTAAGATAGCAGCTGGAAAAGAAATCCCATCCTTATTTTATTTTATTTTTTTAAAGTATGACTTGAAAATCCATGTATATATTTTTATTCTCCTGGGGCAAATACCTATTTCTGCAGTTTAAATTTACTGCAGAATACTATCTGGCCTAAGTTGGTCAGATACCAGAGTTGCATCAGACAATTTCAAGGACTTCTTCTATTTAAAGGTCCACTTTGCCCTCTAATTGCCCACTTTGCCCTCTAATTCATTTGCTTCTCGATGAGATAAAAGGGCATAGGAATTACATTGCTCTCCAGATGTTGGTGGATTACAGTTCCCAGCAGACCTAACCAGCATAACCAATGGTGAGAAGTGCTGGGAGAGGCAGTTCAAGAACATCTGGAGAGTCACACAAAGAGTCACACTGGATTAAAGACAAGCAGGAATGTCTTTATGCTACTGAATACAGACCGTCTTCCCACAACCCAGTTCTAGGGAGAAGTTCTATACTAGCAATGGCAGGTTCCTGAATACCTACCACTGACGTATTCATTGATTATGTGATATAGAGAACCCACATGATGAAAGACCACACAAGATGCCAGGAGGGTTGTGGCACTAAAGTAAGGTGATGTGCAAACTGGTCTAGATATTTGTGAGAAAAGATAGCAATCTGTCTCCAGTTCCTAGTGTTCAGTTCCTAATGGTGGAGATACCTATGCTTTTCACTAACCATTGACTTTATTTATTTAATTAATATCACACCATTTTCCCAATAATTTTCCCAGGGCAATTGACAATATGAGTTAAACAAAATTTAGTTAAAACAATGGATAATACAGAAGTTTTAAAAAATATATATTAAACAATCATATTACAGTAAAATGTTAAATTAAAACAGTTTTTAAAATGACATTAAATTATAATAAAATGATTTTAAAATTCAGTTCAACACACCTCTGTTAAAAGACCTTCTGGAACAGACAGTTATTTTTTATTTTGTTTTATTTTATTTATTGATTTTGGAAATCAATTTGCTTTGAAAATGCTATCACACCTTTCAGCCTTTCAAGAGGAATTTGACAAGCAACTGTACAGGGTGGAAGTAGATACACACCTATTGTGTCACTGTATGGTTGCATCAAATCTTTGAAGCATAGCTAAGAAGAAATGGATTTTCCAATCCTGCACCATTTGCTCTGTTCTGAGGCATTAATTTGCTTCTTTAATTATAATTAGAATATGATAATTTTAAATGCAATATCGCCGGCTATTTTTGCAACAGGAAATAGAAAATATTCTCTTGGTCAGGGATGGGCAGTGGTGCATCTAGCATAAATAGCACCTTGGGCAAGCATGGAAATTGCACCCCTACCTTCTTACTCCTAATCCCACCCCCCACCCTTACATGCACGGCTTTTTTTGCAGCCCCCAGCATGGGGCACATACCCTGCTTGTCCCACCCTAGATACACCTCTGGAGATTGGCAGCTTCCAGGGTTCAGGGGTCTTTTTTTTTTTCCTGCTCCAGCACCAGGATCTATCCCAAAATGCAGCAGTTACCAAATACACACACACATGCACAGGAAAATTGAAACAAGAAGAGGTTAGAGGGCTTTTCAGAGAGTTATTGTGAAATTGCTATTGCTAGAAAATGAGCTACTGAGAAAAATTGAGGGAGATCAGAAGGAGTCATGGCCACATTTTTCCTACCCTTACAGTAGCACTTCCCATCTTTCCTCCCTCAGGACAACCCTGGGCTCTTGGTTTGCGACAACCAGTTTCAGTGATGTTCCAAATACTGATACACAGACCTAAATAAACTAGGCTTTCTTTTGTACTTTGTAGTTCAAGAAACTGTCTCTTTTCTTTCATTCACTTACAAATCTATGTCCCACATTTTTGCTAAAAAAAGAAATGACACTCAGGTTGGCTAACTGTAATAACATTAAAAATAAAACAAATATAAACAAAATATGTTTTAAGGTCATTAAACATAAGAATTTTTTAAAAAAAACCAACACCTAATCATGAAGAGTCCCTTGAATGGCAAAAAGCTAAGGACCTATCACAGTCCATAGGCCTTTATGAGCCATGCTGGTTTAAGCCATACTGTTGAAGAAAGGGAAAGAAATGCCCACTTTTAGAATATTTTCTAATGTGACTGAAATCATCTAGAACGTAGGGCTATGTCTTATACTAAGACCATTGGTCTTCAGTACTATCTATCTAACTGGCAGTGGCTCTCTGGGCTTGCTAGCATGAGTCATTCTCAGCCCTATCTGAAGATGTCACAGGCTTACCTTGTACCTTTCTGTCTGACCCAAAGTATACCCTCTGTTATTGAATTGTGTGATCTTTCCCTGTCATACCTTGGTCCATGCTGTGAATCCAGAAACTGAAATTTCCATTGGGGTTCCATTAATATTACCCCTTATATTTGCAGAAATTGTCCAAACACTGCCTAATTGTGTAGTCAAAACCAAGTGGCTTAACTACCAAGAGCACACAGAAATGAAAAGGCACAGATGATTCATGATAACACTTGCTTCTAAAGTATAAAATATTCAGGGCCAGCCCTCCCATTAGGCAAGGAGAAGGGACAATCTGATGCAACACATATTTGATGTCAAGAAAAGGCAGCAAAAGTGATTGTTTAATTTAATGCTGAGAATTAGGAGAGGTGCTTGTACAATTTTCTTCCTCCTATATTAAAATAATTTACCTGGCTCTGAGTACTGACTTGGGTGAGGTTGGGATACCATTTTCTGCTTCAGGTAAGGCAACAAAATGTCTTGTGCTAGCCCTGACAGTGTAAGTTTATATATAACAGGCAATGAATGCCACGGTTCAACTTGCCATTCATGGGACAAATAGGCAAAAGTTCTGTATCAATGGTACAACGTTTACTCTATGGGACGTGCCAGTGCCTTAAGGACAACCTGCAATTTACCATATGTAAATATTTCTTTTATAATAGTAACATTGAAAACTTGCATTCATTAATGGAATTCTTGACTACATCTCATTCTTACGGCCGTTCCATATACGATTCTATCATTTCCTGATTTCTCTTCACCTGATGACCTATCAAAAAAAAAAAACCCCAAACCCCCTCTGAAAAAGTCTTAGGGCATTAGGTGCCATCCAAGCTTTTATCTGACAGCTGTTCCACATGTTGTCTTTTCTGAGGTAGCAGTTCCTGAGTGAGAGATACAAATGTGTGACTTTTTTTATGACTAATTTATTTATGTTTTGAGATCATCATCTTCAAGCACATTGGACACTTTACCCTTTTTAGAAAACATAGGAGGGTCATGTAACATTTATTAACAGAGGCCTAATGTGAATTTTAGTTCAGAGAATAAATATTCACCAGTTTATTCAGTCAGGCAGACAAAAGCACTCTATGTGCTTTGAGAAATCATCCTAATTACTTCTGGCTTTCTACTACCCATTATCATGCCCTAACTCAGCTTTTGTGTAGCAACTGTTAAGGACCTCTGTTTATATAACTGGCCTTGAATAGAAGGTTAAATATATTTGTACCAAGAGGCCCTTGACCAGAATTTTTTCTTGTTTTTTCCATGCTATAAAGAATCAGCATTGTCCAGAGCTGGTTCATTACATTTTCTACTCATAATGGAAATGCTCTAAGCAGGCGAATTGGCTAAATCGCATACATGAAACCACTTCTCTGATACAAAAGTTGGGAGTGACTTTCTGTATTCTTGAACTGTGACTTCCGGAAATGTTACCATCTCCCGAAAAAGGAATGAACTGCCCGTAGTGATGGCTGTTATATTTAAACTATTCATCTAATGGCAAAGTCTTTAAATATTTAATTTACAAACATTAAAAATGTTTGTCTACAATGAAATGCCTGTACAGATAGTCTCTGTTTAGCAACTACTTTAGACAGATATGGATATATTGTATGTTGGAACCTTAATACAACAATGATTTCTGCCTTATAGCTCTGAGATAAACAGGGTAGTTAACAACAAGAAAACTAAAAGAAAAGAAAGTATTCTGGAGAGCAGGACAGTTGCTGCCAATAAAAAGCTCTCTGCCCAATAATGTTCCAAATTAATAGGTCACAATCCAGTAATGGTGTCCTAAATTACTGTATTCTTGGCAGAAACGACAGTCCCTTATGTTCTTGATTATGCTACTTGTTTTAAAGAGCTGAGTTCTCAGAGGAGTGTGAATTTTCTGCTAAATTCACAAAGGAAACATGTGCATTTAATGTAGATTTAGTTTAAGCTATTTTTCACATGCATAAAAATACCACAGCTTGGATCTTAAGATAATGAACTTAGACTGCATTCCTGTGGGCCAAGGGATATGTCAGGACTGATTGTAAATCTTCCTGTAAGGAGAGGAAAGCCTGCTGTCAGGCCCTCCCTCCTAGCCCATACCCAGTATTGTAGAGGTTTCTGCAGAGATCTGAGATGCTGACCTCAGAGGGAAAATCAGATCTTAGAGTCTCCCTCCTGACTTGCCTCTGCCATTGTAGATGTTTCTCCAGGGGCTTCTTTCTTTGAGCCTAAAACACCAATCTCATGTAAGGGAAGAAAAGGAGAAACAAGTGGTATGTTGGAGTATGAAGATGAGCTTTCAGTCTCATCTGTAAAACCAGGGCTTATCTGAGTAAATTCTATCCCACTGCTTGAACCATGTTTGTAGTCTGCAGAAGTTTGGGTGCTGCTTGTGCTGATTTCTACCTGTCTCTAGATCAAGCCTGTAATCATTTAAATGTACACTGTCAGTAAGAGACAGCAGTCATGATCTGCAAGACTGAAAGAGGTTTGAATGGCTCCCCTCGCACCCATACTATGTGTGGACTGAGTGGAGGGAATTTAACTCTGCAGGTTTCATCTAAGGCTGGTAAAGGAAAGTAATGAAGAAAAAAAGCCATATAAAATTATCAAAAAGAGTATAAACAGTTTCCGAGAACAGAATTAATAAAGTTAACAAAGCAGTTAATCTATCTCCAGAAGTGTATCTAGGGTGGGGCAGCTTGGGTACGTGCCCTGAGCACCAATGCCAGGAGGTACAAAAAAGCCAACTCACCCACCGACCATCCCACCCAGGCCTGGCCTGCCGCCACCTGCCGCCTGCTGGGGTCCTTCTTGGCTTGGTGCACAGGGGGTGGCAGCATCAGCCCCCCCACCTACTGCCACCGCTCCCCAAGCCCACTGTGGTCCTTCCTGGACCTTTTTCCTCTTTCTTTCTCTTTTCTCTTTCTGTCTCCCTCTTTTTTGTCCTCACTCTTTCCATCACTGTCTGTGTGAGAGCCTGTCAGAAAAAAGAGAATTATGAGGCCCAGGCATGTTGCTTTTCTTGTTAATTTACAACAAGGTGATGTAGATCAGCACTGGTGTTTTATTTGGTCAGAAACATTATATCAGAAACATTAAGAGTTGTCTAATGGCCATCTGCATCAGTATATCTAGCTGAGAGCTGAGGACCAGCTATGTGTAATGGAAGATTTAACAATCTATCCATTAGGAGGGGTTAAGCATCTGTGAGCCTGGCTTGACATGTTAGTTCTAATCTGGCAGCTCTGTTGCATGTATGCAGTCTCAGGTAGATGGGCAAAGCTCTACACAAGGAGAAACACAAGCATTAACTTTGAAGGGGAATTTCTGAGCATGAAGCTTCATCCTGCATTGAACTGAACAGGGAGTGTGCTTATGCTGTAATTTAGCATACAAGTGGAAACTGGAGTAGCCACTGAACTCAAAATGAGCAGTTTCATTTAGCATATGATTGGCACTGGTCTATGTTCTTTATTCAGCAGGCATATTCGTCTGTTATCTCTTTGTTCAAACTCTGTTCCAGTGTGCATATTATAATATTAACATATTCTTGATTGGATTTATCCATCTGCCATATTTAAATACCAATCTAAATTTAATTACTGAAGCTTCCTTTCAGTCATTAGTTTTGCCTTCTTGGTATAAATATCAGCAGTACACTTGCTGAAAATTTAATTCTGGTTTTCAGATTGCTTGGCACCAAGTATAAGAAAGGTAATAAAATTATCCACTTGATAATTTTATGACAAGGGAATTGTCATCCAATACTGTTTTCCCCCTGAATTTATGCAACTTTTCAAATGAGTAATTTGTCTACTCCTAAAGAAGTCTGCCTCATTTATCAATCCAGCACTCCTCTCTGCAATTTGAAAGCATCTTATAATATAGAAATAATGTGCTTTTTTCATAACTTTCCAGCCTTGGGTTAATTTTCATAAAATTCATCCTCTTTTCCTCTAGAATTATTTCATTCCAGTGTACTCATTTTACCCCATCACTTATTGTAAATTGTGATATTTGTAAATTGTAATTGTAAATTATGTAAATTGTATTTGTAAATTACATAACTGTAAATTATGATAAATTATGATATGATATTTTACCTGCATATGTATTATCACTCTTTGTGTTGTAACTCATCAAGGTCTCTTTACATTGCTTCTTTCAATCAAACTAGGCATGAAAGCTCAGTGCAAAAAGAGCTCTTTAGGTAAGAGACTGGGTCCTTTCCACATTACACAGTTATTGTTGCAGGAGCCCAGAGAACACAGAGACCACAGAGCAAGAAAAAGAGTAATTTATTACCCGCGGGCTTTTGGCTGGATGTCTCCAAAAGACCAAAAGCCCTGAATTCAAGTTGCACAGCTCTTTTATAGACAAAGTTCACAGCATACACAAAGATCACAGCAAAGATCGCAGGCATGTCTCGGTCTGCCCCTCCGGGGTCACAAATACCACATGCTGTTACTAGCTAATTACCCCCGCACTCAGACCCCGGAAAGTGCTTATCTACAATCTGCCCAATCTGCTCTGCGAGCATACGACATATCTAAGTGGCTAAAGATCGAACTCTGGTAGTGGGTACTATCCTGGATTTGGCTTGGCTGCCTACACACCGGTATCAGACATGAATTAATGAGTCTATTGGCAGGAACTCCCTGTGGCAAACAGAAATGATCTACCCCGGTTATATTAGCTAGGTGTAACCAATAGTTATCAGCCAAACGTGGGGATGCCATCTCTTCAACCCCTTGAGCATTGCTTACAAATATCATATACACAGAGAATAATAAGAGTAATATAAAATGCATGTTAGTATTACGTCCCTTCCCGGGCTTCCTGGGGTCTGGCTGTATGCAGGGCTGCTGGAATCCTGGACAGCAGCGATAGAGCCTAGCCCCCGTCTTCTTTCCTTCTCCAGGTGCAGGCTTAGTTGTACGTGGAATTACCAGCTTCCGGAGTGGTAATAGTATAACTCAGCCTTAATCTCCGTGCCGCTTCTTCAAGGTGAGCTTGAGTGGGTTAGCAGGGTCCCCAGCTACCGACCACCCCCCTTTTGCTCGCTTTACACGTGTCCAATGTATCCAAGGTTTTATACCAGCCACCTTTACAGCTGTGGGGGTGGAAAGAATGACAGTTTTTGGTGCTTTCCACGGGGGAGTCAATGGATCAGATCTCCAATCCTTAACCCAAACCTCATCCCCTGGCTGGAAAGGGTGAACCTCAGTGATAGGGATGGGGATATAACACTCTGTTTCCACTTTAACTGCTGTGGCTGTATCCTGTTAAACCCTGAAACGAGTAGTTTAGTGAGGTGCTAGTGGAGCTCTCTGGCTGAGAATTCCAAAGGTCTCTCTCTAAATTCCAAATCCCAGGATTTAACGAGGTGCAATTAAGGCAGTTAAAGTGGAATCACAGTGCCCTTCCTTTTGAGATGGGGGTTCTAGCAGGGACCAGGGGCTACAGAAACGGCCATGGGGTCACAAGCAGCCCAGGAATTGCACTTCCCTCATGCCAGGTTTAGCCCCAAACAGGCATTTATCTGCATATGAGAGGGTTAAAACTGTGGCCTGAGGGCAGAGGTATACTTGCAAGACTTAGCATGGCAGCTTTTCTAAAGATTTTTTGTGTTAAGCAGGAAGATTCATGAAGGGTTTTTACTCATGTCAATGGAGGAAAAGCTAACATTGAAGCTTTTTTGTGACCTGAAAGTTTAATAAGGCAGGATGGAAAGTTTGGAAAAGAAAGGAAAATCTTTGACAGCTAAACAAGTAAATCCCCAGCATCCATGCTGATATGCAAACCTTAATGTTCTTCATTCTCAAAGGAAAGAATGAAGAGTTCCTGAAGTATTTCCTCCTCTGGATGAGAACACAAAGATTTTAGTGCAGTTCCTGATCACTGTTTGGAAAGCATTCATCTGTGTAGAAATATACATTTTTCTTATGTGGAAACACACTTTCTGTGCAGAAAACATGCTTCCTGCCCAAAAGTACTGATGGCTTTTCTGTGAAGAAATTAATATTGTTTCCATCTTTATCTCCAAAATTCCAGCCCATCTTTGAATATTTCAAGGAATCCAGCCTGCTCACAAATGGGCAGTAGACACATCCTTGCCTTTGGAACCCCAAAATGGGGCTGCCTAATTCTGTTCTGATTGTGAAGACCTTTGAGGAGGCTAAGCTCCAGCAGCTCAGATGGTGAAGTGTGTGACACATTTGCTGCTAGAACCTTAAGTTACTTCCATAAATTCCACTATACTTGTCCTAAATTACATACATAACCATCAAAATGATTGGCAGTATCAGCTCTTAATGTGAATGGAATGCTCACATTGAGAGCCACTGATCAAAGAAAATAAGTGACCCTGGTACTGGGAAGCACTGTGCGTGGCAGGATTTAGCACCGGGGGGAAACAGTGAATCAGCATTTGCACAGAAGTGGGAAGAAGAAGAAATAAAATTACATAACTGTTAAGCAATAAAGTGTGACTGGAGAGTGACAGATGTCTGGCTACCTACCATTGAAGAATAATGAAAATATGAAATATGTCCACTTTTTTTGAAGTGCAGAAAATATGACAAATACCATTGCCAATAATCAGGAACCAGTCACAGGGCAAAACTGCTGTGATTAGCCAAATGTACATGCTGCTACAGTGGTGGTAATACAGTAAAATAGAGTATTTGTTCTAAGTTTCAAATTCAGAGTTGAGGAAAGGATCAACTATTTAGGCTTCTGGGATTATGGAAAATATAGGGGTTGTCCTGTACATAGTGCTTCAGAAACAGATGCTGAGATCCAGAATTGGTGAGAAAGCCTAGCATTAAACTGTAGAAACACTGAGGTAGGGGTTGGGTGGTGAAGAACGAGGCAAGCTGTGGTTGTTCAATAACAGGATACCCAGAAGAAATTTTATTTTACATTGGGCTGAGAACTGTGCTGCCCTCTGGATGTTCTTGAACTGCAAATTCCAGTGTGCCTCACCTTTGGCTGTGTTGTCTATGGCTGATGGGAGCAGCAGCTCAGCAACATTTGAAGGGTTGAATGATGCTCACCCATGCTTTATGTATCCCATCAGTAAATCCTTGTGCTAAAAACAGATTCTGCAATGGTCCAGATATGAATTAAGCCACATTTACTTGCTGTATAAGTTAATCTTAATACTGTAAGTGTACTATTTTCAAAGGGTCAGGCCTACCTTTAGGCTAAATGAAGCAACTATCTTAGGCAGCAAGTATTGGTGTAGTAGTGGTGGTGTTGTCCTCATTTATTCTTTCTGAACTCTTTAAACATTCCCATCCCTCTGTTCCTTGGTGGATATAGCTCTGTGTGCTACAGGGTCTGGTCTATACTGCTAAACTAACCTGCTGTACTCATGTG
Source organism: Iguana delicatissima (assembly GCA_948472985.1). Classification (NCBI taxonomy): domain Eukaryota; kingdom Metazoa; phylum Chordata; class Lepidosauria; order Squamata; family Iguanidae; genus Iguana; species Iguana delicatissima. The sequence continues at coordinate 509,187 of CAOKZL010000548.1, read as the reverse complement.
TGTTAGAAGAACAAGATTCCACTGCCCATCCAACTGGCTTCTATACATGGAATAGAGGAGGGTATGATCTTGCCCTTTACCTCAGGCGGAAAAACGGTCTTGGTCTGGCCCTAAAACTTCCTGGAAGATAAGTCTCTTAGCCATAGCTGCTAAATACCTCCATGTTCAGAAGACAGATGCTGAGAGAAAACAATTGAGAAAATGGTTCTCACCTTTATAAAAACAGGCAATGTTAATCCACCTCTTCTGCCCCTACTAATGTGAGATTGGCTTGAAGTCAGGCTGTTTCCCTCAGCACTGGAAAATACCTATCTTATTTTTGAACCATTACAAATTCAGCTGCTGCCAGCCCAGTTCTCATCATAACATTCTCCCACTTTAAGAGCCTGTTTACTAGGAGAGAACCACAAGTTCTCCTATGGCTTCAAAGATTTTTTTTTTTTTTTAACGAAAGGTTTCTTTTCTTCAACACCTAGTGTTTGTCTTGTTGCCTGGACACAAGGCCCACTGGTACCTTGGGAAGTACAGTTTCCTCAAGAGGTACCACAAATGAAAGGAACAGAGAGGGAACTTCCCTGTTTTACTCTTCCCACTGCCACTGAAGCATCAGACCTATACTGCCATGATTGCTCATTTCAGCAAGAAGGGTTAGAAAGACGGGATGGAGGCATTATTTATTGGGTTATGTTGCCAGGTTTCAAAGCCTTGCCCCTCTTCTCCAGTCCTCATGGCAAGGGGGAGGAATCTTAGGGTGGAAGTGTTCCCTTTAAAGTTGTGATTATGTATGTTTTCTTCATTTGTTAGACTTGGTGGTTTTTAGGTGGTTGATGTTTAATGTGGCATGCCTAACGGCATCACAAAGGACTGCCCGTTTTTAAAATCATTGGGTCCCACTTCCTATGATATCACAAGGGGTTTGGCCCTGAAATCTCAATGCTTAGCACAGTCCTGACCTGACTGCCCTAGCTGGACTGAGTGGAAGTGGGGAGACATAAATTAGGAAACATTCAGTCTGAAGCATGATGAACTTTGCAGCCCTGCAGTCCTGTCCTGGTTGTTTACTTCCAGTAAATTGGACAATAATGTTATTCTACATAGACCCTAACCTGATTCAGCAACACAGTTCATCTTGTGCTCATTTTCCCACTATGTATAAGTGCCATTGCTCTATACCAGTGGTTCTCAACCTGTGGGTCCCCAGATGTTTGTGGACTTCAGCTCCCAGAAGCCCCAGCCACTATGGTCAATGCTCAGGGCTTCTGGGAGCTGAAGTCCACAAACATCTGGGGACCCACAGGTTGAGAACCACTGCTCTATACTGAATTTCTACCTCTTATTTGAGTGTCAGTTGATATTTGCTGTAGGCAAGGGGGAATTCCTAGAAGTAACTTCCCTGTCTTGTCTGTCTGCCTCAAGAGCCTCCTCAAAATTATATGGAGGATGATGATGATGACAATGACATAGTATCATTATCATTCTCCCTTTTTCCCCAAACTGGAACTTGGGATGGAACAAAGGCCATTTCCACATGGGGCAAGGGAATCGCCCCGTGACGCTCCTTACCGGGTCTTATGGCTCCCCGGTCTGGTCCAGGCTGCTTTGGAGCAGTGCGTGCTCATCGCTCCGCACTGCTCTGGTGTCAAAAATGGCAGCTTCCGGTTGGTCGAGGGTCTTGACCAACCGCTGAAGCTCACCAACCAAAAGCCCGCCCCTGGCAGATCGCAGGCTCACATTAGTGCAAGCCTGCAAATCTGCACAAGGGAGCAGGCTTGCACTGGCGCACTCCATGCTTTTGAAAAAACTAAAGAAACAGGTTTTTCAAAAGCACACTGGACGACCACTTGGGTCGTTCCAGAGAGGGCTGAGGTGCAGATCTACGTTAAATAGTCCCGACCCAGTCTGCTCCCAGGTGCAGACGTCCTCCCTGGAGGACAGACTGCACTGTTTCAAATACCCCGTGTGGAAATGGCCAGAGTTAACTGTAATAAAGCAGGGCAAGGAGAAAAGAGGGGGTTCCCTCAAATTGAGGAGTGAAACCTTCCTGTAGACAGAGCGCTCCTTTGTGGAAGATGCCTCCACACCATTTTTGACATTCCTCCTTCCCCTTCTACTTTCTGCTCCACAGCTATCCTCACTCAGAAGGGGACTCTGACCTTTTGTGCGGAAGTTGACATGGCTCTCTTGGGGCAGCAAGGGGAAACAAAAGGGTAACTTTGGTTTCTTGGCAATTCTGCCAGTATGGAAGTGGATTCCCCACTCCCTACACATTATCCTTGCTCTGTGCTGCAGCTGTGCTTGTGTCATTCCACAGTCTAGCTGGAATATATGAGCAAATAGAAGGCTGCTGGTCCACCAGTATATTTTAGTGGATAAACTTTTTGCTGCTTTTTTAGCTTTTGAACTGAATTTGTTTAGCTGACCCTGCAGCATAGGATGCTGCTTATATTGTTTATTTTTTGTGTTTGTTTGTTTGCTATCTTTGGGCCTTTCCACACAAAACTGTTATAGTGCTATTATTCCACTTTCCACATCCTATGGAATCCTGGGTTTTCAGTTTAGGTAGGGGCATTTAGAATTCTCAGCCAGAGAGAGCTTTGGCCTCAGTAATCTACAAACTCCGCAGGGGGTTTCATACTTTATCAAAATTTCCTTTACCTTTTCCTTTCACTGATCCTCCCCCTACCCCATGAAGATGATAAATGTTACAGGTTATGGACTGGTTTTTGACTAAAAGTCCAATTATTTTTATACCTATTGTTAAGATGTTTACATATTTTGCTATTGTCATGATTTGATAAGCCTGAAATATTTCACTCCTTTCACTTGATTATTAATTTTTCTTTTGTGTTTTGTATAACCTTGTTTTGTTTCAAAATTAATAAAATAAAATTTAAAAAAAAGAATTCCACAGGGTGTTGAAAGTGGCATGATAGCACTATAACAGTGTAGCGTGGAGAGGCCCTTTTTATTCTATCTTTACTCCTATGTTCTCAAGGCATTACATGTGGTCTTCTCCTCCCCACTGTATCATACAGCAGTCCTGTGAAGTAGGTGAGGCTGAGAGAGACCAATATCCAGTAAAGCTCCACCAAAATATTTACACCACTGGGGGTACACTCTCACAGACAATTAATAACTCGGGAAGAGGGTGGGGAGGTGCCCTAGGCAGCATCCGGTTGCAGTTGTGCAGCCAGGAGAAAGAAAGAGCCTGCATCTTTCTAGATCTCCATACAGTATGCTAGATGTGCACTAGCATACCGTGGAGGTTTAAGGGGTTGATAGCGGTTCCTTTCTCACAACTTCACAATTGCAGCTAAATGAAACCTGGCTCAAACACACACACCATATAGCTCCACCTCACCGCTTATTGGCTGTGCAATGTGCCTTGCTGTGTGGAGGGAACTGAGCAAGAAGATACAGGAGAAATGTTTCTACAATGTCCTCAAAAATGTATATGCTGTCATAACCCCTGTCTATGCCAGCATATGCCACCTCCAGGATTCCAGCCACACTGCGACTGCCTTGAGGTCACCTAGTGAGTTTTATGGCTCAATGGGGAGACGAAGCGATATCTCTCAGGAGCTGGTCCAATACCGTAGCAACAACATCACACTGCCTCATTTCTCGTCCTTGTAACTACATAACAGAATGGTTTGCAGACATGTGACTATTTTTATTGCTCTATGCTGCACTCTCTTTGTAAATGATTCTATGGTGCCTTGTACAGATAGGAATGGATCACCAGTTCCCATCTAATAAACTCCTGTTGACTCAATATATAGCAATTGTCTTGAACCTCACTTGTCAAATGTTGGAGTGGTTTGGAGCTATGTGAAGCTAAGATGAGTCAACTGTAATTGCTTACAGAGGGAATGAAAGGGAAGACATATAGGAGAAAGAGCGATTTTCATGTCACAAGACTTCTAAAAGGATATATTGTTATTGAGCAGCTGTAGAACATGTCATGAAAGAAATTTTAAAAAGGGTTCAGCATGGTGTTATACATTTTAAAATGTCTACACATCTTATTCATTTTGCTCTTTGGGAAAACTGCTAAATGTATAACTAGGAACTGCCATAAAAATAAGATGTAAGGAACTCTAATTAGGAAACAGTTTTCAGATAGAATGAGATAATCTTTCATTTTTGTTCTACAAAACATAGGCCCTTTCCGCACCAGGGTATTAAAACAGTGTAGAGCAACCTCCAATGGAGGTCTTCTGAACTGTAGAGTGGACTGGGGCGTACTTCTTTTTGTAGTTCCGCACCTCAATCCGCTCCGAAGCGACCGGAACTGGTGGTGCGGTGTGTTTTTTAAAAACCTCTTCTCAGAGGTTTTTAAAAAGCACGGAGCGCACAGCCCCGTGCAGCTCCGTCACTGCGCTCCAGTGCAGATTTGCAGGTATGCACTAGTGCGTGCCTGCAGATCTGCCGGGGGCGGGCTTTAGGCTGGTGAGCTTCTCCGGTTGGTGGAGCCGCCATTTTGGATCCCGAAGCTGCCATTTTGGACGCCGGAGGACTGCGGAGCAGCGAGCTCACGCTGCTCCGCATGGTGACGGACTTACCCGGCTGCCGGTAAGCTCTGTTTTAGCGCGTTTTCCCCTGTTTCCCCCTCCACATGCAGAAAGGGCCATAGAGAAAGGGAAGGCACAAGATACAGGTATACTCAGGCCATTTCTGCCCTATGTTGTTATAGTGCTATTATTCCACTTTCAACATCCTGTGAAACATCCTGTGGGTTTGTAGTTTAGTGAGGCCCAAAAGCTCTCTGGCTGGGAATTCTAAATGCCCCTCTCTAAGCTGCAAACCCCAGGATTCCATAGGATGTTGAAAGTGGCATAATAGCAGTATAATAGTGTAGTGCGGAAATGGCCTCTGTTTTTCTCTAGCCCTCTTTCACAATCTTTCCAATACCAATGCTGGGGGGAAAGAACTTCCAGTTAGACTGAAGACATTGGTCATCATTGGTTATGGCAGCCTGAATTTCTGAGATTAAAAGTCCAATAACATTTGAGGAGCCAGGGTTTTGAATTACTAAGGCAGATGAAAGTTTTTCTTATTGTGATGAGAAACTGAGATCTAATTATAGAAATAGGCTACAGCAGGGGTGGACACTCCTGGTGTCATAGAACTGCAAGTCCCAGCATTTCCCACCATTGGCTATTTTGGCTAGGGTTGCTGGGACCTGAACTCCAATAAGAGGAGGGGAGCGCATGATTCCCATCCCTGTTTTAGCATGATGAATGCAGAATTTGGAAACATCATTTTTTTAACTCCCAGAAACTTCTGACCAGCAAGGTCAACTGATGACATGCTACGGATCAGAGGGCTAGAAAAGTAAAGCTCCTGAACCTTTTAATTTCCACCCTCATATAACAGCAGGACACTGATGAAAATGTGCATTTGAGCTAATAGACAGGCATGGGTCAAGATTCTTTGTTACATGGATGGAGTGTGATTCTCTATCAGTGTACTTAAGAGAGATAGCTCTCCTCCTGGCTCTTTTATCCTGTGCACAATACCAGATTGAAAAGTTCTGCATTTAGCTCCCCCTTCCTGGTCACTTACCAGCTATAGGAGTGTGCCTGGGGTTGTTCTGACTCCTGTTGAGCACGAAGTGAAAAAGGATCAGCCTACAGCTCCACTGCAAGGTTGCTTTTTCCCCCCTTAGTGAAGAGCAGCTGAAACAAGTCTGATTATACCTCCACAGTTGCTCAGTGGCTGGAGAGATGGAGCTTGGCCTGGTTGCCTGCCTCTAGCTGTTCTTGCATGCCAGACAGGGATCTTGTAGAAGGAGGTACTGATCTCCCTTCAGCAAGGTCTGAAAAAGTCCACACGCAGGCATAAGTCCCAGTTGGGTCTTCATAGACCATCAACAGTCATGATGTCTTCAAAAGATGGGCAAAGTAAGGTAGCAGAGGCAAAGGGAAAGTTGTGGAATAACCAGGTAGTCTCACCCTCCAATTGTCCCAGTTTGACAGGGACAATTCTGATTAATCCTCTGCCATCCCACTTTTCCAGCTGCTTTTAAAATATCCCAGTTTCTCTTGCCTCTTCCCATTCCTCCTTTGTCCTCAGCTTACTTCAGTTGCCAGAGAGTGAACCCAAAGTGTAAAAGTAGCTTGTACTTAATTCAACAGGAGAGAGGAGGAGAAGGGACAGAGCCTTGCTCTTTCCTATTGGCTCAGGTAAAAGGAAAGTGCTACATCCAATTCCATCTTGTGTTTTCTTCCTAGTTTGTATGTAGCTTTTGCCATCTTTACTATACTCAGATCTTGTTTAGCAACACATGTCCTGGGTTTTACCTGTGAGATGTTGGAGAGCATGCATAATACAGGCAGACCCCTGAACTCAGCTATTCTCTTTATGGTTGTTCTTCCTTACAGTTTAGGAAGTACTTCCATGTTGATGCTATAAAGCTGTGTGTTCCAACAATTCTGTTCTCTAATTTACCTTAGTCTTCTTTCTTAATGGAATAACAACACATGAAAAGGACTCAGATGATGGTGGGCAAAACCTGAAGGGGCAAAACACCAATGGCAAGACCTAAGTAAATACATTCTCTCGATAGATAGATAGATAGATAGATAGATAGATAGATAGATAGATAGATAGATAGATAGATAGATTTTTAGAAGCTGCAAATTAGACAGTGAATTTTAGATAATGAGGGATTCTGGGAGATGTAGAAGTAACTTTCCTGGGCTGTAAAAAAGATAAGGAAGGGTGTGAAATGAATAGATTCTCTCTTCTCTCTGGACTACTTGTGCTACACAAAGGAAGCATATGAGATACATTGTCACGCTGCTGTACAGATGACTAAACAGCATAACAACAATGGCTGTTAACAACCCAAATCAGTTAAGGAATTTACAAAATTGTCCATGTTTTAGTCCTTCCACTCTTGGCAGTTCCTGTTCCACGTTTGTGGCTGAAAATTGCACAGTGCTTCTTTTCCAGTTTGCCACAATCTTAGTTTATATACTTGAACTGTTAAAAAAAGATATTCATTCCTGCTAAAAGCATTCCCAGTTTTTGATTGGCATTTGTTGAAAATCTAGTCTGGTTCTACCTCCTAAGCATGCTCTTGCATATATGTGCACATGTGTTGCAAAAAGTCCAACCCTGTTGCCTTGTTTTAGGCCCTTTCCGCACCGGGCTATTAAAAAGCTGCAGAGCGACCTCTGACGGAGGTCTTCTGCACTGTGGAGTGGACTGGGGCAGACTGTTTTGTAGTTCAGCACCTCAGTCGGGTTCGGAGAGACCGGAACTGCTCTCACAGTGTGCTTTTTAAAAACCTCTTTTAAGAGGTTTTTAAAAAGCATGGAGCACACGACTCCGTGTCGCTCTGTCACCGCGCTCCAGTGCAGATTTGCAGGCGCGCACTAGTGCATGCCTGCAAATCTGCCGGGGGCGGGCTTTAGGCTGGCGAGCTTCTCCGGTTGGTAGAGAACCTCCACCAACTGGAAGCCACCATTTTGGACGTCGGAGCAGTGCGGAGCGACGAGCTCGCGCTGCTCCTCGTCCCAACGGACTCACCCAGACACTGAAGAAGTCCGGTGAGTCCCATTTTTGCGCTGTTCCTTTCCCACATGCGGAAAGGGCCATAGATTAGTGACAAACAGCAGCTGGTCAATAGAAATGAAGCTCGCACATATGTTAGGGTTCTACTGGCATTTGCTGCTTTCTTGCCAAGAGCTGGGTTTTGGAAGCTCAGTGCATAAATAAAAACATTTTTCACTGTGCAACTGACAGAAACCGTTTTTCAACTTGCAGAAAATAATCATTATGAACCCGTTTCATTTTGGGGTGTTTTGCTTTCTTCATACGAAAGTGCTTACAGCATGTGCTTTCTAAAATGGCTTGTTACAATGCCATGTAATGACTGTTCCCAGCTTCTGTGCTTTGAGAAGGACAGTCCACTGGAATGTTAATTAGAAATTCCTACAATAGGCTGACGTAGAACGGGGTTACTTATTCTCTAACATCTTGCTGAAAGTGTCTCTTCTTTTCCTTTTCTTTGTCTGCTCAGATTCAGTTCAGCCAGTTCCAAATTGTCAGGATGAACCATCTTTCCTCCCTTATTTTCTTTTCATCTGTCTAACAACCCCATCATAATAATTGATGTTTATGGCTTTGCTCAAAGCTATACTCTTCATTTCAAGAAGAAGAAACAAACGTAAATCATTCCTGCTACACTGAAACTTGTCATGCTCCACTAAATATTTTAGCTCTTAATTTTTGTAATACTCTTTTGTAAGCTGGGTTCTCTTGAAAGATGTTTGATTTCTTTTCAAGGCCCTTTGGTGAATTTGAAACAGTTCCAAACACAATTATTATCTGCAATCAGTACACCAGAATCTAAGCTATATTCATTTTCTTGTCCTTTTAGAAAAATATTTTCTGTCTTAGAAAGTTTATTAATTATCTACACATTTCACTACTTCCTTTTCACAGGAATTCCTTAAACAAACCTTTTATTCTATTTACCTTTTTCTTCTTTGCAGGTTGCTTATAAAACAGAAAAGATAACACACAACATGTAACTACAGAAATGCTTCCAAAACATCTTGAAAGGTTAATTTAAAATCAACATTATAATTTCTTTGACCATCAGTGAATAGAAGTTAAAATATAATTACTTCACCAACTGCTCTTTCGTTAGCTCCATGAAAATGAATTTGTTGCTTTCTTTTCAAGTTATTGAAATTCAAAGCTTTCAAGAATTAGCTTTTATAAAATCTTGAATTGTTGTGTCATGTAAAATGATGTTAGTCATAATATACTGGGTCCAGCCAAAAACACAGCGCAACTCCTACTCCCCTCAGATGAGAGCAATTTTTATGATCTAATTTTCCACATACTGTGTGGAGGCTACTCTATGCTTCTCTGTATTTTACTCATATACTTTTGGCCCTGTTTTCTTATTGTTTATAAATATCACCACTTCCTATCTTTTGGAAATGCACTTAAAATATAAGATATAACAAAGACCCAGTGTGGTGTAGTGGTTTGAAGCATTGGACTACAACCCTGGAGACTAGGGCCATTTCCGCACTAGACTGTTATAGTGCTATGATTCCACTTGCAACATCCTATGGAATCCTGGGGTTTGCAGTTTAGGGAGGAGCCGACCAGCCCCTCCCAAAACTGCAAACCCCAGGATTCCATAGGATGTTGCAAGTGAAATCATAGCACTATAACAGTCTAGTGCAGAAATGGCCTAGGGTTTGATTCCCACTTAGCCATGAAAACCCACTGCGTGGCCTTGGGTGTGTAACACACTGTCTGTGATAGGTTTGTTTTAGGGTTGCCGTAAGTCAGAAACAACTTGAAGGCACACAACAACAATATATAAGAAATGACCACCAATTCACAGAAAGAGTCTATGGACACAGAGATAGCTTGTGGTGTGTTGGTGTTTCTGGGAGAACAGTTGCTTGTCAAAATAAGAAGAATCCATTAAAGGTAGTGCTGGAAAGTGCTAAATCTGTGGTTTTTATGGTTGCAGTCTATAATCAGAGAGTGTTTGGGGAATCCCACATAAAAATTATCCCCATACTGGAGGTTCAGTTTTACAGACTAAACTCTTACCTCTGCTTGTATGTTATGTGTGTGCCTTGCTCCCCCCGCTATTCTCCCCTCCCAACTTGTCAGTGCAGTTACTCCCCACACTCTCTGTCACACACACTGTTCTCTCATTCTCTCAAACCCTGATCTTTATCTCTTCTCATTCCTTTGCCACCCCACTTTCTTGGCTTCTGCCCCTTAGTCACTCTGCTTTCTCTCATTCCCTCCATCCCCAGGTCACTGTACTTTTCAGGCTCTCTGTCCTACCTACAGGTCACTGTGGCCCTTTCTGCATCTTACCTTTTCTCGGCACTGGGGTGCGGTGATTGCACAAGCAGCCTCTTGTGAGAGGCTCTCGCTTCCCTGCTTCTTCAGCTCCGCACGAGCTTCCTGCTCGCACGAGAGCCCCACCTCTGCCTTTCGCAGTGTAGCCTGGCTGCACTGAGACAGGAAGTGAGACTGGCCCAGCTCCTGAGGCTCCGCACACCAGGTAAGTGTGTGCGGGGCCCGGGAGCAATGCACGATCACGCAGCCGAAAATGCAAAGGTGCACGATCGTTGCCTGCTGGCCCCAGAGCCTTGCACGATTGCAAAGGCATCATGCAGATCGCTCCTCACAATCGCACGAGGCTCCAGGCCCTCTTTCGCATGGCAGATGCCATGTGAAAAGGGCCTACGTCCTGCTTCCTCCTTCTGGTCATTCTGTGCTCCCTTGACTCCTGCTCATTATTCTCTCAATCTTGGTCACTCCCTGGTTGCTGCCTGGCCAGTGTGTCATATTTACATTCCCCTCCCACTGACAGGGCAGGCACGGTTCCTTTCTTCTTTTCTCAAAAACCATAGTTTGATAGCTAGCCCCACTGTGAACTGGGACATTCATCTATAAGCTATTCATCTATGGCCTAGTGACATTTTGGGAAAACTAGATTCACTGAATGTGTGGCTAGCACCATCTTCAGTTCCAAAAATAGTGATTAAGTACAAGTTTGCTGGGGGGATTTTGCCCCATGCCCAGCCACTTTTTTAAAAAAATAGGCTTTTTTAAATAGACAAGACAAGGACCTTGTGACCAGTGAAGCCAATGACTGTTGGTATATTGGAGAGAGTATCTTTAGGGTGTTTCTGAATCATAGCGTTGTATCTGTTCCATTTTAACTATCATTGCTCCAACCTAAAGAATCCCGAGATTTGTAGTTTGGTGAGATACTTAGAATTCTCTGCCAGAATGTTCTGCCATCTCTGAGAAATAGAAGTACCTCACCAAATACAAATACTAGGATTTCATAGGTTAGAGTCATGAAAACCTACTACAACTGTGTAGCGCAGATGTGTCATTATGCAGGCCAGGGGCTGTCCATTTCCAAGTATGCAAGATGTGATAATCCTCTGATATACTCAGGAACCTATGGGCTCTAATGTGAGAAGCAAACAGTGCAGGTACATGAGGAGATAAAATATGTGAAGAACAAACAGTCTTATATCACTCAAGCAAGGCAGGCTGGCAGAAGTTGTGGAATAAGATGACAAGCAAGACCTTCCTTGTGAAAGAGACATGAAATTTCTTTCATCCCCAGGGGTGAATGCAATTTTAAAGAAATTTTCAGAGTTGCATTCCAAGGCTGGGCATTGCCAAACCCAAGAGGGTGGGACTGAAAAACCTAGCACATTTTAGGTGAAAGCTCTTGATAAGAATAACTAAGCTGCAGAAGAGGTATTTCAGTTCTTTAGAATTGGGGAGAAGGAGCTGTTCTATTTGGGAAACCATCAAATTATGGTGAAAGTGTAAATAACATTTATACTTATTCTGTCCCAGGTCAAAACACAAGTTTCTCAGTAAGTTTCTTCTTGACAAGAACCCTTGTCAAGAAGAATGTTAGAACAGCTGGAATTCTGCATAATTTTGTCCTGCTACTCGATGTCCCAAAATGTTGTTGGGAAATTATTCTGTGTACAAAAACATGGGGGGGGGCAAAAATCTCAACCTCCCCTGCTTTCTATACAGGCAAAAAAATTTTCTGTGAAGAAAACAGGCTTTGTGCAAAAAGCAGATTTTTCACTGAGGAATAATTCCTATTAAAAAAATTGGGGATCTTTGAATGTCGGGGAGATTCTACAAAAGAAGATTTGTTTTCTCTTGCAAAAGGAGAAAACTTTATTTGTCTTGCAGCAAGGACAATACATTGACTATTCATCTTCAATATGTAAGGGGGAAAAGTCATAGGAAAGGGGCCATGGTCATCTGTGCTACCCCAGAGGGCTGGATTTGAGGTCCTTTTTACGTTACACAATTAAAATGCTTTCATCCCCCTGTAACTGCCATGGTTCCATCCTGTGGAATCCTGGGGTTGGTAATTTGCCTGGAAGTACTAGAGAAGTTCTCTGGTTGAAACTTCTAATTACCCTTCCCTAAATTGTAGATCCCAGAATTCCATAGGATGTTGCCATGGCAGTTAAAGTGGAATCATAGCACTATAACTGTGTAGTCTGGAAAGGACAGTTGGCGTTAGGTTCTGAGGTTACCTACTTCTGGTTTGAGGGTTTGACCTGAAACAAAATTCATTCCTAACTCCTGTATAACAGAAAATATTCCAGCACAGAAGATGATTCAGTACCTAGCTCCTTACAAAAGCACCGAATTGTATTTGTTGTGTCACTGATATTTTGCAGTCTTAAGCCCTTTCTGCACCTTACCTTCTTCCGGTGCTGGGATCACGCGAGCAACCTCTGGCGAGAGGCTCTCGCATCTGGGGTCCTTCAGCTCCGCACAAGTTGCCTGCTCACGCGAGAGCCCTGCCTCTTCCTTCCGCAGTGCAGCCTGGGACCTTCCCAGGCTGTGCTGGGGCAGGAAGCACGACCAGCGCGGCTCCAGAGGCTCCGCATGCCAGGTAAGTGTACACGGGGCCCAGGAGCAATGTGCGATTGCGCACCATTTTTGGCTTCTAGCCAAAATGAAAAGGTGCGCGATTGGTGCCTGCCAGCCCCTGGAGCATTGCGCGATTGTGACTGTGTCATGCAGATCACTCCTTACAATTGCACGACGCTCCAGGTGCCCTTTTGCATGGAAAATGCCATGCAGAAAGGGCCTTAGTCTGTGGTTTGAGGGATTAAAGAATCTCAGAACCTGGTTTCTGTTTTGCAGCTCACTGAACTGTTTGTTTCTCTTCTTCTCTCCTCTTGCAGAAACTCCAAATAAAATTAATCGTGATGACGCCAAACTTCTTGCAGATGCTTCTGGGTCTGAAAAGTCAGAAAGAACTACAAAGAGGTCTAGAGTATCAACTATTCGGAGGATATTTGATATGGCCAAACATCGAACAAAGAGATCTTCTTTTTTCCCCACTGGAGTGAAGGTTTGCCCTCAAGAGTCAGTGAAGCAGATTTTAGCAAGCCATCAAGCTTATTATCGGCTCAGAGGTGAGATACAATTATTTCCTTCCTGCTCTCTCCATAGGCTTTCTTTATTTCTGTTACAGTCACTCACAACCTCTTGATCAATTACAGCTGGCTTTCCATATATGGAAGCTTAACTTTCATAGATTTGATTCTTTGCATGTTTCTCCAAACCTGGCTCCTCCCACATGTGCTTGTTTTCTGGAGAAACTTCTCGGCTCAACAGTACTGATCAGGCCATGCAGCCATTTAAAAACCTACCTCTGGTTGTCTTCGTTCTCCACCATCAGTCACTGCCTAGTCATCTAAGGATCACAGACCAATTTCTCAGCACCATAAACCAATTCCCGATGCCCCCTCACACTCAAGGAAGGAGATGGGCAAGAGAGAGGAAGTATAGAGCCCCTATGCCAATCCACCCCTCTTCCCTCTCCTTTCCCTGACCTGGCTTGGACCTTGGGTGCCCACTCTCTTCACCATGCCTCATCCCCCCGACAGACAGACAGACAGACATATGCATTTTGATATTTGAGATTTTTCCACTTTTCTGGGTGTCCTGTGCTCCCAACCCTAGCAAGTGTGGAGGGCCAACTGTATTTACTTTTTTTCTGTTAGAAAGAAATTCAGCAACTTTCCTCAGTTGGTAGATGGCCTTAGGCAAGCCACTGTAGATTAGACTCAATCAAGAGTTTATAGGGCTCTTTTATTTACTGGGGTTTTTTTAAATCCCTCCATTCCTCAAAAGAGAAACACTCTAAAAATCACAATAAAACTGTGTTCCATAAACATGTTTAAAAAAAAAAAAGAATCAGGGTTGTTAACAATGTTGCCTGCTTGTGTTCTTTCTTTACAAAAGTAGTGTGAGGTAAGTTATACTGAGATGGGAAGTGAGTGGTACAGGATCCCCTAGTGAGCTGTAGGGATGTATTTCTTCACTAATTTTGTTCTAAAAGTAAGCAATGATTAATTTGAGCAATTTTCTTCTCACAGCAACAAAGTGTTTGAGAACTGTGCAGTATTCAAAAAGTATTCATGATTCAGGACTTTTTCTGTGCCAAAGTTACCTATGGTATTTTTGTGCAGAAAACATAGTTACTCATTTAAGTAATATTTTGGGGCAAAAATACTATTTTCTGTGCAGAAACAGATGTTTTCTGTCCAGATAATGCTGCAGTTGGAGACTTGTGGTGCACAAAATTTGCAGATAGTGTTTATGCATGAAAATACCCTGTGTGAATTTTGCTCAGCATAGGTCCCAAAGTGTGAAGATTGTCATCTGTCCAGTTTATCAGGGTTTTCCCAAAGCTCAACAAACAGATTTTCAACCATTTTTTAAAATATTTTAAAAATATTTTGAAATACTTTTTCCATCTCTAGTGAGCTACATGACTGGCAGGGGCTTTGAATCAGGTTCCCTAGTCTGACCAAAAACGAAAAGAAAATAGTGAGATAATATCACATATGCTGCCTTGGTCTCCTTGGATGAAAGATGTGATATAATTGTGATAAATAGTATACGAGGAACCCACTTATATTGACTCAGACTAAAAGTATATCTGCTGAGGTATTGTCAGTTTTGTTTCATCCTCTGCAGCATGCAGAAAGAATGACAAGGGCCATTTCCACACTAGACTGTTATAGCAATATGATTCCACTTTCAACATCCTATGGAATCCTGGGATTTGCAGTTTTGGGATATAGGATGTTGAAAGTGGAATCATAGTGCTATAACAGTCAAGTGCAGAAATGGGCAAGATTACTACATAGATGGAGACCATCTTTCCATAGAAAAGTACAGAGCTTACTCACATGTGTGCATCTACATAATGTACAGCTGAAGCCCCCATGTGTTCATTCAGAATTAGTTATCAGAGAGCTAGAAGGGACCTCCTCCTTTGTACGTTTGCGTGGGAAGGAAGCCTTACTCTAATATACAGTGAGTGACAAATTGGGACGTGAACAGCCTTCAGTGAGGAGTATTATGTTAGCACTGGAGGAGATGAAAAATGATTAACTGTTCTGCTTTGGCTAATTAAATACATGTTCTTTTTGTTTAAATTCCACTATTTGTATGTAAAATACATATTTCACAATATATTGGGATATGCATGGATATTGAATCCAGCCACAAGATTTGGCTCAGAATCTAAGTGCTGTGATTTTTAAAATGGGTCAGCTCGCCTCAAACTGATTCAAAGGCTGGCTGAACTGACTCACATTTGAATCTGAATCTTCATTTGTATATATCATATATCATCATGGCTTCTGCTGACTATTATTCAAGAATAGTTGTACTGGCTATGCAGCAAAATATGTGTTTTTGAGGATTTTATTGAGTATTTTTGAAACTAACACCTTTTTTTTCTATTTGTTCAACTTAAATGAAATTTGCCAGTATAGAAACCCTGTAGGAAGAGATTATATGTATCACAATAGGTACAATGATTTTTGTGCTACATGACTTTAATTTGGAATTTTTTTAAAAAAATGGAGGGGAGTACTGTTGGTAATTGTTTTTTTATTATTATTATAATTTCATGGTGTAAATTGATGAAATTTTCAGAGGAGCATTTGGTCCTTCTGAGAAATCAAGCCTTCTAAGTTTCAGAACAGATTCAGAAAGGTTGTACAAGAAAAGCCTTAAAATTTGGGGTTTGCAAAACAGAACATTCTTGTCATTACTGCTACAATTTTATAGACTTAATAGACAACTATAATGAAAATTACAAACAGCATAGAGGTGCTTCTCATTAAGAAGCCTGAAAAAATTATAAGTATAGCTGCAGCTTTTTTATGGAAAGGAAATGCTTAATTTAATTGTTATGAGGAGCCGGTGATTTTGTTCTTATTAGTCCACTATATGTGGCTTTTGACAATTTATATTAAAATAAAATATCATGTGGAGCTGACTCTAGGCGAGAAACTAAGGAGTAATAATGAATGGGAAAAAAGTGTTAAGACTCTTTAGTTGCCTTGTGTCCCATATTAGGAGAAGGTGGGATATTAGATAGATAGATAGATAGATGATAGATAGATAGATAGATAGATAGATAGATAGATAGATAGATAGATTACTTTTCTTTTTCTTTTGGGACCATGTTTCAGGAAGTGCAATAGCATAAGAGGTATGGATCATACAGTGACAGAGGTACTTGAAGGTTCTACATTATCAGTTTAAGCACCACCACCCACCCATGTCCACAAGTTCAACCCAAATTCTTTTGCTTTCTGTGAGCTCAGAAGAGATTACAGGAACTGAAGTCCATCACCTTTTGGGGGCTCACAAGCATAACCAGGTGTAAACCAATAGCACCAAAGTTGCAGTTTTCCTTATAAAACACACGCACGCACACACATACACATAGACACACACACACACAAGTACACGAATTTTTTCAAACAAAATTTAGAAAAAGATATGATTTCATCCACAGTTGAAAGAATAGTAAGAACTGTACCATAGGAATCAATTGATCATGTATTTTTAGCTCTAATAAGGTAATATAAAGCATCCATATGATCTTTTCATGCTCCAGCTTCCCTGATATTTCAGATACTGAATCTGTGGGCTTCATTAGAGTATTGTGTTCCATGAAATATGAAACTAAAATGCCTGAGAAAAGTTTCAGATGGCCTGGATGTTTGTCAGGCTTGGGACAGTGGTGACGACACTGAATTAATAAGATCTAGATGTTCAAATACGTGGGTAGCCATGCTGATTGAATGTAAATTCTTGACTATTTAATCTCACACACAAAGACAAATAATTACAGTAATTTTCTCCCTGATGTGTGAGAAAACCAATATTCCTTTACAGTATTCTCCCTGTGTTTGAGCATCTGAAAATGTTGTAGAGGAATTATGCTACAGAGAAAAGTGTATGGGTTTTTTTTTGCACACACAAAAAATGTTTTCTGTACTGAAATAGAATATATCCGTTTAATCAATTGTCGAATGAGTCAAAACAAAGATAAATCCCATTGAAACAATAGGTCTAATTAGGACTAGTAACAGAATTCAGTCCAGTTTTATTTTGTGCTTTTGTTGTGTTTTTTACACGTGCGCAACCCCTCCATACACACACATTTTTCTGTACACATAATATTTCATTATAAGGTTAAAAACTGCATTTCAAATAGACAAGAAAACTCAGCTGGAAGAAGAATACAGCAGTGAGAACATTTTGTACATTTTTTTTTCTTTGAACATCCCAAATTCTTACTGGTCTATTATTCTTCCAGATGGGATCTCTTGTCCATTGGGAACCCAGTTTTTTGACCTGGCAATGAATAATAATGAATATTCTTTCTCTCTACTAATCATAAAACAAAATCCATGTAGTGGTGATACCATTGTTATTGTAGTTGTTGTTGTGTGCCTTCAACTTATTTCCAACTTATGGCAACCCTATTACAGGATTTTCTGTGGCTGAGAGTCTGTGAGGCACCCAAATTCACCTAGTGGGTTTTCCATGCCTGAGCAGGTCTTCAGAGTTGTAGCCCAACACCCACACCATTAAAGGGCATCCTAAAGGCACAAAATCACACTAGCTTTCAGAGCTCACAGGCTTCTGAATCAATCAGAGATAGTAGAAAAAGAAATATGCAGGAGAAAGAAAATGACACTATTAGTGTTGTGGAGGATTTATTTATTCATTTACTTACTTACCTGCTTATTACTTACCTACTTGTGGTATTGTAGAGGAACAGTCTGCATAGAATGTACAATTCAGTCACATATTCCAGAGGCTATGAGCTGACTGGAAATAAGACTTGTAAAAGAAAAGTAACGCAGACCAGTTGACTCATGGCCCCTGAGGTTCGTGGCCAAATTTTGTAGTCTACACTGACTTTATAAACTTTGTGTCATATTGGGTGGTCTAATATAGAACCTGGATAGTGTGCCTTTCTGATTCAAGATGTATTTAGCAGAGTTTAGTGAAGCTAGCTGAGTTCATCTATGAGGCATGAGAAATGGAATGTCTCTTCCAGAGCATCAGCAAGTACAATGAAATGATCACCCACTTCCTGGGATTTGTACATCTTTTTTCATATTTTGAGGTCCATGAGAATGTAAAAATCTTTTGTGAGAATATCTGTAGATTGTATGTTACAAGTAGTCAGAAATATGCAGCAGTAGTACTATAGGTTTTGTCAAACACAAGTTTTGTAACGAGGTTCACATTGCCATACATGAGAAGAATGTGAAGTGTTTGTACACAGTCTCCTAATGAATAAAACACCTCCATTACAGTATTTGGAGAAAGTAATCAATTTAATCAAAAAAGATAAAAAGTAGAAATAGTAACTTACAGGATATGGTGCCTGTTCCAAATATTAATAGATATACATGGTCTATTTTTCAGACAGAAAGTGGGCTGAGATTTGATTCAACTGCCAAGAAAGAATTGGGTTAATGCATCAGAGGCTATGTGCTTTTGTGCACCAACATAGCACCTTGGTTGGAGCATAGGAATAGGGCTAGGAAGACCTGAGTTCACATTCCCTGAGGTGACTTTGGAACTGACTTAGTGAACTTGGGCTAATCTCTGTTTTCTGCCTAGCCTACTTTACAAGGTTGTTGTAAGGGAAAAAATGAGGATATTGAGCTCAACATATTGAACTCTTGGGGTGGGGGGAAGGTAGGATATAACAGGATAATATAAAGAAATAAATACTTTAGAAAGGTGAATGATTGAAACAAATAAGTCCAAAGCCTGCAAATATTTTAAGGCCTTTGGCAGGAGACTATACAAAAATGCAAAGGGAAATGCACATGCACATAATATGAAGATAATAAATTCTAAATTCATGTTAATATTTGTCCATTGCACATAGCCTGTACATATTTGCATACAGCAAAGGTCTGTGGAATTTGTTGCTCCAGTAAACTTCAGAATTATTTGCTAACAGAATAATTTATTGGGAAATCATTTACTGCAAAATGATTTTGAACTTTTCTTGATCAGAATGTTCTGCAGATCTTTTATGCTATCTGCAGTTCACAGGTATCAAAAAGATGTTATGATTTTGATATTTGCATGCATGCACTTAGATGTTGTCCTTTGTATAGCTCTCCCTTGCAGAAGACCTGGAAATATCTATATGCTGAAATGTATCAAGCTTTTCAGTTAATAAATAGCCAAGATACATAGCCAAGAGACAAAGCTACAGAGATATAGCTTTGATGTCTCCTATTGATATACTCCGAAATGCTACCATTGAAGCCTCACAGCCCCACCCCAACAGAGCCATTTCCAAGGCTCTGGGAGAAAGGTAGTGAGTAATGACATGCCCAGCCTTCTCTCAGTTGTGGGTCACACTGAGACAGACAGATGCAGCAATATCTGAGAAGTACTTTAAGTATCCTGTCACAGTTGTCTGTCTCAGCACACTCGGCAACGGAGAGAAGACCGGTTATATCCTTACTCACTACTCCACTCACCAACACCTTGGAAATCACTTTGTTGGAAGCTGTGAGGCTTCAAAGGTAGGATTGGGGGAGCAATTTTGGTCATTCCAATTGTGCAATGACCATAAATGTGAATTGGAATCATTATGAAGTCATTAGTCAGGCTAACAACATTTAATTAATGAACAGAATATCAGCCATTTTTTTTTCTAGCATCTTGAGAAATGTGTCCCATTTCTCTCATGCTTTATTGATTGTTCTCCAGGGTTTGTTTGTTTTTTCCCCTAAAAAAAAGTCTAGGTCAGCCTTCCCTAACATGATGTCCTCTAAGTTCAACGCCTTTCTAAAATGCTGCTCTAGAAAACTACTGAGTGTCCTCCAGATGTATCAGAAAGCTCATTTGCCATGCTAGATGTGGATGATGGGATAAGCCAAAATGTTATAATAAGTTGTCCTTTATGTTGATAATGTTGATAATGTTTCACTCTTTAAATGTTTCACTCTTTAAATGGTGCAGAGATTGATTTCTTGATTTCAGTAAGGCCTTTGACAAAGTTCCCCATGACATTCTTGCAAAGAAGCTAGTAAGATGTGGGCTGGACAGGGCTACTGTCAGGTGGATTTGTAACTGGTTGACTGACCGTACCCAAAGGGTGGTCACCAATGGCAGATTCTCATCCTGGAGAGAAGTGACTAGCGGGGTGCCACAGGGTTCTGTCCTGGGCCCGGTGCTGTTCAATATCTTCATTAATGACTTGGATGAAGGAATAGAGGGCACGCTGATCAAATTTGCAGATGACACCAAATTGGGAGGGGTTGCTAATACGCCTGATGACAGGATCAAAATTCAAAAGGACCTGGACAGATTGGAGAGCTGGGTCAAGGCTAACAAAATGATTTTCAACAGAGAGAAATGTAAGGTCCTACACTTAGGCAGAAAAAATGGTATGCAGAAATATAGGATGGGGGACACGTGGCTGGCTAACAGTACGTGTGAAAGGGATTTGGGAGTCTTCATAGACCACAAGCTGAACATGAGTCAGCAGTGTGATGCGGCAGCCAAGAAGGCCAACGCAATTCTTGGTTGCATCAATAGGAGTATGGTGTCTAGATCGAGGGAGGTATTGGTACCACTTTATTCTGCATTGGTTAGACCTCATCTTGAATACTGCGTCCAGTTCTGGGCACCCCAATTCAAGAAGGATATGGATAAGCTGGAGCAGGTCCAGAAGAGGGCAACCAAAATGGTGAGGGGCCTGGAAGCCATGCCCTATGAGGACAGACTTAGAGAGCTGGGTATGTTTAGTCTGCAGAAGAGAAGGTTGAGAGGGGACATGATAGCCATGTTTAAATATTTGAAGGGGTGTCATGTCGAGGAGGGAGTGGGCTTGTTTTCTCCTGCTCTTGAGACCAGGACAAGGAGCAATGGATGCAAGCTGCAGGAGGGGAGATTCCGCCTGAACCTCAGGAGGAATTTCCTGACAGTCAGGGCTGTCCAACAGTGGAATGTGCTGCCACAGAGTGTGGTGGAGTCTCCTTCTTTGGAGGTTTTTAAGCGGAGGCTGGATGGCTACTTGTCGGGAGTGCTTTGAGGGTTTTCCCGCATGGCAGGGGGTTGGACTGGATGGCCCTTGTGGTCTCTTCCAACTCTACATTTCTATGATTGCAAACATTTCAAAATGAGTTCTTGAAGTACGATCAACAAAAGCTCAGAAGTAGGAGAACTATGAGATGAAATGTGCACATAATCTATATCTCTTTATATTGCCAGGTTCAGAATTGGAAGAGTTACTCTTTCAGACAACAATGCCTGGAATCCCCTAGCATGGTCAGTGATTATAATCAGGATAGGGTTGATTTTGGTATAAATGTTGACAACACTATTCTATTCTGCCAGTTGTAACACTGGCTTAACAAATAAATATATTTTGTAAAGGTGATGCAAAATGCAAAATATAGGACACAATCCATCATTAGAAGCTATGATGTGTAATTTTATGAAGATGGAGCTTCACTACTGACATGATACACAACCATGCTGGTGAATTGTGATGATGCACAATGGGACACAGTGAAAGGTGTCCTGTCATGCAATGGGACACACTGTGCAATTGGGACTTTTCCATAATGGCCAGGCTACTGGCTCTGTTTGTACAATGGTCACATAACTACCTCTCTGCAACCCTTTTAAGAATACAAATATTGTACGAAGGCACAATTCAACTTTATGCAATCGAATGTCAACTTATAATAATGTAACTTTCCAATAGGATGTCAACTATTATGTAAAATCTGCCTTGTGAATTAAAATATCTAAATTAAAATCTGTTTATATATCTGTGTATTGGTTCTTGATCTCACAAAATGGGGAAGCAAGGCAGCTAACAAGAACAATAGCTTTAAAAAAAGGAAAGCAACAACTTAAAATAATAACTTATATGATAAAATAATAAGCACCAAAATTAACCACCATGAAGAACTGTCAGCAGCATCTAAAAAAAAACATACCGAATAAATAAAAAGGAGAGAACTAGCTGCTGTGCACATTCAGGTCATAATAGTTTCTTTCAGGATTGAACTCCAGCATACTTCTGCAGTCATTTTTTTAACATTCAGGAAAATTCCTCTGCCCACTGCAAAGCAGTATCTCTCTTGAAGAGTGGCAGGTGGGAATTTGGCATTTGGTCTCCAAAACTTTTCGTCTTTAAAGTACGCATATACGTTTATTGTATTTGACCAAAAGTCATTACACATTTGATAAAAGAATATATACGGACTTGTAGATACATGAGCCAGCATAGTAGTCTGAGAGTTGAGCTATGACCCTGGAGGCCCTGGAGGGTTCAGTTCCCTGCTCAGCCATGGAAGCCCACTGGGTGACCTTTAGTTCATCACACATTCTCAGCCCCAGAAGCCCCTATGATTGATTCACCTTAGGGTTGCCACAAGTCAGAAACAACTTGAAGGCACACAACAGTAACAACATACATAGAAAAAGTCAAGTTAACGAGTCCTCTGAACAGTCCATAGCAATACTTTCAGAAAGATACCACAAATACTTTTAGCCGCCATAGCAAATAAGGCTGTTCTATGTGTGACAAATGGGTCACAGTCTGAGGATAACTAATACACTTTCATGTGAGTGCTCTCACCCTGTAAGGGAGCTGACATCTGACTCAGGAATCACTCCCTAGGTTTTTGATATAACTGGCAATAAAGTAGGTAGTGTAAAATCTCCTCAACCTCTCCCACACCACAGATGTAGAGCCTTCAGTTTCTTGGAATGTTTCTGTGTCTGCCAGCCAAAACTGACATGACATAGTTTGGAAACATAATTCAATAAATGCAGTTCTCAGAGGAGCAAAGGTGAGCATTTGTAAATACTGGATTTTTAATGTGACATTTTTTCAATAAAGGGTACAAATAGGAAAAATTTGGAGATTTAATTAGGGCTAAATCCTGATTATTATCCATCTTGTAAATCCAATCCTCAGCTTGTTTTTAACCCCAAGTATAATAAAATTGTCTGTCGAAAGAGTTTTAGATGTTAATAAATCTTGAGATAACTTACCCAGCCACCCTTCTTCCACCGTTCACACAAACGCAACTTAGGAAGGGATCCCTCTGACATGTCTAAGTCCCTTTTATAGTACAAAAGGGCTGACTTCTGAGCCCTAGCTCACACCTGTCTCTGTCCTGAGGAATGCAGCTGGAGTCCCTGAAGATACTGCCAATAAGTACCTGAGAAACTTGTTTTGACAGATCTCCAGATCATTCAAATTGTTCTGCTTTATCCCCCAGATCTCAGTACGTTATTGTATTGGGACTCCTGTTTTCCGTAGAAACATTTTCAATGAAGGAATTACCAACCTGCCATCCCTAGAGTAGAAAACTCAAGATGACTTCTGTGCTATTAGTTTGATGTTTTATTGCTGAGTCTTCCAAGATTTTTTTTTATCAGAATATTTCCCACTATATTTAAAAGAGGAGACCTGTTCTAACTTATTCCAACTGAAACTCCGGTTGTACCAAAAACCACAATGTTAGATTTAACATAATTTATTACAAGCTGCTTTGTTTGGCAGAACTTATAAAGCTTATCAGACTTCTCTTCTGCCCAGTTTTATTCATAGATCAGCAACCTCATCAGCCAGTATTAGGATTGCCATTTTACCGTTTCCTATTGAAGGTGGCGTAGTGGTTTGAGATTGGACTACAACCCAGTAGCCAGGGTTCAATTCTCTGCTTGGCCATGGAAACCCATTGGGTGGCCTTGGGTGCATCACACACTCTCAGCCCCAGAAAACCCTGTGATAGGTTTGCCTTAGGGTTGCCATAAGCTGGAAGTGACTTGAAGGCACACAACAACAATTGAAGGTGGGAAATGATCTGGGAAGTTTGACATAGTTACAATATTATTAATATAAAGATTATGCAGGAGAAGCACTAAAAGGCAACCTTGTATAATTCCTTTTGTTTTACAAATTTTCTCCATCAGTCTTCAATCTGGGCTAATCTTTACCCTCATGATTGCATTAGTGTACAGCTCCTAAATTAGGAGCAATAGCCTCTTATCAACATTGATCCCAGCAAGCTTACCTCACAAACAGTACCTATTTATTAGATCAAAAGCTGAAGAGAAGTCAATGAATGCAGCAAAAAGCCATTTAGAAGGATTACTGGTAGATGTATGAATTAAATGATGTAACACAAAAATCTGATCAACTATACTTGCCTAAACCCAGCTTGTTCCTGATCAGGAACATTATTTTCATCCACCCATCTTGTCAGCTTCTGGAGGAGGAAGCAGCTATAGATCTTGGAGCTAATATCCAATAAACCAATTGGTTAATGATTCTGAGTATTTGATTTATCTCCTTTCTTGTGAATTGGGAAACTTATGCTCTACTTCCACCCCTCAGGAAAAAAATGCTTGTAGAATTTATGTAAGAAAACTGTTTATTAACAGAGGGGCCTGCCGTTCAGAGTTGTTCTTGACAACGATCTCTCGTGGAATCATATCCTCACCGAAAGCTTGTGGCGAGAGCACACATAAGTTTGCTCACTTCTTGTTCTGCCATCAGCAGCACTCGATTGGTAGTTGATTTCTTGGAGCTTATATCTACATCGCTTCCCAAAATATTGCTAAAATAAGTGCGCCAGATATTTGCTGGAATGCAAGCATCTAATGTGGGATTAAAGGTCTTATCTGATGTTGAGATCAAATTCCAGAACTGTCTTGTATTCCTTTCCAGGGCTGCCAGCCTCAGCTCGTTCAACTGAGCACTCATAAATACTCTTTGTTTCTTTCTAAGAAGTTCCTTATAAATTTGGTGGCAGGAAGCCAATATTTCCAGATCAGCTTCCAACTCTAACTGTCTTATTCTCCTGTTTAGTTGAGCCCCATATCTATCTATCTATCTATCTATCTATCTATCTATCTATCTATCTATCCAGCTATCTACCTTACATTGCTTACATTAATTATCATGCCATCCCACTTTGCTCTAGTTTCTCTTCAGATTGTATAAGTCTTTAATGTAATGGGTCAGGGCAGGACATCAACTGTTGTGAGTGGGGAGGGGCTGGAACATGTGTGATTTCCATATCACTAACATTTCAGCGATCAAAACTATCTCCCAAGTTGTTGTTTGTCTCAAAAGAAGAAAAGGGAGGCAGATCTTTTATATTCTTTTATACAAAGATTCATGGGGGGGAAATCTTTAGATTGCATATTTTGTGCCTACACTGTGGTTTCATTTCATCTGCTTCTTTTGTTACCTGGTATGTATTATGCTCTTAATGATGTTGGCTGATAGTTCCTTTGTTAGGGAGAGTGCTAGCTGACAGATAAGGATGAACAGCGGGTGACTCCAAGGCCTCTGAGAGTGAATTCAGTCCTCTGTGAAAAATACTTTTTTGGTCTCCAGAGTCCCTGTCTTTGTAGGGAGGGAGAATACACAGTCACTGCCCCCATCACCAGCTGCTCCCCTCCTGCCAGGCACTTGTTGAGCCTTACTTTTTCTCCTGCACTCAGAGGCTGCCCTCTCCTGTATCACTTGCTGCTCAGTCAGACCTGTTCAGAGGCTGCTCTTGGGGGCACAAGAACTGGAAGAGCTGCTCATGGAAGCAGAGGTACTGTTGCTGCTGCTGCTTCTCCTCCTCCCCCTCTGGGCAGCTGAGATCACAGTGGGATGATCACCTTCAGTTCTCTGTTTCCTGCTGCTGCCACCATCATTGGAGGTCTCGCGTTTTGCCTGTGGCTTCCTCCAACACTCACCACTCAACTTTCCCATCCCTGTCCTTCCTTCCTTCCTTCCACTGGCACTAGTGTATCTCTTTTCTCCCCTGTAGCTTCCCTTCCCTCAGTTGGGAGTCCTGCTTTCTCTTCCAGCAAAGGTGAACCAGTTAAAATTGTAATATTTTGCAATACAAAAATGTATATATCATGATTAATTTCTTTGAAACTTCTGGGTTTTACAATGGATGTAAAAACAATTGAGAGACAATGATACTACCTTGAATCCTGTGCTGGAAGAAAGGAAGCATTTCAAACAAACAAACAAACTTCAAAGACAGGCAAAAAAACAAAAAACCCTGCTACACCTATGTGGTCAAAATATAGTGCTGGAAAACTGGAGAGGGCACAAGTATGGAGTCATCTTTTGGTTTTCAATTTCTGCTTAAATTGCTGAATGCAATATGTCAAATGTTTCTGTTTTGTTTTGTTTTCGCTGGAAATGGGAAGAACATGAGACAACCTTACTTCTTTATAACATAGGAGCAAATTATAGTAATGACTGGCATGCTGCTCAATACTTAGAAGACAGTAAACTGGACTTACAATCTTGTAACTTTTGGGGTTTGTGTCTACGGCCATTAATGGCTGAACATGACCCTCCAAAAACCTATCTCTTAAACCAAGCAGCAACCCAATTGAAGGGTTTTGAAGGCACTGCAGATGGGAAATGACAACTGCAGCACTCACTCAATCATGGGCCACAGTGAGATAAGCAGTTGTGGAAGGACCTTGAGGGATTTCTCTCACTGCCCATCTCAGCATGCCCTGAGTGTGGTAGTCATCATTTCCTACAGTGGTGTAGCTTTGGCATGGTAGCTACATCTGACAATGCAGAATCTCATCTTAGGAAAGGCAGTATTCCTTTACTTTTTCATGAAAAATCTACACCGCAACGTCTGTCTCTGGGTGCTGATACAGAACATTACTTTTAGTTGTTGCCTGCCATTTGGAATTATATGGGAACATGATTTTAAAACACAACACAGGCTTTCCAAGCATGTGCATTCTAATAATAGGATACTGGTTCATCTGTAACATATATCTTAGGCTTCTCAAATAAGCAGATGATAATGTCCATACTGTCTATCTAGGTGCTGAACATTGGAGAGATTAGAATAATGTTCTATATGAATGTAGATCTAGTGATTATTTACTCAGCCACAATCCTTCTGTATAGCAACAATAGTCTCCTATAGATGGTTGGATTCATTTTCTGAAATTATGTATTAGGTTGACTGTTTCCTTGGCTATTCAACAAACTGCAGCTGTATGGATGCATTTCAGAGTACAATCCATGCCTTTAGATTGTATATTCAATTGCAATGCCACCCTGGGTTCCAAGATAGCCACCATCTGATAAAAAAGGAGAAATTGTTTCTTCCAAATATAAAATTTCTTTATTGGATTTACTGTATAAATTCATAATTTCTGCACTCTTCTGCTAAACAAGAATCTTTGTTGTTTCCCATTCCGCTTTTGCTGCACTCATTTTCTCTACATACAATATTTATCTCTGTATATCTGCACTTACGTTTTTTTTTTTCTTGCACTGGCAAGCTTAAATTCTAGAGCTGTTCTTGATTAGAGTTGAAAATTCTATTCACTTAACATCTGTATTTAGGTCCCCTCTGATTTGTATGAAATATATCACTGGCAATAGTGATGGGACAGATTATTTTTTAAAAATATGGATTTCTTATGCTATGATGTTCCTTGCATTCAAAAGCTACGTGTTCCACATATAACTGAATATGGAACTGACCCCCCCCACAGAACAAAAAGAGAATATGTTATTATATTGAAAAGTACTAAGTAGAAAACTTTGCATAAAAGGATACTCACTGGGTAAGACATTTTTTTAAAGTGTGTGTGTTTTTTAATTAGGGTTGCAAATATCTTCTCATTTCACTCTTGCATTCAAGAGCAAAGAACTGAAAATGTGTTCTTCCTGTGTGGACAGAGTATGAAAGTTTCTGCACATTTTCAATGGTTTCTCATTTTTGGAGACTCGTAACAATTTTGTCTGAGTTTAAAAAAAAAATAGTCTGAAATCCTTTGGGGGCCCTTCAAACCCACTTTAAACTCCAGGGAGCCACTCTGAGTGATGGAGGTCTGTGGCGTAGTCAAGTGAGAGTGGCGTTCTTTGTTGTGTCAGCAGTGCCATGATTGTGAATATGTAGTATATCTGGATTAGAGATGTAAAACTTCCAGAAATTTTGAAGCCACAGAAAAAAAATGTGGAGTTTTTTTCTTTTTTTTCTTCCAGAAAAAAAATGAAAATTTTCAGAAAAATGGGGGAAATGCAACATTAGCTACTTTTTTACAAAATGAAAGCCACTCTATTACTTTAGGAACATAAAAGATAACTATGTACAATTTGATTTGGCATAAAATTATCACAATTGGTATAGTAAAGATGCATTTTCTGAGCTATAGTCATTAGTATCAGTTTGAGTCTCATCATGCTAAAATAAAACATTCCATAATCAACTTTCTTCCTTTTTTCAATTTTTCCAATTTTTTTGGAAAAAACAAAAAAACCTTCAGGAAAAAAACAGGGTTTTTCTGAATTTTTCTGAGTTTCTTTTTCTGAGCGTTCACATCTCTAATCTGCATACAAAGTTGTGGATCCATAACTCTACATTACAAATCTGTAACTGGAATACAAGATGCCAGTCACTATTTTCAGTGCAAACTCCTATATTTTTGCACAAGAAAAGTGTTTAGTCACACACTGTTTCCTGAAAAAAAAATTGAGCCTTTTTAACTCCAAAAATACTTTTTGTATGAAAATTTTTTTCTAAAAATAGTCCCCAAATGTCAAAATACTTGGAGTGCATGGAGTGCTAAGGGAAGTATTAATGTGTGAGTGTGTCAAGAGAGAAATCCTTTCTCATCAAGGATGAAAAGATGTATTCTTTAGATTTCTGCATTCTATAAGTGAGAGAGTGACCTTTCCCTTCTAATTGTGATATAGGGATCACCGTGTGATAATATGTAAAATATTTGGCTGAGCTGAAATGACATAGGCCATTTCCGCACGAGCTAATAGAAACAGTGCAGAGCGTTCTCCAGGGAGGACGTCTGCACCTGGGAGCGGACTGGGTCGGACCTACTTAACGTAGATCCGCACCTCAGCCCGCTCCAGAACGACCCCAAGTGGTTGTCAAGTGTGCTTGTGAAAGACCACTTAAAACAGGTCTTTCAAAAGCACGGAGCACACCGTTCCATCCCCGCTCTCTGGTGCAAATTTGCAGGCTCGCACCAGTGCAAGCCTGCGATCTGCTGGGGGTGGGCTTTAGGCTGGCGAGCTTCAGCGGTTGGTCAAGACCCTCGACCAACCGGAAGCCACCATTTTCGTCCCTGGAGCAGTGCGGAGCGACGAGCACGCACTGCTCCGGAGCAGCGCGGACCGGACCAGGGAGCCAAGAAGTCCAGTAAGTAGCGGCACGGGGCGATTCCCTCGCCCTGTGCGGAAATGGCCATAAATATGACAAGTTGCCTATATTAAAATATGTTTTTTTTTAAATCTGGCACACTAAATTCTCATTAAAACTTGTCACCCTGGTGCTATTTTCTACCTAGGTGTGTTAATAGACATGCATCTGTTCAGCTTTTTTCTCTTGTTATTCAGTTTTCTATAGTAAGTCCAATTTTTTTTTAACAATCTTTTCCTTTTTCTGCTCTATTAATGCATGAACACATCAATGCATTTGATAGCCTTCTCTTTGCACTCCTGGTATTTCCTTCTCAACGTAAATCACTTTAACTGTCGAAATGTCTCGCTCAAGTTTATTCAGTTTACCTTAGAAGTGTTCCTTTTCTCCTGCTTCTTAGTTTTATTTTTTTCACACACCTCTATGTCATATTATTTTGGACTGTGGTTGATCTTATTCCAGTCTGCAGTATTTCACCCCCACGACCTTCCCCCACCATGTCAGAAAATTGAACTGTGGTCTCATTTCTCTAACAAAATTAAAGGTAATGAGGAGTTTGTTGCAGTTTCTCTGACCAACTACCCCTTTCGGCTCTTAGAAAAAACATTCAGCTGTCCTTTGCTGTCTCAGACCTCCTCCCTCTCAACCCCCTGAGATTGATAGAAACATTTGTTGAACTTCATTCTACTCAAAGCCAAAGCAAATGTTAAAGAAATAGCTGGCAACTGTATTTTTTTTTCCTGCTTCTCTAAAACACAGGGGCTGAATGAGATCAGGATCTTATAAGTTTGTCAGATAAGCAGCATCTCATGTCATGAAATATCAGGGCCAAAACCTGAGATAAGGGGTCAGTCCTTTGGTGGCACAGAGAAGTACCTTTGTAATATTATAGAGTGGGTCTTTATAATGTCATCAGGCCAGGAAAAGCAGAGGCAGGCATCTGGTCCAGAACTGCTTCTGGTTCAGCTGATTATGAACAGGAGGGGAATCTGAGTAAAGGAGCCACAAATTCAGGTAAAACTCAGCTAACTGGGCAATATGGCAATGCAGAGCCTTCCCTCCTCTCTCTATCTCTCAATCTCCTTTTCTCTTTTCTTGTACTCCATTCCCCCCCCCCCCCTTTTTTTGGGTTCTTATTTTAGAAATCCAATTTTTTAAAAAGAGAGAGAAAAAATCAAGAAGTAACCTATGTATTTCGGAACAGCTGCACAGGCAGCAAAATGCACGCAATACCTCCAGCTGTTGTCATCATTCCCATTCAGGCACACAACTCACACGGCCTTATCAACCTGCGCATGACATGTTGGGAGCCCTTCTAGGTCTTTTGCCACTCCCAGGGTTTGTGAAAGGCTCAGCACCAGCCCTTGGGGAATTAATGTTCAGGCCCTGCTTCACTGCTGTCAAGGCTTGTACAGACAAAAAAGCTTACAAGTTATGATGCTAGGACTTTCATCCTCCCGCTTTGCTACAGATGGCACAGTGGACCCAAATGAATGGACCTACCTTCTCCCTCCTAACCCCCAGTTCCAGGCTCCTGGCCTTGAGATTTGTTGTGCTACCTGGAGACCTGGAGAAGGACCATAATTCCTTGTCCTGAGACCTGGCAATCCTGCCAACTCAACATATGTCTTCAATTCATATTGCAGAATAATAATCAGCTGCCTTCTCTGTAAACAAAGTTGTCCCTGGAGTTTTCTTTTTTGTCTCAGATATTGCTTTGAAATATTTTCTCTAGTTCTCTATAATGGGATAGCTGGGGATCCTGAGGCACATTTTGTGGCCTATGGAAGCTAACAGGAACTTCAGATTCAGAGTTCTTTCCTTTTTAGAAATCTGAGAAGCTTCTGGCTGTTCAGAGATGTCTAAAAATACTAGCTGGCATCCAATTAAGTATTTATATCATTGTAAACTGCCTAAATACCCTAAAGGCAGCAATTCCCATCTGACCGTGGAACCTAAGCAAGGTCAGCCCTGGTTAACACTTGAATGAGAAACCACCAATGAATACCAGGCGCTGTAGGCTATATTTCAGAAGAAGGAACTCGCAAAACCACCTCTGAGTATTCCTTCCTGAAGAAACTATATGAAAAATTCATGGGTTGCCAGAAGTTGACAGGTAACTTGAAGACACATACACACACAAACTGACTTATGATCATGTAAAGGCAAACTGTGATGTTCTGCAATATTCTCCAGAAGGGATAACTACATCTCTGGGGCCATTGCACAAAAGGAGCAAGCAGTGTATTGATAGTACTGATCCATGTCAGACTCCACATGCCAATAGCCAGGAGAGTACACAGCAGTTTTTTAGCACTACTACTTGGGAATATTCAGCCAAGAAGGACTGGAGCCGCTGGAAAACTGTGCCCCCAAGTCCCATATCAGCCAAATGGCCCATGACTCATAGTATCTGCCACTGAGTGGTCCAGCAGAACTAACAAGGACACAGTCACCTGTCCAGTTCTCAGTACAGGTTATCCACCAAGGATAGCATGTCTGTTTGTATCCCGTAACCAGGCCTGAAGGTAATGTGGTCCAGTGGCGGTTTCTTCAACAGCAAATGTAGTTACAACTGCTCCTTTTAGAGAGGTTAGGGTACAGCATTCTTTCAAAGAAGGATTTACAACCTCTGCCACTCAACCGGCCAGCCCTTGGCTGTCCATTAACCAAGATGGGCGTGGATCTAGAAGACAAGTGGTTGGCCTCACTTCTCCAAACAACTTGTCCACATCATCATGTTAAACAAACTCAAGATCATCGATCAAAACTAGAGAAGTGCATGCCTCAGCTACCTCCCCAGACTCTGTCTTCAGTATGGAGTGGAAATAAAAATAGATCCAAGCAATTTTCTCTGCAAAATATTTGGCACATTAATTACAGCATATTTCTGAGGACTGCCCCTCAGCAGTCTGAGATCTGGAATGTAACAGAAAGATTAGAAGCAAGAGGAAGCAATGTGCAGTTGTTCAGCTCTAGTGATTCTAAAATTTACCTATAGTTAAATCATCATAATTGAAGATCCCACTTACAGAATCAGAAAACGTAAATGCATCTGTAATCCATTAATTATATTCTGATGTATGGTAGGCTCAGGAAGTTAATATGCACATTAGACCAGTTATATTTGCCTGGAAAATATAAATTAGTCCCAGCTTATCTCATATTTCCAATGTGGATATGGTGCCAAGCAAGCTGGAAACCATTCTTTATCAACCACTAAAAGTGTCCATATAACTCACTTCTGAAGAATCATGTTTTTAGCAGATGTGAAAAATACCACCCAACATATCACATAAAACTGCGGGTTGGGGGAGAATGAGCAAAACTCAGATTCATCAGAAGCTCCCATTTCTTCAAGTTCATTCTGACTCAACGCCATATGTGAACCCATCGGACTGTGATTTGGGTTTTTCTGCTCCCTGTGATAATGGGGCTTCCCATTATCTAGGCTTATCAAAGGGAGATACTTCTCTCTTCAGGTAAACCAAGGGTTAATGAGATGTTGGGATTACATCAAGGGTCACAGGGTGAGAGTTGACCAACCAAAAGGAAAGGGTCAGCATCACAGGTCACAAGGTGAGAATTGACCAACCAAAAGGAAAAGAGGTGGGCATCTTCGAGATGCTTCCAGATCCTTCCAAGGAGGAAAATATAAAACTTCTGAGAGGCCATGTGGCCAGAGACACAGAGAGAGACACAGAGAGAGAGAGAAGAGAGGAGAGCTGGGCCAGTCGAGCTGGCAGCATGCCATGTCTCCTGGACCCCCTCTCTTCTCCTTTAGACCATCTACGCCTATAACCTAATTGTGAGTAACTAGAAATAAGTAGTTAGTCGCGTTAGGGATGTTGGTATTTTGGGAATTGGCTGATCTTAAGAATGTATCTGTGCTGTTATATCTGTTTTGTAAATTCTTGTAACCAAGTGTACCTGGGAGAGGGGAGTCTCCCAAGTGTATATTGTTTATTTGCATGCCTTGATTAAAACACTTCTATAAACCTCCGTTTTTCTCCATTTCCACGCCAGGGTTGGCACATGCTACATAGGACCTCTCACTCGGGGGGGGGGGTGGAAGATCCTTATGCTTAGAGATTGGGCAGAGTCCCTCCTGTTCTGTCCAAATATTCATAATTCGGGGGGGGGGGGTGGCAGCATACCTGATAGAGCTGGGAGATTGCCAGTCGTTCCATGCATGGAAGTCAGCTTTGGAAGGCTGGCAAGAACCCCAGTAGAATGCTGGGAGGGAATTTCCAGTCTTGCAAGGCTGGAAGTCAACTTAAGAGACTGGAAATAAACCTACAGTGCTACATTCCCCAAAATTCAAACATATTCCTGTGCATCTTTTTTTCCTCCCAATATGCAATTTTGCTATACATTTTTTTTAAAGAATGTACAGTTTTCTCCCACTTATGATAGTACCATGTGTCTTCTGCTGGCATGACCACTGCACACATGAATATGAGGTCATATGAAGCCTCATGTCCCGTTATTGTCAATGGACACGCAGGATGTGCACCTGTGTCACTGTGGGTGCATGCACGTTGCTTCGATTGACAATAATGGCATGGAGCATGCACATTTTTTGTTTTATGCGAGGTTTCCTGAAACAGAACCTCCACATATACAGAGGGCACACTGTATGTCTGTGTGCATGTTTTAAATGTGCTGCATAGATTTCTACAACACACCTATTTATCACACACATTGGCCAAGACCCTGCATCAGAAGATACAACTATGGAAAAGTAGCTATGTTGTCCTCCAAAATCCTGCCTTTGAAGCCTTGCAGCCCCTGCCCAAACACATCTGTTTCCAAGCCACCAGAGAGCAGTAAGTAATGAGGTATTTAGCCTTCTCCAGGTCATGGGGCATGGTTAAACAGCTGCAGAGTCTTACCAGAGTCCTATTACAGCCCCTTGTCTCAGAGCACCTTGGGACTGTGAAATGGCTGGATATATCATTCTTCACTGCCCCACTTTCCAGTGCCTTGGAAATGCTTGTTTTGGGGAAGGCAACTAGGCTTCATAGCTAGGATGGAGGGGGAGACATTTTTGGTCATTGTGATTATGCAACAACTGTAAACATGATCTGGAATAATTACAAAGTTGTTAATCAGGCTTACAACATTGTAATTACTGAACAGAATGCCAACCTTCATTTACTTATTTATTGCGCAGAAATCAGGGTGCAGACTTGTAAATTTTCCATCACAAATTACATTTGAATTTGGGTTCAGTTTCAGGAACTGGAAAATGTGTAACATGTGAATGTGGTCCCCCATGCATATGTAAAACTCACTCAAGGGGTGCCCGTTTCTAGTCTAGTTAAACAGCGTTGTTTGTACAACACAGTCACCTTCTGCTAACTCTCTATCATGTTTCCAATATAGTTTGTTGAAGATGTTCTGCAATTGTCTCTTCATATTCTTTGTATGGTTTTGAGACTGGAAGCAGAGAATAAATGCCATATCTTCTCTTGTTCTCCATTTAGGCCTTTCAGACAATCATTTTACCGAGTATGGAGCCAGGAGAGGATGTTGTGTGTTCTTGGTTACTAAAGGGGTGATTTCATTATCGCTTCTTCCTGCTGTTCAAGCAGCAACCTTTTACTGCTGGTGCTTCCCTTCTTGTTAGCAGTCTCGTACAATGAAAACAGTGTGAGGAAGACCAGCAGGCACACAAAGGTTTCATTGCCTACTGTTTAAAATCAAATGCTTCTCCCAGATAGCTTCATGGTTTGGGAATGTTATGTGGAAATACTTGTATAAGTATTATACTGTTATGTTATACAA
Source organism: Iguana delicatissima (assembly GCA_948472985.1). Taxonomy (NCBI): domain Eukaryota; kingdom Metazoa; phylum Chordata; class Lepidosauria; order Squamata; family Iguanidae; genus Iguana; species Iguana delicatissima. The sequence continues at coordinate 474,289 of CAOKZL010000548.1, read as the reverse complement.
GCATAATGGTTGTATCACGTATACAGTACAAGCATAATGCTTGTATAAATATTACAGGTACCTTGGCTTAAATCTAATTAGTAGTTGTACCTAGAGTAAATCTATTGAAACAATTATAAGTCTTGCTTATGTAAATCCCTTGCTAGTTGGTGTCTTCCTGACAATACTGGTAACAAATGCTCTTGTTCTAATTGGTAGGCACTGCTATAATAAAGCCATTGAATTAGTTGGCAAAGTGGCAAGTAACCACTTACGTAAATCCTATTGGTTTAGTGAGTATACTCTAACTGGAACTGGCAATTGGATTTAGGCTCTTATTAGCTGGTGCCTTCTTGACAACTAGCTTTAAAAACAATAAATTCCCTTTCACCCATGACCATCACAAATTCTTTTAAAAGAAAGTCGGAGGAGGAGGCTAACAGTCAACAGCTAAGTTAAATTATATCAGCTCTGTGGGTTTTTCTTTGTTCCTTCAGATGAGTTTCATTCTAGACTATGTTTGCTTGTCCGGCAATAGTATTGCATTTTTTTTTAATTTGCAGCACAGCCAAAACATGGTTGTTCCCCTCCAGCCCACTGTCCTTAACATATCCAGGTAAAAGGATAAGGGCCTAAGTCACACTACACAATGATTGGCACTATTATTCCAATTTAACTGCCATGGGTTCCATCCTATGGCATTCTGGACCTGGCAGTTTGGAGGAGGGGCATTTCGAATTCTCAGCCAGAGAGTTCCTCTGGGGCATCACGAGACTGCCAATCCCATGATTCCATAGGATGAAGCCGTGGGAGTTAAAATGGAATCACCGCACTGTCATTGTGAAAAGGCCCCAGGTGGCACTTGAGGGAAAAAGTTCTTTGCTCATCACCCTGGAGATTCACTGCCATAAAAGTAGATCATACTGCAGAACAGACCCAAGATTCTTTTTTTGCTACTAGAGATGCCATTTTCTATTATACAAGTCTAGTACTTGTATTTTTTTTCAGCTCTGATGATGACATAATATGCTGTACCATTCTTTGAGGCTAGTGCTTAGATTAAGGGTAATGGGGCAGGCCCCATAATATAGAGGTCATTCTCCTCCAGTGTCCTTGCTACCACTACCCAGTGCCAGCCACATGAAGCTCACCCTACATAATGGTAAGACAGTGTTTTCTGGACTATAGGCTTCAATATATTTCTAGCATTTATATATCTTCATATAACTCTAGCCCTTTTTTCTTAAAAAAAAAGATCAGTTGGATTTGTTTTGTTTTGGTCTCCCTCAAAGTCCCTTAGACCCCAGGCTTGTTGGGCTCATTAAACTCTTCCATGTGTTATGAATAACGTGCCTACTCCCTCTTCAAACAATTCAAGCTGGTCCATGAGATACAGAAAAAAAAGGCACTGTTTTCCTTCATTTGGAATGGATCAATAGGCTTGTATGGTCTGGCGTGCACGTATCCCATTCTGAACAGCAGGCTGTTAAATATGTGCACGCACGTTAGTCTTCCTTGTTGTATTAATTGCATGAGACTGTGTATGGAATGCAGCGAGCTGAGGGAACCGTTGGCACCATTCCATGCAGCCCTGAGATTTCAGCCTACTGTGTGTTTGTTCTGAAGTCTGTTTCCAGCCTTATTAGCTGTGTGTATTTGCATGCGTTTGCTTTTATTACCCCAAATGATGCAGACGCTGGCAGTTGCTCCACAGCTGTGAAGGCTATTATTTTGCACTGTCACTTGGGCTGTTTTGGCTTGCAGTTGAGTTGTTCGTCATCAGGAGCACTTTAACTTTTAACAAACTAGAGCCAAGAGAAAGAAAAGACGGGAGCTGTTTCCATGGGGACTTTGCCTAAACCAAGGCAGGGTGGTTTTTTTCCATTTTTCTCTGTAGGCTCCTTTGAAAGAACAAACAAATAAACCATGAGTACCATCCCTAAAGGCATCTTGGAAGCTAAACAGAGACAGACCTGGTTAGTACTTGAATGGGAGACTGTTAATGAATAGCAGGTTCTGTAGGCTATATTACAGAGGAAGAAACTGGTAAAATCACCTCTGAGTATTCTTTGCCTAAGAAAACTCTATGAAATTAATGGGGTAGCCATAAGTCGACAGGCAATTTGAAGGCACATACACACGGGTTATCCTACAGGACTACAGAATAGACGTTTGGACATTATGAGATTTATAAATCACTAGGTACTAAGTATATTGCAGGAGGAGAGTAAAGGCACATGCTAGAACTCTGTTTACCTGTAGGCTGATTTTCTCAGGCTGTGTCTAGACAGTTATTTCTGTGAAATGAAGAAAGATGACTTCCCTTTCACAATGATAACCTGATCCAGCTTCAGGCAATTGGTTACTGGACACATATAATGAAGGATAGGGCAAGCTTGCTATGGTGGAAAGACAAATATGAACTTTGGCTGGCATTTGGTATTGCAGTTACAGATTTGTAACCTAGAGGTATGGATCCATAATTCCATATACATATGGACTCTGTGTTCAGTAAGACTATGGCCATTTCCACACTATACTGTTACAGTGCTATTATTCCACTTCCAACATCTTGTGGAACTCTGGGGTTTGTAGTTTACTGAGGCCAAAATGCTCTCTGGCTGAGAATTCTAAATGCCTCACCCTAAACTGCAAACCCCACAATTCCATAGGATGTAATCATGGCAGTTGAAGTGGGATCTTAGGCCGTTTCCACGCTACACTGTTATAGCGCTATTATTCCACTTTCAACATCCTATGGAATCCTGGAGGTTGTACTTTACTGAGGCCAAAGAGCTGTCTGGCTGAGAAGTCTAAAGGCCCCTCCCTAAACTGCAAATCCCAGGATTCCATAGGATGTTGAAAATGGAATAATAGCACTATATCAGTGTAGGGCAGAAATGGCCTATGTAGTCTTAGGCCTTTTCCGCACGGGGGAATTAAAACAGTGCAGTGCATCCTCTACGGAGGTCATCTGCACCTTGGAGCAGACTAGCTTCAGACTACTTACCGGAGATCCGCACCTCAGTCCACTCCAAAATGCCCCCAACTGGTGCTCCAGTGCGCTTTTTAAAGACTGGAAAAAAGAGGTTTCTCGTTTTTCCGGAGCACGCCATTGCGTGCCTGCTCCCTTGTGCAGATTTGCAGGCTCGCGTAAATGCGAGCCTGCGATCTGCAGAAGGCAGGCTTTAGGCGTGGTGAGCTTCAGCAGTTGGTCAGGACTCACGACCAACCGGAAGCCACCATTTTGGAAGCCGGAGCAGTGCAGATCTAAGACCTCGCACTGCTCCGATTCACCCTGGACCACACCGAGGAGCCAGAAGATCCGGTGAGTAATGGCATGGAGTGATTCCCTTGCCTTGTGCAGAAATGGCCTTAACGATGTAAATGCCCACCTTCGCAGCCAACAGCAGGATAGGCAAAAGAAGTCTGGTCAGCCAGCAATCATGGTGTAAAGAGGATGATATATCCACCCTGATCCTACCAGATAGCAAGGCTGAGACAAGGACTTGCAGTAGGTTTCCTATTTCTGATTGTCACAGCCTCACTCATTTGATCTGTCTGCAGGCTGTTAAGGTAGATGGAGGCTCTAGCAAGAACACATTGCTTAGTTACACAAATGTCACTAAGTAGCTGATGTAGAATATCAGCAAACAGCTTGAAATGGTGGCATTTTCCTGTGCTGGAGTGGGTGGCTTTACATTTTTAAAGGGTTATGTGAGCACCCGTAAGTATAGGATAGGTACTGACATTCATAATCTCTAAATACAACTTTAAAAACTTCTTTAAAAAATAATTACAAATGTGATTCAGGCACTGAGTGTGGAACAGTGTTTCACTTCCAGTAGAGACAAAGTAGAGTTATGCCCTTTTATTGCAGTAGCACTGGGGGATTATTCTAGTGACTAGACCCAGCTTTCATAGGGCACAGTCTGATATCCTGGAAACATGATTCCAACAGGATACAAAAGCTGAAATGTGTGTATGTACATAAGATGCATTTACAAAATTGTCTCCAGATATGTTGGGAGCAGACTTATTAGTGTATATCCTACATCTCTTTATATGCTTGTTGTCATCATTTTGCCCTACCCAATCAGTGAAGCTCTTTCCAAAGAACAGTTTTATTTATCCAAATCTCTGGGTATTTAAATATTTTTGATTTCCTGATCTGTACAAATACCCTGTTTACCATAGTGTGAGAACAAGGCGTGTCCTAAGTAAGGCCCTTTTCGCAGGGCTTTTTCATCCCACAGTGGGGATGGGAGAAGGATGGAACTGCAACAACAGTTATGCAATCCCATCCTACTCCCATCACCAGATGGCGCAATCATGGAATAAATCATTGATGGGTTTTCCCCATCAATAACTCACAATTGCGCCACTATCCCACATTTACCTGATATGCAAAGAGTCCGGAAGTGCAATAGCAATCTCATGTGTATTTCTATACCGTTTATCAGCTGAATGCTCTCTAAGTGGTTTACAATGTGTTAGCTAATTCCCTTCAACAAGCTGGGTACTCATTTTACTGACCTGCAGAAGGATGGAGGGCTGAGTCAACCTGGAGCCCAGCAAGATCGAACTCACAATCTTTTGGTTGCAGTACCAGCATTTAGCCGCTGCACCACCAGGGCTCAGCCACTTCCTGCCCCGGTGCAGCCTGGGAAAGTACCCAGTGGCAGGAAGCTGGGTACTTTCCCAGGCTGCACTGGGGCAGGAAGAGGTGGGGTCATCATGCTTCCTAGATTGCGAAGGCAGCCAGTGGGGAGGGGAGTGCTCCTGTCATGCTTCCTTCCCAGCAGAGCTGCTGCTGGCATTCCCACAGGATGCCACTGGGCTAAGGTAGGGTGTGGAAAGGGCCTAAGATGTGAATTAGTGTTACAGTCAACACTTTTGTTATTGTCAGAAGGCTTGTGCCTAGCATAAGCATGACAGGTAGAATGTCAATATTTCCCATGGACCTTATCATACTACACTATTATAGTGCAATTATTCCACTTTAACTGTATGGCAATATTGCATGGAATTGTGAGATCTGCAGTTTAGAAAGAGGCATTTCGAATTGTTAGCCAGAAAGCTCCAGTACCTCACCAAACTACAAATCTCAGAATTCCAAAGGGTGTAGCTAGGGCAGTTAAAGTGGAATAATAGCATTATAACAGTGTAGTGTGATAGGGACCAATGACAGCATTTCCATGCCAGAAAAATTTCCTTCTGTGACATTTATTTGCCACTATCTTTCTGTGAATAAACTTACAGCCATAGTTCCTTTTCTTTTTACCATGTATCTACTCATACTCATTTCCCTTACAATTTACTTTATATACAAATCACTGCTAACAAAGGAGGCCAGCAATCTCTGGACCAGTGCCTTTAACCATGGATGGGTCTGCAGAAAATAGCAGGAAGAGATTTTCAAGGCTTGAAGATAATCACCAGCTAATTCAAAGATGAAATATGGCCTTGTTCTTTTCTATTTAGCATGAAAAATACCATTTTCCATGACTTCTCCCTGCTGAGACTGAATGTCATTCTGAGGAGCAATTTGAAGAATATTTAAAAAGAGCTAGCTAAACAAAATGGAATTGCATACACAAAGAGTCATAATAAAAGAGAATGAGATTACACTTCTAGGCACAATTATTTTACTTTATTTTAATAATTTTATTAATTTTCCAAAAAAATAAATAAAAAATAAAAACAATGACAAAAAGTTGGCACAATTATTTTATTATAAGTTGGGTGAAGAAGTTTTCCAGCTGTTTTGGACATCAGTGCCTACAAGTCTCAGCCAGCATAGCCAGTGGTACAGGATTTGGACAGATGTAGTCCAAAACAACTCAAAACCATTTTCCCCAAATGTTTCCTACATCTCCTGTATGACCTCTTGAACTAAGAAGTTCCTCCTTATGAGAACACATGCTTGGAATTTCTCTTTGAGGGTTCATTCCTAAACATACTTCATAGAAAGTTACATTTTATCATATGTGGTGGTCTTGTAAGATAGCAAGGAAATTCTGGAGGGAAATACATGATGAAATTCAAAGAATTTATAATGTAAATTTTGAAATGAAGCCAGAATTTTATCTGCTAAATATGGTTGGCCAACAAAGAGAAATAAGATGTCATCAGAAGACACTATTATACCTGATAACTGCTTCAAGGCTAATATATGCACAATATTGGAAAGAAAAGAAATATGTTGATATAGAAGAATGGAAATTAAAAGTCCTGGATATGGTAGAGACAGGAAAGTTAACATTTTCTTTGAGAAATAAACCTATCCAGGACTTTGAAAGGGAATGGAGAGAAGTTTCGATAAAGACGTAATATAAGAAAAGAAATAAGAATAAAGCAAGACTGTAAGTAATGCCATGCAATAATGTAGCAAGATAAAATAATAATGTAACAAGGTTAATAAGGTAACAAAGCAATTGTCTAACAATGTAAGATGTAACAAATCCCTTGAGTAAGCAACAATTATGTATAAATGGAATGGGTACATGCAGATTCAACGCGAAAACAAGCTTGGAAGTGGGGAGGGTTTTTTTTTAATTTTTAATTAAAATCTTTAATAAAAATATTTTTTAAAAAAAGAAAGTTACATTGAATGACTTGTGGTATGCACAGTTTAAGGGCAACTATCTTCCACATATTTTGCATTTTTACATGTCTGCTAAAAGCACAGCTTTTCCAGAAGGCTTTTAACTTACTGCTCTCTTAGCTGTGTTATTTTAGTCCAGCTCCTCCATGGTTGATGTGTTCTGATACAAGATTTTTATTTGTTTTATTAACTTTTTAAATTGTATAGTGGATACACTACAACCTGGGGTCATCTAGTGAATGGCAGTGCATAATTAAACTGTGGGATTTAATTCTTCAGGATGTAGTGATGGCTGCAACTTAGATGGATTAGAAGGGGATTGGACAGGTAAATGGAGGCTAAAGCTATCAGTAGCTTCAAATCATGATAGCTATGCATTATCTTCAGAATCAGAGGCAGTACGCCTCTGAACATCAGTTGTTGAGGGAAGAAGTCTGATGCTATCCCGTCCACAGGTACCTGCTTGGTAATCATGGGAACCGAATGTTGCACTAGATAGGGCTTTACTCTGACCCAGCATGGTGCTCTTATGTTCTTAGGCATTGTACAATGTTTATTTGCTGCAAAACACTTTGAATGTAACTGTGAAAAAAATATGGACCAAAATCCTGCGTCAAACACATAACCAAAAGATCACAGCTATATTTTAACTCCTCAGGCTCCTGAAACCCACCTTAAAATCCACTCGGCCAACCAGAGCAATGGAGGTCTGTGCTGGTGTCAGGTGGGGTGCTGCAAGATGATGTGGCCAGTCTCCTCTCACTAGCAAGTGATGCTCTGATGAAGAGTTGCTACAGGTCTCTGCAGGGATCTTTGCTTCTGCTCCCCACAGCATCACTTGCTAGCAGAAGGGAGCTGATGGTGACATTCTTCAACATCCCCCACAGTAGCAGCCCAGACCTCAATTGCTCAGGATGTCTGACTGGCTTTGAATATGAGTTTCGGGGTCATTTGCCATAATCATAAATGAGAATACAAAGTATTTGCAATGTCTTAAGTCTAACTTAGGACATCAGAACAGAATAACAAGATGCCTGCCATGGTATGGTAAATGTATGTCATTCAAAGAAAAATAATATAAAAGATTGTCTGATTTCCTGATCACACATTTCTTCTGGAAATGAAAAGAACAGATGTGGTTCCCTTAGCCTAACTTTCCAGTTGCTGAACAGTTCTGAGGATAAGAAGAAAAGCTGCTAACTTTCCTTCCTCTTCCCAAAATAGGTGGTGTGTATCTCCATGCACGTGTCTTCGGGTCACCTGTCAACTTATGGCAACTCCTAAATGTCATAGGGTTTTCTTAGGCAAGGAAAACTCAGAGGTGGTTTTGCCAATTCCTTTCTCTGAAATATACTCTACAGCACCTGGGATTCATTGGTGGTCTCCCATCCAAGTTACTAACCAGAGCTGGCCCTGCTTCCAAGATCAAGCAGGATCTGGTCCCTCAGGGGTTGTCTCAGAGACTGGGATGATTTAGTTGCATGGAATAAGAAGAGAAGAAGAGCCCCTTGGTGGAACTGAGCTCCATGTTACCCAACATGACTTATACACAGGAAGCAGAATGACAGTTATTAAAAAGCATTCACAGCTTTGAAAAGCCTCATAAAGCTATTATGAAATTAGGGATAAATAACTTTGTTCAGTAAAATGCATATGGCTTTTTTTCCCCTGTTGCCTTAGTTTGCCAAGAAGCTGTGTGGGAAGCTTTCCGGATTTTTCTGGATCGGATTCCAGATGCAACAGAATATCAGAACTGGGTGACTGCCTGTCAGCGGGAAACATTCTGTATATTCGATATTGGGAAAAATTTCAGTAATTCTCAAGAGCATCTGGAGATAATTCAACGGGTAAGGTCTGAAGAATGCATTTTCTAACATGTAACAAACGTCGTTTTTAAAAGACCAAACATATCACAAGTTATTAAAAGGTTCACTTTTAATAATAAAAATAATATGAGAGACCTATTATACGATAAATGTTTTACTACTACAGTAAGAGTAGTTAGTATATCCTTATTGTAACAAACATAGAATAATAGAAATGTAGAGTTGGAAGAGACCACACGGGCCATCCAGTCCAACCCGCTGCCATGCAGGAACATCCATCAAGCACTCCCAACAGATGGCCATCCAGCCTCTGCTTAAAAACCTCCAAAGAAGGAGATTCCACCACACTCCCAGGCAGCGTATTCCACTGCCAGACAGCCCTGACTGTCAGGAAGTTCTTCCTGAGGTTCAGGTGGAATCATAATATATAATACATAATAATAATAGTAGATTGTTATCATGTAGTAATGATAGTAGATGAAAGAAAGAAACAGAGCTTTTCTGTTTTGTGACTGAATCAACTTTTGGATGATCTTCTTTTTTCTCTCTGAATATTTTTGCAGCGAGTAAAACATAGAACCTTCCAGGATAGGTAAGTAAACCAAAAATAGAGTACTCGCCAGTTGATGCTGCTACCTTTTATTAGCAAAACTTAAAAGGTATGTGAGGATCCATGAACGTTTATCCATTTAAATCAGTGAATGTCATTATACCTCTGTTTTGCAGCAGCCATGCATATAAATCAGATAAGCAAATTGTGATATGTGCATATTGCGCCTGTTCTGTTGTGGTGAAAAAGAATGCCAAAAATCCCCTAGCTCTGAAATCCATAAGTACTTGTTCATTACACAGTCCTGTCCAGACTGCAAAAACCGTTCAGAGTATTCATTCTTACCACTGATCCATCTCTCCAGGATTGTACATAAAGCTTTGCTAAGCTAGCATTTAGAAGAGTAGTCAGCCATTCGCATTTCTAGGCTGGTTGATCTCTTTCAGATTCCAAAGTGGTTTCTAAATAAACATGCTGCAAGGTTAAGAAATGAATTGAAATAGGTAAAGTGGAGGCTTCATTTAATTCGTTGAATTTCCTACTTCTGACCACATGTACTTTTTTCTTGTCCTCACCTGCATGAAATTAGACCAAGGTCCACAGCTTTCTAACCAAGGCTTAAAACGTAGAAGCTACTTTGTATATTTTCTAAAAATAACCATGCCAAGACATCATTGCCAACGCAGTTAAGAATAAAGGAAGGTGTAATATGTATGTAAATCCACCAAGATTCCATAGGCCTTTACAGCTTTGCTTCATCTTATCTTTTTTCCCATTTCTCAATATATCCCTGTGTTTGACTTTTGTTTTTCTACCTCTGCTACCTTCAGCTGCTTAAGGTGTCAGAAGTAGACATAGCGGGGAAGTGGCCCATGTTTCGTTATTGCCCTTTTGTCTGAATTCTTTCCATGGACACATACATGGCACTGCCTTTTAATCTCTTTCTTTCTTCAAATCCCTTCTCAAAAAAATCCTCTCCTTTCTTATGAGACATTTGGCTGAACCCCTTAATCTTCCTCCCCAGCTGTAACCTAGCTTAAGTCTATCTAATAGTATTTGCTCACATTTATTCCTTACTGCCCTTGTCTTTCTCTGCCCTCTTTTTGTTGTCTGCCCCATTGTTGAATTTAGACATGAGACTCCTTAGGTACAGGGACCTATCTGTTTTCTCCATGAAACTCTCGAGTACCACATACGTTGATGGCACTGTGGGCATTATTAAACACTAATAATGACAATACTAGGGTACATTTCTTGTTGGCTTCTGAACAGAAAATACTGGTTTAATTATGGAAACATATAATACAAAAATGTGAAATATTTATTTGATTTCTTGAGCAAATTCTATAGATCTTAATACTGATCTGGTTAAACATAAGCAGTTAATTCTCTAGATTTCATTGAAAGTGGGATTTACAAAAGATTAATTTCCTATTGAAAGCAATATATGTTAGGGCATACATTTAGCTGGATTATGATCTAAATTTTTAAGTTAGAGAAAAATGAATCTCTAAAGCTTTCATGTTGGTTGCAAAATTAACAGTGCTCTTTATTTTCTTCTTGATAGAAAAGAGGAAATTTCTACAGAGAAAACCAGTGGCAAAAAAACTGAAGAATCCCCTTCTCTTGCTACAGGTAAAATAATACATGCATTGCACTTCTCTCAATTAACATTGGGGTGGGCAATTGTGAGGTGTCTGGGAGCTACTTTTATGTCTAGGGACAAAAAGCCCAGAACCGTTTTTAATGTGGGGAGCTAAACATTGGCAAGCAGGAATTATTAATGCTGCCTATTTGTAGGTACAGTGACCCCTTGACTTTCACAAGCAATTGGGGTCTAGAACCTTCACAAAAGTCAAAAAACTATGAATAATTCCCCCTAACCAAGTGAGCACTCCTTCTCCCATTTCTTTCCAGGGCTCCCCACTCCATTTGCTTGCATTTTGCCCAGGCATTCTGCATTCCTTCCAGGCACCCAGGCAAATAGGCAAGCAAATGAGAGGGGCAGCCACACATGCGCATTCACTCTCCCCCACCCTTCTCTTGTGTTTAGCCCAAGCGCACTGCTTTCAGGTGCCTGGTCAATAGGGAGGTGAATAGGAGGGGGCAGCCATGTGTCTGGAGAAGGCACACACGTGGGGCTACCCCCTGCCATTCACTTGCCTTTTGCCCAGGTCCATGGAAGGAAGACACACATGCCTGGCCAAAAGGCAGGAGAACAGGGAGAATGTGGCATCTCGTGGAAAATCAACTTCGCCAAGGTCAAAACCATGAATATGGAGGGAGGACTGCACTCTTTTTTTTACATAAACAATGACAACACTGGATGCATTACATTAAAATAAAAGCACTAACTGAAAGATAAAACAATCTGACTACAATGAAAACAAGAGCAAAATAATAAATGAGTGTTACAATACTGAGTTAAAAAAATATTGGCCCTTTCCGCAACGCACCTTTTCACAGAGCTGGGGTGCGGGGATCGTGCGAGCAGCCTCCAACGAGAGGCTCTCGTGTCCCAGTTCCTTCAGCTCCATAGCTGCCGCCTGTTCATGTGAGATCCCCCCCTCTTCCTTCCGCAGTGCAGCCTGGGAGTATCCCAGGCTGCACTGGGGCAGGAAGCACAAGTGCCACGGCTCCAGATTCTGCATGAATGGCAAGTGCACACAGGACCCTAGAATGATGCGCGATCGTGCACCATTTTCAGCTCAAAGCCGAAAATGAAAAAGTGCCTGAGCAGCACCTGCCAGACCCTGGAGCGTCGCGCAATTGTGAGTGCGTCATGTGGACCACTCCTCCCATTTGCGCGACATTCAAGGGACCCTTTCGCATGGCAAATGCTGTGCGAAAAGGGCCACAGTTGATATATCAAGCAAATTAAAAATATTAGGAGAATGCAAAGTGCCTGTAAGATGTCCTGTTGTATCTGTCCCTCTACAACACTGCTTTAAAAGGAAGAGCTGTGGAGACATGGTTGAAGACACAGGATTGCACGCATGATATTTTCAAAAAGAAATGAGAAAAATTTTATATTTACCAGGCTTGGAGTGTGGAGAATCAGAATCAGGAATTTGGCATAGCCAAGGGGAGGCCAAATTACATCTCCTGTCTGTTATCATTCAATCATTCTTAAATAGGAAGACTCTTACAAGCAGAAATGTGTACTTAGAAATGCCTTCCGTGTGGTCAGTATGGCTTACTGCCAAGCAAGCATGGATAGTGAAGACTGAAAGTAGCCTTTTGTTGCTCACGGGAAGTTTATTGAACTTCTCTAAATTGTGTGTCTGTGTTCTTGATCATTTTGTACACTTGTGATTCCTGAGTGGGTTCAACTACATAGAAGTCTTGGTGATCCAATTTGCCTGAGTATTTCAGAGAGGGCCTCACCAGCCCCCCAGTCTAATCTTGGGGAGATTTGAGCCCCACCATCCCTGTTCCAGGGCTCATGCACTGAGAGTTTTACGGATTGCCATAAATGTAAAAAAAAATCCAAACCAGAAGATAGAAATCCACAACTGCTTTTGAAAATGGATATGTTATCAGTGTAAAAACAGTGCTGGGCAGGGGCAAGGTGGAGTGGATATACAACCTATTCAAAAGGTGAATTGCTGTTCCTAGAGACTTCCAGGAAAGATGATTCACTTTTCTTATCATAAAAGGGACAGTCTAGAGAGTACAGAGGGACTGAGAACTGCAAAAATAGTTTAGAGAATCTGCCTTTTGCCCGTTCGCTGACCTCTCTTAACACTGAAGAATGTGATCTTATTCTCGTCACTACACAGTAGTTCAGAAGAAAGATTGGGAATGTTAGGGCTAAGGTGGCGATGCTAATTCATCAAAGTAAGTTGATTTGTTCAGATCAAAATGTCAGGAAAAGTTTATAAAACGAATTTCTTGATTAATTTGCTATCTTGTTAAATTAAAACCACTTTTTAAAAAATTACCAGTATCATCTCCCAATAATGAGAATCATTCATCAACCATGAAAAATATTCCTGTTGCCATGTAACAATTAATGTTTGTAAGAAAAAATAAATTTTAAAAAATTAAACGTAAGCAAATGTTATATAGTTAGATTTGTTGCCATGTAACAGATTTTAATTGTTACATGGCAACTGGATTGTTTGTCAGGAGTAATTAATGATTTTTATTACTGTGAGTCAATACTGGTGGTGGATTTTTTAGTAATTTTCAGTGGTTTTAATTTTAACTGAAAATTTTAACAATTTATGGGCAAGAAGTTAATTTTTAACAATTTCCAAGCTTTGGTTCAGAATTCCAAAATGTAAAAAAAGAGAGAGAGAGAGAGAGATTGAGCATCCTGTTCATTAGTCCCAGCTAGAATAGACAAATTCAATCAATTATTGAATAGTAAACCAACATGTAGCTAAATCCCATGGACTTAACAGGTCTACTCTAATTAAGACTAACCACAGGAGTTAGGCCAATATGTGTTAATGATATATGTTTGGATCTGAAGTCTTATATTTTTGCTATCTCTTGAGTATAACTTTCAGGCTAGTCTTTTAACAGTGAGGTTGAGATCCTATTTAATGCTGATAGAGTACAAAGCTCCAGCATCATAAGAGTTCCAGGAAGACAACTGCTGCCAGCTTCAGACTGGTGCAATGGGGCTGTCCAGTTCATTCTCCCTCCCAGCCAATCAGCAGCTGTTTGAATGTAGAGGTAAAGCTGCATCCAGCATCATCTGGCAGCCATTGCATAGCCTGGATAAAACTGTTGGTCAAGGAAGTACTAGATATCTCCTTGCACAATACAAAATCACCAAGGATATTCTAGCCATCAACTATGGCAGTTTAGCTATGCGCTGCTCCTCTTTTTCCGTTGTTAAACACATTTCTAGAAAAGCTGCTGAAGTCTGATAGTAGAAAGGGTCAGACAAGAAATGGGCAGCATTCAGTTTTGAGGTATGACTCTCTTATTACATGAACATACGCAATTATTTTGTATAGTACAATAAAATGTTTCCACTCACAAGCAAGGATTACATGTAAAGGAATGGTAGCACAGGGCCAAACTGGGCAGGTAATGTAGATAGCAAGTTCAGGGTGCACAGGTCTGATCAGGATGAGGGCCAGAGGGGAAGAGAGCACTATCCACTGCCCCCTGCCATTATCCCAACCCACACTAATCCATGCTCAGAGCTTGTAAAATGAATCCAGTGGCCACGCTAACTGGAAGATTCTGGGAGCTGTAGTTCAAATAAGGATCTTTTTCAAAGCATGCCTGTGTGCAGTGGAAGAAAGGTTTCCACCGGTACAGATAAGAGCATCTTCAAATGCAAACAAGGCTATGGGTAAAGGGTAAACTACTATACCTTTTCCCTCCCTCAGATTGTGGCTCCAGTGTCAGCTATTTACTGTTTCAAAAGCCATTCACATAACTGTTAGTTGTGTGAATGGAATCACATCTGGTTTTGGCCCCTATAAATGTGCACATTTACTTAGGTCATTTCCACACTACACTGTTATAGTGCTGTGATTTCTTTTGACATCCTGTGGAATCCTGGGGTTTGTTGTTTACTGAGGCCAAAGAGCTCTCTGGCTGAGAATTCTAAATGCCCCTCCATAAACTGCAAACCCCAGAATTCCATAGGATCGTTGAAAGTGGAATAATAGCACTGTAACAGTGTGGTGCAGAAATGACCTCAAAAGCAACTCCAAGTGAATTCAAGGGGGCTTATTCGACCATAAATGTACATATGACTGGACACCCAGGCCATGACTTTACTCTTTCTTGCATTATAGAGAAGCCAAAATCTAGATTTATTTTTTGTTTTCCTCACTCCATTTTGGGCAGAGATTTCTTAGTTTTGTTACTTTCTATGCTGTTGATACTGAGCACAGACATACTAAACTTCAGTGGGTCTTCTTCCCGTCTCTCTCCCTCTGCACCCAGCAGCCCCTACAGGCACCCTGGTGAATGAGATTGTCAATGACACCAAGATTCCTGTGAAGGTGAGGAAGCATTTTTACATTCCATCTAGCTAGGCAATTGCTCCTGGTTTTCTGACTCAGTAACTTGCAGAGTGCTTTTACTCAACACCGTTAAGTTTTCTTCACAACCACTTCAGTTATGGTGTAAATGTTTTATTAGTGTCTTTCCACTGAGCTAATTGTGAATGATGTTTCCTGCCTAGGCTTATGGAAAATAAATGGTCATTTGAGGTGTCTGTAAAGCAAAGGTTCTATTCACACTGTTAATCACCTCTTTAGTCTCTTTTACAAAATCCATTCCCATTACAGCAATAAGAACTCACGCTTCATTGGGGGAAAAAAATTGGAGTTGGAAAAAAATCTTTCAAAGGTTTTCTAATGGAAGGGGAGAGATTAAGGAAGAAACAGATAGAACAAGGATGAGTAACTGTGATGGGGCCCAAATTTCATCCCCACAGCAGGCTGTGCTGCTACACATTTTTGACTGAAAATTAGCTAAAAGTCGGAAGCAGAAGTCTCTTCCAGTTCTGACTTCCAGGTGTATCGGCAAGGTTTTCGAAGTTTGTTTTTAATTAATCCACACCACCAAGAGCCATGACTGACATTTTCTGGATTTTTTTTTTAACCTGAAAAAGAGAATTTGTGGATATGGGAGCTCAAGGGGTGTCACAAGGTTTACTCACCCCTGGTGTAGAGAACGAGACTCCTAGGAGATCCTGTCAAAAGCACTTTTACTGTTTTAGGACTTGATCCTGGGTGAACATGCCACCTTCGCATGTATCACAGAGACCTGTCGAAGTCCTGGCTGACCTCTAGAATGGAGGAATGGTCAGAGTGGTGGACACCATCACTCCCAAGTGTTCCCTCTCATAGAGTGGAGCCAAACTGACCCATGGCTTTCCAGGGAGCTGATGGTGATGAAATAAGTGAGCAGGTGACTAGAGTGGCATTGGGAGAAAACTCAGAGCACATCTGGTTGAACACAGGCTAAACTTTACCTGACTGCCTACTCTGTGGCAACAGAGGCAGCAAAAACATTTCCTTCTCTGCTTCTATTGCGTCTGCAGGGAACTGGCCAGGAAAGCTTTTCTGAGTGATCATGGAGTTCCTACCTTGAACCTTTCTAATCATTTTGTTTGCATTCTTTTGCTCACTTCACCATTCCTTTTTCATTTGATGCTTATTTCTAGATGCTCAACTGCTATTGCTACTGCAATACCAGAAATTTGGAATATCTGATTGGTGATTATTGATCCTCTTCCCCAGGTGGTAGGAGCAGGAATTTGTGGGGACACATTTGTTGCCATAAAAACTGGCAGTCAGAGAATTAATTCACTATTTGCATATCTGATATTTGCCTTTTCTTTAATAAATGCTAACTTTTTCCCCCCTACTGTTCTCTTAGGAGGTAAAGCCAGAGGTTCCAAATATAGTGTCTGAACGTCCTGTGGAACAGATGGTAGAGTTCAGCGTCACTCTCACCAACCAGGAATACACTCCAGAATTGAGTGATCCTACAACTCCTCAGTATCAGAAACTAGCTGCGAAATTCCAGCTTCAAGTAAGTGTGCATGCTTATTCAATGACAACAAAAGCTATGATTGTCTGATGAGAAGGCCATTTGGTTGGCTTGCTTATGGCAGAATATCAGAGACACACTACAATGTATTTAATACATAGGGAACATAACTGTTGTCTGTTAAGAAATAACCAAATGTACAGTATTTAATAAGAAAAGTGGAAATATACTTTAGACAGTAATCCTATGGGAGTATTCCATTGAACTCCTTGGGACATCTGAAGAAGCATGCTTAGGAATAAGTTGCATCAGTTCTTTAGGTTTCCAAATATTTTTTTATAAAAAGAGGACAATCCAGCCAAAGTTAATGAGCTCTTAATCCCACCATTGATTCAACATGATAAATTTGTGTGCTTCAACCTCTCCCACTGATACAAGCAGCATTACTTAACATTTTTGGATTGGAGCCAGTCACCAGTTTCATCCATAATTTATCCTTATGAAATCCTTCCTAATACATCATGCTAGCATCAAACTGGCACTACAAATGTGGGTCCATAAGATGCAACATATCCCCCTTTCTGTCAATCAAACAAATGGCACAATGTTAGCAGCATGAAGGATTAGTGTTATCAAGATCCTCTCAGACTCAACCCTTGACCTTACTGGATAATTTCTCCTTCATCTGAACAAGAGCTGTGGGAAGAAATTACAGTGATATGGTTTCTCCTCATCAGCTGTACTACACTAGGGATTCTCTAGACTGAGCCAAAAAGATAATCAGTGATTGATCTGGGATGCAGCTCTTCAGGAAGATAAGGCATGTTATAACCAGCTACCCAGCAGCTGGGCATTATAGTAAAAAAAATAAAAATAAATGTCTAGACCAATTACCTTTATGCTGTAGAGGTCTCTAAATACCATACAGCTTTTACCTTGGTTTGCTTCAGCACCTTAACATCTACCTAGAAGGGAGATACTTACAAGTACCTTCCTCCCAACACATGTGCCCTAATCCATCAGGCATGGTTGCAACAGGTGAACATGTGCTTCTCTATTGCCTGAGCTACAAGGACATTCATCTTTTATAAATTGCCCAGTTTTAGCAGCTGTTCTGGGAAATTCTAGTCATTTCTATTGTACTTTTCTTTAGCAGATGAAAAAAAAATTGTGTTCAAGTTCCTTCTAACAGTAACCAACTCGTTAACCCTTCTTAGTAATTTTATCTGTAGTAGCAGACTCCACTAGGTTTATTGTGGAAGACATGTGTTTCTGTCATTGTTTCACATGTATGTTGGATTTTTCCTAGACTTAGGATCTATACATGGATAATTTGTATTTGTTTGTTTTCTAACTGTAAAGGCCAGCATGTGACCACACTAAAGTTACATATTTGGTTTTATTAAGGCACAGTTCTCACATGTACTACACTAAAAAAAACAGCGGCATGTCAAAACCCACGTAACTAAGCCTGTGGCATAAGTTGAACCAACAAGTTGTAGAGACAAGTTTCACTGTACTGATGAGACCATATTTGTTATCAACAGGAGCAGTAGCAGTGATGGTGTTCTTGCCATATTATTATTTCCAGAGGGAAAGCTGTGTTACTCTTTAATATGCCGCAAGAGTATTTGTTGTAGCTACTTTATGACATGTTTGAACATTGCTATATGTTGCAAGCGTAAGTGCACACATTGTTGGATAGAGAGTATAAAGAGTGATGTCAAGGGGAATAAAATGCAGAAACTACAGGCAGCAATTTGTAATTCTGTCTACTTTGTAAGCTGCTCAGAGTCCCAGAGTTCTTTTTTGGGGGAAGCAGGATATTAAAAAGTCATGGATGATGGACTAAGCAATGATAATTATGTCATTAACAGTAGCCATTGTGAGAAGTGAGGGAAAAGTTATTAATGACAGCATAGACATTCTGACATTGGTAAACCAAATTATACTTGCAGTGAAATAAGAAACGTATCGCCTTCATATGAGGCTTTTAATGTGCAATCACCCTGCCTCAGAATTTAATGAGATCCAGATGACATTGTATTCCATCTGTAATCCTCCTATGCTTTCCCATTAGTTCTTCCATCTTCTCTCCTGCCACAATATGTAGCTCATTGGTTGTATTCAGTGTTGTGAGATACAAGATGTATGCAGGAACTGCACATCCTCCGTGGTTGCCTTTACATATGCCTTTAGATATCGAAGGGGCAGGGAGAGAAGCTATGCGCATTACAAAAGGTGTGGGCAAAGTGGAGCCTGTGGGACATATGTGGCTGCCAGTGGCTGTAATGCAGCCTATGGTTCTTGCATACACACATGCATATACACACACACACTTTGCACTCACTAGGGAACATGGCATGGCATTTTGCATCATTTTTGGGTGGGACAGCCTGTATGAGTTTGGTATAGGATTTCTTTTCCCCTTGAAACTATAAGTTACTCCTGATTTTGAAGGAAAGGCTTCTACAGGTTTAAATCAAGTGATTGCTGAAGTGAAAATACAGTGGAATTCCAAATGCTAATTGTGTCCCTAGAGGGTACAACTGGCAATTTGGAACTGCTCCCAAATCTGCGGGATGCTGGAGGGGTGGATGCAACTCTTTGAGGTTCTGATGGGATGGATGAACCCCTAGGACTCTGGAAGCTGTTGAGCTGTGACTTATAGGAAGAGAAATGAAGTGACACTGAAGGATCTCACAGTGGCCCACTTCATTTCTGCCATAGTAGCATCGCAATGGAAGATTCAGCTCTGTAATGTGGACCAGTTCCTATGGTGTGATTCTCCATTCTGTTTTAGCAAAATTGGCCCAGACAAAGGTCTCATATTAGCCAGCTTAAGAGCTGCTGAGATATATATTAGTGATATGTAAATGTGATGCAGAAATATGAAATAATTCTCCATACAGTGATAACCCTTCAGAGTTACAGAGTTTCTTGTTTGCGTGTACTTCAGTGGCACAATCTCTATATATGTGGGAAAGCTTGCACATCAGGAAAGAAGCTTCTATCTGAAGACCTTTAGGCGCATTCTAAGGTATTACAGTCCTATGAGAGGCCTAAATACTACTCAGTTATAACTTATCTCCAATGTTCATGGCTAGGCAGTGGAAACTGTTGGCTCTGAGGTCAGTGGGGTGAATCTACATTGTGTTTTAGATTTGACTTTGAAGGAATTATACAAGGTGCTGAACCCAAACTAGATTGAGCACCTTGGACAGCTCTTTTAAAGTTTGGCTGGGCATGACATCTGTTCCCCTACTGGCCTAAAGAGCATTTCCAGCATCCTTTCAGCAGTGTAAGACAGACTGAAGAGATACCCAGTCAGCAAACAGTATGAGCCATACCACACACCATTAAGAAAAGTCATTTGAGCCTAATCAGGAGTTAATGGACAGTACTTTGTAGTGATTTCATTTCAACAATAAATGTAATGAGCAATTTAAATACAAATGCTGGATGAAATTAACCACTGTTGTCTGAGCTACTTTTCAAAGAGAGCTACCAAGGGATCCAAAAGCATACAATCTCCTCTAGTCATTTGGGCATTATCCCTATTGTCTCAGAGTTAGAGCAGCAAAGGCATGTTTATATCATTACCATAGCTAACTGCATTCTTCATTAGCTATTTAATAGTCAGCAATTAATGATCTGAAGGTTGCTTAGTTGAAAGTTAAGCAAAAGCCAGTATGGCAAGTAGGGAGAGGGATATGGTAGGAACGCTCGTTGGAGTACTCTCTTTGCCTTTTGAATTCTAACATCAACTGCACATGTAATGCTTATCCCAAGAGCATTGAAAAACTAGCATATAATCTTTTCCTGAGACATAACAGGAATTTTCATGCAAAGTTATAAGCAATGGCCTGCTGAAGTAGACCCATTGAATGAATTGTTTGAATGATGAGTCAGCATTAATGTAAACCCAACTGATTCAATCTCTGGTATAGTTGGGGTACTAATAGGATTCAGATCTATATTTCCAGATTATTCTGCTTAAATCTAGGTGACTTATGTCTGCATTTAAATGACACTCCAAAAAGCATGCGTGCGTGTGCGTGTGCCCAAGTGTTAGACTTGTCCCTTCAGGTTTGCTCTCAAAACAATTCATCAATGTAATGGGTGTTGCTAGGTTTCCTTCATACATTGAGTCCCTGGCTTCCTACAGGAAGGTTCTGGGGAATGCAGTGGGTAAGCCTGTCAGAACACAGAGCATTAAGTGCCCTAGTTTTTGATGCAGGAAGTGTTGTGGCAGATCTCATTATTTCTTGGCAAGGTGTATAGCTATATTGCCAACACTGTGAGATCTTGTGGTAGAAAGCAAGAGAACTATTTTAATTGGAATATTCTTTTCAGTATCATTGTGGCTTTTACATGCCATGATGAGTTCCACCATCACTGCAATGAGCATGACTAGTGACCATGTTAGATGGAAGATTCTGGGACTTATAGTCCTAAAAAGGAAGGTATCCAAGCCCTGCATGAATTACTGTAAGAGGTGACTGCACTTCTTTTGACCATTAAATGATATGGTCATTTTCTTCAGCACTTGATAGAATAAGGCTGCCTGATGTAGACCATCACATGGATAGGAGAGGGTGTGTACTCACATGCCCTATTCCTTACCCTGTCATCTCTCCTTGTGCAGGCTAGATCAGAACATCCCAACACAAACAATGTGCACAGGTCAAAACAGTACCGTTGATTTTAGGACTTTTTATTCCTCCTTGGTGACTGATGATGAGATTTTTACTTAGTTGTATTGCATTGTGCACATAAACCTGCATGTAGATATTCTACATTTAGGCATACACGTGAATACACTGCATAATAAGTGTATGGGATGGTAGTGATCCTATGCAGATAGGTCAAAACTGACAGTTGATCATCAGTTCTACCACCAATATCCTTGGGGACCGACTACATGATTCTGATCTTAGTTGTGTGGGCTGTCTTTAGATGTCCTGTCTTCATATGGATGTTTGAGATGACAGAGGCAAGTAGGTGAGCCAGGTTGATGGGAAGACCTGGAATAGAAACTGGGCTCTAATCCATTCATCCAAGAAATATTTAAGTCTCCATTAGGCATACAACTGTTGTGAATTCTCCAACATTCTTCCAAAGTACCAGAGTTCTGTTTTACAAGTGCTAGAATAGAACATGCTAGGAGCAAATTATTATTTAGCTAACATCTGTTAGTTCCTCTGCCAGAAAACTGAATATATGATTAAGGCAGCTTTCCTCTACCACCCACCCCACTCCACCCCCCACATTCCCTTGTTGTCTGTCTTTTCTCTCTAACAGATGCAAAAAATATTTGAGAAACTTGCAGGATTCAAAGAGATTCGTGTGCTAGGATTTAGGTAAGTGCCAACACAATTCACTTCCAGATAAGGATGTATATATCCCTTCAAATCACTAAATGGACAAATAAAGTACTGTTACAGAGCAGTATTTAAGAATGCTGTAATTTTTGTTTTTAAATCCAGATAGGAGGCTCTTTCAGACAATAGTATTTCTAAATGAGTTTATGATTATTCAAATTATTTCAAGAGTTTTGAATTTATCTATGAAAATAAGCTACTTCAGAAGATTCCTAATATGCACATTTCCCATCATCTATTCAGTAACCTGCAACATGTCTTCTTTTATTTTTCCTTTCATTTATTGTGTTTCTTAATTGCTTTTCACTATTGTGGTCATATTAGCAGTCGCAGATGGAGACAGCTGTGTATTTTTCTGGAGAGAATTCCATAGGGTTGGGGCTACTAATGAGAAGGGGTGCTCATTGTGGCAGGGGCCCAACAAAGTTGGGCAGAATGGTAAATCATGTTCATAGAACACTGTTCTCTTGGTGAAATTAAAAACAACTCAAAACCCAAGACTAATTTGGAAGAGCGGGGGGGAAAATCAGCCATTAGTCACACTCATCATTCTAGTCAGTGAGTATGATGTGGAATCTAGATAGTGCCATTCTGTTCTCTGCTTAAAAGGGGAAATACGCATAGGCCCAGTGGGAAAGCAACCATGCGTATACACTATGGTCTAAATCCAAAGAGTTTTGTCTACTGACAAAACAGCTTCCATTGGCTGAATATGAAGAGGGACAACATCCACATTCCACTGCAAACCCTATTGATCTGAATTTTGGATGGCCAAAGGCTGTAGCAGGGTGGAAGGATGGACAAAGTTCCTTGTGCTAGTGCTACATTGAGGGTATGGTATTGGCCAGTATGACAGCATCAGAGGGTCTGATCAAGTTTCTTTTCTACCAAGGGAAGCATTTCCTAAGCAGCCAGTGCCTTCAAGTTGACTTTGACTTATGGCAACCCTGTCATTTGATTTTCTTAGCAAGATTCATTTAAAGGAGGTTTGACAGTGCCTTCTTCTTAAACTGAGAGAATATGACTTGCCCAAGGTCACCCAGTAGATTTCTGTGGCTGAACGGAGGTTTGATGCCTGGTCTCCCAGAATCCTATGTTGATGGCTCACTGGGCAGTATTTGGCTCATAATGTTTCCTCTGATAGAAAAGAGAGGGAAACAATCTTTTACAGTCCCTCCTCCCTATCTGGACCATACTGCTCCATCCTCCAGCCACATAAAAGCTTTCTGAAGACCCATCCTCCAGTGATAACTGGGGATGGCATAGAGGACATTGAGGGGAGAAAAGTGCAACATTTCCTCTTCTTCCATTCCACCACTGGATCAGAAGCATCTAGATGATAGAAAGAGCCCTTTTGCCTCTAGGAGGCAGTTTCTGAATCCAAGCAATTATGCTAAAGGTTCTGACTTATATTCTTAACGTCCCACATAATGGTCATAGAAACAGGTTTTTCATAATATTATTCAGTCAAACCACTTATTCTGAAGTTAGGCTGATGTATTTAAATGATGTACTAAAATGGGAGGAGCTGTTTGAGTAGGTGATTGGAAGATTAAGGTTTGTTCTAAAAGAAAGCACAACACAATTTGTATGGAACCTTACAGCTATATTTTTTAAATAAGATCAACAACATGATTTCCCTATATTCCCCCCCTCCATTTTTCCACATAAAGAAACTACCAAGTCATTTCACAGTCGTATACAGTGGCCCCTCAACTTTTTTGAGAGATTGAGGTGCAGAACCCCCACAAGAGTTTTAAAAAAAACGTTTGAATAACTCCCCTCCCATGTGAGTACTCTCCCTCCTGTTCCCTTCCAGGAATCCCCTTTTCCAATTCATTTGCATTTTGCCCTGGCACACTGCCTTCCTTCCGCACACTCTGGCAATGGATGAGTGAATGGGAGGGGAAAGCCACAAGCCTGGAGAAAGCATGAGTATGTGTCTTCCCCCACCCTTTCACTTGCGTTCCACCCAGGCACGTTGCCTTCCGGGTGCCTGGGTGATAGGCAAATGAATGGGAAGGGGCAGCAACATGGTTGGAGAAAGCACACACCCAGGGCTGCCCCCTGTCATTTGCTTGCCCTTCACCCAGGTCTGTGGAAGAAAGACACACATGCCCAGGTTAAAGACAGGGGGATGAGAGAGGGAAAAGGGGGGGAGTAGGTGCCTCACGAATAATCAAGTTTCAAAGGTCAAACCCGTGAAAGTGAAGGGAAGACTGTATGTGAAAACATGTTTCTAGGTTCCACTTTCTTATTACTACCTAGCATCACACTCTGAGATGAACAAGAAAAGGACCCTGTCCTTTGGCTAGGTAGATAATCAAAAGATTTTTTCAATGCCTTTATAAAATCCTATGGGACAATAATGTGAATCCTATTGGTTAATCCCAACTACAATATGCAGTTTTATCAGTTGTTAAATGGTAAGTCAACATGTAGCTAAATCCTACTGACTGAATAAATCTTCCCTAGCTGGAAATAACAACAGGAATTAAACCAATATCAACAGACTATAGAATAGAAAAACTATTGGAATAATAGCAAATCCTGTTCCAAGCACTTGGAAATCTAAGTTACATATAATGTGCTTACCTGTGATGAGTTACTTTTGGGCAGAATGTAATGAGGGTAGAATAGAATTAAATCTCAAAAATAACATAATTACAACATGGCAGGATTGCTGGCATCCAGTTAGTGACTTATGTGTGCATCAGTGCAACTTACAGATACACATGTCTATTTTCTCTTGCCTTTGCACTCTACTAAAAAAAAAAATCCACTTTAGAAAACAACAACAATACACAGCAGTTTGTTCTTGGTTGTTTCTATCAATGTGTTAAGGGAGGGAAGAAGTAGGGGGAGTGTAGCTGCTATAGAGTACACACTAGTCCATGACTGCCTGGTTTTGTCACAGTTACAGAGTAAGTCAAGGAATTAATACAGTAGAGTCTCAGTTATCTGACCTAAATGAGCGCGCAGAGGGTCGCATAACCGAAAGGTCGGATTACACGGACGCCCACGGCGGACGCCATTTTGGGGGGTGTCGGGGGGTGTCAGGGCGGGCCTGGGGGCGTGTCGGAGTGTGTCTGGGGGCACAGAAATGCCTACAGCCACACCCCCAGGCCTCCATGACGTCAGTTAATCCGGAGGGTCGAATAATCGCAGGTTGGATAACTGAGACTCTACTGTACTAGTAGGGAGGGTTGACAATATCCAGCACATCTTGGGTGCAACTTCTCTGGCACATTATTTTTTTTTAGTGTTTTTCTGAAGTTCATAACCTCTTGTAGCAGCATCTGTTTTGGCTCCTTTTTGGTGCTGAAATAAGTGGTTTGTTAAGGTTTCTGGGAATGTATTTATATGCCTTTCATTTCAACACATTCAAAGACTGTTCTGTTCAGAGAACATAAAAGAACTGTAAGTGAATGTCATAAAGGTGGTTTTCTTTTTAATCACGACAAAAGCAGAAACATTTGCTGTTGTCTTCTTTTTTTTCTTTTCGGGCATGCTGTTGCTTAGCATTTTGTGTAAACTTAGAACAAATGGTAAGAAAGAAAGAAAGAAAGAAAGAAAGAAAGAAAGAAAGAAAGAAAGAAAGAAAGAAAGAAAGAAAGAAAGAAAGAAAGAAAGAAAGAACGGCAATGCCCCTGAGTTCTGCACAAGCTTGCAACCAAGAAGCCAAGCTGCAATAACAAAGAAGAGAAGAGCTTTTAACATTAGCCAGATGTAATATATTGCAAAGAAATAATCATGATGTTGTACCAAACTGAACCCCAGGGAGTCATGTGCGGTTGCAACTATTACTTGAAGCCTCAACTAATTTTAATAAACCATTGACAAATGGATATATGTATGTTTAGGGAAGAGTGCTTCAGTTACTCTGAAGACTCGCACAGCAGATGGTGCATACATATTTATTTATTTATTTATTTATAATGTTTATATTCCCCCTTTCCTCCAATGAACTCTCCTGGCTCTCTCCTCCCCAACTTTATCCTCACAACAAAACTGTGAAGTAGATCAAGAGGGGAGTGGGGGAGAAAGAGAGAGACCAGCCTGGTGTCACCTAGTTAATTTCATAGCTAAGTGGGAATTTGAACTTAGAACTCCCAAGTCCTAATCCAGCACTCCAGCCATCCAACCAATATTGTTGGCTACTTAAGACGTGGCCTTCTCCTTCCGCCCTTGCCCTGTGCTGTAACAATGATGAGAAAGACCAACTGTTTGCTTCTTATTTCTGGGATGTGCATATCTCCTCTACTGCCCATACACTCTAAATAACAATTCAGGAACCATCACACTCCTTATATTTGTTATTTAGAAAGAGGGACATGACTCCTTTCTAGGCATTCATGGAGGTACAATGGATTAGGGAGAGGGAAAATGTACTTCTCCTCCTCCATCTATGTGCATTTATTGGAGGGTCTGCAGGTACCAGAGGTGGTCTTAACTTGTTTGACTTTTAAAACTATTGCTTTAAATAATGCATCAGCAAAACAGAAAATGTTGTTTTCTGTACAAAACAGTCATATGAGGATATTATGTAGGATAAGTGCTCCATGATATTCTGCTCAGGAAGCAGCCCTTTCTGCTCACAGAAAAGCTTCATAGAAATATCATTTTCTGCACAGAAAAGGCTGTTTCCTATGAGGGGGGAAATCTTTTTTTGCACAAGACCATGTGTGAATTTTGTGCAGAATAAATCCCAAAATTCTCGTTAGCCCAGCATTCTTCTTATTAAGGTTTCTCGACACTTGAGAAACATTTTAACCATTTTTTAAAAATATTTCTAACATTTTTTTCATCCCTAGTGTGTTGTTGCAAGCTGATCTTTCTGTAGGTGTGACAATAAGGTGCCATTCCTCTATCTACATTCTCACAATATCTGGCTATAGCAAGTGGTAAATGGTTTTGTTCCCACCCACCCCGCCATCATTGTTAAATTGGTTAGTGTTATTTTAGACTGTTAAATTGTTTCCTACTGTTTTAAATCTCTAAATTGTTTTAAGTGGATTTCTTTCAGGATGACACCCTGGGGTCTTGTAAAATAGGGTAGCATAGAAATCATTTAACAAATAAATAAAGTTGAGCAATCAAAGCTTCTACAAAATGCCACTCACAATTAAAATCAGTCCCCCCAAAAGGATACAAAGGTATACCACTCTGTACATTTTTTGACAAAAGAGACTTTATTATATCATGAGTTTCCTTGGCAAGATTGATCTAGAAAGATTGGGAAATGGCTGCTCTACTTGAGACAAAGATTCTTTGAGTGTCCGTCAACAGCTATGCAATACTAGAAATGGGATCTAGGATCTCTTGATAAATTTCCAAGTGAAAAAGTAGTATGTGTTTTGGTTCCTTATCATACAGTCACTCAGTGGTTTATAGGCAAAGTTGTTCTCCTAAAGCTGTGTGGGTGTGTGTGTGTGTGTGTGCGCGTTCAGAGGCAGCTAAAGAGCTCCATATTTGGCATGTAAGAGCAATGAGGCAAACAAAGAGAGGACAGTATTACAAAATGTCATTGCAGGACATGGCCTCGAGAGAAGTGTGCATCGTCAGAATAATTATTAGGTCAGGTTACTATGGCCTCGATTTGAATAGCAGCCAAGCAGAGCCGATCCTAGCTTCTTCCTGGGCACGGGAAAGGGACAGATTAGCAGCCTCTGTGATGCAAATAGTGGCTCTAGATGGGGAGGGGGACTGGAAAGAAGAGGAGAAAACATCTAAAGAGCTTTCATCTCATAGAAAATTCCGTTTGCTACGGAAAGGGAGAGAAAACAGTAGTAAACAATTATAGTGAGGGTATCTAGGCTGCCTCTTCTACACTGAAACAGGAATGAGGAAAAAAGTACATCAATAACCAATCTAAATTGATATGCTTTATAAATGTTTACATATTTTAACATCATTGTAATTTTTTCTTTGTTCTCCTCTCCCTTTTTGAAATGCTCCCATCTGTCTTTCTTTGTATGCTGAATTGAAGACAGAAGAAGGAAAAAGACGGGTAATGTTTCCTGGTTTTAAAATATATAGTAGTCAGTATAGTATGGCATGTTCTGTAATAAACAACAGTACCAGTGTGAAATAATTTTCCTATTGTTGAGATACAGAATCTGGAAAGCACAGATAGACTACTTTAGCCTAAGATGCTACATAGTGTCTGCAGAATTATACAGATATGAACAGCAAAATAGATATTGGTTTGAATGGGATGTTAAGCCACCATTTGGCACAACATGGATGAGCTTCTGTGTGCCTGATTAAAACCTTGGACTTGTGCTGAAAAGATGACTTAGGCCGTTTCTGCACTATGGCCCCCTCCCAGCATGGGGACACGTTGAAGCTAGTTCACAGTTCATGCCATTGCATGATATCATCATGGTCCTTCTCCTCTCACATCCCCAACCATCACAATCACATGGTATACTATTACCTGAAAAAATCTGGTAATAGGCCCCTTTCACACGATGATCACGTCAGCTGGGGTGTACTAAAAGGGCAGAAGTTCTATCAAGTGCTTCCTTCCGCAGTGCAGCACCAGAAGAGGCTGGCTGCACTGCAGAAGGAAGGAACGTGTCCCGAACACTACCCATCCACCAGCAGTGGGTCAAGTGTGGAGGGGAGCATTCAGGACATGCTCCCATCCCAGTAATGTCACTGCCGGGATGATGCTGGGAAGTCATGAGATCCAGGTATGGTGCAGAAAGGAACTTAGCCAGGATGTATGTCTGCTTTCTCTGATTCCCTGGATTGTCATTATGGACAAAGTAGGAATTCTGGTTTAAAGTAGGGTTCGGCAACTCCTATGGGTCTGGGGGCCTTTTTTCTATCCCCGGACTTTGTAGATCTCCAGCCCACTGATTCCCTTGACATTTTGAGGCCAAAAATGTTTGGGAGGCCTCATGCAGACCACAGGCGACATTTTGCCTACTGCTGGTATAAGATGAAAGTATCTTAAACAAACTAGTCAAGCAATTGAAAGTTTCTTTTGAGCTTCATTAGCAATAGGGAGTGAAAAGTCAGTGAATTCACTCTGGCTTTTAATTTGAACTTTAAAAGTGCTCTCCAAGGTGATGAAGCTGTTTTATCAAATGATGTCAGCACATTTGACAGTTCCTATAAAGTTCAAACTAAACCCTAGAGTAGATTTACTGTCCCACTGACATGGAAGCTACTTGCTGCCACTGACAATTGGAGTTTTCTTTAAACCATGATTCCTACTTTGTATGTGGCATCAAGCTCAAAATCAGAAAAAGCACATCTAATTCTGGGTAAGTTGTCCTTCCTTTCAGCTATCCAGAGGAAGGGGAGGAATGGAATGAAGGACATTGTCAGCCGTGAACTTTGCTAGGACTTGCATTTATATTAATTTGAAAATACCTGGTTCTTCACTCCTCTTTTTTTGTATGGCCACTACATACACACAAATTACAGGACAGTTCTAATATTCGCCTTGTCTTTAGGAACTAACAGTGAGAAAAGACCAAAGTAAATACATGTGTATACCTCTTTAGAAAATGTCTTGCTAGAAAGGAAATGGATTTCCAGGCATCTTCATGCATCTTTGCAATGCTGCTGGAAGATCAGTTCTCATTTGACTCACAAAAGGAATTGTCCAGGATAATTTTTTTTTCAGAGCCCTTATGTGCCTACTAAGCAACTATGGGATTTGCAATGTATGACATAAGTCTAAATAATTTTTCAAGCTTTTTGTTTGAGTGTTTGTTTTTCCTCAGCAACTGCAAGATTTTTGCCAAGAAGTGCGAGAGACATCGCGCTTTCTAGTGTCTCCCCCTCCCTTCTGATGGTTGCCATTGCAGAGAAGTTTAAAACAAAAGTAGCTAAGGAAAGGAAAATGCCTAGGCATTTCTATTCCAATTGAAAAGTGTAGTAATTAAATGGCTTTGGAGAGTGACATCCCAATCCTCAACATTTCTGTAAATGTAATTGCTTGTAAGAGTGATGTGATTGCAACCCTAGCATGTCAGCACATTTTATAATGTTCTTGACCTGGACTCGCTTCACTTTTAAAATAAGATGTCATACCACTTCCTTAGAATTTTTTCCCCACTATAAATCAGATTTTGTGGCTGGATGTGATTATTTAGTGGTAAAGGAGGGTATACATAATCACACTTTCCTAACAGGACCAGAACAAAGAATTTTAGCTGCCTAAGGCAGAGCATAGCCCCCCACTCACCCAAGTTAAGGTGCATTTTACCCCATGCCAGCCACATTATTTTTGTGCAAATCACAGGAAACCCCCCAAGCTGTCCTTTCCATCTCTAGCAGTAAAGATACAACAATATCTAATTAGATAAATTGGAGCCCTCTCACAACACCCAAAAATCTGCTGCCCAATTCAGCCTAATTTTACAGCCAGCCCTGTTTCTTCACTATGATTCTTGCACATGGGTCCGAATACAAGCCAAGCTCCCACCATGAAGAGACGCAGGATAAAAGTTCCACAAGGGAGCTGCAGCATGTCTCTTGTTTCCTCTGCCTGTATGCCCACCTTTTTTCACGCTGCCTGCCCTGTCATAGCCATGCAGTGGCCCTTGGAGAGTAGGGGATTCTGAGGAGGTTTAGGCTGTGTTCCTGACAGTGAAAGCATTCTCTGGGACCTCCAGAGGTCCTAGAAGATGATGCCATCATCATTCACCTGGCTATACCATGATGGGCAAGAGGGGGACGCATTAGTTTCCCCTTGGAGGCTGCACATTCCCTGCAAAAAATAAAAATGGCCCCTAATGGCCCCAGAGAGACTCTATGGTGCATGGGAGACATTTCTGCCATGGTTTCAGACCCCTATGTGCCATTTTAGGCCCAGAAGAGGTCTTTTTTAACAAAAAGAAGAAAGCAAAAGTCACTTCTTGCCCACTTCCTGTTTTAAAAAGTCCTCTCCTTGGCCTAAATTGGCTGAGAGACTCCCAAAAGTGTGGTAAAAATGCCCACCATGCCCCACAGAGGGCATTTGGCAGCAAAGAAAAATGAAAAAAAGTATTTTTTGTCACCTGGCTCTCCCTGAAGACCACAAAACAGCCCTGGGTGCTACATGCAGTCCATAGGCTTCACTTTTCCCACCTTGGGCTATAGGCACATCTCCAGACACATCTCAGACCTCCCCTGTTTTCCATTGACAACTACGTGGCTGTGCCAGGAGTAGGCAGCAAGAAAAAAGTGGGTTAACAGGTTGGTCATTCCATAAGGTAGGTACAAGATTCTGACCTCCACAGTGACCAAGAGTGAGTTACAAAGGTTGACCGAACAGGGTGCCATCCATCCAACAGCCCTATTGTCTTATCTGTTTTTAAAAAACTGGTGCATCCCATCCTTCTCTAGTACTCATAAAATGTTTCAGCAAGTAGGGTAGAACTCCAGCTGCTTCTGTTTTATTGCTGAACTGTCATCTCAGATCTGTATCTAATTATCACAATGGCTTCAATCTAACAGAATTACCATGGTAGCCAAGCCACATGTAATAGATTCAGAAGGTTTATTTGGTCTTTGCTAGATTTAACAGCTAATAATAGGAGATGCCTGCTTTATCACTGGAAAGGCAAGCTCTTCTAATGTTTGACAGCTATAGGTTCCCTCCTGCCTTTTAAAGTGCTAGTAAGTTTTCTTGTGCTTGAAAGGCTTGACTGGGGGGGGGGGGTTCCACCTTCAGAGAGATTTTCAAAAAATTTCACAAGGAAGGGAAGAGTTCTTTTATTTATGTATACATTTATTTACTAATTATACATTAAATGCTGTCATGGCTTGCAGTCAGAGCCATTTTGCAATGCAATGCATCATAGATGGAAAAACAATGGATGTACTGAAAAGAGTTGGGGGAGAAATGACTTCCCATAGTAACAAAGAAAGTACTGTTTGAATAGCGGAAAAATGTACTGTTTCTGTTTAGGAAATAAAATTTGGGAGGAGATTTCTCCACATGTGATTGATGTTTGTTTATGCTTCAAAAATTGTTTAAAAGATGTTAAAAATATTTTAGAAGGTTTTTTTGGGGTAAGGAATTCCCTTGTGACGTCTTCCCCTTTACAGACACCTACATGCCTGTCAAGGCTGTCAAGAAAAACTGGAGCTGTATTTATATTATATAGTTAATTGCGTCTCATTCTGTGTTAGTTAAAAGCACTTTCTCCTTGTTGTGTAGATTACCTGGGAAAGGGGTTTCAATAGCATAGTCAAATTTACCTTTGTAAGATTGGGGTGAATCATTCTTGAACTTTTGTAAAACTGAATCAGTGGCAATGACTTCTAACCTCTGCCCGTCACCATAAGCACTGAGACTAAATTTAATATAGAGACCAGACTGAAAGTTGTTAACTTCCTGTGACTGACATAAATCAGCAAGTCAACTACTAAATCAATCATCTAATTACAGACAGTTCTATCACGTCTTTCCCCATTTCTGCACCAATCTCAATGAAGCAGGTGCTAAGCATACATAAAAGCATATGCCAGAATCCAAGATTGCCTATTTAGTTACATCTGCATAACTAAGTAGCAACTCCTCGCCCAACACCACCAGCACCACCCAGTGCACCTTAAGAGCCAGCTGCCAGATTGGGCAAAGTAGGTCCCTTCAGCTACCAGCTTGCGCACAAAGAAGATGAGGTTTCCACCCACTCCCACCAATGACCAGGCCTGTGACAAAGACTTGCAACAAGGGTTGCAAGCATTCTGATTGTCACAGGCTCATCTTGCTGGTGTGAAGAGGTGGAAACATCCTCATCCTCCTCTCCAAATGGAAGCTAACTGGATCTCCTTCACCCAATCTAGTGGCTATTTCTTAAGGTAGACTAGGATGGCATTTACATAGGTTTCCAATAAGACTACATAGGCCATTTCTGCACTACACTGTTATAGTGCTGTTGTTCCACTTTCAGCATCCTGTGGAATTCTGAGGTTTGCGGTTGAGGGAGAGCATTTAGAATTCTCAGCCAGAGAGCTCTTTAATAAACTACAAACCTCAGAATTCCACAGGATGTTGAAAGTGAAATAATAGCATTATAACAGTGTAGGGCGAAAATGGCCTACGTGGTTTTACATTTACAGTTACAGATCTGTAACTCTAGGTTACAAATCTGTAAGTGCAATGCTGAATACCAGTTGTAGATATTTTGATGCCTGAGGCAAAAATCAAGATAAGATCCTTGCTGTTCTGTTCTTGTAATGGCAGTGGAATCTTATTTCCACACTGGCAACGGAATATTTTCCCCCATACCTGAAGGCTCTAGACTAGCTTAGATGTGTAGAGGAGGTGGTGGAGCAACAGCTCCAACAACATGCAGTCAATTCCTGTTCCCTCCAGTGCCTGCTGCATAAGGCATATACTTCTCTACCATCCACTCAGTAGAACAGGACCTATTGTAGCATTTCCAAAATGTTGTTTCTTTCATCATAAACTGCAGGTCAAGCAGCACAGTGGCACGATATGTTGTTAACTTTGAAAGGGATGAAAGTGAAGTGAAAGGCCTTGCAGATGACATCTCCAACAAAGTTGAAAATGAAAAAGTACCTCTTAGTAGCGAGGGGGAGATACCTGCAGTCAGACCAAAAGTGACAGACCTTCAGCAGATGGTTGCCATGGCGCTACAAGAAGATAAGTCATTATCCATGGACCTTGGGACGCTTCAATTTACCGATGGTCAGTTGGTCACAATTTGACCTTTGTGAACAAGGGGCTCTAAACATAGAACATGATTAAGCTACCTTTCAGTATTAAGTTACCTTTCAGTATCTCACCAAATCCTCCAGCCCAAACAACATAGCTATTGGTGGCCAAACTGGCTTGGGGATTCAGGGAACTGAATTCAAAAAAATAACTTTCTACTAATATGCAGTTTCCATGCCCTCTGGGGTCCCACAGGCTC
Source organism: Iguana delicatissima (assembly GCA_948472985.1). Taxonomy (NCBI): domain Eukaryota; kingdom Metazoa; phylum Chordata; class Lepidosauria; order Squamata; family Iguanidae; genus Iguana; species Iguana delicatissima. The sequence continues at coordinate 440,579 of CAOKZL010000548.1, read as the reverse complement.
AACAAAAGAATTGGATAATCACATGGCTCAGCTGTCTTGGCTATGCATACAAAGAGACTAGGACTAATGGCTAGAGTCAAGGATATCATGTTTGCCAGCATACAAGACACACTTTTTCCCCCAAAAAATAGCCTTTGAAAATGGGGTACATCTTATACACCAGGTGCATCATTGTGAACCCTCCTTTTGCCCACCCTCCCTCTCCTTGCCAAGGCAAAATGCATAGAAAAGGGAGGGAGGGTGAAAGAAGCACTTGCACAAGCATTCTCCCACCCCTCCCTTTCATTTTTGCCTCCATGCGGAGATTCCCCACCAAGGCAAAATGCATAGGAAAAGGAGGGGGTGAAAGGAATGCTCATGCGAAGCTTCCCCCACCCCCACCCCTTCCTTCTGGTTTGCCTCAGTGGGGAGAATTCCCCACCAAAGCAAAATGCATAGGAAAGGGAGGAGGCAAAAGGAATGCTCGCACAAGCACTTCTTTTGCTCTCTCTTCCCTTCCCCACGAAGTCAAAATAGAAAGGAAGGGGGGAAAGTCTCACACAAGTGCTCCTTTCACCCCCTGTCTTTTCTATGCATTTTGCCTTGGTGAGGTACTAAAAAATTTTTTTCTGAAAAATACTCCTTGGAAAATGAGGTGCATCTTATATGCTGGTGCATCTAATTTGCTGGCCAATATAGTATTTTCCCCCTTCAGAAAATATCTGAGTTTTTTGTTTGTCTCACCCCACCTATTCATCTTCCAAAAGGGGGAAGGTCATTTCATAGGCTTTTTTCCCAAATACTCTTCAGTGTGATATTTCCCCTTCATCCAACAGTGCCCCAGATTGACACCAATGCTAGTGCACTGTGGAGAATGGTAAATGGAGTCCAGGGGCTTTTTTACAAATTATAGCATTGTGATTCAACTTTAACATCTATAGTTCTATGCTATGGAATCCTGAGATTTGCAGTTTAGAGAACAGTGTTAAGAATTCTTATTCAGGCACTTCTGGTGCCTCACCAAACCACAAACCCCAGGTTTCCATAGGATGCAGTCATGGTAGTTAAAACTGAATCATAGCACTATAATTGTACAGTGTGAAAGGGTTTCAGGTTACCAACACCTTTGAAGAAAGAGAAGGTAGCAGATGAGGGAGTGCTGGCCCATTAGCAACTGCCCATCAATACCATTGGGCCTCCCTTGGGTGTCTTCATGACCTCACTGTATTCTCAGTTCTATGAAAGTACCTCTTAAGGCACAATGAATATCTCAAAAATCAGGTAGAGATTATTTGCCTTCCACCTTACAATTGTTTAACCAAGCTCATAGTGTTTTTCAGAGAGGCACCAAAAACTTGTTTCAAAAATTAGTCTGCCAAAGAAGTACAAAAGCACAAAAGCTAGAACTGGCTGGTACTTCCAAATGATTGTATACTCAGTGGCAAACCCAGGCCTGTTGCTGTGTCATGTGCAAAATGAGCCTGCCATGTGAGCTTAAATAGCCCTTTCCAACAAGTTGGCTCACACAGAGAGCCCCGTTTCCTAAACAGTTTCCCTTTAAAAGTTAAATTAATATTGATAGACAATTTTAAAAGTCACCTTATCATAAATGTGTGTCACGTGGCATCACTGAAGTTCACCTCTCATCATCTCATAGAACATCTTCAGCACCTTGGTCAGCAAATGATCCTTTGTGTTTGTCTCCTCCAACAGCAGAGGTTAGGCCATCCAGTGACTCCGACAACATTATTACCGATGCTGTGGCTGGACTTGGATTGGTAAGTAAATGTCATCATACCATTTTCCCCCAAGGTAAGAATTTTATATATGCATATGCATCTCAAGAGCACAATAAAATTATTACAAACAAAAAACTTTGCTGGCAAATTTGATTCACATCCCAGAGATACGGGCTGTGGTCTACAATGTCTTTGAGAAAGGACACAGCTTCTTCTCTTTTATCTATGCTTTTTTCCTGTTTATTTTCCCTCCACATTATTATTGGTGTTCCTACTATTTTTACTACTAATCATTACAATTTTATTCATATATATGCTGTGTGAGGCAGGCTGGGGGTGTGGCTAGCCTGAGTGGCAGGGCAGCCATAACAACAGGTTGCCACATAAGTAAAGTGGCTCTGTATTAGAGAAACCCAGCCCACTGGTGAGAGGGAGGGCTGATATTTGAGAGGAAAAGATCTACATATAAGGCACAGTGACTTAGATTTTAGAGATTCCTTCAGTGAGATTTCGAAAGAAAGAGTTTTAAGTTATAGCTCTTCGGTCAGCCAGGGGAGTTGTCTGAATAAATGTGGTTGTCGTCCCAGAGGTTTAGAGAGAGAGAGGGAGAAACCAAACCATTCTTGAGTTGGGTCAGAGGGTGTGACCTGGACTTAGGAATTAAGCCTTTAAGCAAAGGGGAAGCCAAAGGCCTGTGGGTGTGTGAAAGTTTTGTGCCCATATATTGAGTGAAGCCATAAGAAACTGTTCACATACCTTTTGAAGTCCTGTACTTCTTGGAATTTCTTATGACACCCAATACCTTTTCCTTGTTTGCTATTTTAATAAAGATCACATTATATTTTTATAAATTCTGATTCAGTAGAGTACTTTTCATTAGTTCTAGTCAGTTGTTATTCAGAATGCTACCACAGATCAGTAAATCATTCTGAATAACAACTGAGAGTCTTTACCCTTTATATACTAAAGTATGAAGGAAAGCAGGCTTGACCTCCTCCACATCCTTCGTTTTTCCCAATAATGAGGCTCTAGGTAGTACAGTTTAAAAACATACCAGAAATATTTGTGTGAATATGGTGTGATTTGTTAAAAATATTTATATATATTTAAAAAACAAACAATCTTTAGAGTTAAAACCATTTAAAAGTCATTAAAAACAGAATATAAAATCCAATATTATTATTTTATTCAAAGTAATATTTAAATATCCAAATCAGCATTCTTGTTCTTGTTCTTATTTTATTCAATATTGTGATCTTATTTTGTTTGCATTTTTTAAAAAATGTATATGATGGCCACATACTTCTGTCCTAATGGACCTAAGGGTTTTCACACTCAGTCTCCTGCTGTCTCTCCCTGCTGCCTCCATGGATTCTTTTTTATATATATAAACTTCTGTTTTCTACTGATCAACTTGCACATTTTATTAGGTTGAGGCAGAGCTTGAGAGTTCATCTATTCTAGTCTTAAAAAACAGAAAAGGGAAAGGGAGAACTGCCAGGTTTTTCTTCGTTATCTCACAACTTCACAATTTTGTGAACCTGTTGCCCATTCCGAAAGTTGTGATCCCTGCCACATTATAGAATTATTTCACTCTGATTCTACTTTAACTGTCATGGTTCCATTCTATAGAATCCTGAAACTTGGAGTTTAGTGGGAGGAGCATTTAGAATTGTTAGCCAGAGAGCTCCTCTAGTGCCTCACCAGACTATAAACCCCAGAATTCCACAGACTGCAACCATAGCAGTTAAAGTTGAATCATAATGCAACAATTTTGTAACGTGAAAGGTCTTTGTTTTACAGCAGCAGAATATATAAAAAACAGAGCCTTAAAGAAATTATTAACTATGCTGGCTGGAAGTTTCAAAGTTATAGACCAAAAACATAACTTTTTGAAGCTCTTATAGAACTCTAGAGCAAAGTATACCTTGATAAGTATACCATATTGTTTTTTAGAGGATATACATATTACCTGTACATGTAAAGCAGAGGCTGGAATCATATAGTTCTCAAGATGCTGTAGAACTGTAAGTTCCATCTTCCCTTCACAGCATAGCCAATAGCAAGCCTAGCCAATGGCAAAGAATGGTAAAAGTTGTAGTTCAAAAAATATTTGGAAGGCTATATGATTTTCACTCTAATTTAAAGCATCTTAGGCGCTTTCCGCACGACGTCGCTGTTGCATTTTTGCCACAGGATGGCAGCAGTCAGCAGATCACACTTCCGCATGACATTGTCGCCATCCCACTGCCATCTTTTTGTGGAGTGTCGCACTTGCGCAGTTTTTGCAAAACGGAAAAATCCACACAGTGCTCCTGTCACTTCTGGCCATGTGGAAGATGCGGAAGCGCATTGGCAACGCTTCCTTCCATAGCGCAGCAATGGAAAAAGCCTGGCTGTGCTGTGGAAGGAAGACATGGCGCCATTGCATTCTCTTCTGCGTGGTCCGAACAGGTGCAGAGGGGAGCATTGCTGACGTGCTCCCTTCTGGACCCGGGACTGCAGCGAGATGAAGAGGAAGAGCTTCGTCATGCGGAAATGGCCTTAGTCTTAAGAGAATGTTTGTTGGTTCTCTTGTTTCTGGAACAGTGAAGTTAATATTAGCTGCTACTCTCTACTCTCTACTCTTTACCTCTTTCGTCTATTTTTTTTCTTTCTGGTAGACATCTGATGTACCAGTGGTTTATGCAAGTCCAGCAACAGTCACAGAATCTTTTAATGAGCTTGAGGATACAAACCTCATTATAGATTATTCAGTGCCCACAGTGCCTTTCAATGCCTTCGATGGTACTGGGGTCTCTCCTATCAGACCAGGAGATCTTGAGGCACCTCCTCCCGCAGACCAATCAGCCAGCAATGAGTTAATCCCAGAATATTCAGAGATGCCAACTGAACAGTCACTCACTTCTGCAACATTTACTGCTGGTATCTTTCAGGAAGTTAGTGATCAGAAGAGCGAAGATGAGCGGATGCAAGACCAGATCTCTAGCATAGACTCACAGATCGTCCCTGGGGAAGGTAAGCTGTCATGTACTTTGCTGAGCAAGAGACTGCTCAGTTATTATGAAGCCAGAAGCCAGAAAGCAGGTGCTATCTATACATCTAGAATGTGAAGTTACTTTCACAAGTATAAAGTGTCTTCCAGTCATTTTTACTGAATTGTGCTAATAATAATGTTTGGTCTATATATTCCATGTTTCAAACATTCCAGAGCCTTGACACAAAATGATCTCATTAAAAGTTGCAACATCCTGAAAAGGGGAGCAAATATCATTTTCATCATATTACAAATGAAGTGTACATGTGTGTCCACATGCTTATGTATCACTTGTGCACAACCAGTTCAGTTGAATTCTGAATAAGGAAGTTACAGAGGTACACAGAGGTTGCGCAACACAGCCTCATTAGTGAACTGTGGCCATTTCTGCACCTGACCAGGTCCTGCCGATGTCCCATTGCAATCGCAGCAGCACCTTTGCTGGAAAGGAAGTGCAATGGGAACAGTTCCCTCCACACCTGGCCAGCTCCCTGCAGAAGGTAGTGCGAGCAACACACTCCTTCCTTCTGCAGCACAGCCAGCCTCTTTCCCATGCTATGGTGGGGAAGGAACTACATGATCACGCTTCCTCCCCTTCTGCATGGCTGGGGTTAATGGGAGCATCACACAATCACAGGCACTAAATAGATTTTTTCCATTAAGTGAATATTCCGCAATCACTATGCATGGGGAGTGATGGCTGCAGGACGGTGACGACGTTGTGTAAAAGCACAACCTGCAGACTGCTGCCATCATATCCCCATCACTGCAACCAAATTCACTGCGACCAAATTCACAATTGAATGTGACACTGCAACTAAATTTACAATTGAATGTGGATGCATGTGTATGTGCAGTGCAAATCCATGAAAAGGGGCACTTCACACAGAATTCTGCTTCCACAATCCCGTACTGAGTATGGCCTTCTAGATGAGACAAAAATGATCAATTGCTTCCCTAGGAAATTTACACATGCATATATTTCTGTTCATTTTCTTGCTCAACATTTGTGAAATAACTGGGTGAGGGATCAAGAGTTGTTTACTGTTGTTTGATTGGTCTCACTGATGTTTTCTTTTGTTAATTTCCTTTTGTCTTGTTGAATAGACTAGCTTAATCTTCTGCTTGCCTCTCTTGCTAATTTGAGTGTTTAACAAATCTCTGTGTTTTTTCAAACTTGCCTCCAGCTGTTGTTACTTAGGTTTTAGGTGGAAGGCAGATAGTCTGAGTCACCACAGAGCATTATCTGGGGCCAGTTTGAGATGAGAGAAGATCCCAGGATTTCTATTTGCCTTCACTGCAGGCAGAAAATGAGTCAGGCTAAAGCAGCTTCCTATGTCAGCAGTTTGCTGCAGCACCTTAAGATGCAGCACCAAACAAGCTTACTCAGGGCAGAGGCAGAAGAAAAGTCCCAGCTTCAGACAGTAGGGGAAAGATACATAGAGCAGGGACAAAATGTGATGGTAGCACCAGTACTTCTTTGTCTCTCCTTCCCCAGGTTGCTTAGGCAGGGAACTCTGGAAGAGATATAGATATGGGAATTATGGGTTCATGAGAAAGACGTTTCCAACACCACCCCAGATCACTAAATACCTTAAAGGGGATGTATGGGAATTTCACCAGTAAAACACCATTTCGTCACACACAAACCCTACTTCCCTATGCTGCTTCACTGAATTTCACTGGTTGCTTTGCAGGTAAAATAAAGCCCTCTCTTCAAATATGCAGTCATTTTATTATAATTGTGAATATTACTATATAACTAACATTAATCTTAGGTAAAAATGCAACAGACATAGCTGACAGATAGCACAAGGGGATAGTCTCAGGATGAAAGTAGCATGAATTGCCAAGATTGAGAAGTCAAGAGCAGCTGGGGGGGTCCCCAAAAACAGTAAACTTTGCATTGCCTAACAGAAAAAACCCTGGAGCTACCTTCCTCAAACTGGGCTGATTTATCTCCTCTATAGAGTATACCTTGTCTTCAAATGGTATGTGAATGTGTAAAAAAAAAAGTGACATTTGGTTTCATGATGCAAGTCAACATGATGCAAGACTGACAGCCTGGATCTTCAATTTTGAATCCAGATTTGGCACCTGGATCAATACAGACCAAATTGGGCCCAAATCTAAACCATTGAACCAAGATCCAAACTAAGGAGACTTAAGTGCAGTCCCAATGCCCAGCCCCATATCCATGTGAAGGAGGTAGATAACTGAGTGGGGACATCAGGTCTTTACCCAAGTTGCCTAATTTAGGCTCATAAATGAATTAATGTCTAAAATGGAGATGCCATTGTGTCATAACATCTATCTAGATTGGCTTTGAGATTAAGACAATCATAAAACTTCTGACTATTATTATGCACATGTACAGTTTCTGGAATTGCAATCTAAATACCCAGAAATGTTAAGATAGTGGCAAAAAGAGAGACAGGAATGTGTTTAGGGATTTTGCTAGAAATAGGGAATTTCTTGCATCCTTTTGGCAAATGGTTTCTGTGACAAATTGGTGTACTATGGAAGTAAGCATCTGTCTATAGGTAGTTTGCTTGTTTTTGAGGGTTGGAGAAAAAGAACTCATCTGTTCAATACCGGCTCTTGGTTTGCATAAATGTTTGGCATGGATCCAACCCCCTCTGCCCCCATTAAGGCAAGTAACAGGGAGGCCCAACATCTTGTAAGAGTTTTTCTGCAGATAAGCAAGTGTGTGAGAACTCCCCCCACTCACCTGGAGAGGAAGGGGAGGTATCAGTAATGCCAGCAGTGTGAATGGCTGAAACAGAGGACCTTTCCGCAACTTACCTTTTCTTGGCACTGGGATGTGGGGATCACGCGAGCAGCCTCTTGAGAGAGGCTGTCGCGTCTCTGCTGCTTTTGCTCTGCAGCTGCTGCCTGCCAGCCAGCAGGCAGAATAAAGGCTCCGCCTCTTCCTTCCACAGCACAGCCGGGCATTTTCCCAGGCTGCACTGGGAGAGGAAGCGCGAGTGCCGTGGCTCCGGAGGCTCTGCACGCATGGTAAGTGGGCGCGGGAACCTGGAGCGATGCACGATCATGCACCATTTTTGGCTACAAGCCAAAAATGAAATAATGCACAATCGGCACCAGCTGGCCCCGGCAGCATCGTGCAATTGCAAGGATGTCATCTGGAATGCTCCTTGCAATCGTGTGACGCTCTGGAGGCCCTTTCGCATGGCAAATGCCATGTGAAAAGGGCCAGAGTCTCACATCTGAGGAAGAACAGGGGGTGGTGGAAAGGAGGTGGTGCTAGTTCATTGGCAACTACACACCCATGCCACTGGGCCTACCTGGAGTATTTTATTTTGATGATCTCACAGTGTTCTCTGGTCTGTGAAAATGTATGTGTGGGAAGATTCATTTTCCCAACAGTTAAAGCTAGCTCCATGGTCAGTTATAGATTTGAGTTTGAGGACATCTCCTTATCTGAACATTAAAGCGGGGAAACCACAGATGGCATTGAAATTCTGCTCCCTAAGCCCAGAATTTATTTTGCTGCTGAATAGTTCATGAGCTTATTTATGGATCATGCTGGAAAGAGTTGCAGTTGCAGATGTACGTGAACTTTTATCATTCTTTTATCTGTTTTTTCTGAACTTTTATCATTCTGGAAAGGTATGTATAAATGTGTGTTTGATAAGGCCCCCTGAATGGCCTTTGCATGCTTATCTTAATCTACCCCACCTCAGATATTGTCCATGATGTCTGTCTCTTATGGGTATTCTGAAACAATGAGTCCAGATTAGTCTGTCTAAGCTGTGCTGTAGAATTTTTCCAGATTGAAAAATCCTGTATGCCAGCCTTTCTTCTTTTGCATAGTTATGTTAGGGCTTATATAACCTAAAGGTAATAGGTTGTGTCTGATCTTGGAAGCTAAGCAGAGACAGCCCTGATTAGTACTTGGATGGTAGACCACCGATGAATACCAGGTGCTCTGGCCTATATTTCAGAGGAACGAACTGGCAAAACTACCTCTGACTATTCCTCGCCTAAGAAACTCCTGTGAAATTCATGGGGTTGCCATAAATCTTGAGAGCATGTGCATACACATATACTTGTGTTCCTATACATTTAATTCCCTTGTTCTCAGTCTTTCCCTATTCATCATAGCGTACCTCTGCATAGATAAAGTGCAGTCTGCACTGGGATTCTGTCAGTTCTCAAGATTGAAGATTAGGGTGTCCACTTTTAGAGAAGTAAGAAATGCTGATGGAGAGACAATGTGTTTTCATAGAAGTATGAAATGTCCCAATGTACAGATGGAAATGTGGCAATACATTGCACCAAAAGAAAAACCAAATTGCCTACAAGGGCACCATCCTTGGCCTTCTGTTGGTTACTTGTCAGGAGCCCAAGGTGAGCACAGTCTCTTTCAGAATAAGGTTTATAGCGGGGAAAGTAGAAAACTCGCTTTTCTAGAAATACCAATTGTTCATGCAAGAGAAACAGAGCCCAGGTGCACTTTGTTAGGGTTTGTGTGACAAAGACTCTGACAGCGAGCGATGAAATGGAAGTTACACATTCTGGGAGTAGGAAGGAATCAGCCATAACTGATTTCACTGACAACAGAGTGACAGCCAGTCCCAATCTGGCTTTGTCTGGGTACATTAGCTGCATTTCCCTTATCTGACTTTCTGGTTTGGCAATGCATCAGGTAACAGGGCTCCATCAAACTCTCTCTGCTCCCTGCCAGATGTTTCCTCTGTCTGAGTACAGGCAGATGATAAGAAGCAGCTAAAATTGCATCCCTGTATGTTAAGTACCTTTGAAAATAATAAGAATGAATTATCATTAGAAACCTTACATTGTGGACAAGAGATCACTAGCCACTCCTGTAGTTTATCCCTTCCATATATTTGACACTGACCCAGAACATGCATACTGACCACATTTTGTATTAGCTTTGTTCTGGTTATTATAAACTTCTGAATTTATAGCCAACAGCACATAGCAATCTGTTTAGCCCGGATATCATTATAAGGATTGAAGGAGCATAGTCCAAATGGCAGAATGTTCCATGTTTTTCCACCCTACTGACAGGGGTGGCCCTTGATGTGAATACTGTCAAGACCCTTTCTGCCATGCTGTCTATTCTTACTTTGACAATTTCACTCTTCAGTGTGGCCTTTTCAAACAAAAGGAATCTGCATTTCTGGCAAACACTGTGGCCTCCAAGTTCTACAGATAAGAAGGATTCATCTGCATAAACTGATAGTTACTGGAATATTAAGAGCTGTTCAAATAATGGATATTTATCAGTAATAATTTGATTTTTCAAGCCATTCAATCCAGTTTATTCATGCAAAGGGCTTCATCTCTCACCACCCTGAAAATGCTGAGCAGATCAAAACAAATATTATTCTCTTATGAACAACATGGACATCGCCTGTGGATAAAGGCAGCCTTCATTTCTATCTCATTAATCTGTAGACATAGTCACAAATTTGCCTCATGTTCCAGATTGCTGGGTTTTAGTCATTTCCTTTGTTTTGTTTCAAGGAGACTGGCAGATTTTAATGTTTTGGGCTTTTTAACCAAAGAAGCAAAAGTGAGTTATTTTTCAAATATGACTTAACTATTTTTCTCTGTCTAGTTTTGAGATTACTTTGTGGCTTTCATTGACAGTAGGGTGGGAAATAGAGAGCCACCATGAGATACTGGTTTTTGCGTTGGACTTTGGCTCTGAAGACCAGGGTTTGATTCCCCACTTGGCCTTGGAAACCCACTGGATGACCTTGGGTGCATCATACACTCTCAGTGTCCAGAAAACCCTGTGATAGGTACACCTTAGGCTTTTCTAAGGGTTTCGAGAAATAATTTGAAGGCACACAACAACAGCGACAATGATAAATGTAATACCCCTACATGAATTTAAAAGTTTGACTCATAGATCTCATACGACATTTTCGTCTGAAAAGAAGCCATTTCCTTTACCTACAGCAAGTAATGGTGCCTGGCATCCAATTACTAAGTTATGATGTCATAAACTGCACATGTGACATTGCTACTCACTTTTTTCGGTCATTGCATAGGTTGGAATTCCAAAAGCCCCCAGCTACCTTGTAAGCCATGCACCTCTCCCAAACATATCCACTTCTAGGATGTTAGAGCATGAGGGGATCAATGGTGAGGAATCCAGCTTTTTCCTATATCTGGACATATTGCAAGGATGTCACCTGCAGGGATGTCCCAAGGAGCCCTGGGGAGTCCCTGCCAGTGATTTTCATCCTAAAGGAAAATAGCTGGATGCACCTCTGTTGATCCCCTTACTTTCTGACAACCAGGAAACAGCCATGTAAGGGGAGGGCTGCACAGCTTACAAGGTGGGTTTTGTAGCCAGCATCAGGAGATCTAACTAGAGAGACATAGTTATGTGAGACACATACATTTCCCAGTGGATTTCAGCCATTGCCTATGTTCTTCTTAGACTGAATTCTGCAACTGCTGTAACAAAGAAACTACCACAGGTCATCTGCTTGGCTATGGCATCAGAGAAACAGGAAATGTAATTGGTTTGGTACACTGATATATCATTGAACTCGTACTAAAAGTATCAGCCTTGATTCCTAGCAGAGCAGATTCAACTTAGCTCTTTTCCTCATTTTTCCAATGTTAAGTTCTTTTCACATCATTCCACATCAATGAAAATCTATACACACATTTCTCAAAATGCACACATTTTTGTACAAATATTGTTCAATTTTGCAAACAGTTTTACCTTGTATAATGCATTTTTAAAATATATATACATATTTAAAAGTATACACATCTTATCTCAATTGTTGATTGAAGAATTGTGTCACAAAATTCTGAGAAGGCTAACTGCATCCCACTTTTGCACATTGATTGGGTGAAAGCGAGTTTGGTGACTTATTGTTGAAATGTGAATCAAACATTATCTTCCATTCACAATCATTACTAGGGTGTCAGATTCCTGCCTTGTGTGTCTCTCACCATTTGCTTTGTATGTATAATCGCAGAAGGAACGTTTCACACTGGGCACCACTGTGTGCACACCTGCCAAGATAAAACAGTTCAAGGCTAAAGCATCTGTGAGAGTAAGATTCACCCTGAGATGGTGTTTAATAGCCTGAAATCTGACATTTGAAAAGTTTTTTTGAATGAACAAGTCATACCAGATTAGAACTATGTTTCATTATCATTTCTTTTCCTTTTTTGTAAATTCTCTTTGATCACATGCTGACAAAGTCGTTGTGAATATTTTGATCAAAAGTTCTGCAAACTATTCTCTGTCTGTCAGAGTCATTTGCTGGTACCAATAATCACTGCTTTGAAAACTGAAACAAGTTACATCCACCTATGTACCTTTTACAAGAATTGTACCGTGTATTGATGGATATCAGGTCTGACATCAAAGCTGGTGGATCTCAAAGAACTTTATCAAGTACTGGTGGATTATCAATTTGATGTCAAATTTGGTAGATGCAATCTGCTTTTACAGACTGTATCCATGTGTGCATATACATGTTGCTTCAAGGCTAGAATTCTTTTCAGGTCTAGTGGCTCTCTTTCAGACTACACAATTATAGGACAATGATTCCATTTTAACAGTCATGTCTCTATTCTGTTAGTCCAGATGACTGAAGAGAAACAGGCTTTAAAACTTGACTAATATGACTGGTGTTGTTTTCACTCTCTAGTTCTCTTTTTGCTTTTTTGCTTTTTTAAAAGAATCTTAAGATTATTCCTTTATGAAATTCTGGAGCACTTTGTGCTTTCTTAGTTCTAGTCATTGCACTGTCTAATAAATACTGGTACCACAGGGCTTTGTTTCTGAGTATTAAATTAGCCTATGAAAGGATTTGTCATAATGTCTGATCTGTCATATGGCACACAGTAGCAGATGAGAACCCCAAGGTTTAAGCATCCTATTTAGGGTTTAATTTAGAATTATTTCTCCACTTACAGAGAACATGCATTGTTGTGTATTGAATCTGTCAGAACCTAATTTTAAGCACTGTAGTACAGTACACGTAAACATTCTCTCACACACACTGCATGCACATACAAAGTGATTTTAATTCTTTACCCCATTGTGCAAAAAAAAAAAAAAAGTTAAAATGTGAATAACATTTCAGCTAGACAACAGTTGCCCTTTCTTTATCTTTTCTAAATATCATGTGTGCCTACTTATGACCTATTTCATTTTGACACTGTTAAGTATGCTGAGAATCATTCACCTTGAGTTTGATCCTTGTTTTAAGATGTCGCTCAGCTGTCTGAGTCTAAGCTGCCCTGCAAACTCTGTAACATTAAAGCAGCTAAGCCAATGGCATCCGAATAGACTAAGAATCCCATAGAACTGTTGAAACTGTGCTTGCAAAAAATATGGCTGTATCATTGCCTTGGTGGGTTAAGAACAGCTGCTAGGGGATGGGAATGGAAATGGAAAACCATCAGAAGGGATCATATTCAGATACCTTCTTGTCTTCTATTATTCTTGTTGTTGTGCTCCTTAAAGTCGTTTCAGATTTATGGTGACCCTAAGGCAAACCTATCATGGGATTTTCTGGAGGTGAGAGTGTGTGATACACCCAAGGGCACACAGTGATTTTCCATGGCTGAGTGGGGAATGAAACCTTGGTCTTCAAAGCTGGAGTCCAATGCTCAAACCACTGAACCATGCTGGCTCTTGATACTGATATCCAATTGGATTTAGTAGCCTAGAAAATGTTGAGACAAAGTATTGACATCATCTGCAGACTGCCGCAAAAAAGAAGTGGCTGAGTTTGGCTTTTCACACCCAGATGCTTAATGCTTGAGTTAGTTTAATCTTGTCTTATTAAATTTTCATGCAGTCTTACTGATCATGTTCTTTGCGGGTGTGTAGAAGATTGGATATGGGCACACTGCATATTGATTTCTTATGTTATCCTAAAAGTGTCAGTTGAAAAACCTCAAATTCAGCCACAAACCACTCAGTCAACTTCAGGCAAGACGTTTTTCTTGGCCTCAGTGCTTGTGGCACTCTGTCTGTTTATTAGTGTTGTATTATTATTTGTTATTGTGTGCCTTCAAGTCATCCCTGACTTATGATGACCCTCTTGTGGGGTTTTCTTAGCAGGTTTTTTACAGAAGGGGCTTGCCTTCCTCTGAGGCTGAGAGAGTGTGACTTGTGCAAGGCCACCCAGTGGCTTTCCCTGATTAAGCAGGAATTGGAATGGAAATCCTAAGGCAACCCTATCATGGCTTCTTCTTGGCAAGGTGTGTCCAAAGGAATTTTGCCATTGCCTTCCTCTGAGACTTGAGAAAGTGTGACTTTGCCCAAGACCACTCAGGTCTCCCAGAGTCCTAGTCCACCAGTTCAAACCACTACACCACACCAGCTCTGTCTGTGCCTAAGTAGACATGGCATTAACTTCATAGATATAGTTCATGTACTAAGTTTTGGGGGGGGGGTTAATGTATAAATAGCACTCTCAAGACTGTTGGGTGGGAGATGTCAACAAAAAACACCTCTTGCAAGCTTCCGTTGTGTTTCACTGTGCAATGACTCAGAATCCTTATCCTGCCCCCTTTGGGAGAAGCAACTCCTCAGATCTAGGCAGAGATTTGCCAATGGAAGCATACTTTGACACAGTTCTTCCATCAGGGCTCCAGTGACCATCCTCTCCACTTCTCAAGAGGTTATATTGGCTGAGGACTCCTTTTCCAAAGCCACCACTGTGCCCCAGTTGTCATCATGCTATTGTAGAAAAAGGATTTTAAAAAAAGAAGAAGAAGAAGCATATCCTGATATAAAGGCAGTTGGAGCCCAAGTCCTAATTAAGGCTTAGTCTGCGTCTTCATGTGGTATAAGCTGTGCTTTAGCTGCCCTACCTCACTTGGAGCTCTCCATGGTGCTGTGCTGACCTAGCTTTGTTAATTGGCATGTGAGCCTAAACTTGACTGACTTCCCTTCTAGAATACATTGTTGGTTGTTTCCATGAGACATAGGAGCATCCTTGATTGGGCCAAAGCAGAACTTGAGACCTAAAATGAACCAGACTAGTGCAAATGGAGGCTTCCTTTGAAATGCAAATAGATGCTCCAGAGAGGAGGAGGACTGTTGCTAGGACTGTTGACACAGAGGGAGAGAGAGAGAGAGGGAGAGAGAGATTGATTCTCTCTTCTCATTCTCTGCCTCAGGTGCCGTATTGATTGCTGTTCTTATTACTTTTAGGGACCCAAAGCCATCACTAGGTGGTTGTATTAATGCAGCTAATAATATGACTACTCTGAAGCTTAGTCTATTTTTAATTTAATGGATTCTGTAGCTTATTGTACACAATTTTGATTAAGTATTCCTGAAAAAAATGATTTAGATTTTATAAATAAAAGCCACAGTCCTATATGTCTTACCTGGGAGTAAGTCCCACTGAGTGCAGTAGGACTAGCTTCTGAATAGACATGCATAGGATTGCACTGAATACAGAGGGCAAGGTAGGGCACATTGATAATCTGTTAATCAGGGGTGAACAACTTTTAAAGGGCCGTCCCTCTTCCATTCCTGGAACTGCTGCAGACTGAAGTGGGAAAGAACTGCAGGCTGAAAAGTCACTTTTAATTTTCTTTTTTAAAGGTATATTTTTCAGTTAAACCATGCTGGGGGGTGCTTTGATTAGAAGAGAATCATGCCCCCTGAGGGCTCCTAGGGACACAATTCTTTTCTCTCTCTCTGCAAAGCATTGAGAACCTATGAGCCACAGAAATGGTCTTGTGGCTGTATGTTTCCCACCATTGTTGTTGTTGTTGTGTGCCTTCAAGTCTTTTCCAACTTATGGCAACCCTGAGACAAACCTTTCATAGAGTTTTGTGGAGCTGAGAGCGTGTGAAGCCACCAAAGTCACCCAGTGGTTTCCATGCCCAAGCGGGGAATCAAACCCTGGTCTCCAGGATTGTAGGCCAATGCTGAAACCACTACACTATGCTGGCTCTCTGTTTCCCACCCTTCTGTCAATGACAGCTAGAAAGTAAACTCAAAAGAAGGGAGAGGAAAACAGTTAAGGCATGATCGATGAACATAAGAGTCTACTCTCAGTTGTTTAGGATAAATATCAGCCTGGTTGCTTATTTATACTATATGTACATGATTTTCACATTATTTGGCATGCAGAATTCTAATAAAAATAGCATTTACATATTATTGCAAACTCACCTATATATTCTAAATCTCAGGAATTATCCTGCACAATTCCAGTCCCATCCTTGGTTGGATGAGGGCCACAACCCAGCACCAGGTTAAACTTGCTTAGCACTGTTGCTGAAGCTTGCTCCCAGGAAAATGGGTTTAATATGGGAACTTATCCTTGCTGAAATCAATGCAAACATATGCCTGTCTGCTCAGATGAAAGCCTCTATTTCAGTCTAACTCCCAAGAAAGAGGATGTAGGACTTCAGCTTTAACTGTGGTCCATTCCTCATTGTTCTTAACTTGCATATCCTTTTCTATAAAGAACTGGCAGTTGCTTGCACTTTTTTAAAGAATAGCACTTGAGGAGCTATGCAGTTTTTAAAAATGGAGAAAGTTGAATTACATATGGATTAAGGATTTAGTAACAGCAAATGTGACTTTTTTTCATATGACTTCTCCACAGTGACCTGCCATTGCCCTCCTGCCATATTAGCTTGTAATTAGACACATGCTGTGTAGGTGCTCTTACAGAATGCAGAACACTGCTCTTACTTTATAATCCTCTCATTAGGAACCACTAATTCCATAAGCTGCCTAAAATAGTTAAAATACAAGTAAGCAAAAAGATGCTACTTTCACATCTCTGAAGCTCTGGGAAATATGGCTTGCCTCAAAAAATGGCAGTGTGGGATTTTAATCATAGAAAGGAGTTCTTCATTGGGCTCATTGCAAATGCAACATCCATCTTAAAAGGGAATTCATTCCTTCTGTGGTTTTATATATAAATGTGAGTTAAATGAAGTTGACATCTACTGTCTGAAGTGCCTCTGCATTCCAGAGTGGGATGAATATTCACTCATCCTTATGCTTACCCTCTACCTGTCCCCCATTGCTAGATCCCCATTGCTATGTAAAGGGAAGTAAGGATGAAAAGGACATTTGAAAATACTCAAAAAATGGTTAACCCCCACCGCACAAGTTTCTCAAGCACTGGAAAACCTTGATAAGGACAATCTCAGACTAACAAGAATCTTTGCAGTTCAGAGTTTATTCTGCACAAAATTTTCACACTCTGTGTGTATATTTGGGCACATAAAGCAGCACTTTCTTCACATGAAAAAGTGTATTCTGCTGTTTTCTACACCAAAACCATGTGCAAATAGAACACAAAGAAGTCCTGAACTGCAAAGTCTTTGAAAACAGCGCAGGTTTTTGAAGACATCTCCATAGCAAGAGGAAAATTGCTAAAATTATTTGTTGCATCCTTTGGGGAAAGCATTAGTAAAGAATATCCCTAAAGCAAAACAACTTTCACACCCTTGACACTGGCAAAAACCCAATTGTCCCTTTTGTGGACTCTTCAAGATGGCCACTTTGTATTGATCTGCTAGTGACACTCTATGTGAAGTTTAGTTACCCTTTTTTTATATCCCATCTAGTGAGCTGTGAGTTAAATCTCTTCTAGGATTCACGAGAGATAACCTGTGCTGCCAAATACCTGTAGCAGAAATAGAAATTGTATCCATGGTGTTGTTGGACTGCAATTCCCAGAAGCCCCAAGCAACCTACCTAGCCCAAGTGCTAGGAGATTCAGTTCAACATTTGAGCTGCACAGTTCCTCTCTCTGTCCTATAGGCTATTTCTGTAGTTCTATCATGGAGAGATTGCTGGGAAATTGTATTTTGGAACAAGGTCTCTGATCTATATGTGCTGTGTGTCAGATCTTACGAATTTCACCCAGCATCAAGCCCACATATTTTCATTACCCAAACTTCTTGGCACTTGCATTGTGGTGAGGAGAATGTTAGGTTTGTTGAATTACAGTCCTTCAGAATATAAAAATTCCAAAAGAGTTATCCTTTACTGCTTGGCAGAGGTAAAAGGATGCTGTTTATCATGTGTTTGACCATAAAATTTACAAGTGGAAAAATATGTAGCTGGAAAATTACCAGATGTGCAGTGGGAGAAATAGGAAGCAGGAATTAGGTACATGTTATGCACTACAGATGGAGCACTGGGTAGGAAATTTTTAACAGTATGAGCATGCAGAAACCCTTGAGGAAGCTTTAGAGATACACAGAGATTAATATCACACTAAGAGAAAAATAGTGTTTGAGAGGTACCTGTTTTAGTATTGCAAGTTTGATGAAACTGCAGGAGCAGATACACAATTTTGTTACTGAATAAAGGTAGCCTTATAAATGAGCACATATGACATGGTTGCAGTTGTGTGCCTTCAAGTCAACTTTGACTTATGGCAAGCCTATCATGGAGTTTTCCTGGCATTATTCAGAGGAAATTGGCGATTCTCTGAGACTGAGAAGGTGTGACTTGCCCAAGGTAATCCAGTGGGCTTCCATAGCTGAGCAGGCATCTAAACCCTGGTCTCCTAGAGTTCCAGCACTCGAACCATTATACCATGCTGGGTCTCAGTCATGGCATAAAAAATAACAGCTCTTGATTCCTGTCCAGAAATTACCACATATACAGGGTAGAAGCAAGGGCCAGCACATGCTTACCATTCCTTTTTTTCAATTTAGTGCAACTGGGCATTTGTGCATGTAGAAACTCTGCTTTTTAAAAGCCACCACCACCACCCTGCTGGAAAAGTAATAATATCTGTAAGTTAAAAGTTTAATGTGCTTAACTGGCTTTTCTTTTGAGTTTATCTTTAAGAAGGAAGAGTACTTCAAAAGGAGCCAGTGAAATGAAACTCTACTCATAGCAGGAGTACTTGAACATTTATAGTGGATGTAAGAAGAAATAGCTGTGGTTAAATATAAAAATATCCATAATTTTTGTTAAGTTAATTCTTGAGGGAAAGAATGAGGTTGGGGAGAGGTATCAACAACCGTGAAGGAAAACCTCCCTAGATACATGTTTAAAATTGAATAAGGCCCTCAAGGAAAGAGAACATGGCAACTTGGATTAGTGTTTTTATACTACGGGGAGATACAAAAAAAGTCTTACCAGGGGATGCAAAATGAAGATAAATGATTTCTGAGTAAAGATCAAGGAAAACAAGTCCTTTGGAGAATTGTTCAGTGTAGAATTACCATGTAGGAAAGACTGCAGACACACACACACACAACCCTGTGAGTCCTGTCTCAACTGCTTTTCGCATTTGATTTTGCTAGTGGGAAAGATCTAAGTGGAACATCATTGAATGCCCTGCCCCCCAACACCTCAGAACTCTTTTGGTGTGGCTGTCTGACTTCGGAGGTGGGTTTGGAGGGATGGGGGCTGAATAATGTAACTATAGTGAGGAAGCTCTATCACAGCTACACCTGATGATGGAGGATTTCAGCCTACATTTTCATATGAGAGAAACAACTTTTAATGGATGTTCTGGACCAGTCTTAGCTAGATAATCCTTGAAGAAAGAATATTGGTGTTGTTAGCCTGAACAATATTGATAGCTATAACTCAAGCAGACACATTGAATCAATGACTGAATGGTGAGTCACATATATAAATCCAGTTGAGCCAAATAAGATTCAGGTCAATGGATGGTTGTACAGGAGTGATGAATGTAAAGTAAATGGTATTTAAATAAATCAGTAGCATCACAGTAATAGAACAAGTTGCTAACATAAGGGAGAAAGGATGGCAAACACAGGCCAAGATCAAGCCAATGGAGCATAAGGCACTGCCCACATATTTCCATGTCCTCCCCCTTGTGTATGTCTCTTTTTCTTGGGTTGGATGCAACAGGCTGTGCTCTAGCCCTTTTTGTCTCATCCAAAACTTCTTCCTCTCCACAGCTGTCAAGCCCTGGGAAGGGCTGCTCCTACTGCTGCTGCCTCTACTTATTGGCAGGGAAGGAAGAGAGCAGAGAGGCAGGTCAGGTGATGAACAGGTTTGTCTCAGCTCAGAGGGGGAAGGAAATCAGAGTATGCTCACAGTTGGCATGCACCCTCCTTTTCCTTACCTTACCTACATTGTCATCTGAACTGCCTCCCCACTTTCTTTCCTCCTCACTGGTGAGCAGCAGCAGGAGCAGCTGCAACTTCCAAAGCTTGACACCTAGGGGATGAAAGGGTTCAGATGATGCACAGAGTAGCACCTTGTGCTCCATCAAAAAGGAGACATATGCACATATAAACCATGCTTATGTGTTTCCATTTCACTGACAGAATTCCAGCAACATAGTTCTTGGGTAGATAGGGTCCCATTGGGCTGCAGAAAAAATATACAAACTTAAATCTGAATCTGTTTGCAGAATGTATGTTAGCCAGTTTACAGAACATAAATCTAGCAGCTCTGGTACAGAAAATTTGCTCCAGAGGATTTTCTATCCATTCATGGTGTTCTGGGGCAAAAGCAGGGACGACAGATTGCCCCTCCCCCCTCCCCACCTCCATCTACTGATGTTGGATTCTAGTCTTCTGGAAGTCCAGCACTAATATAACTCTTACTCTTGAAACAAAATGTGTATCATTCTATATTCATTAATTGATTAACTAATGATTAATAGCCTTAATCAGTCAGGCTGGTATCTCAAACATACCAATGTAATTGTTGAACATACCCTGACCCCAGTGTGTCTTGTAACCAAACAGTCTTAAATCAAGGATGTATTGGAAAACTTTCAAGGAAATACAGGAATGAAAAATTATTAGGATAGTAGGAGTATATGAAGAGAAAACTAACAAATTGGTGATGAGTGAAGTAGGTGGCATTCAGCTTTATTTTAGTGAAGCTCAAATCAAAGGCACATCATTGCTATTTAATTTGCTGTTCATTGCCATTAATAAAAGATATTATGCTTCTTCAAACCAATAACTTAGGAAATGTGATGATATACGTACATGAACATTCCAAGTAATAAAAGTTTGTAGGAATTAGCAGGACATAACCCTACGCTGGTAGATTGTTCTTGCCAGAAGTATTATCAGCTCTTATCATTCATGCCATGCTTCTAAATTCCCTTCCTGACATCATCATCATTACATTTCTTTCAGAACAGGTAATTTCAGACTGTTGGAGACAAGACACTCTTTCTGTACGTTGCACAATGTTTGTGGCACATTTAGGAGAAAATGTCACAGCATCTAGTTGGATACCAGTGGCCCTGATAACGGTATCAGATAGCCAAAGTGACTGTCTAGAGTTAGTGTTAATTCAAGAGGATAGTTATTATAGAAAGATTATTGGTTATGGAATGAGACCTTAATGGCTATTGAGACTCTCACCTTCTTGTGTTTTATGGAATGGTAAGAAGGACAATACCTGCTGGCCCTAGCTTTGATGTTGTGCATTTTACCACACCACATTCCACATATTAATATCAGAGACCCTCCACACACATAGCTGTAAGTTCAGAGGCTCTCCACTCAGGAATCACAATAACTTGGTCTTCCAGTGATGCATACAGCTAAACGCGGGCATGTTACATACAGCTACACATATAAGCATCTACTATATAAAAGTCAATGTTTGTCTGTGCATTTGTCTGTTTGTCTGCATCAGGCAGGCGAAGACTTCATACAATTGGCTGTGTGAGGTGAGAAGACCTCATATGATTGGCTGGCTTGAAGATTCTGTGGAATCCTGGGCTTTGCAGTTTAGGGAGGGGCCTTTAGAATTCTGAGCCAGAGAACTCTTTGGCCTCAGTAAACTACAAACCCCAGAATTCCAAAGGATGTTGAAAGTGGAATAATAGCACTATAACAGTGTAGTGCAGAAATGGACATAGATGTGGCCCTTTCCACCTCTATGCATGTAGTAAATGCCATTATTATACTAAGGAAAACAGTATTCCAAGTGGTGCCTACTCACATAGTAAGTTTTGCTTGGAAGCCCCATTCCGTATACCTTTTCGAGCTGAAGTAGTGGAGAAGAGGATTACATTGTGGTGTAGTGGAACTCCCTGCCTAAGAATGGGTGCCTCTTTCCCTACTCTTTGTCTTATAGGTGATTGGCTAAGAGAGTTGTTCTCTTGCACCTGGGCACAATGGATCTGGACTGGACACTGACATCTTTATCTGCTGCTGTTGGTGTTTTCTAGCATTCTAATAAGCTGCGGCTGTGGTTGCTTTTTATCTGCATCTTTTGACTCTGTTGCCATTTTAATAATTTGCATTAGCTTTTAACTGGTCAAATTGTGGCTGAGAGGGAAGAAATCTACACATGGAGGGAGAAGAAGTTTACTCCATATTGAGCACCACCATGGAGTGTGTGAAAATAGTGCTGCCAGCAAGGCTGCCCCACCCACAAATCAGACCTCCAGAGTTCCCCAAAAGGGAAGAGTAGAGAAAGAGAAACCATCCTTACTGACACTATTCAGAACCTAGCAAAAGGCTGTTCTCCCAAAATCTGCTCCTGGTTCTTCTGGTTGTCTAATTCAGGCACTGTAGTGCAACCCTTTTCTCTTCCTTTCCCAGTATTAAAAACTTTCTCATTCGAGATCTGTTAGTGAGTGAATTTGTTAACAGCTGGATATCGTTCAGAATTAACTTTGTATCTTTCTCCAGACATAAAGATTGGAGGCCCACTGGAATCTTCAGGTGATGACATTTTCGCAACTTTGAGCACTATGCCCTACTACATTGGTTCCCCAGGTCTTCCTGAAGATGGCATTTTGGGTCCCACAGAACAGATCGTTTTGTTGCCAGCAGTGACTACCAGTGGCCCCTCAGCTGTCATTGACCAGTCTCTTGAAGCAACAAGTTCTGCGTGGGTCCCAGCAACCGACGGCGGATTTGTTATGGGAGTGCAGGACATTGCCACTGAACTGGGCCCAGTCGACATGATGAGCCCAGCAACAGTAGAAGAGGAGGGAAGTGGATACTATGCTATGCCAGAATCCCCAGACATGACCCCGGCTCCTCCCTTGAAATACGTGACTACAAGTTCCATGACAACAGCAGCTCAAGGCAAAGAATTAGTGGTGTTCTTCAGCCTGAGAGTCACCAACATGCACTTCTCTGATGACCTTTTCAATCGGAGTTCTGCAGAATACAAGGCGCTTGAACAGCAGTTCATGCAGCTGGTAAGTTGCTATTTTAGAAAGAAAACCTTCTCACTCTTTCTGTCCTGCCACTGCCCAAGTTTAAACATATAAACACAAACCAAGCACCAAGTCATCTGGGGTGAGGAATGTGCGGCCCTCCAGGTATTGCTGGACTGCAACTGATATAATGCCTCACCATCAGACATACTACCAGAGACTGATGGGAGCTGAAGTCCAAAAACATCTGGAGAGCCATACCTTCTCCATTCCCGCTAAAACTAAAATGATACAGAAGAGCTCTTTTAGAGGAAACGTGGTATTATCTCTTCTTCTCCTTTGCCACTCATGTGCATGCAATTTACTCAAGACTTCACTGATCCTCACCCTCAATGAAGGTGCCTGCAGAATAGCAGCCTCATTTCAATTACCCATGCAAACCAAGGAGATGCAGCTAGAGGCCAAGATCCTGCATTGCAGTTCTACATGGTGCAAGTCTTCTTGAAAGATAGCCACATGCTCCCACAGCCATTATTAGTGACCAGGATAGCATTTGCCCTGCTCAGGAACCATCTGACTGCTCTTCTGCAGCCAAAAGAAAACAGAATCTGTTCTCCTTCTGGATCTTCAGTGATTATACTGAATAATGATTATACTGGAAATACAGGAGGGAGAGTGCTGCACTCTCTCTCTCGCTCTCCCTCTCTTTTCTAGCAATCAGGTGGTTCTCAGGTACACATACCCTGGCCACTCACTCTTTCTTTCTTTCTTTCTTTCTTTCTTTCTTTCTTTCTTTCTTTCTTTCTTTCTTTCTTTCTTTCTTTTATTTGTATCTCACTTTCTATCCCACTTTCTATCACTTTCTATCTATTAGTTTGTATCCCACTCAAAGCAGCTCACATCCAGTTAAGAACAAAGTTCACTAAAGACATATTTAATAAAAAAGTTTTAAAAGCTATAAAAAGTTCCCTTAAAAATGCTAAATTACAAGAGTTAAAAACACATTAAAACATACTAAAAATGTCAGCATAAAATGGCTTCCCTCAAACAGACAGGGGAGGCTATGCCTTCCCTTTCCAGTGGGAGGTCGGTGGGCTTGTGCAAGGAGCTGCAGAATAGCTTTTGGACAACAATGATAAAAGGACATTGTTGATGTTGTTGTTTTTGTTGTGCCTTCAAGTTGTTTCTTACTCATGGTAAACTTATGATGGTGTTTTCTGGGGCTGAGAGTGTGTGAAACATCCAAGGCCACCCAGCAGGGAATGAGATCCTGGTCTCCAGAGTCATAGTCCAACGTTCAAACGATTACACATGTCATCTGCATAAAGTATGTGGTTGTCAGCAACATGATTTTAGCCATGATATTCACAGTATCCTGATCTCACTCCAACTAGTATGTAATCATTCCGGTAGCTTAATATTTTACTCCATCAATGCAGTGAAGAAGTGGATTGAAATCCAAAAAGGCTTGTGATAAAATGAACCGTTTAGTCACAGAGATGCTGCTGGATGCTCTCCCCTCACACCCGCTCCCTCCTTCTTTTTCCTTTTTATGGCTACAGTAAATGTAACATCATGTTCTGTGTTTTATTCATACACTGCTGAGTCAATTAAAACAAAGATCCTTTAAGACCTCAGGGTTAGCACATGATATATATTTGGACATGCCAGTTCTGGGTCTGCACTTTTGATGGACTTCTGTTCTGTAGAGGAGATCACTGTATAAAAAATCCAGTACCACAGAGATCTATCCATGTGTATGTTCACATGCACGCACATGCACAAACACATACACACCTCTTATTTCTTTAAAGATACTACATGACTCCCACCTGCTCCCACCTACCCTTGGACCTAGGTTGGTGTTGGGGGAGCACCATTTGTTGCTTTGCCTCACGCAGCAAAATGTCTTAGGCTGCTCCTGGATTGTTGAGGGGGGGCAGGTTGGCTCCTCTAGAGAAAGGTTCATCTTTCAACTTCCTGACTCCTTCAGAGTCACCTGAGGATGCTGACAAGGTCATTGGCGTATCCCCTCCAGTAGCAGCAGGAATGATCAGTGGAGGCGACAGAGGTTCGGAGAATGCCATGGTTACTGTCTTTGGATCCTGGCTTTCCTTCCTGCATGCCTAAAAGGGAGCTGCTATCCTTTCAATTGTGCTGGTTTTTTGTGCAAGGGGGTGGTCAGACAGTAATGTTATAGAACTCCCACCATAAAAGAACAGCCTGAGAAACACCCAAAGAAATATGTTGCCTCCCCAGCACGCAACCAACCTCTCTGGGCCAGCCCATCAATTTTGTTGGTATTTAAGGCAGAAATGATAAGGCCTCTGGTTTAACTTGTTGCAGAGCATACTTTCTAGAAGACTGTTTTAAAAATATGTCCTGCAGCAATTCCCAGAGGAGGGAATTGCACAGCCCTCTAGATGTTGGACAACTTCCAGCAGTCAACAGGGAGGAATGCTGGGAGCTGTAGTCCAAAAACATATAGAAAGCTACACGGTTCCCACACCTGTTTTGAATAAAGCTTCAATACAGTGTTCCTACATCAATGAAAGGAATGTGCTAGAAAGGGGTGCTGCACCTTCCTCTAGTGTATGTATGTGCCTTCAAGTCACCTATTGACTTATGGTAACCCCCTGAATTTCATATGGTTTTCTTAAGTATGGAGTACTCAGAGGTGGTTTTGCCAGTTCCTTTCTCTGAAATATAGTCTGAAATACAGCCTACAGCACCTGGTATCCCTTGACAGTCTCCCATCCAAGTACTAACCAGGGCTGACCCTGCTTAGCTTAGCTTCCATGATTAGACAGGATCTGACACCTTTAGGCTCTTTAGGCCACCAGTCTTCCTTTAAGATAAACACTGAGCTGGGGGGGGAGGATTGATTCAGCTAAAACTGCAGAAAAGTAAGGCAGGTGGGAGAAGGGTTCAGCCCCCCCCCCTTCTCTAGCATACATTTTGTTAAACTAACACCTCTTCACCTCTTGCTTTGTAGGTGAACATGATAGACATAGGAAAAGAAATATTTTCATGCCCAGAACATCTTCAGCACAGGCAGGGTATAACCAATTACACACAAGTCTTAGAACTGTGTACTGCATTTACAGTTAGTTCTGTGAAAATATGTCTTTGAGTTATCAACAAGCATAGCTGCATGCAGGTTTCTCCCCAGCTTACACTGTCTTATGCAACCACATTCCAATAAAATCATGCTTTTTCAAAGACCCTTGGAAATAACATTAGTTTAAAAGTGAATGTTTTAAATTAAATCAGTTGCTGCAGCACCTCAAATACATATAGACACATCTTGGCTGGTAATCTGTTAGGGACATACACACATGTAAGTTTCTCTTATTGGGAAAAGGTCTTTTTTGGGTGCTGTGTTGGTGGTATTCCTTCCTTGCCTCTGCAATACCTACATCCACTTACTGAAGGGCCTCTGAAGCTTCCCCTCCCCAGCCATGTTCTGTTTCATGAAGAATGGACACAATTGCAGAAGCATTTCACCATAGCCAGATGCAGAATGATCAGTGAGGGTCTGCCAGCACTGTTCATTTCACATTCAACTATGATAACATAGCCACATGTATGTACAACCTTGCTCGTTCCCCATGCAGCTGGGAATGGGCATGGGGAAAGGCTTCAGAGACTGTTCCGTAGGCCAGGAATGATGTTTGGCTCAGCCTAGCATAGATCCACATGTAGATCTGCTACACTACACAGAGCCATAGAGGATTCAAGCCTCTGTTTGTGGAACTGCGTAAGTATCTCTTTCTCTTTGCAAAGCCCACATGAAACTATAGGAAGGATGTCTCACCTACTACTGCAATTTATTTTTACGCATGTTTAAATCCCACTGATTTCTTTTTAAGTGGATTGCATCCCATGAATTGAAGGAAAACTGCGCTCAATCTATTTTAATAGATTATTTTAAAAGATCTTTCTAGAGAGGTTGCTGCTGAACACTTAACTGAGAAACTCAGCCTGGTAACAAATGTAAAACTGGTTAATCAAATCAGTCAGAGTACAGGATGTATGTTCCACAAAATGCGAAGCGTCTGTAAGTGACATGGAGGAAAGAACTTATGATAAAATTGCAGCTTCTTATTTTATTTTTTGTTGCAGCTACTTCCCTACCTACAGTCCAACCTTACAGGATTTAAACAACTGGAAATACTCAGTTTCCGCAATGGAAGTGTGATTGTCAACAGTAAAATGAAGTTTGCCAAGTCAGTGCCATACAACATCACGGAAGCCGTCCACTGTGTGTTGGAAGACTTTTGCGACGCAGCAGCTCAGCGTCTTAACCTTGAAATTGACAGCTACTCACTTGATATTGAGCCAGGTGATGTAAAAGATGGGATGGAGGGGAGGGGAAAACCACATGCACTGCTCTTCTGTAAGCATTTTGTCATGTCACCTGCTCTTTGTAGATGAGGCTCCCATGCTGTCTCTCATTTGTAGACACAGTCCTTAGAACTGCTTCTCACTCTATACAGACCCCTGGATGCCGAGTAATGTACCTATGGATTGCATCCACTGAAAACTGCCCAATTTAAACTGTAGGTTTTAGTCCACAAAAAATCAGGAAGTGGGAAAATGTATTAACAGGCAGGAAAAACAGACATCCCAATGTGCTTTCTAGATAGATTAGGGATGCATGTTGTTACTTAACTTCATTCTTGAACAAAGGAATGAATATTTCCAAAAGTTTAATACCTGGTGCTGGGTGGGATTATAGAGTTTTTGCACATTTTTGCACATTTTTTATTCACACTGGAGAGTTTTGTCATTGGATCCACCCCTAAGTGGTTGTTCTGTGTTCTGTCTGATGCCCAAAGAAAACCATGAGGACCACTGCTAAGAACAGAGACAATGTTTAGTTAACTTGCTTTCTTTCAGGGAAATCTAAAAGCATAAATTTCCTTGGGATGTGAAGAAACCACTGTCACTCCCAGTCTCAGAAAAAGAATTGGTGGTAACAGCCTAACTTTCCTTACTGGCAGTTGATTTTGTACAACATGCTGATGCTGACAGGGACTGCAGCTGGGTTGATATTAAGGAGCATCTGTTCAGTTGGCCAGCCATTCTTTAGAACTGATGCATTAGTTCCCACACCATTGCCTTTCTGAGTTCTCCTCCCTGCTCTGCTTTTTTGGCATTTCACATTTAAAGAACATGACATAATGGGATATTAGCACCCTGCTGTGAAATAAGCACATATTAAATAGAGATCATCTGCTTGACTGGAGTAGGCAACTGAGTGTTCTTAATGGCAGAACACTGACTGCAGCTTAGAAATTAGAAACCAAAGAAGAGGCATAGACCGTGGCAGCCAAGTTATGGGAAATGATAGTTCCTTAAGACACAGGTAAGCAGAATCAAATAGCACATTGACAACTATCCAAAAATGGCGGACCAATTATGTGATGTGAACTATTTAGCTGAGTTGTGATTATAAGAATAGAGGTAGGCGGTTCTTCCTTTAAGACCCTAGGGTTACCTTTTCCTTGAAAGCAAATAAAGCTATATACACATCTCTCATTGTGAACAAAAAATCTCCAACTTCACTCAGATCAAAAGTACTTGAACACCATATTTGGGTTCAGCTGAAGAGCGCTGCTGGAGTATGTTGACATGGAAAAGTTACGACTCTCCATCTATTGCTAACGGGTTGTCTTGACAACAGTCCTCAAAGCTCCTTAAGCTTAACAGCCTACAGTTTAGAGTGTTGATGCTGTGTTGAATGAGACCCACAGGGTCAAGTTTATAAAGGCTTGATTTTTCTACCTGGGATGATGATTGAGATGGAAGCTTTTATGCTACACAAAATACTGCTAGCAAAACCAACCCAAGAGAGGTCAGAATGGGTTGCGTTCCCATGTGACCATTTGGGTGAGATTTAGTAATGCATCCAAGAACCCTAGTGTCTAAGAGGCAAATCCTCCAAGAAGGCATTCTTTCTGATGTGTGCACACAACACAGATACTGAAGAGGGGGAACCCTTCAGATAGTCCATATCAGTACAGAGTGACAGCCTCATGAGCAGTCTCCAACCTTTAGCATCTAGCATCTTTCTCTTTCTGTAGCTAGGCACACATATGCTGGAAGCACAACAGGAGCGGCCAATTAATTAAAAAGCCACAAACAATTTATCTGACATCACTGTTTTTTAAATCGAACGAACAAGACAACATTCACCACTGCTTTAAATTTTGTGCTGCAGAAACATGCAAAACTCAGGTCCCAAAAAATGTACAAAATGTTTCTGATGTGGGATGAGGAGAGAATAACACTGTATTACAGTGAGATTTTTTTTTTCCTTCTGGTATGTTGTCATTTATCATGAGGATGAGTCAGATCAGCATTTACACACACAAACACACTTAAGAGCCTTTGGCATTTATCAAGTAACATTGTATATTACCTGCCATACATAGCTATTGGGCACATTTTTTTTTACCCTTCTATATTGCTGAGCTTCCATTTTTCATCTTTCAGCACTTCCACCCCACTCACTATACCATTTCTGCTCTGTATGCAGCTTTCTCCTGTTTCCATGCATATCCTATTTCAATGGAATGTGGGACGTAGGCAACACAATCCTTGAGAGCAAGCCCTAACTTCTAGGTCAAGCCAAGGTTTATTGCTTAAACAGTTTTTTCCAAAATTACACATCTGAATTTTCAAATAACTAAAAATAAATATTTAAAAAAGGAAACTAGTGGCAAGTAAAAAGAGAAAAACCAAAGTAAACTTAGAATTCCCTCCTATAGGGAGTTTTAATGCTGCATTTCAGGGGACTGGAAATTCTAAGATCCTTCACCCAACTATAAATTCTTGGATTCCATAGGATGAATCTGTGGCAGTTATAACTGCTATAATTGTGCAGTATGGATACATCCTAGGGGAATGTATGTGCTTCCTCTGCAAAGCTGTTCTTCCAGAAGCAGAGGAGCTTTCATCTGACCTAGTACATCATACTGGTATAACAAAAGAGTGCTGAAATCCAAGGCATTGCACAGTTTCTTGCATGAGGCTTTGCAGCATAGAAAGCAGCCCTTCTTCTTTCTGATGTGATCTTGATTTTTGCTCTCTAAGCACCGTTCCTTCCTCTTATTTTTTTTTTCTCCATCCACGGATTACATTCGTCAGTTAGGGGCTCAGAATGGAAGGAGGTCATCCAGATGATCTTTTGCCAGGATTTAACAAGGTTGCTTGATGGAATATAGCCTAAAATACTTTGTAAAATAGCTCAAAGTGGCACTGAACCATTGTGTTACATCATCTTCAAGGTTCGCATTCAATTATAGGGCACTATAACATCTTAATTTTGTTGGAGGGATGTCAAGCTATCATTTAGCGTGTCCTCCAGCTATACCACAAGTGGAGAATGTGACCTCCCATCATCTCTTACCATTGCTGGCAGAGCCAGTAGGGCCTGAAGTCTCACTTCTCCATCTCTGATCTATCTATCTATCAGTCCATTGATCTACCTGTCTACCTACTTACGTATCTTTGGTTATCTTCTGTATATATCTTAATATTTGACTTTGATGTTATGCATAAACAGTTGCAGATGTATATTATTTCCAAGAAAAGGTAACTAGAGCAAGTTTGAATTTTTACTCTGGGATATTACTGTAGAATCTGACACAGTAATCTGCCAGAGAGCCATGGAATCCAATGGCATTACAGCATAACAAACTGCTGTTGCAACTTTTCTCAGTTTTAAACATTGTCGTTGCAACATCATTTTGCATTTTTGCCACAGCTTTTCATGTTAATGCTTCTTTAATTGAATGGATACAGCTTTATAGGCAGCGCTAATGTGTATGTGCAATACACATTCAAGAATCTGATTACTAGAACAAAGATGACAAGAATATGAAAATTGAAATTAGTAGAGATTAGTAGAGATTTATTGCTCTTTTGGTTTATGTGAAAGAGCTGGGAATCCTGTTCTATGCCTAAAGAACAAATTCAAACAGTTTCTGCACTAACTATGTGCATTAACATGTTGGCACAATGAGGGCGAGCTTTGATGCAAATAAGAACACAAGATGTTGCAGAAAATGGCAGATGCTCTGTTTCCTCCCCTTGGCAGAGCTGCATGCAATTTTCTCCCTATCCTGACATCATTACCAGGGCATTTCTCCTCCATGGTCTACACCACTGGCTGAAAGTTGCTCTCTGGTTGAAATGACATCAGAATATGGAATTAGTTTGAGCTTATGAAAAGAAAACTTGGCTTAAGACCACCATTTCCAACAGTAGCTCATATTAGTTGTAATTCTTACTTTGCTGTCTATATCCATACCCCTATCAAGCAAAATCACTCCATGGATAGAGATCTGCTATGGGCATGTGCTCCAGCAGAAATTGTGAGGATGATTATTTTAATAGGTTCCTTTTCCGTCTACAGCTACCAAGCCACTTCCATTCTGGTGGGTTCCTCAGCATCCTGAAACATCAGGAATTAGAATGGAAGGGATATCATCAAAGGTGGTCTCCTCCCCTGTCCACAAGCAAAAATCCCCTCACAAAGAAAGCCCTGTTCACTTGTTATTCATTCTAGTTTCTTTGTCACCTGACCAAGGAGGGAGGATCCCATCCTCCTCCATCACCACTTTACTTACGCAGAAGGTAAAATGTCCACCAAGGAGAGGCTGCTGTTCAGAAGGAGGCTTTCCACATGAAGCAAGATCCTTAAGAACAATCTTTTTTTTTCAAGTGTTAGTTCCCACTAGTATAGACCTATTAAATCATAGGATTCATGTAGGTGCTGACGTATGTTTTAGTAGATTGTTTAATAGGTTTGCACTGGTTGAAACTAGCAACTGGATTTGGGCCATTGTTGGATGATATTTTGTCATTGGTTCATTTCTATGATTATGTATTACTTTTATTTTTGTTTTTGTAATGGTTTGTTTTACTTTGGTGGCTAATTGAATTTTAACTTTTTTGTGGAAGCTACTTTGAGATAGGATTTTCATTAAAGGGTGGCTACAAACGTTTTAAATAACTGATGAACCAGATATATAATTCCTGTTTGCAAATGTAGAAAGAAGGGTCTCTGTTGCTTTTAAGGTATGTGCATGTATGTGTCTTCAAGTTGCCTGTCAACTTTTGGTGACCCCCTGAATTTCATAGGGAATTTCATAGGCAAGGAAAACTCAGAGGTGGTTTTGCCAGTTCCTTCTTCTAAAATATAGCCTACAGCACCTTGGTGGTCTCCCATACAAGTACCAACCAGGGCTGACTCTGCTTAGCTCCCAAGATCAAACAAGATCTGATGCTTTTAGAGTATTTAGGCAGCTTGCATCTAAGGTATAGACTACATTGACAATCATGGTGGTATTGCTATATACCTGTGGCAAGCTTCTTCCATAGCTTAAGTAGATTATTGCCAACTTACATGAAGTACTGCATCAGTGAATCCATTCAAAAAGATTTTTCCCCCTCCTGTTACAGCTGATCAAGCGGATCCTTGCAAGTTCATGGCATGTGATGAATTTTCACAGTGTGTAAAGAATGACTGGACTAAAGAGGCAGATTGTCTCTGCAAACCAGGCTATGTACGAAAAGATGGACTGCCATGTCAGAGTCTCTGCGAAACTGAGCCACAACTGTGTGTTAATGGTGGCAAGTGTGAATTGGTCCCAGGAAGAGGGGCAGTCTGTAGGTAGGTAAATGACTGCAAACACAATCGTGCCTATTGATAATACTGTATACTGACAGATACTATAAAATATATTGCAACTGCCTGACAATATTGGGTGGTAAAATCCAGTCATCTGGGAGAGGGAACACGGCTCAACAGGAGAGCACAGAACGTTTACTACTCAAACCCTAGTTTTCCTAGCTTAAAGGCTTTGAGACGGCAGGATTGGAAAGATTCTACCCTGCGCCCCCTCCCCCCAAGACACTGTGCTCATTAGAGTAACAATATTGACATAAATGGACTTACATTTTGGTGTTTTCTTGTGCTGTTTTTCCATTGTGCCTCTATGCCTCATTGTGCCTCATACACACATAAGCTAGAAATGACCACATGCAACTTCAATCAAGCATCTGCTTTCACATACTTGTAAGTGCACAACGGATCTGATTTTTAGATTTAGTTTATTTCAAGAGTATATACGATCAAGAATGTAATCTAGGGGTTATGGAAAATTTGGCTGGCACAGTCCCTCAACTAGCGCTGATGGGAGTTGGAGGACCAAAGGTTGCACGTCCCTAAAGTAATCCAGCAAGAATACTGAGAGCTAATGTTTCAGTTGCCTCAGCAGACACAATACAGGTTAAACTGGATGTTAAAAAAACTACATTCATCCCTCCACATTTGCTAGGGTTGGGGGCACAGGATCCTCATGAAAGTGAAACAAATGTGAATAACTCTAGACCCTCCCACACCATATTTAACACACAAAAAAAGTATGATCACCATAATCAACCCACCATGGATTCCTTTGAGGATTCAAGGTTCCTTCACAAGGAACAAGTGGGTGGCTGGTGGGGCTTACTGGCACCTTCACTGCTGCTCCACACCATTTTTAATAGGGACTTACAAGCCTCATTCTCAGTCTCACAAGTCTTGCTGTCCCTATTAAAAATGGCATAGGGAGGCAGCAGAGGTCACAGCAAATAATTTGTGAATAATCAAATCCGTAAAAGTGAAACCCGCAAATGTGGAGGGCTGACTGTATATTCATATTCCTTAGGCAGAAAAGAATGGGCATATGGCCGTTATGGTTTAAGACTTTGAGACAAGCCCTTTCCCTGGGCTGTGCAAACACAGACACACCACTTGTGGGGAAGATGTGGTGCAAGCTTTTTTTCCTTATAGGACCTTTCACCAGTCCAAGTGGGTACATGGAGTTTCATGAGGTAAGTATCTGACACTTGACCATGCGTGTATTGGGAGACAGACCTGCATATGTAACCATGTCAGAAATGAACCCAAGTGAAAGTTCAGTGGTGGGGGGGTTCTTTGAGGCTGAGTGTGACTTAACCAAGACCACCCAAGCAGTTTCCATGGCCAAGTGAGGATTCAAACCCTAGTCTCCGGTCATAGTCAAACCACTACATTATGCTGACCCTCAGTACATACTGTATAGATCCTATATAGCATAAAACACAGTATAAAAACAGCATAAACAGATATATTGAAAAGCCTGTCACAGAAGTGGTACCACAATAGGGACCTCTGTCATCCTGTGAAAATGGAGGTGGAGGTCCTCTCATGGTGCTTCATGTATTACTCATCCTTGACTGGAACAATGGTGGGTTCTGAATGATGAAGTTCTGCAAATTACAGTTCTGAGTCCCTGCTAACTGATGCCATTCCTTGGAAGAAGATGTATGGGCTATTTACTTTTAACTAACATTCAGCAAATGGACTGCTGCACTGAGCAACATTTCAGGAAGTTTTAGAATGGAAGTTGGCACCTGCTGCTTTCCCCGTTCCAGAATTTGCTACATCCATGCATCAAAGAAGAGGCTAATCCCTCCTACCCAGTTCCTTTTGAACACCGACACTCCATGAGGGCATACTCACTTAACATGGTTTTGAGTCATAAGCAGAGTTTTGGTTTTGTGCCATTCCTTTTTTTTCTTTGACGTACACTGCTTTGCTTTCCTCTCCCTCCATATTTTAGATGCCCAGTACGTAGAAACGGAGGAGAGCGTTGTGCAAAATACACTCCAGCACCTACCCGATCCAACATCTCCAAAGCTGTGATGCTAGGCTTATTGTGCCTTATTTTTCTCCTCATCACTTTAATAATTGCATTACGAAGGAAATGCAAAAGCAAGACTAATGTGGCGTAAGCGGCTCAACCCTTCCTGTTACTATTTTCTTTCAAATTTTGACCTGTACAAGCTGCAAACAGGAAGCCTTATCATAAAACAAACATTTTCTGCTTTATAGAAGCCCTCCTCTCAGCCCATACAGTGCAGAGAATGCTGTAAGAATTAATCCCGCTTTTGATCACGATGAATCCATCAGTAGTTTTTGCCGTGGGCCATGTAGTGTAAGTGCTTGCAGCAATTCTTCAGGGAGCAGTGATCAAGGAACATTACAAAATAATGAACACACAACAGAGCATGGAGGTAAAATGCATGCACGTAGTCCTCCTCCTCTCCTCTTCAAAATGTGTCTGCTCTAAATCGTAAAATTCCTCCCTCTCCCATCACAATAAACTTTACCCTTACCAGCTACTTTGCCTTCCGTATTCCAGGACTAAACATTACTAATCCTCACTGTCACTAATCAGCTCTAACATGCATCTCTGTAGCAGAATGTTTCAGTTAGTGGAGATTGTCTGATAAGCCTTCTGCATGGTATGTCTGTATTAGCTTCTTGGCAGCTCACACAGCAAGTAGCAAACACGTGTCTTTGTTTTCCTTATAGACCACCAGACGCAAAGCAAAGACTAACTAGTTAGTGTATGAAGCCTCAGATTCTGGCCACAACCGGAGGATCAAAGGTTTGTCACTGTTTTTTGTTCTCTTTTTTTTTTGGTAAGTTGTAGTATGCATTCTTGGTAATGGAAGGAACCTCACCCAATATTATAATTTTAATTTTACCGTCATCTTTGAAAGTCAATGAGGAGCCCGTCAGTTACATTCATTAGGCATTTCTGAATGGAAATATATCTTTGAACACACATGGTCTTGCCGCAGCCAAACTCATTACAGAAACTTGTTGTGAAAGTGAAACATCACTCTGACCTCCAAAACGATTGACAGAAATTTAAGAGAAGGCTATATACTATAAGAGAGAAACTTTAGGACACCCTACGTTCCACCATATTCCAATTTGCAAGCATAGAAGTGGGGGATCCCTCCCAAAAAGTATTTTCCAGGTGGGGTAGAATTCTTATGGCAAATCTGAAGATTTTCTTAAAATGCTAAGAAATTCCACTTCATGTGAACATGGGATGAGAGTTTGTTGTTACTTTAGATTGATGGATGAAGGAAGAAATGGGCAGAGCTAGAAGAAAACAATAGCCAAGCACATTACTTACTTCAGCAATATTAACTATGAAAACTGGAAGCAAAGGAGCACTCCAAATTGTCCACTGTTAGCAGGGGAGAAAGGGTGGGTGGTAGGACTGTTGCTGAATATTCTCACAGTGGCCCTTTCCGCACCGGGCTATTAAAACAGTGCAGAGCGACCTCCGATGGAGGTCTTCTGCACCATAGAGTGGACTGGGGTGGACTACTTTTTGTAGTTCTGTACCTCAGTCCGGTTCAGAGCGACCGGACCTGGTCGCGCAGCGTGCTTTTTAAAAACCTCTTTTTTAAAAACTCCATGTCGCTCCATCCCCGTGCTCCAGTGTAGATTTGCAGGCGCGCACAAGTGCGTGCTTGCAGATCTGCCAGAGGCGGGCTTTAGGCTGGCGAGCTTCTCCGGTTGGTGGAGAGCCTCCACCAACCGGAAGCTGCCATTTTGGATGCCGGGGCAGTGCGGAGTGATGAGCTCACACTGCTCCTCGTCCCGACGAACTCGCCCGGACACTGAAGAAGTCCGGTGAGTAGCGTTTTTCACGGTTCCTTTCCCACATGCACTATTCTACTACTATTCTGTTAGTTGATCTCAGCTACAATAGGCCCGTTCAAACCAATTGTTGAATGATGAGTCAACACATAGATTTAATGGGTTCAATCAGGTAGAACAACAGTATTTGGGCCAGTGTGTGTATGAAATTCTCCCACTCTTCAAAAGAAATCTGGGGGAGGGAATAAAAAGAGTAATTTCTGTACATAAAACTTTATCCCAACAGAAGCCTCAAATGCAAGGGCAAAGGCTTCCATTCAGAAGTTAAGTCTTCTCTAAAGAGTTTTTGAATCAATGTTGGCTAAAATCTTTCCAAAAATCTGTTTTGATTTTTTTCTTTTTCTTTCTTTAGCAAGAGGATCTCTTGTGATACTTACTCACCAATGGAAGTCTTTGAGAAAAACAGCATCAAAGACTTCAAAAGGCTACCAATCTATTTTTTTCCCCCATAAAGGCAAAGAACACTTTAACTGAAGTTTATTTTTGCTAAAAAAAAAGAAAGAAAAAAGGTGGATGCACCTACTTTCCTCAGAACTGCTGAATTTCATTATCTATATTACCTATTATCAAGAATACAGTGCTAAATGTATTTAATAACTGTACAGTGTTTATATAATAAATATTTTTTGTTATTTTTAAGCTTAGATGCATATGCAGAAGTTGTGCTGGAAATGTTAAATACTGTGGTATTCTATCCCAAATTTTGAAAGGGACAGCAAAGTGGCTGACATGCATACTACATAATGGGACGAGAGTAAGAAATGTGTTAGAAACTGTTTGCTGTGTAATGACTGAAGAGGCATAATGCAAACGTTGGGAGCTTATTCAAGGCTTACAATAGGATTTTTGATAATGCTTAGTTTTCTAGCCAGTTGTCAGGTTTTAGTCTTAGTACTCAATGATATCCAATAAAATAAAACAGATACGCAAATTACTATATTTCTTTACCTGAAACAAATGGATGCAATTTTCCATAAAATGTCATTTTAAGAATTAGCCAGTATACTTTGTATTCTGTATAAAAAGAGATGCATTTGCTATTATGCAGGCCTTGGAAAAGATAAGATTGGGAAAAGCTGCAACAAACCATATAATACGGTCTTCACAGTACAGCAACACCAAACCGCTACTGTACAAGACTTCTCACCTAGCAACATTCAGGCACATCTAGTATGTTAGTTTTAAAAAAAAACCTGTACTACTATATACTAAACACTACACAATCAGAAACAACCCATTAAAAATCAAGTGTTTCAAATGCTTGATGCAAAGTGAGTAATAAGAGGAAGAAAAACACATGTTAGAGAGGCTGAAGTTCATCTGTATCTTACCCACGGGACACAAGCTCACTTCACGTGTTCTAAAGAAGCAACATAAGGGGAAACAGAGCTCACGTTATACTTCTTCTCCCTCTCCATTTGTACAGAATGTCCAAAGCCACAATTATTTTCAAGTAGATGTGCTTAGGAACAAAGCTGTAAGTGGCAGTATTTTACTGGGCTTTAACACTGCTTACTTCCTTACTGTACTGAACGGCAGGCATTTTACTTCAATTATCAAGTGCATTTCTGCTCTGGGTATAATCCATGGCACCCCAAACCACCTCCTCCCTGTGTGCATTTAGGTATTAGACCTTATCTAAGCAATAAAATGGTTAATTGCTTTTAACACATATTTGCTGTCCAGAGCCGATACACATAAACGCTGAGCTAACCTTTATTTTTCTGTGATGTCAAGAAAATTGCCTACCAAGTTACATTCTCATGTGGCTTGTAGATGTTGCATTAGAAATAGATATCCCAAAAGGTGGTGGGATTTTGTTTTGTTTTTTGAGTTTACAGTGCTTAGTGGTGTAACATCCCTTATGTATAAATGGAGAACCTTGAAATCACTGGGGAGCCTATAGAGAACCCAAGGTACTGTTTCACAGCTTAGATAACATTTTTTAGGGAATACCTGGAGAGACATTGCGTCACATACACACCAGACACTGCTGCTGTCTGTCTAAGTTAGACTTCTCATGGTAGTCATTATATTTTCATTTCAGAACTATTTTTTTTAAATGTGTTTATTCATACCAATTTCTACTAGCCAAACAATAGAAGTCATTTTTACACTTTGGTTTTAAATGGTGAAACAATTGTTCTTGACCATAATTTATCAATATCCAAGATAAATTACCAAATATCATTGCTGGATGAGAATGTTTTGTATTTCAATAAAACAATAAACTTATTTAACTGGGTCTCTATTATGTTTGTTATGTTCCATACCACAAACATGCTTGTTTTTGTTTTGTTTTTTAATCTTAACTATATCTATAGTGTTTTTGTTTTTTGTTTTTTAAAAAAAGGAAATAAAACTGTAAAAAAACACTGAGGATATTTGGAAAATGATTCTACAATCTCAACAAAAATGAGCACGAATATTCTATTTAATTTTTTAGAACACACACACATCACATCACATCACAGCCATTCTTCTTTATTCACTGAAGACATGACTGCATTTTTCCTTCAATCTAGAGAGGTGACTGGGTCTCTTTCTCAAAATGTCTTCAAAAAGAGGCTGGACAGCTATTTGCGAGGGATGCTCTAGCTGGAATTCCTGCAATGTGCCAGAGTTGGACCTTATGGTCTCTGGGGCCCCTTCCAATTCTCTATGACTCTAAAACTAGTTTTGCTTTGGAGTATTTCACATAACATGTCTAAGCACTACTTTCACCTCATTTCTGGATGTTCTAAAAATGATTCCTTTTTCATTTAGCATACCATTATAAACTAAACAATTTATGAAACTTATTTTTTAAAAGACACTAAGATTTGTTTCCTATCAAATGTACTCCATTTATTTCCTTTAACTCATCCATCAAACTGAAAAAAAGCAAATGGAATTTTCAGAACTCCTCAGTCATTCCCATTCTTTCTTAAATAAATAAAACTCCAAAGAGATCAGCAGAGTAAATTTATTTTGCTGCAATTTTCAGTACATAATTAAGGTCATTTGACAAACTACTTGAAATGGTTTAGGAGGAAATAAATCCAGAGACAAAAAGATATAATTAAAGAAGATGCATGGAATGGTATGTTCATGACATTGTGGTGTTTTATGAACGGCAACAGATGTGCAGATTTTGGTCCTGTAACTCTGACTGCTACATCCTGAGACTCAGGCTAGGATCACATCTGCATTTTCATCACCAAATGGCTGCAAAAAAAATGTGATGGTCTTTAAATAGAAAATGAACATCACACACCAAACACTACAAGGAAATTTCTATATCATTTTAAAACCCCTCAAAACAAAATGTGTCATACATTCAGGTTTAATCAAGTTATATACATGGCTCTGTCAGTCAATCTTTCTGGGGTTTTCACATCAGGAAGATCATGGATACAAAAATAGCAGGAAACATTTCCTAGTTCCAACTTATACATTAGCTCCCCTCGAGTAACATGAATTTGTTATTAAATTCCATGCTAAAATGTCAGGTAGGATCACATGGAAAATATGAAATGCTCTATTCACCAGCCCCACTAACATGTTAGTAATGTTAATATAGCATCCCATTTAATTATTTCTTGTTTTGTTTGATGACCCACATCGTAG
The DNA here is from genome assembly GCA_948472985.1 of Iguana delicatissima. Lineage (NCBI taxonomy): Eukaryota > Metazoa > Chordata > Lepidosauria > Squamata > Iguanidae > Iguana > Iguana delicatissima. The sequence goes on along the minus strand of CAOKZL010000548.1, from coordinate 400,547 downwards.
CTCGTTTTTCTTCATAGGCAGATGCAAACGAACACATTTTTGCAATGATAAATGCTATATGCCTCTATAAATCTTAGATCTCCTCTCCTTTTTTTGGAAACTCTTGCATAAGAATTATAACCCAAAAGGGAAATCAAAAGAGAATGATGTACATTTTACCCTACCCTTTTGACTGTTGCACTTATCAATGAGGTGTTTGTAAGAAGCTGTCCACACTCAGGCCAATGAGAATGAGTGGCGAAGGTCAGCTCGAACCCCGCCACAGACAGAAGCAAGTGGGTTCCAGTTCAGCAGTTTGAGAAGATGCAGACGATATACAGAAGATGTACAAAAACAAAGAGCATCTAAGAACTAGGAATGCATCTCTACCTTAAGAGGGAACTGACAGAAACATAACTGTACCCAGAACACACAGTAATGTTTATATGTGTCTCCAGGTTGACTTACGGTGACCTCATGAATTCTCATAGGGCTTTCTTAGGCAAGGAATCATCAGAGGTGTTTTGCTAGTTCCTTCCTTTGAAATACAGCCTACAGCACTTGCTATTCACTGGCAGTCTCCCATCCAAGTACTAACCAGGACTGCCTAGCTTCCAAAATCAGATAGGATCTGATGGCTTTAGGGTGTTTAAATAACATACAATTCATCAATTCCTCCCTGCTTATTTTCTCTCCTTTTCTTAAACGTCAACACCATACCTTACCAAGTCAGGTAACATGTAACAAGTCATTCAAGCAGCGAACTGTTGAAGGAATTCAGTACTTTCACTGAATGCAATGTACAGTTATCATCATAAGATCTAACCTAACCAAAGTCAGAAATTATCTGGGGCCAAACTAGGTTCCTAGACATTAGGAGTTGCTTGGATGGTTTCCCATACCAACATGCAGCTATTGGAACTGTTTGATTGGATCAGCCACATGAGGAAACGTGGCTTAACTCTGAAGGCCACTTTTCTAGCTGACGTTGCCCTTCATGCTGCATTCTGACCCAAATAGAGGAAAATATGAAGATGGTGTATATAAGGAGAAAAGCTGTTTGTGATGGGCAACTTTACTGGAGAATATGGCTTGCAAATGGGAGGCTGAGCAACCTTTTCCTTCCAGTGTTGCTTCCATCTAACTTGCATCCTCCATCACCCACAATGTTCAAAAATCTTCTGCAGTTTGGCCCAAAGTCCCACTTAAGACAAAAAGCCAAGATGAGTCAAGAATCAACAGGATCTAACCAGCCTTAAGCATATTAGCTATAAGCTATTAGCTATTAGTAAGTGTGTTAACAGAACAAACCAAAACCAAAGGAAAGGTAAAAACAAATGTCCAGGAAGTTTTCAGGAGACAGAAAGAGAAGCCTTTATGAGTCCAATTAAACATGCCTTTCTCTGAGAGCCTATCGTTTCACTGCTAAAATGGACATATGGAGAACTGGCAGGGTGTACATGAGACCCTTGGAGCCTTTCAAATGAGAACTACTTTGGGTTTCCAAGCCCCAGGCTCCTAGCCAGTAGACTGTGGGGAGCAGAATCCCAGCAGCGAGAGTGGTACAGTGGGAGAAGCATCCTTACTCACTATTCTCCTGAAAAAGCTAAGCTCTCTTTCAATGGGTTATGTTGACGTGATGACCTGGCATGCTGTTCTGCTGGTCACAAGCATACTCCCCCAGGACACAAAACAGCTGTTTGGGGGTGCAGTTTAAATGGGGAAGATGACAAATAGGTCAAGTTATGCCTGTGTGCAAGTATCCACTCTCCCCCAGATGACTGGCCCTGGAAAAAGTCCTACAGCGTCCAAAAGCCATGGAGGGGAGGATTCTGATGGGATCTCAGTGCACAGGGACAGCCAAGGGTTAAAGACAGTGTGAAAGTGTTTCTGCAGTTACCTTTGCAGGAAAGGGTATGTGTGTGTGTGTGATTAGGTATGGGAAATGTAGAGCACAGGTCGCTAACCCTAGCCATATTGTCTGCCAACTATTCATACATGTCCCCAACCCACCTCACACCATTGCATATACAGCATGGGGGCAAAAAGTTGCCTTGTTTTATGTCCTGGGCTCAGTTCAACATTATTCAACAAGGTTTCTAATTTAGTAATTCTACATTTTAGTAGAATATTTCATCTGCTACTAGTTCACCTTAAAAAAGATTTGCAGGCTTCCAGGAACAAAACCCCTCTGAATTAAGCCCAACATATAGTAAAGTGCACTGCAGGCATGATTCCTCTTGCTGGATGTATATGTCCAGAGCCCAGTTTGCACACATGAACCCAGATGATGAAAACTGACTGAAGTGGAGTTCCATTCACTCTGCTCAGTGGGGTACCAGCCTACTAAGCTCTATATTTCCTCTACATGGCCTTCCCTTGGGGACCAAAAAGCCGTGCAGCATAGGAAAGTAAAGCTCAAGGGAGTGGGACATAGCAGATATTAATGCTTCCTTCCTTGAGCGAGAGGAACTATTTTCCCCTCATGGCAGAAGTCTTTAGATACATTGATTCCCAATGTTTTATCAAGAGTGCATATGCAACCTCAGATGGATTTTTTTGTCCAAGCACGGCCAGTAAACAGCTGAAAGGGAGACAGACTGAATTTAATCCAAGGGTGCAAAAGCTGGCTGCATCAACCATCTGCTTGTGGGGTTGAGTGCAGGTAGATCTGGGAAACCATTTTATTAGTAGGAGGATATATATTCATTTTTAGGATATATTCATTTCCGATACCGGGAGGGGAGTATATATATGTTAATTTTTTACATCCCTTCACCTTAGCTAAGACTTAGAAAGCATAGGGACATTCATTTTTATATTTGCTACAACATGGATAATATCTCTGTCCACAGACATGCTGTGACGGAAGGCAATGGTAATTTTGTATTTAAAAAGCATATTTGAAGATTTAAAAAATCAAAGCCCAGAAGTGTAATTAGTTCTTTAAATGCATAATAAAGGAATGAAATCTTCCCCAAGTGTGGTCTATATTTAGGGCTTTAAAACAAAAATAGACAATATTGCTTTATTTCACCAAATCTCCTAAAACTGAGATAAAACCAAGGCTTAATCTGCTGATATGAAAAAGCAATAGGATCTATCCAGCAATATCAAAAAAGGCAACTTACATCTGCATGAAACTAGTAATTGTTACACATTAAAATTTTAATTACCATCCATGGTAGCATGGCCAAAAAAGAAGAACCTATGAAACCTGAAGTTGGGAGATTAGGTACACAAATAATCTGCAAGATTAGAAGAAATGGTTTATTACTTTAACACTATGAAGTCAAGTCATCTGAAGCAGAGTCATGAATAGAAATTCCAGTGCTGTGCCACTCATCAAAAGTCTGAAAAAAGTCAGAGAGAAGCCACATAATCTATGTCCATTTCATGAAAGTACAAACGAAGTACAAAGTTCGGCTTAGCGTAGTCCAACCAGGTCTTTGTTCTCACAGAAAGTGGAAGCTGTTTCCCTTGTGCTTACAGTTCTAAATGCATGTAGAGATATATTTTGGGTAATATTTGTGAAGTAGTACTTGACAGACTGATTAAGAAAGGACTTCCAAGAAACTTATGACAGAAAAATAAAAACAAAATCACTTGAAGGAACTCGTATTGTAAAAAATAAAGTTGTTTAAAAAAGGAAAAACACACAAATTCAACTAATTAAATATGCACCAAAATTTTTTCAGTGTCTCCATTATTATTAATGTACTTCATACAGAATTGTTCTGTTTTCAGCAAGTGAAATCCTGCAATCCACCCAAGACACGTGTCCCAAAATGTTTTTTTTTCATTAGTGAAGGTATACAGATGTCAAACAGCTTTCACACTCTGCACATATACTATTTTCTGTCAGAAAAATTTGGTTTAACTTCTGTACAAAAGAAGTTAACGTTAAGGCCTCACGTTTCCAGTTAGAAGATGCACTATCGCCTTCAAGTTACACCTACTCTCCTCAACTTGGTGCCCTCCAGATGTATTGAACAGCAATGCCCGCCATCCCTGGCCACTGGCCTGCTTACAAGGGTTGACAGGAGCTGTAGCTACAAATATCTGGAAGGCACCATGGTGAGGAATACTGTGCTGTTACCCTGAAGAAATAAAGATTCTGAATATTACGAAGGAGGTACTCCATAAGAAGAAAAGAAAATGCAGCTCATTGTAGTTATGTACTACGATCCTGATAATATGTTAATCTACATTCCAGCATTATTAGTGTCATGAAAGTTGCTATATGAAAAAGAGTCAATGTATGAACAAAAGCAAACCATATACTTCACAGAAACAAATGCACAGATCTGAGGAACTAGAGAACTCACTACACAAACATCAGAAGTACAAATTAAAAACCTCCACATTAATAAAATCTGTTTATATTAAATATCTCTATATGATTACAGAATGCATAAGAGTCCTCTGTTACTCAGAGGCACTATTTCCCTTTATTGTTAAAGTGGGAGAAGGTCTCAAAACACCAAATGTGAATGTGCAAAGTGACTATTTATTTCAACAGGTTCTGCAACATGGCAGTTGCATAAGTAGGCCGAGCTTGTTTGCTCTCAATTGCTTTTTGAAGATACTGAATTCCCCCACAGCGCTCCCAAATCTCTTCAAACTGCCTCGGCAAAATTTCAGCACCGCGCTTACGAGTCAAGCCAGTCTCTTCAAGATTCAGCTCACACATTTCCATATCATCTTTGCCTGAAATGGAGAAATGGCTGTGTTTCATTAAGCACACCTTGGATTTCTAGTTTCTGCTGCGTTGGACTAAACCAACAGCTATTTTAGATAAAAACATATTTTACTTAAGGGAGACACCCTCAACAGATTGGAACTGAAGCAACAGTGAAAACAGGCATCACTTCCATCTTATGCATATTGCCTGAGAGCCACAATAAATGCATGTGTGCATATATATGTGTCTGTGCAAACACAAATAACAACTTCTTTAGACAGTGGCGCAACTCACTGCTGAAAATCCTGCACCTAGAATTATGGGAATCTTTAAGGATTCATCTCTGATGCAAAAGAAGATGCTGAGTTATGGCAACTCCCAGTACTGGGTCACTGATGTTGTTTTGAGAGCATGGCATGGCAATTCCTAATAGAACCGAGAAATGGGATATTGCTGGGCCAAGACTTCCAATATCTCTCGCCGCTCATGACAGTTGACTAGAGATGATAGGAGCTGCAGTCTGACACTGACAGAAGTCCATGTTTCCCCACTATTTACAGCTATCTTAGCTTTATGGAGAAGAGTAAGACATCTATAATAAGATAAAGTATCTCAGATGTAAACATCAATCTGAATATGTAGCAACTCAAAAAGGTGAATGACTGCCTGTTTCAAAACTCCTGCCATCTGAAAAGGTAGCATGGCATTCTAGTTCTAAGACAAAACTAAACCAAATACTAACCGGCCACTAGCAAGATGGGTGGTTTATCTGGATGAAGCTCCATCTGACGAGCAATCCAAGGTCCATCAAAGTGGGCATACCACCAGCCTTTCTTCTTGTTCTGGGGATCCTTGTATTGGTCTGCCGGGCGGATGAAGGGAATACGGAAGTAACGTTGCTGCCGATTCACTTCAATCTCCTGCTGATGCTGCCTGGCAGCCAACTGACTTGCTGCATTCTGTTGAGCTACAAGAAATAACCAGCATTTTTTAAAAAATCTGGAACCAAGCATCAAAATCAGTCTTCAGTGCCATCACTTTAAAAAAGAAAAAAAAACAGGCAGAAAAATGCTGGAAAGGTTTGAAAATATCACTATATATTCTGGGAGCAGGGGAGTAAATAAACCATTTCTTTCATTTCCTATCATGTCTTCAGAAGTGTCAGGGAACACAGCTGATTCAGAAGGAACAGTTGCACAGGAGTTTAAAGTCAGGACTGCTGAGGTTGTCTGTCTGTGCACTATGGTGCACCTCTAGTGGGGCTACCCAATGCAAACAATTCAGAGCCATGCTGACTTGACAAAAATGAGAAGGACATAATGAATTATGTCAGTTATCTCAGAGGAACAACAGTTTATTGAAAATTCTTTAAAGTGCTTAAAAAAACTAGACAAGTCAACTTACACGCCAGAGTGAATGCAAACGGAAGGTAAGAAAGTGGGAAATTTGAACAGTCTGAGAAAGCCTCCAATCTCACATTCTCATAGTGAAGGGGAGGAGCTGAGTTTTGCAAAAATGCCATAATAAAATAATTAATTATAGTTTAGAACAGGACAGCAGTTCAAAATAGTTTAGCATTACATGTTTCTGAGGCACTAGCAGAAACATGTCCATTCTCACCAAAACCTACTACTGAGCTGGAGTAGTCTCTTTTAGATTAATTTGTTTTGTTCGCGTTCATCTTAGAAAGAACTATTACGTGATTTTTAAAAAGATGTAGTTACAAACTTGTTATGATCCACTAACACAAAATACAGTTCAGTAATTAAATATAAAGGAAATAATTAACAGCAAGTTACTCTGACTGCAAGTCAACCAACCATTCAGTAGTAAATATAGCTTTGGATTTAGGTTCAGGCAAAATGGAGGAAACTGCTGTCACATTAGATCAATTTATGTCCCTTCCATATCTGTAGACAAGATGTTTTTAACTACGAACAGAAAGAAAAATGTCTATGGCTCTCATAAACACTGTATTTATACATGTAAAAATGATAACTGTTTAGCCCATAGCAGAAAGTATTACCTACTGAAAGATCTCCCATGACTAGTATCAGTGGAGAATAAAGCCACATCTCCATAAAAAGAAAATAAGGTAATGAGGAAAAAGACCTTTTGGGGGGGGGAATCAACACCTACTAGATTTTAATAATAATTATGTGCCATTTATCAATCAACAGCAAACATTAGCATGAATAATAGTCTGGACATTTTAATCTAGGGTAATTCAGAGTTCTGTTTAATTCCATTTGAATAAACTGGCCTGAAAAACAATTTAATCAATTTCTATAAATAATCTCCATGTACTTTGCAGCAAATGGAGGCTTGGCTTCACTAGTACTCACAGTGGTGAAGCAAAAAGACTAAGAACTAAGGAGCCTTTTCAGGAAATTAGATAGCATCTAATAGGTCTTTTTTCTCATTCTTGTGTAATATCTGCACCCTCTGCTTTAAATATTAACTGCAAGTGCCATCTGTGCAACGGAGACAGTAAGCCTTTCTTATACTGAGAATGTTAGTTTTTGCTCTAAAGGTTAGTTCATTAATAACAATGCTAGTGTTTTGCTACAAAGACAAACAAATGGTAGATTCAAAGGGCATGCAGAATTCTAATTCTAATAACTCCTACCTGTAATTACTATAGAATTCCTCAGGTAATCTGTATATGCTGTTTGGTCAATATTTTTCCAACTCTGCCACCATTCTTTGGGCATTTTTAGACTTCAAAATTATTACTAAATATGTCTTGATTTATATAAACGTAGCAAAACACTGCTGTGTTAGTAAAACAGAGCCTACATTTTCCCATCCTCTAAAATTAGCTGAAAGATGCCACTTCCCCCACTTACTTGAGTTGTTCATAAATGGTGCAAAATCTGCAAACAAACATTATATACTGAAGACACCAGTGAATATTTCAGCCTGATCAATGTGGAAAATTTAACATTTTCAATAGTGCAATGAAGGGTGTCATTAGTCATACTCAGTCAACCAATGGGATAGATATGAAACAGGAAACAGACTGGACATAACCCAAAATTTCATCCTGTCCTAGGAAGATCTGCCTTTGGTTTCTGATCCCCTCACTTGCAAACAGGGCCAGAAAATTTTGTGGTGGAAAGGGGAAAAGACTATTTCAGCTTAAGCCAGCTTAACTGTAAACCATAACTAACATGGGAATATGAAAGAATTGAAACACATATGTTCAGGAGGACAGGACGGGACTGGAGGAGATCTCTGGTAACTCCAACCACCTGCCCAGTCCATTCATGACTAACTCAATGAAGCCAAGGTTCTCAATGGTTACTATTCATGATAGTTATCTATTACCTCCAGTAATGAATGCAGGATACCTTTGGACAACCATTGTGGGTAACAACAATGAGACAGAGTGACTTTCCTCAGGTCCTGCTTTTAGGCTTCCCATAGACACTTGGCTGGCTATTATGAGAAGAAAATACTGGACCTGATACACACTGAGAGCTGCTTAACCTACTTGCTCGAATCTTTAGCACTGGTTTTATGTCAGTGCAGTTTTATACTGAATTATTCTACTAACCGTATCCTGTCCAGAGATGTACTAATATAAGGTAGATTACAAATACTTTAAAACAAATAATCAGATCAAGAAACAAACAGATTTTGCATCTGATCCAGTACAACTCCTCTTATGTTGTGCTGTAGACTTAAAAAACATGGATCGCAAATGCTGCCTCATTCCCATGCCCAAGAGATTATGATAACTCTAATTTGCCCTTTCTTGAATGTGCAAGCAGGACAACTGGTTCCATATCCCCACAAGGTAAGAAAACTGGTTTAGCCTCTTCTGTAGCACTCCCCTGATCAGAAAACATAACAAAGCTCCTGCTGCAGAGAGATGCACAGTTCTATACTGCTCTGTTTCCTAAAAGGGATGTTCCAATGAATATCACATCTAGCATGCTTCAGAGAAGGTACAGATGCTTAGCATTCTGAAAAAGCAAAGAGAAATCTCAGCTATCCAGGCAACAGATTTAGAACACTTCTCTACTCGAAGTTTATTTTGTGAAAGAAATAAACAGGCATCTTGCACAGTCATGCCCCTTATAACTGCAATAGCTATAAAATAATATAGAACTTGTAAATGATTAAACAATGGGAACATTTTCATCAGAAGGCTTTTCATTAAAAGACAAAGCAGTTGTATAACACAAGCATCCAGTAATTCCTGCCTCTCTGCAGAATCAGAATGAGAGAATTTTTCTTTGCATTTGTTAAGTGCTTATAACTAGGATAAACATTACCAGTCTTTAACTGGTCTCTAGTATGGCTTTCATATATTTATTAACTACACATCTCTGATTCGCCAGACTACCTAGAAGGCACTTCACGATTAAGATCTGAGGAGAAGAAGCTTTGCTAGAACTGGAATACTTTAGGATCAAGCATTCTTGAGCCAACACATACTTCAAAACAGAAATTCAAAAGCTTTACATTAAAACTGGAAATGGAAATCATGGCCAGCATCTGTTCACCCATAATGAAAAATGGTCAAACTTAACTGAGTTCTTGAGACAGTTCTCCCTATGTACAGAATGTCTGACTAATGGCAAATGTGAACTAGCTGCATTTGCCAAGCAGGTAGAAATTTAACCCCTGCTGAAGATGAAGGCTTTGGCTAGAACAAATCAGCAGGACTCTTTTTAGAACAGAAATGCTCTGCTGATGATTTGACATACTCATCTACCACGCTTAAAGTTCAGAAAACAAACTGGCTATTGCTCTAGCTTTTCCACTCTCATTACAGAGTACAGAACCTTATTGGCCCAAAAGGTCAGTTGGCCAGCCTCTGCTTGTCATGTGGAGAGCAACACAATGAGCATGCACCACACATATGAGGCCTGGACGAGAGCAGGGTATGCAACTCTGGCACAAACTATTTCAGTTTCCCAATGTATCCAATGCTATTTGTTCTGCAGGCACAATTCTGCAATGTATGTGGCTTTCTGCCTGTAACATATTTCACTCTGAATTACACAGGCAGATGGACACAAGCAGCATATCCTGCCTGTTAAAATATTCTATTGGAGAAGTTATTCTAAAGGTTTTGGCATGGTAAATTCTAGCCTCTCTGGGAGCATTGCTGACAAGACACACTTAGATGTCTGCTATGACCTTAACTTTCCTGGCATTTTTAGAAACAAAGCATTTGCTCTCACCATAGTCAGTCACTGATTTGGGAGCACGCTGTTCTGTTTCTGCATTGCGCTTCTTATTCTTGGATTTCCAAGCATGGTAAACTTTTAGCCGCCTGTGAAACTCTTCTCTGCAAGCTGCCAACAGTTCAATATCTGTTTCAAATACACACAGCAGGAGTGGAATAAGTGAGAAAAAGGCAAACAATATGTTTATGCGTTTTCTTGAAATAAACACATGGGTAAAATGATTTCAGAGCAACTTATATTTATATCATTACTTCTTACATGGCAAGAAACTGGCAATTAAAAAAATAACAGGGGAAGGAAAATGCTTTTATTCTTTATCACTTTTAGGATTTTTTAAAATTAAACATAGCAGTGCTAGGAAACCTGTAAAATTCAGCTTACCAACGCTCTATTTATTTATCTATCTATCTATCTATCTACCCATCCATCCATCTGATAAAACTTAGACTGAATCTAACCTTCTAGAGGTTAGCCTAAAACTTGGAGTCCTTGCAGGAGTGGGTGGCTGATTAAGATGTTAATACATCCTGATGGCCACCTGACAGCTCTTGGGAGATCTTCCTGGTACTTCAAGCAAGCAATTCTGTTGAAGTTATGGCTGACCTTTGGAATGAGGAAATGACCAGAGTGGTGGACACAACTGCAACCCTCTTCTATGCAGCATAGACAAATGAGATCCTTGTTTTACTGGGGAATCAGTGGTGATGAAACTATTGGGATGGCAATTAGTGTGATAAAGGCAGAAAACTCAGATGGAACATGAGCTAGAGCTGAAAGATATACTCTATGGCAGTAAATACACCAATAAAAGAAAGAAAAGAAAAGAAAAATCATTTTTCTCTTCCAGCATTGCATCTGCTCAGTTGTCCAAAGCACAAGTCTTGTGTTTGGAAAGGCCTGTTATATTTTGGTATACAATAGAAGAGTGCAGACTCAATAGCCTGCTGTGAACAATTTACACAGTACTGTACAGATAAAATTCAACTTGGTTGCTCTACAGATCCATCCAGCTTGTATCCTCTAGCTGATGCAGTCCTGGTGGATGTATCTTTGAGCCTTGTTTCTTCATCAACAATGGATACTTTTCAATTTGTATACCCTGAGGGGGCAGATGAAATCCTTTAAAAGGTGAGATCTATCATGTGGGTATTGGATCCTTGCCTTTCCTGGCTTATAAAAGTATCTGGGGGAATGACCAACTAGCTATAGCAAATGGTGAGTGCTTTTCTTCTACAAAGAATGATTTCATCATGCCTAAAAGCAATAGTTGTAAAACCACTGCTTAAGAAGTTTTAAAAAGTCACTATTATTCCATCCCCAGGGAAAATCCTGGAGTATGTACTGGCCTCTCAGCTCCAGAACTTCCTGGATAAGATAGATTATCAACATCCTTTCCAATATGGCTTTACACTGATTACAGAAGAAAGATGGCTTTGGTTGCTTTGGTGAACAAACTGCATACGAAAGTAGACTAGAGTAGTGTGTCCCTGTTCATTTTGCTGGATTTAGTAACTTTCGATTCCATCAACCACGGTACTGTTTTGGGCCACCTCTCTGGGCTAGAACCTGGAATCACAGGTGTGCGGTGTTTTTTTTCCTTTCTGGAAGAATGGGTTGAGAAACAATGCTGGAGTGTTCCTGGTCAACACTTTGGCCAATGGCTGTTGTCTCTCTGTCTTGTTCCCCCAGCCATGCTGTTTAATATTTACATGAAACCACCGGGAGAAGTTGTCAGAAGATTGCAGGTTTGGTACCACTGCTAGAGAGAGTGCTTCCCTGCAGTCACATCACCAATATGCAGACAATCCCAAGTCTAACTCTCTAATCAATCAATCAAATAATAAAACCCATGTTCAAAAATGACACCTTTCTGGTCAAAAGAGGACTTAAAATCAAATCTAATATCAGCCTTGCTTGCTTTTTTCTTTACAAAGTAAGACTTGCCAGAATTGCTGGGAGAGGACTGAAATTAGGACACAGCATGAGAGAGGAGGCTTTAGCACTTGGCCCAGACCAAATCTCCTCCTGCTGTCTAGTAAAGAAAAACATAAGAATGTAAATGGCAACTTTGAAATTAGCATCAGAACATGTTTCTTCCGTAGTTCAAGCATGACAGAATTACACATAATACAGCCTTTCCCATTTGTTCTAAACACTATTGTCAGTGGCATTTTTAGGAATCTGGTCCATGGGCTGCACAATTGGACACAAATGTATCATTTACAAATAATACATTTGCTGTTGTTTTGTGCTTACAAGTCATTTGCAACTTATGGCAACCCTATCATTAGTCAATGATAATTTGGAGACACATTTTGAATGTTACTGTGTTGTTTTTTTGTGACTAGCAATTAAAAATCTCACTGGTTTTGATAGCTGGACTATTTTTTCAGTGTTAACTGGTTTCTCCTTTTTTTCCAGCAGGAGGTGATTGTTGGGATATTTTGTATAGCTTTGATTGCTTGTATTTTCTTTCTCTTGACCTATGAACCTGTCTGAAACAGCATTGTAAGTGGTTATTTCTCTACTAGTGCTGACTAAGAAGCACTTAAAGAATAAATTATCTACTTTTATTAGATTTGTATCAGGGACTTAATAATTGAGGCAAGGGTTTCAGAATTCTGTCCAAGAGAATGAATCAAAAGCGGTGCTATAAGATTCAATTCTTCTCATCCTGAAGGGAACATATACTTACCACAAGAGGTATTGATTGTGTCACGTAACTCTGCATACTTCCACTTGCTAAGGTCATGTTTTTTAGTGCCAGCGACAGCTTTGGTAGCTTGAACTGTAGGTCCCCTATAAGTGTTCATCAAAAGTTATAGTAACATGAAAGACAGACCCAAGTGGAATCAGCAAATCAGATGACAAAAAGACTCTAAAGACAAGGGTAAATAGTCACAGCCATAAAACAGACGCCAAAGAAATAGAGAGATGCACGTATTGGTACTGCTCTCAACATAGTTGATGAAAGTATTTCTTTAAGCAAGAGTAAGATTTTTGCACTCCTGTATGGAGGATACAGAAGATGTGTCAGATTCCTGAAATGTTTTGGACTTCAGCGCTCAGAAGTCCTAACTAGCACATTCACTAAAAATAAGGGACTGTGTCCAAAACAACTGGAGGGCGAAAGGCTCTCCATGCCTGACTTAATGAAAACTGGCTGGAAACACTTTTCACAAACTTGTCTTTATGTTTATTTAAATCCACACTGAATGCATTATTATGGTACTGTATTATGCATTCTTATCAAAGAGCATAACAATGCTCCTTCACCACTAGTAGACAGTTTGAAGCACAGCAAACATGGACCTTCTTTGGCAGTACAGCATATTCCCATTTTATTAATATATTTGTTTCAGTTTTAGGACTCAGAAACATTCAAATACCCTTAGTCAAGGTATGTACATTCAGAGGTGTGTTTCTTTTAACAAAGGAATAGTACTGGCCCAGTGCTTTCTTGACATCTGCTTCATTCAGGGTTTTAAAGAAAGAGGTGTACCTCATCTTTCACACAAGTGCCCCCTTCACCATTGAGAACGTATGAACACAGAACCTAAGAACTGTTTCTCTTGGCTTCATGACTTTGTCAAACAGAGCTGTATTGGCATACAAGGAAATTAACTATTCTTTACAGAAAGGGAAATATACTCAATGAGAACTTTTAACTTCCTAAGGAGAAAGAAGAAGGGGACTACCGAATATCACTGATGAAAGCTAATTTTGTCACTGTATCCCTGGACATTCAAGGATGGCTACGTATTCTCACGACTAAGAGCTGCAGCAGAAATGAGTCACATCTTTGATGCAAATGCACATTCCTCCACACACACCCACTTCTAATTCCTCAAAGCCCCACAGCTTTCATTATCCCTTTTCCTAGTCCCCCTAAAGGCTATCCCAACTTTTTCCTCAGCTCAGAGTTAGCATTCCGTCCTCTCCAGTCCTTCAGGCTTTCTTTTTAATCCTACTTCTTCCTTTTCTGATCACTCTACTGCTTCTGAACATCAACTCCTTTCAACCCTGCCTAGATTAGGGACAGAATGAAACTGAATTGGACTTGACAGTATTGACAGCAGTAGCATTTTCATAGCTCCTGAGACTTGGTGACCAAGAAGGATACAGCTAATCTTGAATATATGCACATTTGAAAGGCTTACAAGGCATTTCCACAAAAAATATAGTGCACAGCAGGAAAAAAAAACCTCAGAAATACAAATGGCCAAAATGTGCAGGGTTTTTTTTAATACAAATATCATCCACTTTAGTCAATGGGGAAATATTGCATAGATTACTTAAATTGTGCAAATAAATGCACAATTTATGAACAATGAGAAAAACTGTGAATTTCAGTGCTGAAATTAAAAACAAGGCTCTGTAATCTGATATCCAATGAAGACAGGAAGAAAATGCAGACAGGATTCAGTGTGACTGAACAAAACTGAGACGGAGAGATTTTCACATTCCTACCCTATGTTGCTTAGGTGTCTCCTACTCTGGGGCCTACTTTATCCAGTAGTGCCCCTCTTGATCTTATTTCAACCCACCCCCTACGGTCTTTCTCTCCCAGGCATCAGTAATGAGTGCAGACTCTACAGTGTAGGACTTCAAACTTTGCTTTTTTAAAAGAAACAAACAAGCAAACAGATCTTAGAAATGATCTATACATTTCTTTGTACCAATAACAAAGCTATAACTACAGTTACATTAGAATTTTAACCAGCAACTGGACAACTTTACTCCTTTTTAACAAGCCCATTTCCCAGCTCTGTTGTGAGGAGAGAAGCCATGACGGCAAGGCCAGGTATTTTTTCCAACTGCCTCATTGTTCAATTGCCCTGAACAACATATGGCTCCAGAGGTATGACCCACAGCATAGTTAAAGAAGCTAAGTCAGCCCATCACAAAATTAAAAACGGCGGGCAAGATCATCATTTAAGCAGGAGGGCAGCATGGGGAAAGCTCATGTCAGCTAAGCACTGTAAGAAACACAATGATTATGAATAAAACTATTTTTTTAAGATTACTGTTCTGTAATAATAGGAAACCTAGATGACAGTCTTGCTTCACTACTCCAATACTTCTCCTCTCATTTACTCTGGACTTGCTCCCCGCTCCCAGGACCCACTGGGTTGCACCTCCCAAATGGGAAAAAAATAGATGGAAGAATTTGGAGGAACTTAGAAGAACCTGGAAGTGGCATTGAAGAAAAGGGCTTTACTAAATAAATAAATAAATGAATGAATGAATGAATGTCATCTGGGGATGGATTACATCTTGTTTAAAAGGGAATTACTGTTCCGGGATGGAGCTGGGTAGGCATCAGATTTTTTTTTCCCAGCTGTAATCTGTACTTCCCCATAGAGTACAAATAGAAAGAACTGCAAGTTTCTGGAAAAGGACAGGTTCACTCCACCTGAATCAGCAAGAACATTTTAAAATGTCTTTTTTTCCTTCAAACTTCATTTTGTTTCTCCATATAAACAGGTTTGTCTGAAATTTGAATAAAATTGCCTTATTCTGTTTTAAGTGATACCTAATGTGATATTAATATGTTATAATGTGTTGTAAGTGATATCTAATTTGATATTAAAATGTGATAATGATACCTAATGTGATATTCCTGTTAGAATATTGTTAGAACTAGACAAAATCCTCTGAATTTATTATCTAGTGAACAGTATAAAGCTGGCAATATTGATCCAACTATCTTTGCCAACAGGAACTCAATTTTCAATATTAAAATTTTAACACTGGTTTCTGTTCCTCACCAGTTAAGGCAATCTCAAATGTAGCGTGTGGCCTTCTGCTGCAAAATCAATAGCCCTTTTATTGCAGTCATTACATTAGTGCATGCCACAAAGATACAGCTTACAGGACAAATGTATTCCCCATTCACTATTTAACCAACTTGAAACTCAAATGAATTTTAGACTTTCATTGCCCTTATAACCACAGAAGACAAGAGTGGAAGGGCACAATGAAATGTAAAGGTGAGTTTCAGATTGCTGGAATAGTATCTGTTAGATACTAAAGGGTGCTTGTTAAATCTAATTTCCTCAATATAATGGCTAAGCTTCTTGAACAATTAATGTGACAAATCCTGAGGATTTTCCTTATTTAGCTGCAGCACCCATCAGCCTAAGTATCCCTCAGATAGTTTAGAACAGAACTAAGCACAAAGATCTCGGGTAAAAGGGGTAATCTTTAAGAATGGTAATCCAATTGTGTAGCTTAGCTTTTCTGTGATAGTTCTATTAAGATCACTCTTTTGTTTTTCTTATATGACTTTACATGTATAAGATGCCCTCTCAAAACAAAAACCACATTACGAGCTACTGTCCCTTTTTTGAGAGAGAAAATAATTCAAGGACCATTTCAACAATCCAAGGGCAAGACTACCCTTTAGGTATTTTGAAGTATATAATTAAAATATAATATGTGAAAGCAGAGAATGAATGCATCCCAATTGCCAGTTGTGAGATGTAACTGGCTTGTGGACTCCAGAAGGAGTCCCCTTCACTAGCATTGAGGTAAGTGAAAACTCTCAGTTCATTTATACTCTCTCAGTTACCTCAATGCTAGAAATTTGGGGACTGATGGAAAATCTCATACTTGAGTAGGTAGTGCTCATTTTGTCCCCCCTCCCCAGTAGCTCTACCACTCCCAGGGATTCTGCTATTCAAGAAATTTAATCTAAAGCCCCCATCATCCCCCACAGACAAAAGGAACAACTGGAGAGTTCCTTGGTTCCTGGCCATTTTATGAAATCCAAGCATTGCTTCTATATTGCATGAGGCAAACAATTATTGGGAACACAACAGAGTGGGGGGTTATATATTGCAAAGTAATATATTAACATCTTGATAATAGTTATTCACTCCATTGTTTGGTGATATTCTTTTTTAAAAAAATATTCCAAATAAAGCAATGTTTCATCTTAGCTTCAGGCTATAGGGCTACATCTGTTCTGGTCGTCAAAATGGCAACTTTTTAATTAGCTGGTCAAAAAATCTCACTGAGTTCCTAGAAAGGAATACTAAGTACTGACCTTATTCACACTAGACTACTGAATATTTGGCATCTGTCTACTAGCACTCATGCTAAAAGTAGTTAAAGGATGTTCTCAGCAAAGTAAATTCTTGATCTCATTATTCTTTAAGATAATTTGTGAGGATTTCAAAACTTAACTGATTTTCAATAGTTACATACATAAATGTAATACCAAAAAGACAATTATACAGTCTCCATCTCAAAATGCATGATAACAAAGCCACCTTAATATTTGGTTTTGGGGAAATGGTGGAAAAGTGGAATATAAAGTTTAATAATGAGAACAATAATAACAGCAATTTAAAAATACAGCTTTTTTTAAAAAAAAAAGGAGGGAAAAATCTGCTGAAACAATCTAAATCCAAAATCTTGTAGAACTTTATTGAAAATTAATATCTTTTCATGCAGCTAATATAACCAAGGGTGAAATTATGGGGAAGAGAAATCATCTAGTTGCAAATTGGTACTAAATTGGTACAATGATTTTATCTTGATTAGAAGTTATTTATTCATGTTCTCACAGCAATCCAAATTAATTGAACTGCCTTTTATTTTAGCTCACGATTCTTTCATGTGGTAATTTAATTGATTCAGTGGTAGCATCGTATTACACCCACCTAGACAAAAGTTCTGATATTTCTGTAGCCATTTGCTCCCTATAAAAGAAGTAAGTGCATGTGAGGGGGGCACAGTACAATGTTTAAAAGGAAATCTAATATTTTAACATTAGTAGACACATAAAATGTAATACCAGTTCAGCAGATAAGTATGCTGCCCTAAAATATATACTGTATTAAACCAATCCCAGTAAAGAAAGATAATAATAATTCATGCTTGTTTAGTAGGTATCAGAATATGTGCTTTGAATTAAACACCCTCCTTGTGTCAGATCTCATTCCTATGTGACATTTAGTTTACAACCAACTGCACTTGCATCTAAACAGTCTGAAAGCTTGACAGTCAAATAGGATGTATTGATTGCACGCTCAAATTATGTGTATTTGAGGGTAAATGGAAAGAAAGAAGTTGCTTATCATGTAAAAATTATTCTGATTTTTTTAAACCCACAGATTTTTATGGAATGCCCCAAAGGTAAAAATAGTGAAATAAAATGCCATACGCAGTCATTTGACACCTTGCTCCATTGGGTCTGAAAACAGAACACATTTAAGTTAGTCTAGCCTCTTCCTAAGTAGTTCTGTACCAATTAACAATATTACAAGGCAACTCGTTTAAAACAACAGTTACTTTTATCAAGATTAGCAGAAGTCTGGTTTCCATTTATTTGCACATTATATTTCTATCCCATCATACTCTACAAGTGTTTCATACATCGTTTTTCTCTTCCCATTTTGTCCACACAACATGTTGCAAGGTAATTTTTTGGGAGAGATGACAACTGGGCTAAAATTACCCTGTTGGCTTTGTGTGACTCCCCAGTCCTAGCCCAAAGATCACAACATACTATGTTCAATGTCAGAAAACCATCCACTTAATATGACAATGGTTGAATTCCTCCTTAAGGGTTTTGAGAACAGAAGCTCTGTTAACAACAACCTTACAACTCAATGGATTTATCTGGATTTTACTTAAAAGTGCTAGGAAAAGGGAGAACAGCTAAATAAATTTTGTGTGGGCATATATTTCAGAATAAATGAATTGGTGGCTTGTTATTTGGCTTTTGTTTTTAAGCATATATACTGCTTGTGAATCCATTCAGTCTTTGGAATAATTTCGTCACTCATTCTTACAAAAAAACATGTAAAACAAACTTGTTTATATACTTTGTCCAACTAAAAAAGTACATGGAGAGAATAAACTAAGTACTTTCAAACAACTTGCAACCACACCCTTTTAACTACTGTTGAGATTGAAGAATTACACTCACGCCAAAGAAATGTGCCACAAATACATTTTCTTACCCTTCAAAGCTAATTTTATTAAGAGCAGCTGCTGCTGCTGCAGGCAAATTCCCCAACAACCTGCATTTAGCAGTGCTTTTCATTGTAGTAAGATTCCAAAATCTGTTCCAACCACCACTGCCCTGACCATGGAGGGAAAGAAGAAGAGGCAGTATATGCCGGACTTAATCCCCTCCCACAGTGCCATCCCCTTTCCCTTTTGTGTCATGTCTTAATTAGATTGTAAGCCTGACAGCAGGGAACTAGGCATTTTTGCTTGGTTTTTTACTTGTAACATGCCATGCACAGTGACAGCATGATAAATAAATAAATAGATGGTGGTGGTGGTGGTAGTGACAGTGATGATGATGATGATGGGAAGAAGAAGAGGAAGAGAAGGAGGAGGAGGGAGGGAGAATATATTTATATTAAGGGTAGGCAAAGTGCATCTGATGGGCACATGTAGCTTCCTCATACCATAAGATCCATCAAGTTATGGGTTTTTTTTAATTCAAAAAGGTTGTCTGTGTTTTGCATAGAGTTCAAGGGGTAATTTCATCATGTTCAATTTGGAAAGTAATTTTCAGTTTTGAGCTCGGAGGTGAGAGTTCAAAACCAAGGTAAAACCACTTCCTCAAATCTTAGGCCCTTTTTGCACCTTATCTTTTCTCACTGCCATCGCATGAGGATTGCACGAAAAGCCTCCTCTGCACTTCCCTCCACACCAGCTCCGCGCTGGACAGAAGGAAATGCGATAGCTCCGCCCCTTCCTTCCACAGCACAGCCAGGTACTGCGCTGGGGGAGGAAGCACAGCTATCACACTTCCTGAGGTTCTGCATGCCATGTGGGAGGAATGCACAATTGCGGGTCATTTTAGGCCAAGAGACAAAAATGATATAATCCGTGATTGCTGTGGGATCGCTACGGGAGCACTGCGCGATCATGAGAATGTTATGTGGAACCATCCTTGCAATCCTGCAGTGCTCCCATGGCCATTTCGTGTGGGAAATGGCATGCGAAAAGGGCCTTAGAGGGCAAGAGGGGCCTTTTTAACTCAGCAAAAATTGGGTTCAAGCCTCTGAAGTCCTGGAGGTGATGTCTGCGGTCCCTAGACCTCTGGAAACAGCCCATCTGATTTAGACAACAATTTAACCAAACTTCACTTCTGACATGAAGCTTTCTCAGAGGAGATAGGCTTCCTGTAACAAGCAGTATGTCTGTTGTTGTTGCTGTTGTTACGTGCCTTCAAGTCACTTCTAACTTTTGTTGGCCCTAAAGTGAACCTTTCAGAGGATTTTCTTCCCAGTATATGTTCAGAGAGGGTTTGCCACTGCCTTCCTCTACGACTGACAGAGTATGACTCACCCAAGATCAACCAGTGGGTTTCTCTGGCTGACCAGGGATGCATACACTGGTCTCCTGGAGTCTTAGCCCAGCACTCAAACTACTATACAATGTTGGCTCTCAAAATCTGTGTGTATCATGCTATTCACTGTAGTTTAGTTTCCCTTCTTGATCTTTCCTTGATAGGATGAAAATAGCTTGACCTGAAAAATTCCTGCCCTGGCCCTGACCACTCTCAGGCTTGCCTAGCAAGGCAGCTGGACCATGAACCAAGCATTCAGAAGAACAGTGGGAAAACATCAAGTGCCAGTGCTGCTTAGTAGAGAGGATGGAGGTGGACCTTGCATGCAATATCCTATACAAAACCTAAACTCAAATTCATCTACAATCTTGTGTTTTGCAAGGCTATCTTTATAAAACTAAAAGCTAGCAAAGGCAACTTTCTCACTTGGAGATTAAGACCATCAATTGCTAATAGTCAAGGTGGCTATTCATATACCACCTCCAGTATCTGACACAATATGACACTGCATGTCATTAGGCAGAATTGTACTCATTTCTTGCTGGTGATTCTCCTATGAGCAACTGATTAGTGACTGTGTGAACAAAAGGTTGGATTAGACAGGGCTTTGGTTCTCAGGCTGTTATTCTGTTCACTTCTTTTACTTCTACTGGGAAGCTGAAACTCAGATGTGAATGCTTCTCTTAAATGTGAAAAAGTGGTGTATGTGTGTGGAACAATGAGTTGAAGTGTTACTCAAGTTCTACCTGTATTTCTGTCAACCTCTTCTCTACCCCATATCAGTCTTTGAATTATAGGTTAAGGTATCTATCTTACCTTCTATTATGGTTTTAGCTACTTCTTTTAGAAAGAAAGGTACAAGGGGATCATTTAGCTAAAACAGAGAATGGTGGTGGTAGGGAAGAGTCTAGGGACTGTGGAAAGTGGAGTTCATAAAGGACCTGTCTATCTTTCCCTTCATGCACTATTCTCAGTCCCTAGTTGTATGCTATTTCCACTTGCAGAGGGACAAATGGGTATACTGTGCTGAAGGAGGCAGGAAGCACTGGCTTCCAAGTCAGTGGGGAAGTAAATCCACTCCAGGTTTCAGTGTAAACCATTTAAGGTACTAAAACCTTTCTCCAAGAGTGTTCTAGCACCTTAAATAGTATCTTTGAAGTACATATTAAAACCAGAAGGTATTCACTGCTCCACTGGCTTGGAAGCCACTATCTACTAGTGTTTTCTTCCCTCTGTCAACACAGCAAGCCCACTTCTCTTTCTCACCATTGGCAGGAAGCACAAAGGCTCAATATAGGCAGCATATGGAATAGCATGGCATGTAGTTCAGAGGTATTCAGATGCAGAGGAGAGACTGATGAACTTTCTTTAAAAAAAAAGACAAGAGTTTTTAAATAACAGGTTGTATGTATATTCTCTCAATGGAAATGTATTTTTCAAAGAGTAAAACCAACAAAGGGCAATACCTGCGCAATCCCGGATCTAGCTGAGATTCATCTGTGATGAGTTCTGATTCACTCTGGGCAATTCTCATGGCCAGCTCATGATCTCTGCGCTCTTGCTCCAGAACTGCTTGTTGTTGGCTGGCTTCTTCACGCTCTCTTGCCAGCTGGGCCTCAACTTCAGCCTGCAGAGTGATGAAAACGGTGTCTTAAGTAAGTTAATGTACATGTCCAGGTTTAAGGGGAAAAAAACCCAGCAACAACCAAAGCTAAGATGTGAGTGTGGGGGGGTGTTTTTTGGCCAGGGGAGGGAGATTTTCAGTTAGGGAAGGTTCTTTTGGTGAGCAGATGGCTTCTTTAGAGAGGTGGATAGGACAAACCGTATGTACAGGGCAAGGCAAAAGCTAAGCAGCCAACTGTTATTCTTACAATTTGGAACAAGCATTACAAAAGAACAGCTCAGGTAGAGAGAAGTCTCCCCATGACTAAATCCAAAGGCAACAGCTACAGCTAGAAATTTAGAATTTCCAGATAGTTTGAAGCTATGAGGGTGGGGAAAAGTGTTTCTCCCGTTGTTGTTGTTTTCTTTTCCAGAGAAAAGAAATCCCAGAAAAATGGGGGGTGGGATGTGAGTACAATAATTAGCACTCTTTAGAGACTGAAAATCTTTTTTTTTCTTTTTAACTTTAGGAGCATAAAAGGTATTATGTATCACTTGGTCTAACATAAAATTATCATATTTGATATATTAAGAATACAGTTTATTCAGAAAGTAATTACAAACTGAATTTACTTTTTAACATTTTAATTTTTGTTACAAATGGAACAACACAGTCCTGAATTGTAGGAGCACCTGAGCTATAAGGAACCTCTCTAACTTTGCAAGTCTACGATCAGCACATAAATAAACTATAAACAGCAGAAATCATCAGCATTTGTAAAACAAAGAAAACTATTTTGTCTCCTCTGGTGGTTCATAGTGCCAAGCAGATATAAGGCACTCATTCCCACAAAAAGAACTGGAAAAAGGAATGTCAGAAATTGCAATGATGTCAAATTCACTACATGGTTTACTATGAAAGTCTACCTGCTACACAGTTTTCAGAAATAATTTGGGGACAGTAAATTTGGAAATACCTTGTCTTAAATATTTTATTCATCATTTTAAAAGAAAATACTCCATAATCTATTTTCCCATTTTTAAAAAAGAAAAAAAAAAGACTTTTGGGGGAAAAAACAAGAAAAACTCTAGTTTTTGCCCCCTGAATTTTGCCATTTTTTTCCATTGACATTCACATTTCTAAAAACAGCTTTCCTACCTGTAGGTTTCAGCTCAGTTCTATGAAGAGCAACACCAACATTATGTTCAATGTAATTAGAGGTATATGCGGAGGAAGAATGATGAGTAGAGACTCCTACCCCTGTCCTGAATCATTTGTGTCCAAATGGCCACTGGAACAACACTCAGAAAGAAGGCTTCAGAGCAATGTTGTTCAAGGTAAACAATTTATACAAGAAGAAAACCAATACCTAACTTGGAGATATGAAGTTCTTTGTGTTAAAGAAACCAGGATTTTTAAAAGGAAGGAAGAAAAGTCTTCAGAAAATGAGTTAGAGTATAGTAGTGCTGATATGTTTACTCAAAATCAAGCACTTTTTTTAAAAAAAAGTTCAAAATAATGCTAGCCAGTTTAATTAAGAATGCCAGAATGATCTCAAATCTGAAACGCCAACACGTGGCAGACATGATTCTCAAATACATTTCTCAAAGTGCTTACAATAAATTGTTCTTTCATGTATCAGTTTTCCCAAAGAGCATGTCAAGCTTTTTTTTTTTTTTTTTTTCTTTTATCAAGAACATGCTATTTTGGAGTCTTGTTCTTTGTCCATTTCAGAATAAAATACAGCAAGAGCATGACAGTCTTCTGCAGGAATTAGTATAATGTACATAGGTGGAACACTCCTCGAAACATGTGGCCTTTGTATTTCCAACCAAAATTACGAAGCTATTTTCTATGCCAATTTTCTCTAGCCTTGGATCCTAAGTAGTCATATGCCAACACATCACCACCAATACAGTCTAAATACTCCACTTGAACCTCCCTAATCTAACAATTTCTTCTCAGGATGGTGAGCTGAAATGATTGCCACAGAGGGTCATCAGCACTTATTCCCATTATGGCATTATCATGTAATCTTCCTTTCTGACATGGAGACCTTCCTACACAGATCGCTAAGTTAGATTATCAAGCAGCAGCAGTGGTCACTAGACAAAAGCCACTGAAGATGACCAAAGAGTGAAAGCTCTCTGAAAGGAGCATCTGCTCTGTTGCCATCACAAAATGAAAGCAAATGGGATTCAAGGGATATAAACAATGGTTGGGGAAATGGTGGACCATGGACCACACAAAGCCAGCCCCTCTAATCTCTGCTCAGCAATCCTCAAGCCTCCCAGGAGATCCCCAAATCAGCCATAAAGACCCAAACTGCTGTTACTGGTACCCATAACTCCTTAAACACTTCCTAAATGACAAATTTTCAGTCAAAACAAAAAGTGACATCACTTCACTTCTTTGGTGGCCAAGATATGCCTCCGAAGGGCCCACTGGTGGAGAGTAGGGGTGAAAATTAGCCCTGGACCCTAACACAGTTACTCATCCCTGATATGGACAGTTTTACGTCTCTTACAGCTTCATGTCTCTCACAAGCAAGAAATTCTGTACCTACAAATTCAACTATTTCCTTCTGTGCAAACATCATTACCAAGACAGAAAATGGGACAAAATCCAGCACGAATAGGACAGATCAATGCTGATTATATTTTTATTATGTATAGACTGTATAGACTCAAAACATGCAAATTTGTATTATTAATCCCTGCCTACTAGCATTTAGACCACACCATCTGTGACAAATATGCCATCCTACAAATTCATCTGAACACAACCCCAAGTTAATTATATAATTAACTTCACATGCCCCATAGTCCAACAACATTTCAATATGTATAAAGAAAATGTTATAGCTGTTACATAACTGATACGAAGCTGATTTTTTCCCCACGGCTCTTGAAATATCTCCAAGATTATAAACAGGCTACAGAACCGGTAAAACAGCACAGATCTGTTTGACTGGATAACATTTTTAAAAACTGCCATAACTAGCTAGATAATATGTTTAGTAACTTAAAAACCATAAACACTAAGTTTAGTTGCATAAGTTCCTGTCCATGATAGGGTCCCAAGCACTGCCAAGTAGATGGGTACCTTCAGTAAGCCTTTTGTTTTTATAGATGAGACTAAGGCACATATATTTTGTGAAATCTTTGAAATTCACAAGGCTTCACATATGTTACTAGTTACATAAACACTTAGCAGGCACAGGTATCTGCAAAATCATGGATAAAGATACCAACTATTTTTCACTTCTTGAGATTTGAAAATAGTATAGAAAGTTAATAAAAAGTCACATTATAAAATAAAGAAGACGTCAATGATATGTTCACAAAAAAAAGCAAAATCTAGCTATCAAGCAATATATTTTGTCACTAGGATTCTATTAGATAATAACTGAAAGCTTCAGCAGATGAATGTTACTTTGTAAAGAATCCTTTAACAAGTCTGACGTCTAGATCATGGCTTCATTATTCTGTCATATCTGTGAATAGCAAAAGCTCTCTCATTAAACCCCAGCTCTCAAATTTGACACCTTTCTCCTAACAAGTACTTTTCTCTTTCAAGCACCGAAACTTCTCTCTCTCTTCTTTGAACTCTCTTAGCATTCATATTGCGTTGAAAGCAGATCAGCAAATTTAAGGGTTAAAGTTTATTACAGTCTGAAATAAATGCTCTCCTGCATGCACTACAATTGTCCATTTTAGAATGGATGTTCAGAAGAATGTTTGAAGAAACTGAATTTTCACCTGTCCCCTCAGAAAGCTCTTATCTCTGCCTCTCCTTCAGACTATGGTTGAGATCCTCCACCAAGCACAGCATAAAAATTCTGCGGGGGGAATTACATGACAGCTTCTCTCTCAACACCTCCAGGGCTCAGCATTTTGCTGTGATAGCCCCCACTTCACATTCAGTGGCTGCTGAAGATCAGCAGAGGGAGAGTAGATAAACCTGTAGTCATGTCCCCATGGCCAGATGCAGTCTGATGTCATCAACCACTAGGATCTGCCAGAGTGCTCTAGAAGTCTTGGCAGATGATGCAATCAATCTGCATCTGGTTGTGTCCTCAGAGCCTGACATTTTGCTGATTCTTCTCAGCTTTCCACCAGCCACTGGATGGCCGTGAAAGATGGCTATCTTAGTGAACAGTGAGTTGGGGGGGTCATTGGTCACTATGGAGGGAGCAAGAGATACCAACTTCCGCAACAACCAAAAAGGAGATATTGAGAACTATGTTTGTCTTACCCTTGCATACGTCACTAACAGGATGCTGGTCTATAACATCTGGATTCTCCTCCATTCCATCTTAACAGATTGTGATTTAGGAGCACTTCCTTAGTACAAGGGTGTAAATCATGTAGCCCTCCAGATGTATTTCAACTGTAGCTTACAGCATCCTTTACTATTGACAACACTAAGATTGCTGAGAGCTGCAGTCCAGCAACATCTGAAAAGTTATATGTATGCGTATACATATGATCCCCCCCGGCCTTTTTTAATTAAAGATTACTGCCGTTTTAAATACCTGAAGCTTGTTTTCTTCTATTCAAGAGACTAGAACATAGGCCAATAGATTCAAATTACAAAAAAAGAGATTCCAAACATTAAGGCATAACATAAACATTAAGAGAAACTTCTTTAGTGAAAGAACTGTTACCAGTGGAATAGAATGCCTGAAAGGATGCTGGACTCTCCATCTTTGGAGGTCTTTGAACACAGGTTGGATGGCCATCTCTTAGAAGTGCTTTGGCTACATATTCCTTCATGGCAGGTGGTTGGATTAGATTCCTCTTGCAATCCCTTCCAGGTCTCTGTGCTTCTATACATTTTAATAGGTTTCAGCCCAAAATTTTAGCTGGACTACAATGGATTCTTTGGGATAATGCTGCACGATGCAGAAAGCACAACAGCTATAGAGACTATGACACACACCTGAATTCGCTTTTCTTCTTCTTCCCTTTTTTTCCTCTCCTCTTCCTCTTGTTTTCTCTTGGCCTCTATCTCATATTTTCTAGAAAAACAAAATTGATAGTTGACAGGAAAAAAAGGCTGAACTGTTATATTCCTTTCCCTCACTTGCTTGCTTGCTTGCTACCATATACTCCCAATAATCCTCAACCATTGGCTATGTTTCATGAGATTTATGGAGACTGCAGTCACAACCATCTCCAGTGCACCATGTTACCTACTCCTGCATTGGGCAGTTGTCCCAACATTTAAAATAGCAATAAAAATGTTGTGTTGTGGTGTACTTCCATTTAAGGTTCCAGCAGAGCAGTTATACTCTCCTCCAGAACACTTCACTCCAGTCCCCCATCCTGAATTTCCCCTTTAGCAATCAGCATCCCATGCCAACAGGGCATTCTCTCTTCTAATTAGGTTGTTTTGGAGGGATCTTCTATTTAATTTTTAATATGTTTTTTGTACTTCCACAAAGTTGGTTCTCCACACTTTTGGCATCTCCCTCCGGTATATGAGTGGTACACGCACACATACACTTGTGATTATAGAACAATGAATACACTCAGATTATCTGGGCAAAGAATCACCTCTTCCCCCGCAGAAAGACTTGTTGTTGGAGTGCCTGGAAACTAGGATCTCTCTGCATTTAGTGCAGGCAGGAGAGAAAATTTTGGGGGGAAGTCATCAGCCAGAAATACTGGGTGTGTTCCAGAAGTGAAAAGGCTTTACGATCTCTGTCTTAAATCTGGGTCTCTCTAGGATTCTGACACAGAATATTCACTCATTCCCCCATGCCTTTTTCCATTGGCCTCAGACCTAGAGTTGATGATTTCACTCACAGTCGCCTTTCCTCCTCTTCCTTCCTCCTACGCTGTTCCTCTTCCTCACGTCTCTTCCTTTCTTTTTCCATCTCTTCCTGAATACGTCGCAACCTTTCTGCCTCCTCTTCCTGTTGCTTCTTCTTCTGTAAGGAACTCAGAAGCTGTTCTGAGCTTTTAACTAGTGCATCATACTCCTTCTGTATCTGTTGTCTAGGCATTTCAGTGGCCTGCAGAATAAACCATTAATAAATCAATAAACCAATCTCTCATGTAACAGACATTACTTTACCGAATTGTATTATTTTAATGATTTTAGTGTACGTATACTGTGGAATCTCCAGGCTGACACTTTGTGAATAACTTGTTCAAAGCAGTGGAAAGTGACACTTCTTACGGGGGGAATCTTGGATTCTTACACTTCCCATGATGAATGACAACAACAAAGGGATACTATAGTATCTTTCAGATTAACTGAGAAAAAGAAAACTCTAGCATAAGCTTTCGTGCACTCCAAGTCCACTTCATCAGGAGCAGGAGAGTAGTGTCCACAAAAGCTTATGCGAGATTTTTTTTCTCCTTGGTTAGTTTTATAGCAGTTATAGGATTTTTTAATATCCTTTAATGCTGAAAGAGACTAATATGGTTGTGTGTGTAAAAGTAGAAAAAATAAGCAAAAAAACAGAATTGTGTAAAAAGCAAGAATATATATATTTGCTTAATCTGCAAAATTTTCTTACAAATTACAAAATCCAGCTGTCTGCAGTACTTAAATATGGATTACCAGGGTGAAAGGTTTCAATTGTTTTAACATGGAACATAAAACAGCCTCTGTATTTTCAACATTGTGCTAATAGTGTGATTTGATCCTGAGGCTCCAAATGCTTTCAAGACCTGAAGTTGTGGATCTACAGCAGCAGTGGGCAACTGTGAAAGCTGAGGGGGCTGCAGTAACCCCCCCACCCCCAGAGATCACGGACCATGGGCCACGCTTCCCTATCACACCTGCACTACCAAAAAAAAATGGGGAAAAACAAATAAAAAAGCTGATTTCCTTGTCCTGAAACCACTTTTGTCCTCTAGGGGATGTGTGGGAATTTTCACCATGTTTTGGGGGCTTCCTGGGCCATTTTAGGCCCAGAGGAGACCTTTTTTTAACATCAGGAAATGAGTGGAAGTCATTCCTGTTCCCCTCCTGTTTCAAAAAAGGGCTTCCCCGGGGGGCTTGAAAATGTCCTGGGGGTCTTTAAAATGTGGTGGAAATGTATCTCATGGTCCCTACAGGTCATTTTGGGGCATTTATTTTAAAATTGCAAAAATAGTTTTAACCTCTGGCTCACCCAGAAGGCCTCCAAATGTAGTGGAAATGCCCTCTACACCACCCAGAGTACACTTGGGGCATTCTGGAGCAACTTTTTAACCCCTGAGGTTTAAAAAAATGGCTCTTGGAGCTGTACACGGCCTGCAGGCCCAACTTTCCCACCTCCGATTTACAGAAAACAATTATGTTCCTTTCCACCTTCACAAGGGTTAAATATCATCTTACCTTGATCTTGACCATCAGAGCATCAATAGACATTTCAAGGTCTTTGACCTGCTTGCTCATTTCTGCTTTCCCCTCTTTCAGAGCACTCACTACTTCATTGAATTTGTCAAGCCTCTTCTTCAGTGTGCGAACCTTGATCAAACCATCTATGCTGTAAAAGGAATATCTCTTTAAGTATCAGACAGGTTCTTGCATTTAAGACATGGAAGACAGAGGACAAATAGGGACAGCAGCCCTGTGGTACGCTGTCCAACTATCTTTGGGCAAATTCAATGGATTTGTCTGAAGCAGACAAAGTGGGAAGTGTAACTGCAAATCTGCTGCATTTTAGATTCCAAAACAAATGAATGGTATGATGGGAGGGATATCAAAAAGACACAGTCAAGCACCTCTGGAAGTTACTTCAAGACTCTGAAAGCTTCCTCAATATGACAGAGAGCAGCATCAGAAAAAACTGAATATGTAATAGCTTTTTTAAGACATAACGTGTGGCCAACAAACTGGCTTAAAGAAAAGAATAAGATAAAGAAAACACTGTGAGCATAAAGGGCACGATATGACTAGTTATTTTTGTCCAGGAATATGGAAAGATAAGATATTAAAATGCACACATTAAATATGTTAAGGGCTGTTCCATTCACTACTCACCCCATCACAAATGGTGTCTGTTGAATGCTGTCATGTTCTCTTCCTCAAGTCTTTAAAGATAGGGTTTGTGAACATATGCCCCCCACCCCAGTTGCTGTTAAACTGCAATGTGTGTCAGCCTTGGCCCACACGGCCAATGGGCTATGCCGACAGCAGTCCAGGAGCTTCTGGAGGATGACACACTCCATGCTCCTGCTTTAAATTAGACACTGAAAGCAAGAGTAGGGTAGAAGGACCACCCCTCGCAACCTATTTGTCAGTCTGTAATGGCCTTAGACAATCATGCAGATTTTGCCAGCATCAACACTATGCAGGTAATTAGGTTTACTACTGAAGTTACACAGAAATGCGATACAAGCCTTGATACTACTTTGCTACTTACCGTGGTTTATGCTTTCTCTTGCACAGCCACATACGAATAGTCTTTTGTATTTTAATGCAGGCACTGGCCCTATATTTTATTTTGTTTTTCACTGTAAAATACAAGGAAGAAATGGAGACATCTTCAGAAATGGACAGTCCACACATCTGTGTAGAAAGGATGTTTTATGAAATGGGAAAGGAAAAGTAGTAGTTCAAGTAGATGACAAAGACCAGCTTAATCCACACGCCACCACAATCTTTTACAATGTACACATGGGAGGTGAATAACATGCCCCTGTTGTGCTGCCTCCACATGGTCAAAATTGGCAGCCTCCTACTGAGGTTGATGAAACTACAGTAACTCCCTTCCCGCCTCTTTCCCTTTCTGTCAATCCAGCAAAAGTAGAAGGTATTCCATCTTGCAGTTGTACAGGGCTTTGTGGTGGAGGAGGCCACTCTAGAACCCTCATGTACAAGGGAGAGCTGCTGCCATTGCTTCTACATTTGTAGCAGTGGCAATTTTGGTGGCACTATCAAATTTTGGTAACAGTGGTGGAATAATGGTGGTCGTATGGCCCCTGGAAGATTTCAGAAAGAAAACATAGGCACTCTCAAACCAGGGAAGATGACTACCCTTGGAATAATGGATGATGTCTCCACTTTCTCTTGGATGCAGTTCAGACACAGGGGCTGTCAACAATTTTTGTACAAGTTGGATTTACACTTCAGTCCAGAAAATATTTGCCTGATTGTAAGGCCTGGCAATTTCTGTAGAACTTCATTAAAACATAAGAGGCCTACTTCAATCAGATTAGAATTCCACCAAGTCTAATATTCCTGCAACTTCCATCAACCCAGAGTAATACAGTCAGTGAGGACAAATGACAAGTCACTGCACGAATGCTACATGTTATCCCACTCTGTGTTAACACCTTAGGCAACTTTCAGAATTTATCTCAGAAGATTCCCCTGCCCCACAAGGTACTTGAATACATACATTTAATGACTGACAGAGAGCACCACTGGACTTTCTTCCAGCGACTGCAGATAAGCCAATGGTTGACTCGCTTAATCAACTCAGCAAGATGGTCTGGATCAGACTTCATGATTTGATCAAACTCTGCAAACTGAAAATCAAAACCACCTTCACATAAAGGAACAGTATTTAGAAGGCAAACTTCATAGAACGTGGAAGAAGGAAGTGCTCTGCTATAAACAGAATGTTGTCACCCTGACAACATGAATAGTGGTCATACTAGCAGCTGGCCAGTTTCTGGACTCCATACAAGTTGCTGGTGTGTGTGTGTGTACGCCCACACACACACACCTTCAAGTTGCTTGTCAACTTATAGCAACCCCTTGAATTTCATGGATTTTCTTAGGCAGGGAAAACACAGATGAGGTTTTGTCAGTTCCTTCCTCTGAAATACAGCTTACAGCACCTGCCATTGGTTTAAAATCTCCCATCCAAGTACTAAACAGGGCTGACCCTGCTTAGTTTCTGAGAGCAGATGGGATCTGGTGCCTTTATGGTATTTACTTGTACTGGCCTTTAAAAGCAGCCAGGATCTAGGATGTGTATAGTTCTTTATATAAGCCAGGCATACCTCTTATCTCTAATTGCCTGCTTGATGGTCTGGCAGAAGATTCTAAGCCTAGACTAGATGACTGTTATATAGTCATCTATATACCAGTATATACAGAGCCAGTGTGGTGTTTTTGTGCTGGACTAGGCCTCTAGGAGACTAGGGTTCAAATCTCTCCTTAGCCGTGGAAACCCACTGAGTGACTTGGACAAGCTCTCTCTCATCCTCAGATGAAGGCAACAGCACTTCCTCTGAACAAATCTTGCCAAGAAAACCCCATGATAGGTTTGCCATAGGGTCACTATAAGTTGGAAAGAATTTGAAGGCACACAACAACAAATACTGTTAGAGCAATGAAACAGGCCTTCTGTAGCCATAGAGGTTTGGCACTATCCAAAAACCTTCATAAAGAAGTTTTATTTTTTTTGCTCTCTCTCAACCTTTAGGGAAAAAAAATATAAGGCCTATTTCTTTGCAAATGCTTTTGGACCATTATCCTACGCTACCAACTGTGGGGAGTTCAAGCTTTGTGCAATTTCACGACTTTTTATATTGCACAGATGTGCATTTTCAATCTGATATAAGCCATCCTGAGCGTGGAGAGACTTGTGATTGAAATATTTTAAATAGAGAAATAAAACATGGAGATGGCCATGTCAATTTGTGTATTTGCATCATCAAAAGAGACAAGATTAAAATGAGCTTTCTTACGAACCAGCTTTCAAATAAAGCAGAACTGTCTTAGCTATCAATTACTTGGCAAAAAGATGGAGAGAAAATATTAAACATTTCAATTCACTTTCATCAGTTCTTCATGGATAGCAGCAATGCTTACCTTGCCAGGTCTAAAGAACACTTTGGTTAATCCAAATTTATAGTCATTTTCATTCAGCCCAAGAGCTTTGAAGAGTGCCTAGCAGAATAGAAAAACACATGAATACATAAAACAAATCCGTTGGACATCAAAGTTTATTAATCAGAGTTTGGAAATAGTTTGTTTAAAAGTAACTTATTAGCCCTAATTCATTAAAAAAAAAAACAATGATTTTATAATTTTTTATTTCAATCATTAAACACCAATGATGTTACTTCTGAGCAATGATGTACTTTTCTCTTTAATTAAATTTCTCTTTAGTTTTTAGTTCATTACTGGCCATTTTAAAATATATTTTTGTTGTAATGCTATAACAAATAAATTAATAGAATTTTTTTAACAAAAATCTTGGCAGTTTAATATTTTCAATTAATTTTCTTCCACAAGTTAATATTAATGAGCTAATGCTCACGGAAATGTTACAAAGCTCAAATATCAATTTAAACCAGTTCATGATGATATATAAGACACAAAAATGGTTTACTTAGCCTTCTTGACTCTAATACCTTGCAGAAAAGTCTTGGATCCAAACGTGTTAGCTTTGGAGGCATGTACTTTTTGTACATATTATATAGCTCATGGAATGAGGCTCGTGAAGGGAAGCCACCTTGCATCAAATCCAAAACGGATACCATGCCTAGAGTTAACAGACATACATATATATGTCACAAAGGAAATCAAGTGGACACTTAATTTCTCTCTGTACTTTGGGAAAAGTGTAAAAAACCTAATACTAGTTGAAGCAAAATATATGCAACCATGTTAGAGCTTCATCTTGAAACACAGTGACCGGTTGAAGTTCACATAAGGACATACATGCTGGGTCTCCCCTGTCCTTGTCTGACATGTTAGCCACAATACTACCCATGGTCCTAAATTCTGTGCATTTGTCCAAGCTTACCTCTCAGTCAAACTGTATAGGGAGGATGATGAGACAATGTTTACCATCATTTTCTAAGGCAGAGCTTCTTAACCTGTTACCCTAGAGATGTTTTGGACTTCATCTTCCAGAATCCCTGAACACTGATCATTGTGACTAGGCCCTCTGGGAACTGGGAACTGAAGTCCTAAACAAGTAGAGGGCCAAAAGTAGAAAACCACTTCTCATGGACATTTCCACCAACATACTTTTATTCAACACCTATTTTTATTCATTTATTATACCCTACCTTTTTCCCAATCTGGGATTTAAGTTGGTTTACAACAGCTAAAACAAACCAAAATTTACCTTATATAAAAGTTTAAATATAATTAAATGTTATTAATAATCAATAAAATTAAAACCAATTTAAAACATAGCTATTAAAGAAACACTAATAGAGGATACAGCAAATTACGCAAGTCCTGTTTCTCTTTAAAAATCAAGTCTTCAAAGGCCTGACAAAACAAAAGAGGTCTTCACCTGACTGCAGAAACACAGCAGGGAAGGTGCCAGTCTCCCCTTTCAAAGAAAAAATCTCCAGGACCTGGGAACAGACAAACAGAAGGACCTATCCCATGTCCCCACCAGATGTACCTGTGAGGGCTGTGGGACAGAGAGAAAGGTCTCCCCAGAAGATCTTAAATCACAGGCAGGCTCATATAGGGAGACATGATCCTTCAGAAAACCTGGATCTCTGACTTCTTGAAACAACTCTGTTTGTCAGCTCTTTGCAGATGCAACTGTGGTATAGAAATCTGTTTTTGCTGCCTGTATTACCTCAGAGTCAGCCTTCAGACAGGCTCCAGACTACCTTCTATCAGACCTGTTCCAAGTCTTCAGCCAATACTGTTCTACTTACTGTCACATATGAACAGAACTACTCAAAAATGAGTTCCTCATATTGCAAAAACACATCATCATTCCTACAATCAATAAAACTACAGCAGCAAAAGACCCATCAAGCTACAGATGCTCAGTCTGATATCTAAGTGACACACATCCAACATAAGCAGTTTCTCTGACAAAGCCACCCCAAAGAGGGAGGAATAAGGGATCAAGAAACTGAATATAAGCCCGAATTGGTGAGAATGATGACTGAATTTAAAGCGTTTCCCAAGAAGGAAATCTGTAGATAAAGACCAGAATCTTAGAGTCAAACCACTCACACAGTGGCCCACAGTATGAATTTGTTGACATTTTTGCTACTGCACAGTGAGGTACCCAAGACCTCATTTTCTGACCAGAATTACTGTCTTTCAAATGGGGATGGTGTGGGCACAACAGCAAACAGTAGTGATCTTGCATCACAACACTGACAGGGCTTTCTATTCCATCTTCCGGATCTTGGCCAAAATTGGAACCAGGCTACCTCTGGAGTGCTTGGCACAGGTAGAAAGTAGAGCAACTACCAAATAACCAAATACTTTAGCCTCCTAAGTGGCACCTCAAATGAAAATACCTCTTTCCCGTTAAGACTTCTCTTTAGAATAGCTTTTAATAAAAAGGAGCCTATACATGTTTGTACATGAGTCTATTGTGTATCTGTGTAATCACATTTAGTATTTTCTTTTTTGAAATACAGTGAACGTTTTTACTTGATTGTGTGGTACAATATATACAATTTAGATTTTTCTGCTTGGAGTTCTGAAATATTAATTTATATGAGAAATCACAAATAAATATAAAAGGTGCATTCCACTTTGCAGTTAACAGTTTTTTCAAGGGAAAAAAACCCAAAAGCCGTGACATGCATTGTTATATTTATTCTCAGAAACATTCATGCTATTTTCATTTCTCTCTCTCTCTCTCTTCTTCCCTCCCTCCCTCTTTCTCACACAATCCCTACATTAATAAGGTTTTCATTTTTAACATTTATAAACTTTAAACAAGATTTTTCTCTATCTTTTTAAAATAAGGTTGTTTCTCATCCAGAAGAGGTCTGTAAAACAAAACCATGACTCATGAGTTACACAGAAATAAGGAGCTTCATCGCTTCTCCCACCTCTTTCACAATACTGCCAAAAGCAATCAGCCTTCAGATTATCAGCCAAAAATGGTGTCAATAGAATCCTAATTAAAGCAAAGTTGTTACGCATTGCTAAATTAAACTCTAAATGTAACTTAACATGACAAGCATTAGGAACATTTGCCAAGATGAACCAGATGCTTAAAGCCTCAGGGCCCACCAATATGCTAAAAGTACCAGGAAATTAAGAGAGATGCCAAGGTGGCAGCTAATGGAAACAAGGAATAAGGCTTATTTCAGGAAGTATCTGATGCCAAATTGGTTCTGTGATCCAAATTTTCCAATAGTCATCTGCATCTCCATTTGTTCTCTCTGTGGTAGGCATTTTTAAATGACACGTACCCCTAGGACAGTCATCTGACAAAGGCTGTGAGAACACATCACCACAGATGGACCAAGCAATCCTAATCCCCACACTTGATACACCAGCTAAAAGAAGGGTTGGATGGCCTGTCCCACCAATAAAGAGGAGTTCTCAGCGGCGTGGGGGGTTCTATCCTTCCATGGAACTCAAATCCCTCCATGGAAAATTCTCACTGGTGGTAGAATATGGGCGTGACATAACAAAGCACTACAACAGCTAGTATGAGCTCTGTTTGGATCCACTCAATTAAAAAAAAAAACACTCAGTTAACCTTGAGAGGCAGGGCTGCCTGGTCCATTTAGGCACATTAGGCATGGCGCATAAGCCCTATAAAAATTGTAGGGCCTCTGAAAACATCCCTAGTGGTATGTAAAGGTAAGGCGGAGGGGTGCATACAGAAGTGCCCAGGACTTACGTGCAGCCCTGTGGGGGCTGGGATCAGACCCTACAGTTCTTACTAATAGTGAATAATGTGGTGGTAATTTGTTAAACCTTAATTAGCCAATCTAACTCATTTTTAGCAACACTTTCAACGTTTTACTAATGTTAAACAACAGTGGTGTTGCTTGTGCTTAACAATGGTTCTTGTTACTACCATTCACTACTGGCCATTTTTTATCATTTTAATTTGGGGGGGGTAATTTTAACAAGTTAACTAATTAACCAAAAAGGCTTTTAAAATCTCAACAGTTTAATATTAATGGTTCATTTTTTAACAGTCAAACTTCAATGTGTTAGTGCTAATAATACTGATGTTTCCAAGCTGGACCCTAGGGCCAGAGTTAAATAAACCTCTTCCCCACTGCTTCCAGCTTTAGGAAGAATTAAATTAAGAGATCTGTTGGTTTTGAACGCCCAACAGAACCATCGTCCCTCATGTCTTCTGCCCTGCTAATATGAGCCTGAAGAACCTGGGAAGAGGCAACAGGTCAACTTCACTCTTCACCACTTAGAACTGGACTGTGAGGCTGCAATCCTACATACCACCAGTGGGCAAAGTGAATGCTGCTTCTTTCAACCCCCAGGGCCATTTTTGAGAGACCTTGGAGAACTTTATCCACACCCCACTGCTGGAAAACAAAAAATGTCCCAAATGCCCTTCAGACTTTCTGAAGTAAACCAGAAGTGACTTCTGGTCACTTTGTTTTGAAAAAGGGCCTCTCCTGGGCCTAAAATGGACCAGAAGGGCTAAAAACAAGATTAAAACACCTCTAATAAACCCTAGAGAGCCTGTGGGGCATTTAGGAACATTTTTATTTTTTTGCAGTGTGGGATGTAGAGGATGCAGCTCCCCTAAGTACTTATGGAGGCTAATGCCACTCCCTAGCCTCCTTCACTTGCCCAATCTGGTATATGAAGGTATCTGGGAGTGAGTTTCATTGAAATGATGCAGATCTTGGGACAATGAGTGGATCGCAGGTGAAAGGGAAAATCCGTCCTATCATTGTTGTCTGTTCCATTGGCAGATGAGTATTGTTGGGAAAAAAATATTATTTTCATTTTTTAAAAAAAGAAAAAGCAGATGGGGAGGGAAAGTACCTCACTATGTTTAGCATTACTTTTTTTTTCCAGAGAAATTATTGGCAATGGAGCATACAAGAATATGTTATCCTTGATTTTGTTTTAGGGTGAATAGCTTGCAAACTGTTTCTAACTAAATCTTTATTTCACATGAATCACAGTAAATTAGCATACTTTAGTACACTCTTATAACAATACAACTTCTAAGAATCCTGACATTGATCTCTCAGTGAATTCTTGGGAGGCCAAGAAGAGACATGGAATAAATTCATGCCACCTTCTTTTTAAAGGAGCTATGGAGGGGCCAGAATGAGCCAAGCAGGACTTGCAGTGTCTACCTCTCTATTTCCCTATAGTACCTCCCTACAAACAATGGTCATTGCTTTAGGGACCATGAAATACTAGCGTACCATTGAAGACTGACATCTTAGATTATCTAATTCAGATTATCCGTTAGAGTAGCAGTGCAAATAGTGCGGACCACAAGCTATTTCTGGGCCCCAAGGCCATTTTTATGCCTGGGTTTAAAAAAATTGATCCCAAATGCATTCTACGGGGTGTGGGGGGATTTTTTGCCACATCCCTGATACCCTGATACTACATCCCTGATATTTAATTGAGGAGAAGCCTTTTTAAGAAACAGAAAGTGAACAGAAAATAACTTCTGCTCACTTCCTGTTGTTAAAAATATGCTTCCCATGGGCCCAAAGGAAAGCCAAGGTAAAAATGCCCCAAATGCCCCTAAAGGGCATCTAAGACAAACATTTACAAAGTTTTCAAGGCATATCTACACACATCTACAAAGTTTTCAAGACATCAGTTACCTCAGTGCTTTTTATAAAGTGATGGCACAACGATGCCACTACACGGAAGACAGATAACTGCTGTGCAATAATTAATGCGGGATTCAGTATTTGCAAAAAGGAGGAAGACAATATAAGAAGATTTAAAAGACTTCCAGTGGTGACTGTGTGATGCTCCCTTTTTAATTAGATAATGCATTTATGTTCAGAAACTGGCATTTAAATTTCCTCTTCACTGCAGGCACTAGTTTCTGAAACACACAGAACGCTCAGCATTCTCTCCCTCTCATTCTCTCTCTCTTTCTTTTTTTCACTCCGAAATAGATTTAAGTGGCGTCTATCCATTTAAAATTCTGTTAACAAAGATTCAATACTGTCTGCTGCTTACTGTTACGCACAGTAATCTCACTGCACCGACAGAGCACTGAAAAAAAATTAATCATATTTCTCTAATCAAGAAACACTTCTTGAAAGCACTGTTCCTTCAACTCTGCACAAATATTTTTCATGTCCATGACAATCGTGCAATTGGAACTCTGAGTAAGACACATCAAATTACCTGAACACTGGAGCTGAGAAAGGATTTGGGCACCTTCAAAATGGTGACTTGTCATCTTTAAATTAGGCTTGATACAGCGAATGAAGCTAGACCCCTATTGGAAAAACAGCAGATTGGCATCATCAGAAAAATACCTGTGAATCATTTCAAAGTAAAACCATAGCTTACGTAGTTTCGGGTTCTTCTCTCTTCCTATCCATTCTGAGCGTCCTGGCAACTGATCTTTGAGGCTCAAGCTGTCTATTAAATTCATTAACTGTCCACCAAATGAAGAAAGACAGTTTTTAAAAAAACTTTTTTAGTCAAAGCCTTGCAATCTTGGTACATGCTATCAGAAGAGGCAGTTTGTGATGAGCTGGCAACATTTCAGAAGCCATGAAACTGCATCCAAAAAGGCCAATAATCATTCATTCATCAAGGCTGCATTTAATAAAACATGAATTGAGAAGTCTGGGTGAAAGGTCTTCCTGAAGGGCTCTCAAATTGGCTTATGATGATGTACAATTTATGAGCCAGAAACATCTACACACTTATTCCAAACATCCTTAAGGACTAAATTTAAAAAAAGACAAACTAAGCTGCTGTAACTGAACAACTCTTGTCAAAATACAATCCAAAATTCTAAGGAACATTATTCCTCCTCTAGAATATCAGCTTTCTCCTTGCAGTGTTTTCATCTGATTTTGAAGTGCACATTATGCCTAGGAAAAAGAGGCAGACAAATACTT
Source organism: Iguana delicatissima (assembly GCA_948472985.1). Taxonomy (NCBI): domain Eukaryota; kingdom Metazoa; phylum Chordata; class Lepidosauria; order Squamata; family Iguanidae; genus Iguana; species Iguana delicatissima. Next base: position 361,024 of record CAOKZL010000548.1, on the reverse strand, counting down.
AAAACCAGAGCCTGTAAGTCCCCTGCATTTGTTCATCATTATTAGAAAAGCATTCAACAGGGCTGTCTGTGCTGTTTCAGAGACACTTGGAGTGGCTGATTCAATCAAGCCACTTTGGGTCAGTGTCTGAAAAAGCAGTAGGTCACTCTGAACTATCTATTACTCCAAACCCAGCTCTCTCTCTCTCTCTCTCTCACACACACACACACACACACACACTCCTGGCCCATGTCTTGCCTGCTCACATAATGCCATGGCTCCCTTTCCAAAGGAAGAGGGTGTTTTTGCAACCCCTTCCCTATTGAGGCAAAATGAAAATAGTTGACTATTTTTCACACCTTGGGAGAAGTCAGGCAATGAGGGGATTTTCAGACATTTGGTCTCTGCCCCGATCCCTGCATGGAGCTTCCCACTTTGATTTTTCTGGGGCATTCCTGGTAGAAAAACATATTTTCCCAGCAACATGGCTCCCTTTTGTGGCAGCACAGGGTAGGCAAAGGTGGAGATGTAAAGCTTGGACTTCCCTAAGGATACCATGTGAAGAAGGATTTGTCCATGTCCCTGCATTCACTGCATGGCTTATCTGCTCACATAAATGAGCTGAGCTGGCAACTGCTTTCCACTGTAGAAAATTAACTGTAGAGAATACTTCAATTAATGCCTGGAAATCTGGAATTCAGAATGAGGGTCAGGTTTACCTTAAAGCAAAATGAAGCAGCCACCTCAGGCAGCAGAGTTTGGGGTGTTGTGAGAGAGTATCAGCTTTTTATGAGTTCATTTTGTTATTTAGGGAGAGGGTGGGGAGAGCTGTTTGTGGAGTTTTCTATCTCAAGAACCAAACTAACTAGAATGGCCAAGAATATTGTGCATCTTGAACCATGGACACATGAACTTACTTTATTAAAAAAACCAAGCATTTTGAAAAAATGGGCTATATAGAAAGAATCCAGTGCATTCAAGGAGCCATTGCTCCCCCAGCAAAATGGTACAATTGATTCACAAAGTGGTTATTCCATTATTATTAAAAAGTGTTGAGTCTAAATTTAGCTATAACATGGATCAAAGAAACTCCATGCCATAGGAAAGAGCAACACACCTTTCTACAACGTGCAGTTTGCAAAATACTGTTCCTGCAGTCAGCAACTTGAAAGTTATAACAGATTTAGAACTGAAGTACAGATAAATGTGAGGTCACCAAAAAAGGCATCAAATTGGCAGTAATGTTTACTTACAGTACTACGAAGCTTTTCCAGCAGCAGGTTTAGCTGAGTCTGTAAAAGCAAAAGTATCTGCATCCATAAGGAGAATCCCAAATTATGAACACAACAGGACACATCACTATTTACGTGCATCACTCAGTACAAGCTCTCTCCAACACACAAGAAGTTACACAAATGGAAGCGCAAAGGCAAACATGCATGGAGGATCTGAACTGCCTTGGGAATGTCAAAGTTTTGCTTACTGCTCTTGTCTGAACAACCCGGGCAATAAAGAGAATTAAGTCAATAGCTTTGAGATGATACTGGATGTGAGACACAACATGGTGTACTGGTTAGAGTATTCAACTAGGACAAGGTTGACCTGGGTACATTTTTTTTACTCTGCTGTGAAATTCAGTGACTTTGGTCTAGTCACTGTCTCCCAACCTATCCTTTGCCTCACAGGGTTGTTGAGAAGATAAAAATGCTAAGGAGGATTATCATCATGAGCATTCTAGAGGAAAAGTGGGCTACAATCTGACTAATAAACTAATAAATAATATGTGTTCCAGAAAGAAAGTTTGGCATGGGAAAGCTAAGGCCTAGTATGAACGAACCAGAAAGTTCATCATATGACAAAGCTACAGCCGGGAAATGTATGGGTGCAGGGAGATGACTTATACTAGGGTGGGCTTCAGAAGGGTAAAGCTTATGTATTCTATAAGGCATTTGAGAAGAACTGAGATTTTAATGTTTCTGCTGTCAATTCTAAATTTTGGAAATGGGAAGTTCTACTGAATTGGCTTTTTTCTCAGTGGTTGTGTACTGTTCCCAATGTTAAGTTTTAAAGTCTGTAGCTAACATGATCAATAGCAGAGAAAACTTAGTCAATGCTGTAAATATATATATATATACCTTTCTCTATATGCAGAGAGGGCCCCACCACCACTACAAGGAAACATTCAAACATTTGGCTGTCTGTCTGTTCAACCTGACATTCTACAGTCCAGGAACCATTTTGCCATATGGAGAGCTAAATGGCTAGTCTAGGCCTCAACCAAACAGACCTTGTGGAGTGACTGAACCTCCTCACATAAGTATCTTTCAATGACTATGTCCCATTAGTTTACTATTGGCTGCATGGATTGTTAATCCCTCTTTATGTTTTCAAGTAGCAACCTTTCTCTGCCCTTCTTAGAGATGCCAGAGATTGAACCTGGAACCACTTTGAATGGTAGGCAGGCGCTCTGCCATGGAAATAAATCCTCTGAAAATACTTATTCATGCCACATAGTAGAAGGACTGATGAAAAAAAAATCAGTATGGGAATAAAAGCCCTGCTGTGGAATAGAGATATTTTTCTCAATGTTACATGATGCAGAACTGATACACCAGAAATAAAGGGGTCTGACTGAACATTACGGCAATTTGATAAATAATGAGTCCACGAAGGTGATACATTTACCTGAAGCCCTTGGTTTTGCCTTTGCCTGCTTTTCCTCTCAACTTCCCTATAGCTCCCTCCAGCCATCCTGAGCTGGTAAAAGCCAACTAAAATAAAAACTGATGAATGGGGAAAGGAAGCAGAAAAACAGAGAAGGCTTAACATATGAAGAACAGAAGGCACAGAGGTCAGATTTATAGCTAAATACAAAAGGAAAAATTAGGAAAAGTGTCAGATAGTGCAGTTAGCTAGGAAAAAAAGAGAAAAGGGGTACCCAGAACTCAAGGAAAGTTTTGTTTCAGTCAAAACCATTAATATCTTTACTGAGTTTAGAACAAAATGACAGTGCTTTACATTGACAGATAACCAACATTACTCTCTCAGTGATACATCCACAGTTCATCAACTGAGGAGCTCACTTTAAGAAACTCTGATTGTACAAGAGAAAACAAAGCTCTTGAACGTACAACTTTCCCATTTAGGTGAGGTAAAAATAAAACTACTTCAACATCTGTTTAATACAGATTCTATCATTTAGATATTAACCAATATAGATGACTGGTGGACAGTGCAACATGCAAAGTGCATGTCCCAGTGCAACATGCAAAGTATTCATGACTGATGACAATTTTGTCTGCTATAGCCCAAGGCTAGGCTGCATGACAAAGTGGTGGAAATGTGCAAAAGTATGTGACAGAAAAGTCCACCAAGAAGTCCCACCAAAAATATTTAAAGGACTGATTAAAAAGACAAGGAAATGCTGCTCAAATTGTGCAAAGGCCATAAAAGAAGACCCAGGGATAGTAGTGAATCAAAGGGTTAGAAAGGCAATTATCTAGAGCTCTCACAAACTGATCTGAAGCTGGAACACACGCAAAAAAGGAAAAAATGCCCCAGAAGAACAGGGATCCAATCCCTAACATCCTGCATGACATGGAAGAATGTTGTTTCAACATCAAGGAATGGTAGAGGCACTGAAGATACAGTTCCCCTTCAATGCTGCAAAATTCAGAGTACATGAGCTTTGCCAACCCAATCACAAAGCTGTTTACAGCTGCAATTTTGAGCCTCAAGACTAAAAAAATAAGTTTTGCTGTAATCAGCCGGAGTTGTTTTTAAGTAAATATGTTTAAGGGAGGGGTCTGGCAAGAGGAAGACATGAAAGCAAGCCTACAACATTAATTCTTATATTTACAATTCCACTGTATTCATACAAAAGAGGAGGAAAGCAGTTGTGTAGAACTGGTATGTTCTCCACGCTCATACCTTGAATTTGTTCCCCACACTGATGAAACTGAGTTTTCCTGCTTTTTGCTTATGGTCCTTGTTGTTATTAGTGTTGGATTCAAACAGCTGCCGAACAAATTTATCTTTGGATTCACATATAAGAGACTCCAGGGACATATGTAGAGCATCATTGTTCTTCTCCACAAACTGGGTCTGAGAAAAATAAAGCATTAGTTTATGAAGGACGGAGAACTCACACACATCTGCTCTATCACCTCAACAAGCAGTAACTTGCCATTACACTCTCATATATGAATAAACACAAAACCAAAATCTCTCCTTCATGTCCAATGCAATGCTTTTCAAAAGAGTAAGTTACCAAATTCACTGTGAGTTTTTAATACAATTAGAGGGCACAGAAACCTAATACACAAATGTATAAAGCCACCTCGATAGCATACAAACTTTGCCTTCGTTCAAATGTACATTCACCCCTCTAGCTTAAAAATCTCATCAGCACTGATTTTTTTAAAAAAAATTAAGTCATGCTAGCTTTGCATAACAGCTCCCAGTGACAAATGTATACAAAATTAATCTTTGAAAAGTTGCACTTAAGATGAACTTAAAAGGACAGCCCACTAAGTTAGAGATTCTACATTCTTATGATCTCAAATCACCTGATGACTAATTCTGGACAAACTTCAACAGATTTAACCCACTTCTGACTGGCCTGCACACATGGATTTGACCATATCTTATCAAATGATTTTGTCCTGAGGACCCAGAAGATAAAGAATTCTTGTTTCCTGAAACCAGTACCATGAAATGATCTCTTTCATGGAACAGTAGACAGACCATGAATTTGAAGTTCAGTTCTTCAACATACTACTCTTCCTGACAGCCAGAAAAAGAAAAGGAATTGCTTATAATGGTCAAAAGCAGGATGTTTCAGAAAATAAGTGAGAAGCTGGGGTTGAAAACAAGATGAAAGTATCTTAATGAACAGGGTGATCTCCTCAAAGTCATAGCCCTCATGAGTGAATCATAAGGTCACCACCTAACCACTAGGTAAGGAACACTTTTCCCACGATACCAGAAAGTACTGTAGAATTTCACTGCATTGATAATTAGAAATCCTCTCTTTATTGGCCAGGCCAAGCTAGCCATCCTCAAAAAAACAGTACTTACTGCCAGAACTATGCTGCTAGAAAAAGCCCCTTTCCAGTACAACTTCTTCAGCACTGAAATCATCAGGTTAAGCAGAGGTTAGAGCACCAGAGAGCACGGGACCCTCTCTATGGTGGCACCCTGCTTTGTCATGATCAATGCTATTCCCTTTCAATATTATGAACATAAGAGAAGCCTTTACTTTCACATGGCTTTAATGTTTTACTGCTGTTTTACTTGCTTCAAGATACAATACTTGCATCTTACTACTTGAAATAATTTCCAGAAGGGAGACTACAGCCTTTGCCATGAATATTTGACTGTGATTATTTGAATGGATTTTGTTTTAACATTTGAAGGTTGCTCAGATGAAAAGAAATACAAGATTAAAATGTTAAAATAAAAGCTTGTAATATTGTTTGACAAAATCAAATAAATTCAGCAATAAGTTTTATGAAAACATAATATACTTGGACTTTCACTATGCAGCTAAATATACTTTATCTGCTCAGCTACAACCATAATAATCTACTACTTAGGTTTACTATTTAAAAATCAATACAGAACATGTACAAAGAAAATCACGTCTCATTTACCGTCTCATAGCATACTGCTCCTGCAAAGTGTCTGACAATAAAGCCTTCATCATCTCGGATATTTCTGTGAACAGCCAATTTAGACTTTCTGGGTATCTGAAAAGTAGAAGAAAGCTTCAGATTCAGGCTATACAGAACTACAAATAAAACAGCTAATCCAAACCTCCTATTTCTTATGGTTCCCACAGCTTAAGACAAAATATTTAACACACAAACTCCCAGTAGAGATTCACTTTGCTAGATCGTTGTGACATGTCCTGATGGAAATCTTATTTTTTGGATTTCAGCTCCCAGAAGCCCTCAGCTAGAATAGTCAGCATTCATCTTCATATATAAGATATATTACTTTCCTCTTTATTTAAAGTATTTCTTTCCTTGCCTTATATCACATATTGCAAAATCACATAAAGAAGTAAAAACAATTTAAAAGAAAAACAATTTAAGTAGGCTAAAAGTATATTAAACACATTAACAAGCTGAACCAGGTTTAAAAAACAGTTCAAAATCATGAAAGCATTTTGGAGCAAATAAAGGAAAGCCCCTCTTGCACCTAAATTGGCCAGAGAAGGGCAAAAATATGTCAAAATGCCCCCATGCCCTTAGAGCAGGGATTTCCAAATGGTGTGCCACGACACATTAGTGTGTCACCTGAAGTGTGTAGGTGTGTCACCTACAATCTTGGAACTGTATGTTATCATTTATAAATCATATATTTTTAAAAATATATGAAAGGTTTTCATGAAATATGTTGTGTCCCCATACATTTTGTTATTATAATTTATGTATATATCTGTGTCTCTTATAAGGGGTTAGTTTAACCTCCAGTTTGCCAGTAAAACTGAATTATTGTGTGGCAAAATAAGGCATGTCTAAAAAGTGTGTCACCAACATGAAAAGTTTGGAAAGTTCTGCCTTAGAGGGTATTTGGGTGGGGCTGCATTTTTTTAACTCATGGGGAGTTCTGGGGACCACAAAAATGGCTTTTGGGTCACATTTTGCTCACCCTTGGTCTAGGACATTGGGGGGCTTCTAAGATGGTTTCAGCAGCCCCCAAATGGTACCCCATATGCACTATCTCCACCTCACCTTACCATGATCACTACTCATGTCCTGTAGCACGTTGGCCAATGGCATGACCACTCCTAAGATCTCTAACCAGGAGTGGGTGGTTTTATGATAGCAGACAATCACACTGCGACTCTAACCCACCATGGGTTGCACCCTCCTGATGACTGAAGTTTGGTTTTTACATTTAAAAACTGTTCTTATGCTGATGAACTTCAGCACTTAAAATGCAATTTTTCAGCTGCTCCTGCCACACTACCATGGAATTTCAGGATGTGGTGTGGCAGAACACAGCAAAGGACCTACGTATTCCTACCTTCTCCTAAATCAGATAGGTTGTATATATCCACCTGCAGAGCCTACCAGTTATGCAAAATGATACCACTGTCTAAAAATTTCACTTATTTCAGAAACTTCATCCCAACTAAGGCATGTGAAGCACTAGTTTGAGACATTTTGTGGCCTCAGGCAAAGGACAAGACTGCCAGCCTGTCCTTGAATCGTGTGCAGAAGCCGACGGGACTGGCAACAAGATAGCATCCTCCCACCACACCTGAGATAGTGAGGATCTCTCACACCAACATCCCAGCCCCTATCTCTTGAGGCCACCATCTCACTCTGCTTCATGGTTCAGCCAGCTCCTGGACATGTGACATCATAATGGCGGCGGCAGCACAGTAATAATAAATGTGAAAAGTTGTTGCTTTTGCAATACCCCTGCTAATCCTAACTTACTGAATTATCACATCATATCACAATACAAAATCCAAGTGCATACACATGTAGAGTGATGTCCTGAGCAAATGAGACCAAGTTTTGTTACATCTGAGAACACACACACAGAGAGAACATACACATATTAAGAGAAAAATGTGAAATTGGCTAGCTGGGAACTACCCAATTTCAATAACAAAAATAAACCTACTGAGAGTCTGAAATGGTCCTTGTGTTTCTGGTGGACCATTGATGTAAAGTGCTGATCGCTCGGCTGGGGAAGACGATTTTCTTCATCCAAGATATCAAGAATGCCTATTAATTTCCCTTCTATTAAATCTGTTTGCAAGACAAAAGACAGATAGTCAGTATATGACAAACACTTAACAAACAATACAGAACGCATGCCAGTTTCAGAAACAGAACTTCTCAAAGAGTTCCACAGAAAGTTCAGACTACTATTAACTAGTATATCAAGCTATGTAGTAGCAAACGTCTGCACCTTAAACAGGATTTCTCTACTGCAGTGATTCTTAACCTCTATTTTACCAGGCACCTGCTGTAAATATAATTTGTTGTTGGGGACCCCCAAGACTTAACTCAAGATTTAAATATTTAAATTTAGATTAAGATATTTGAATATTTATTTAAATGTTCAGATATTTATTTATTTATGGCTTCTGGAGACTAGGATTCAAATCCCTGCTCAGACACTGGGTGGCTTTGGGCAAGTCTCTCAGCCACAGAGGAAGGCAAAGGTAAACCCCCTCTGAACAAATCTTGTCAAAAAAACCACCAAAACCTTAGGGTTGCCATAAGTCAGAAGTGACTTGAAGGCACACAACACAAAGTGCCACTGACAGGAGGCTTTCTAGCCATCACATCTCTCCCCTTTGTAAACTAACATATGGCGACCCTAAGACAAATTTACCATGGGGGTTTTCTTGGCAAGATTTGTTGCCTTTGGTGCCTTTCCCTGAAGCTGGGAGAACGTGACTTGCCTGAGGTCACCCAGTGGGTTTCCATGGCCAAGTGGGGATTCAAACTCTGGTCTCCACAGTCATAGTTTGGGTGAGCATATATGCCTGCCACCATGTCCCTTTCGTCAGGGACATGGCAGTGGGGGGGGGACAAAAGTGCTCCCTCATTTCCAAGCAAGGGAGCAGTCTGGGCACATGTACATGACTGCTGCCATGTCCCTCAGTGCTTATATCCCCTGCTGTCACATCCCTGAGGAAAGGGACATAGTGACAGATGCATGTGGATACCCAAACTGCTCCCTCGTTTGGAAATGAGGAAGCAGTTTCAGCACCCCCGCTGCTGCATCCCTGTTGCTGCCACAGCTGTTGGTATCCAGGAGCAGGGCTTTGCAGACCCCCTGTGAGTGCTCCGCAAACCCCATATCAAGAACCATTGCTCTATTGCACAGACGTAATGTTTAATATAATGTATTAGCCACTTTTTATTATACTAATTCAAAAGTATTTATAATCGTAACATAAAAAATACAGCAAAAGGTAAAATTAAGATACCTTTTAAAGTCAACAAATATAGAAACATTTTGTAAAATAGAAAAAAGCTAGAACAGCTGTTTGGGAAACAAACCACTGTGAACCAGGAGAGAAGGCCTTGGCACATGAGACACTGTATTGAAGAAATAACTGTAAATTCTCACTAGATGTCATATGTGGGCACTATTGAGAAGGCCAATTAGATGCAGATTAACAGAATATCTTTTTAAAAGTTACAGTATCATTGCCTTTTAAAAACCACAGTGTATAACCTTTTACTATGCTAAACCTGCAAAACAGACAGTTAACAAATAATACCTAGGATTCCCCAGAATTTACCCTGCTCCAGTAGGTTTGGGTCAATAGAATACATTATGGCTTTGATTAATTTTGGGTTCAGTCTAGAGTTGCAGGAAGAAGAACTGTGAACTAGATGTTCTCATGGTCAGAAAAGGAGAGGTGATTTTTTTCCTCTCACTGGCATCCCACTTTGCTTCCTTGAAAATCTGCTCAGGCACCCTCCAGAACAACATGGGACGTGGCATTCAAAGCTCCAGGGGAAAGGAATAATCTCTGAAAACTGGCTTCTTTCCTCCATGGGAACATTCAGTTTGCAGAACAGAAGCCTTCACTAGATCCAGCTCACTTCTCTTCCATCCACAGAAGGTCAGTCCCAGATCCCAGAATTTAACTGGTTTTACTATCCGCACTGTTCAATGCAACCTAAAAGCAGTTGTCTTCAATTAAAGCAAATAAATTAAGACAATTTTCTGAGCATTCAAAGGAGTACATCTCAGAATATTTTAGTTCCTTTAAATGTACGTACTAAAGCACTTTTTGAGCATCTTTATTTATGTAGTACGCTGTCTCACCATCAAGTGCTCAAATCCACTTCCAACTACTTGGCTTTTATGTTTTCATATCAATCCTCACCAGGATCAAAGAGTTCCAACTCAAGTTATATTTTCCACAGAGCAGTTGATTCCCCCTTTCTTCCTACCATGTCTTTGGGCTAACTGTGCTTTGCTAATCTGTGTGAACGCACAGACCATTCTGAAGCTGAAAGAACAGCCCTAATGGTCTTTTCAGAATGGTCTGTGAATTCATAAACACTAGCAAAACAGAATGTGCACAAACTGAGGCTTGCAAACATGTTCAAGTTGTACTCCCAAGGTTTGGTTTGTTAGTTCCTGTTAATGGCAAAGAATGGAAATAGAATAAAGTTTTACTGATTTTGAAAAGGTAAAAAAAAAAAAGAATTGGTTTGTTAGTTGCAAACAAACCAGGTCTGAGGACAGGCTCAGGTTGAGACATGAAAACAAACCATGGTTTAACTCAGGGCTGGGAATATTCTGGCACATGTTTTTTTTTTTTAAAAAAAAAATTAAAATTGGGCATCCCAATTTTTCACTAGTCACGGCTTTTAGGACAGAGGTACTATATTCCTTTTCCATACAAACTACAACAAATAAAAACAATTTTAAAAAATATAAGCAGTATCCCAGTCTTCAACATGCATACCTATACAGTCTTGGTTATCTACATAGTGAACTTCATTGACACCTAAACCTTCTTTCTGGTAGAGTTCTTGTTCCTGAAAAAGAAACAAAAATGTGACACAGGGAAAAATTTGCTTAACTGCCTATTTTCACACTCTCTGGGCGTTGAGGGAGTTTGACAGGATCAGCACACACTAGTACCAGCACTATCATTGCTTCTGGATTGGCTATCCTGTTTCCAGTCAAAGTGATCATCCTACGTAACACTAACGGTTTTCAGGGGCCTTTGTTGCTGAGTTGCTATTTTTGGATAATTTTTAAATGACAACACAAAAAACATTTGAAAAACTATGAAAAACTGGAAATGTGCTCTGGCATCAAAATAAAAACTTTAACATTATAACAATATATTGTAAATCTAGCATGTTATACTTTAGACCTGATTAAATAAATACATTTTATGTACTATTGATCTAAAGAGCCTGATGACCCATGTGCTGGTGATAAAATGCCTTGTGCCACAGTAAATTTGTCATTACCAATTAATATCCATTTGCCATTTGTGAGCAAGTCAGAGTAAGAAAGCAGTGAAGGTTTTTTGAACTGACTCCATCATCATCATCATCATCATCATCATCATCATCCCTGCACTCCCACCCTCACTTCAGTTTCACTGTATACCACGTGTAACTGAAAATAATTTTGGACTATCAGTGATTCAGCTTCTACCCAAGAATCCAGAAATCAATGAAACATTATCAGGTCCAATAGTAGTAAGAAAGACCTCATCTTTCAGTTTTCACTGATTTTGACCTTTGGGGTGGTATAAAAGGACTCTTCACTTTCCAGACATAGTTGTCCTTTATTTTTCTGGTGCACAGTCCAGCAACGGCCCAAATACTCGAATAGCATTAGACCCTGCTAATTAGATCCAGGAATTAGATGCTAATTAGATGCAGGAAGCTAAGCAGGATGGACTCTGGTTAGTCCTTGGACAGGAGACCACCAAGCAATGTCAGGTGCTGTAGGCTATGTTTCAGAGAAAAGAACTGGCAAAGGCACCTCTGATTATTCCTTGCCTAAGAAAGCTCTGTGAAGTTCATGGGGTCACCATAAGTCAACAGGTGGCCTGAAGGCACACAGACACAGATTTCAAACTCCCATCTCATATGCTTTACTTTTTTTATTCTGCTATATGAATATAAGGTACGTTGAAGAATTATGCCCTTGCCTGATCGCTAGAAATTCTATCAAGGCTGCTCTTCTTCAAACAATTCCATCATTTTAGTCTGATTAATAGCTGGCTCCCTTTTGCTAAATTTGAAACTGATAATTTTTTTTGAAAAAAAATACTGTAATTTCAAAGCTTTTCATCAAAAGGTTCATAGGAAAATCATGAAGTCAGTTCTAATATAACTCTTTTACATGTACAGTCAGCCCTCCACATTTGCGGGTTTCACTTTTGCGGATTTGATTATTCATGGATTATTAGCTGGCACCCCTATGCCATTTTAAATGGTGACTGCAAGCCTTGTGAGACTGAGAAACTGTGAACAAGGCTTGTAAGCCCCTATTAAAAATGGTGTGAGGCAGCAGTGTAGGTGGTAGTAAGCTCCACCAGCCACCCATTTATGCTTTGTGAAGGAATCCACAGTGGGTTAAATATGGTGATCATACTTTCTTGTGTGTTAAACATGGTTTGGGAGGGCCTAGAGCTATTCACAATATTTCCACATTCACGGGGGTCCTGTGCCCCTAACCCTAGCAAATGGGGAGGGACGACTGTATTCATAAAAGGACTTATAGGATACCGCATAAGAACAAGACATTATGCACATGAGATATCTGTAACTTTGGATGATCAGACTTCATTTACTTAATATCATTTGTACTTAGTACCATTTGTATAAAACTCCTTAGAATCAGCTACAGGCAATATTCAGTAGATCACATCAAGACCTACATGGATCACAAAAGAAAACTCACAGAAGTTATTATTACAAAAAGTTGAAAGAGAATTATTGCAGTATTTTCCTGCATCAGTTGATTGCATAGTATATTCTGTTAGATACCTCCTTGAGAATCCTCTCATTAAAGAACTGTTGCAGCTTCTCATTACAGTAGTTAATGCAGAACTGTTCAAAGCTGTTGTGTTCGAAATATTCTGTGAAACAAAGAGGTGAACAGCTTTAGAGTGGAAAAAGCATGCAAAGTATACTTACAATCATGATTTAGATCACCATGAGAAAACCCCGATTTAAATCAATTTAAAGAATGTTTCCCTGGGTTCATCTTCTCACATTCTTGATAAAATGCTACTAATCTGATCACCAAAATTTTCAACTCAGTACAGCAACATACAGCATCTGGGAGAGCATAGGTTCTGTAACTTCTTTAGAGATAACTTTCTTTTTATTAATTTATAAAATTGTATTACGTAATGTACTCATAATCTGTGTCCAGCTGCATCAGTACATTAAAATGCTAAGAAGTAAAACAGACAAAGGCATAACACCACTATGCCTAAATCCAGTTTCAGTCCCAACTAGAACAGATCTATTGAATCAATGGAGGTTACACTTAAGTATAGGTAAGTTTTGTTCAACAAATTTGCTCTTATTCAGATTAACGTCTGGACGGAAGTTATGGATTGTCAAATCAGCCTTAAATATTACATAAATGTTTATATTTGCTATTGCAAGTACAACATTGCCAACTGATGGCTGTCCTTAAAAATGCATATGATATAGCCGTCATTCATCCATGGGCACACGTAAATCCTATGAATTATTGGTTTATCCCAGTAGGTGGGGAAACTCGAAAGAAGGGGCTTTACATGCTAGCTGAGTTCAGAAAAAGAGGGTGAGCTGGAGAAGAGATGAGCTGTAACTGTCAACGGTAAGAAGCAACCCTTTTTTTTTTTTACACTGAATAAGGGTGTTAAGATTTTCATCCAAATGTGGCAGTAGAACTGAACAGAACAGGTTGAGGAGTCTTGCAACGAAGCCCTGTGCTTGTACTTCACTGGATGGTTGGAACTTCCGTGACAGCACATACATGTCAAATTTAACATATAATTTGTTCTATTGTTGTTGAAAAATATATACTAGGACTTAAATTGTGATTGTGTTTGCAGTATTCAATTATAGCTGGCCCCACAGAACCCAGTAAGAGGTAGATATGCAGGTGCTTTACACAGATTTTATATCAGGGAAAGCCCAAAAGAAGAGCAGAAAGGGACAGCAGACACAGAAGACACTAAGAAGCCAGACTGACTCTGACAGTAGTGGATCTTAAACTGGCTCCAAAAGTCAAAGCTTAGACCACTGAGGTCACCACACCAAAGGGCCTAAAAGAACATCTGGGAAGCCACTAAGCAACTGGCAAGATGGGAGCTGGGAAGCCATCACTTGGCTTTGCAGTGTTCCCTGACTGACAGATTTTAAAAGTGTAATGTTGAAAAACAGGGACAGGGAGGGTGTTTGTGAGGTGTGGTGGGTTGGCAGCTACAAGCACTATGCTGCATGCCACAGCTTTACCTCCTCTCCACACATTTTTCTGAAGCACACTGGTGTATTCTGAATACATGGATATTTAGACACACTCAGGAATTATGTACAGAATGCTTTCCTATCAAATGGTGGTTTCACAGCTCCCATAAAAGGCTAATACACATTCAGTTTCAGTGTCAACACATACGAGAATAATGAATGCTCACTGACAAAATGCAGATATTTGATCACATCTTAGAGTACAGTCTGATGGAATGTGATACAGTGGCCATGGTGAAGGTAAGCAAATATGGGTCTAATTAAAACCTGGCTGGGAGCTTCATCCACACCACTGTGAGTTGCATGACTGAAGAAAGGCAAAACATAAAAGTAATAAACAAATAGAATCACAAACATACAAAGCACTCACCAAAACCCGCAATGTCCAGAACTCCAATAAAAAATGATGATGTCTCAAAAGGAAAGCACTGGTTTACCCTGTTTACCACATGATCAAAGAGGTGACTGTAGACAGTTTTTGCTAAAGCATCACGTGCATTGTTTGCCTGTTCTACTTTCAAAGGTACTCTGTGGAGAAAGAACATTCCCATTATTCTAAAGTACTTCTAGCGCACTTTAAAAACAACAAGAATTGAATGGATAATACATGAGTCAATAAAACCATGTATGTAGTTTTACAAAAGTTTGGCAGAATACTATAGCTTTTATAGTGTTTTTTAAAGCCCACAAAAGAGAGGGCAAAGCAACAGCTTTGTGAAAAGGGATTCCACATGGAGAGTGACATGGGATTCCTTGCCTTGACAAATCTCCAACCTTTTCAACCAAGGTGGCAAACTAGAGTGCACCAAGATCATCATTTTAGTTTTAAAACAAACTCTCTTGTAAGATTACAGAATCAAGCAACAGTTCCTAGAGTTCCCAAGCCAGCATGCCCATTTGGAGCAACTTTTCCCAGCCAGAGACAGGGATATTTGGGGTCTTTGGATTAGACAGCTTGGGATCTTGATACCTGAGGCAGCGCCTTTCCCCGTATCTGCCTGCCTGAGAATTGAGGTCTACTGCAGAAACCCTGCTCTGTGTCCAACCAGCAGGGGAAATATTTGCAAGAAGACACAGGAAAAGGCCTTCTCTGCAGCTGATACCCAAGTGGTGGAATGCCCTCCCCTTGGAAGTCCAACTGGTGCCAATGTTAGTATCATTTTGGCACCAGGTTAAAACCTGGCTTTTATTAAAGCCTTTGGGCCTAACTGATTTTACCCAGACTGCACACATGCTATGGCTGAACTATTTTAAATTGTTTTAACTAGTCTTAAATTGTTTGGGTTTTAATTAATAAATCATTTAATATATATTTTAATATTTTAAAATTATTGTAATTATTATTGTTTCTATTCTAAACTGCCTGAAATCTTTAGATGTAGGGCAAGATATAAATATTTTAATAAGCCAACAAACAGATCTGATAATTCTGAAGACAAATGTGGAATGATTCACATGGCTTAAAGACTTGTGAGCTGAAAACTGTCCCACCTTCATGAGGATTCACATTTACTTACCCCTACAGAGGTAGTAGTTTGAACATTAAAAATACCTTTACATAAGCTCAGCCTGCTTGGAAGTCCAACAGCAGTCCCTTGTACTAATACTGCCTCAAGTGAACATCCTCAAATAAATACATATTCTCTTTTTAAGTTCCTGATAGTTTCATGAGAATGCTAATCAAATCCTGGACCTACACATTTCTCTTTTATGCACTATTTGGAAGAGCAGGAAGTAATGTACTAGTCACTTGCATAAATGGTGCAAAAGTAACTTTTTGGATTTCAACTCCCAGCACCCCTAGTCAGGTGGCCATGCTTGCTGGGAACTATAGTCCATAAAGTAACTTTTAGAGTCTCCAACTTGCACACTTTCTAGTTTCAATCTGTCAGTAAACGTAACAACTCTTACAGCAATACAGGTAGCTACTTCAGTGCTCTCTCCTTTGAAAAGGAAAATCTTATATCCATTCTAATAGGGAAACCATGCAAAATGAAGTAGATCTGTTCAAAATTCCTGAAAATTCAAAATCCCGTACATACATGCTCACAGCTAGTATCATCACATTACACAAAGCCAAGAATATGTAGGGTGCCACAGATAAGAAAGAAGGCACACTGAACTTATCCTAAAGGATTACAAAAAACAGACAGGACAAGGATTGTGAGAACAGAAAAAGGTAACTGCTGCTTGTCATTAGCCACTTCTAAGTTCCGATGAAAGCTGTCAAGAGACATGTCCCTTTTATGAAAAACACATTCCCAACAGCAGCTCAATCTCAGTTTTATTACAACCATGAATGCTGAGAATAGCAGACTAATAAACTACACACAGAAAGCATCTCAGCCATGGTGGCTGTTATGACTGCACCATTAACAAAAAAATTTTGATGAATAGTAATAAAATGAACAATATCAAAAACTGTAACCGTTATAATGGACAGTAACAAAAACTCTTTAAAAAATAATTTATTTCTCTGTCCCTTGCCTCTGTATGGAGCTGTAAGAGTTTATTTTAAAACAAATCACAAGAGGACAGTGGAAACAACCAAGTGGTGTACAGTGACTCTGAACTGTTTCAACTTAAGCCCTACCAGCAGAAAAGCACAATCCCATTTGAACTGATACTCTGACACTGTCCGAGAAAAGGATTAACCACTCAAGTCATGCCCTACATGTGTTGTTCTCTAGGTCAGCCCTGAGAGGAGGTGCAGAGAGCCTGCAGGGCAGCTGCCCAACACTACATCATCCTGAGGGATAAAATGCCAGTTCCTCTCCTCTAGATGAATGCTTACGCTTGGTTAAAACATCATTTACAGACAAGCTTCAATAAGACAGCAACACTGTATGATTACTTGGAAATCTCCTGTAACTGCAAGTGATCCATCAAGGAAATAAAGACTGAGTTTATTAAGAATAATGGCAGCTATGTTACATTGGAGTGCAATTAGCCTTAATGTACAATCTCTTGATTTATCTTATGGTAATCGTTACTGACAGGAATCTTATCTTATAAATAGAGGGAAGGTTCCTTTACATTCCCCTTCTGATACGTTTAAGAGCTCAGCACACAGTAATCCCCACAGTTCATGTCACTTGCCAATCTTTTACGTAAGACATTGTGTACACCATGACTTAAGTTTAAAAAAAAAAACTAAAATTGAAAATTAAAGGCATAGTCAGCAAGGAAGAGATTTATTCACACCTGCATTTAAGAAATAAGTACAGAAAGCTATCCAATAAAGTCTACTATGTAGGACAATAATTTCAAAATTTAAAACTGTATATAGACTTAGTCCAATGAATGTTTTGTTCCTGATCAGAGAAAGTCAACATGGTGTGGTGGTTTGAGTGCTAGACCAGAGTTTCAACCCTTGCTCAGCAACAGAAACCCACCGGGTGACTCTGGACAAGTCACACTCTCTCAGCCTCAGAGGAAAGCAACAGCAAACTCCCTCCAAAGAAAGCTGGTCTAGAAAACCCTGTAACAGTGTTGCCTCAGGGTTGCCATAGCTCAAATAGGACTTGAAGGCACACAACAATGACCTGATCAGAACACCTATCTGCCCTCCCCTTCGCAAAAAAATCAGGTTGTCCTCTAATTCCACTGCATAATTAAAAAATGGTGCAGTTCTGGGTAGAAGACCTTACAGTTTAAAAATAATCTCAGTCTGGTGTCACTCTGAATCTCCAACTTCCCTACTACACAGCTCTTCAATTTGGAGTCTTATAATCTTGGTCACCTTTTCCGTCCCGAATAATTACCCGATGCTCCGAGCCTGCTTATAACTGCTTCAGGTTCTGCTTCATAATTTGTCCTACTTCAATTGTAATTTTAACTGGACTTGTACACTTCTTGAAGAACTTTTTATTACTAGGTGGTTGGGGGAAAATGCAGGAATTGCACAAAAAAGCCCCATCCCCTCAGTTGTGTCCCTTCAGGCCATTTCTATGATGACACTAAGGTCAATCTACCACAAGGTTTTCTTGGCAAGATGTGTCGGGGGGACGTTGCCTTCTGTGGAAGCCAAAAGAGTGTGACTTAACCTAGGTGGACAAGTGGGGATGTGAACACTGGTCTCCAGAGTTCTAATCTACCACTCACACCACTATACCACACTGGCTTACCCATTTCTACCCTATTCCTGGCTTTAGATGTTATCATGTTGTTACCACCTCCCAATAGCCTGAGACAAACAGTTGACTATGAGGATATCTTGCTGCCTGTGGAAAAACATATTTCACTGCAAGTCAATCACTGCCCATCCTTCCCCTTTTGCTAATGTCACCAAGCAGCAATGCAGCTCCACATCTGTGTTCCCACTGTCTTTTAACCCAGTGCTCTTCTAGGAGAATGGCATGCTTCGATAACACTGAAGGCAACCAGAAAGAGAATGAAATGGGACATAGCCCTAATTCAAATCTGTTCCCTCTGTCTCCTGAATCTTACACAGTAATTACACAAAGAGTCAATTTTCAGCTCCCCAAGCACTTCTCTGAAAAGTCACTTGTTCATCCTGTCTTGATAGAAATCTGCAGTATTTTCTTATGCTTTCAATGGGGGAAATATAGACATTATAATTTTTCTTCCTGTTTTCAGTCTTTTCAAGAGAAGACTGCTTGCATTTTCAACACTGTGTACTTTTTAGTGCCAGACTGAGAGGAAAATGTTTCTGCTCTCCATTGGAATAAAAATCTTCTCCCCTGTCCTCTTCAGAGTTAACTGCATGGATTCAGAAAGGCAACAATGACAACAGGCACACACCATGTCTGCAATGCATGATATCAGAGGAATTTTATCCCTCCAACAGCCTAACGCAACACCTGAAATTTTCCAACTGAGAAAGCACACACTGCTGCACTACCAGCAATATATGGCTCTCCCATGTGCATTAAGGAACACTCCAGATGCCTTGCTTTGTGAGAAAGCGACATCTCTACATGAGGAAGTCCTCAGTTACACACCATGGGGATATTATTTATGGTTATAAGCTACAATAAGTCTTCAAATTATTACTATGAGAATTACCTACTGTGAGTTGTGATCTCCACTGTTCTGTTCTATCAACAAACACTGTATTGGTGGCTCCAAGCCTCTAACAGGATACAGTGATTAGCTATCAATTTCTAGTCATGTTGAGATATACATGCTGTTTGCTATTCCTCAAACTTCAACAGCAATGAATAACCCTACACGGTTCTTATTACACACTGCTCTTGGATTCCCAACTCTTTCAATCTTGCATTATGGACCGCATCTGCAATCTCTTTCTTAAATACTTAGGACCTCTCTTTTCTGGTACCATCATGGGGAGGGATATGGCAGTCACAACTGTGTTAAAATCCTGCATTCTTCAATTGTTTTCAGTAGGCAGTTCTCAGTTTTGGAATTGCAATTTAAATAGTTCTGTTCATATGTACACTATGATAAATGTCTACCCTAGACTATGATCTGTGCTGTTTCTCAGAGTCTTTATCTCACTGAGGCCTGGACTGTTGCTGATCTTTGCCACAATGGAATATTAAATAGACAGAACCACATGGGGGTCTTTTGGAGATATTCTCGTAAGTATGGATTACAATCATGTCTGAACAGCTAAAGCTCAGCAGCTTAAATCATAGTGAATTAACACCACATTTAATGCTGCAAAGCCAGCTATGAAAAAAAAGCGATTATTAAAATGCCAAAGCCCAACAGAATGCCAGTTAATTTATCACCATAACCCACAACAAGGTAAGTTTAAAAAAAGAAAATCAGATAATATCAAGGGAAATAAAGACACCTTGAACACAGCAATAGATTTGGTGCCTGCTGCTGTATATTCATAGAGCCAAAGAGGTATAATGACTTCAACACTGGACTATGCCTCTGGAGAGAATGGTTCAAATCCCTACTCAGCCATGGAAACCCACTGGGTGACCTTGAGCAAGTCACACTGTCTCAGCCTCAGAAGAATGCAAAGACAAACCCCCTCTGACAAATCTTGCCAAGAACACTTCATGAGAGGGTCACCACCAGCACCACAACAAAGCTGTATACTCATAGGCCTTCTTCTTGATGCAAATAATTTCTCTTCCACCTCCAACCACAAGAAGAATGCATGAGCCCTGTGTTGTCATTATTATGTTCAGAGACTTGCTCTCCTGGATTTGGTGCCTTTTTTTTCTGAGGGGCAGGAAAGTAGACTTCAGCAGAGAAAGGGAAAATAAGCCAATGGCTCACAAAAGGATAAACTTTAGATAAATTTGTGTTCAGAGCTAATTAAGTTAGAAATGGAGGCCATCAAAACTCTGTATGACACATTTTGAGCACTGAAAACCAAGTAAGGTGTCTTGAAATGAAAACTGTCAGGCTTCCCATAACTACTCAGAAGAAGGACCTTAAGTGTGATCTGCTGAGAGATTGAAAAAAGCTACCTTTTCAGATAACTGCTATGGTCATTTAGGACACTCTGGGGTCATCCAACCAATCTAATTTCTGCAAGCCCTGGATCAGCTAAAGGCCAGGACTGAGCAGACCTAGTCCTTGATAAAGGGCATGTCACACGAGTAAACAGCTGATGCAGGACAACACCTGCCTAGAAAACTACTGCTCTGACACACCATGAATCATACCCTGAAAAGACAAAATGGTAGCACTTAAACAACCAAGAGACTGTTGGGATTTTTCCATTTCTGTCTCTAAGATCTTCTAAAGAGACATGCAGATTGCATACTTCGTACAAACATCATGCTTACTCTTAGCTTTGAAGCAATAATTGTTATAAGAATATGGACTCAAGCTGTGCTGAGACATGCTGTAGGGCAATTTCACTTCTCCTGCTAACATCTGACAGCTTAATCATTAACAAAACCATCAGACAATTTTTCCTTCTTACTGTTATTTTCTACAGATACATTTTCTCTTGCACACTGGGATGACAGGGAAGCAAAATAAATTCGGTATAGCGACAGATGTTTTATTACTCTAAAGAAAGTGCTATTCATCTTGCAGAACAAAGCACATTTAAAAAAAAAACACACAGCAAAACAATCCTATATTTCCATTCCTTCACAAAGAGATGCAAGTTAGACATCTCGGTATAGCTCAAAGACAGGATTTTATAGTCAATATTTACAACCTCAGTTTGGAAAAAACAACAGCATGACAAGCTGGGGAGATGATGTGGGGGAAGAAAGAGAGAAATTGGCTGTTTTTTCTCTTGTCTGAGCAACTCACTTGATAACTGTTCCTTTGGCGCCCCCTGCTGTTGTCAACATGACTCTTGTGGTTAAGCTAACCCGCAAGTCATCCTGGTCCAGTCCAAGCAGCTCTGCACAGTATTCTAGGGACTGGGTAGATTTATTCTTCAGTGTGCATCCTCCTGAAAAGGAACAGACAAAAATGAAATCAACAACCAAGCCAGAATAAATTTTGTTAAAGCAAAGAACCAACAACAGGTAGATAACTACCTACTTTTTATAACTTTCATAATAAAACTATATTGTAAAGCTTGAATAAGTGACATGGAATCACGGATAAGCGTTTTTTTGAACATGTATTTTGCCACATTGGACTTAGCAAGAAATCCTTTTTAATCATTTTGAGTTCTTTAAGTCTGAAGGTGCTGCACGTAGAATTTATTGTTCCTTCAAGAATGCAGATATTTACCAAAGTTTACATGGTGTAGTTCTGCTGATAAAGTTGTACAGACCTTTGGGAAAGTACACCAAAGGCCCAAAGTTCACTACTAGAGCATTTGCTCTGTGTGCAGAAGATTGCTAGCATCTCCAGTTCAAAAAAGGGATATGGTTGCAGGTATCACAAATGACCCCTGCATGAAACTCTGAAAAGGTAAAGCCAAAGCAACTGCAGTCGTTGTGTGCCTTCAAGTCGTTTCTGACTTATGGTAACTCTAAGGCAAACCTATCACAGAGTTTTCTGAGGCAGAGAGTGTGTGAGGCGCTCAAAGTCACCCACTGGGTTTTTATGGCTGAGTGGGGAATTGAACACCGGTCTCCATGGTTGTAGTCCAACACTCAAACCACTACACAATGCTGTCTGTCAAACTGTCTGCTGACCTGTAGACAATACTGGGCAGCTAACTGGACTAGTAGTCTGACCTAGCTTCAGACAGTTCCCGACACTCCAGTCAGCCGCCTGGAGTCTCCATGCCCCCTGCTCCAAGCTCCACAGAAGAAGAGTAAGGCATCACGGGACAACAAGTCTGTTATTGTTACAGGCCTTCAGGACAACTCCAAATTATAGTGAGAATCTATCAAAGGATTTTCCTGGCAAGATTTATTCACAGGAGGTTTGCCACTACTTTCCTATTAAGGCTGAGAGTGTGATTTCCCCGTGATCATCCAGTGGGTTTCCATGGCTCAGCAGGCATTCAAACCCCAGTCTCCATGACACCACTAAACTACCAGCATAACAATGGTACTACATTAGCCTAAGAACGTCCGTCCATTTATTCATGCAACAGTTACATAACCTCATTACTTCAACTCCAGCTTCCCAAAACTGACAACAGAATGAACCAAAAGGATGATTTCAGAGCACTGTTTAATGTAAATATACACTTGCTGCAAGCATTTAATAGGTCTTTTTTGTATCTCTATGTACTTTATCACTGGGATAATACAGAAAATAATGACTAGGACAATACATGGGCCTTTGTTCACTTATGGTTGTCATGTTCTCATGAGATCCTAAGAAGCTCCTGGTGTCTAGAGGGAGGACACAACCATTTACTTCACTAGATAAACCTGTCTTCTCATCCATTACAGAATTCACCTGAGGTACACAGTGTACTGTAACGGGAATGAACTAAAACTTTAATGTGTAAGATGACCCACGGAGATAGTATTCACAGATGCTCGCCTTTTCACTCTGCATTGCAGGTATCAATTGATTGCTGATTGTTACTTGTTTAGGGAATACAAAATAATGTTGGTGAATACAAAAATGTTCGATGTCATGGTTCTCAGCCTGTTTGGGCCACATTAACACATTCTGCTTACTTGTCACTTGGTAAGAGAACAGGTACTAAATCCCACAGACAAACACCAACTAGAATTGTGTGTACAGATAGATTTGATAATTACCATGTTCTGCTGCCTAAGTTGTCCTATATTAGTTGTAATTTTGTTTTACTTTGTGCCTTGTTCAGAGAGCTTTAGTTATTGTTGTCTGATAAACCAAATAAATGAGTGAATAAATAAACTGACACAGAGAGAAAGAAAGATACTCAAATGGCATTGTTCTTGCACCCTTGGCAAATTGATCAATTGCTTAATGGTCTTAAATATTCTTGCTTGAAAATCTCCAAACAGAACTTATGTTTGGTCACCATACAATGCAAGCATTTTCTCCCTTTCCCCATCCTGACAGAATGAAGAACAACATTTCCCATTATCAAAATAAATATTATAATAAATTGTACAGTTGGGCCAAGCCATCTTGGAAACATGAAATAGGTAATAGACTAGATCTGTTTCTTGCCCAAAATAATGTTTATAATTTTAAAAAAAGCTTTAGATTAGTTACATTTCTCACTTTCAAACTTTCAAATATCCTGTTCTTTTCATTCTACCTAGTATCAGATTTTTTTACAATTGATACTTCCCAGGAATAGTTAGTACTTTCTGCTGCTACATCAGGAATGGGCAACAGATCCTACAGAACAGAAACTTTCACATATTGCCTCTGCTGGGAACTGTGGTTCAAGATAATGAAAGATTCCCATCCCTGTACTACAAGCTCCTTCACTGAAATGCTAATTTTTTTTACACTAAACCAATGACACTGGTCAATGCACAAGGCATTTAAGAAGTAATAGAACTAACCAGATGTGCTGCCTGCTTCTTCAAAGTTAA
This sequence comes from Iguana delicatissima, assembly GCA_948472985.1. Taxonomy (NCBI): domain Eukaryota; kingdom Metazoa; phylum Chordata; class Lepidosauria; order Squamata; family Iguanidae; genus Iguana; species Iguana delicatissima. The sequence goes on along the minus strand of CAOKZL010000548.1, from coordinate 337,191 downwards.
TGTTTCCAAGGTGCAGGACACCAGCCACTACACGGAAGAGATCCAGCTTCTCTTCATCATCTAAGCCTATCTTCTTCATCGCAGTGCACATTCTGTTGAAGTCTCCATGGTCATCCAGCAGGGGATCTTTTAGAGAGCCTAATTTCAGGTACTAAAAGAAGAAAACCAGATAAGTCTTCTCAAAACAATTGGAACCAGCACTTCTGTTTGGGAACACACAGCCAAAATAAACAAACAAACACTGCTGAAGAAAGAAAAGAAACACCCTTGTACACACCAATAGATATACACACAGTGTCAAGGGCCATGGTTTGTGGATTATTGCAACATAAAGGAAATAAGAAAACTGGATAAACACGGACAAAATTAGACGAGTGTGGAGAAACAAGTGAGAGGGGAATATTGATTCGTATTTTCAAACAGAGTCTATCAGAACAAGGTGTCAAAGCAATGTTACCTCGGGCAAAGTCCAAACAAGAGGGGATTATGAGCGCTTCCAGTTTATGTAAGAAGTCGGCTCCCTTTCAGAAAATGTTGAAGGAAGCCACAAACAGGGACAAATAGTGTTCACTCAAAAACTGCCACTTTCCCTCTGAGTTGGCTCCATGGCACTGTGACGCATTCAAATCTGATTGGCCCTGTGACATCGTGCTGCTCCATGATCCCCAATTGTTTGGAATCCCACAGCCAGGGCAAAATTAATAGCTCCAATTTAAACAAACAGAAAGTGCCCAAACAGCTGCCATTTAAGTAGTAATCGGAGAGGGCATAATCAGTGGGTATAAAGGAATCTGCTTTATGCAGAAGTCAGTATTACATCTTGGTCAGTATTGTCTACACTGATGGAAAACGATCCTTCAGAAAGGAATTCTTTTTAGCCTATTAGGCAATGCAAGGGATTGAATCCAAGACTATCTTCATACAGAGTATATGCTTCTGCCATGATCAAGAGTTCTTTGTCATTTTGGCTCCATCAAAGGAAAAAATTTAAAGCCAAAAATGCACGCTTGTTAATAGTTGATTTTGATTTTGTGTTACCATTTTGTTTTTCAGTGTCACAGCAAAAACAAGCTAGAGTAATTTCAGCAACATTTGCTGGTCACAAATGAAGTGTGAAATTGTAAAATTTAGCAGAAAATAAACACTAGTACTGGCCAATAGAAGTAGGTATAGGAGCATATAACCTGCTGCTCATTTTATTTGGACAACGCATAAATTTCATCAGGGAACATTTGGTACCTGCCTAGTTTTGCTATTCAGCTGTTTGAGCTCTAGCACCACACACCCACTACCAACTCAGAGATCTAAAAAGAATTAATTAAAAGGCAAGCTGGCTACTCTACATGCAAGGAGGAAAAAAAGCATGCATAACATTATTTTTAATTATTAAAAAAATCAATTTAAGATTGAAGATAAGACACAATTGGACACACAGTCTATCCAGGTTAATCCCAGATGACAGACCAACACAGTTCTAAGAAATCTATAAAATGAAGTGCTAACATGCATCTGAAAAATTCACATCACATAGCAATTTGATAAAAAAATAAAATTTCAAATTATGCAAAGTGATCACCTCATCTTCCTGACAAGAAAAGGACAAAAATAATGTAAGTATTAATTCATTGCTCCACTTCCTATTATCAACTATGTTCAACGAGGTTCAACATTGGAAAAACAAAGAAAATAGTAGACTAGGCTGATGCCAGAAAGCATAACGTCTGCTTAAAATAGGGAGATGACATTCTTGCAAATCAGTTCCAAGATCCATACACTAAGCTTAGCAACCATCTTTTCCTGAATATTTGTTTCTAAGAGCTTGTGTCCAGGTGGAATTTTAAAAACACCAAGTCACAAAGACACCACTGGACTGTGTGCACCACAGGTTGCACCTGATATTGTGAATGCAGAAAACAGTTTGATACAGCCAATTTTAGGTGACGCCCACCCCTCCACTGTGTCTTCCTAGGGCCACAGAACACCAGGTTTGACACAGCCTCCTCCTTCGTTATGCTGAGGACTGAGTTGGGATAGGAGACTGCAAGAGGTGGCATGAACGGAAAATATTGACCATGCAAAGCTTTCCTCCATCATGTAAAGGTGAAAATACATTTATATACTTTACCAGTTTATCACTATAACTATGGTACCAGTGCTGCGCCAGCAGCGGTGGGGACAACATACAAAAAGACTAGTAGGGCTATCAGTTCATGAGTTTCACATGACTTTCCAGAGTACTGGAAATGTGTCATGCATGTGTCTAAGAATTTTAATCAAAAAAATTGACCCAAAAACCTGGGTCAATTTACCCACAGGTCAATGTAAGTACTGTTCCTTAACATTTATCAAAAAAGGAACCATCCCCTTCTTTGAGTGGCAAAAAGCAAGAGCTTAGTTTGTCCGGGGAGAACCTGGAAAGTGCCATTTGGCCACTTGGGCATCCAAAAAGGCCAGAAGCAGTGCTGCAGTGGAGAGAGTAGAAGGAGTTAAGTTCTCCTAGGATGGACTAAGCTCTCATCTTTCACCACTCTACTCAGAGAAGGCTATAGTTCCTTTTTTATACTAAAACTGCAAAAAAAAAAAAAAAAGAAAAGAGGGGAGCGACCATCTGCTTCTCTGAACAGAGTGCTGAAAGGCCTTTCTGAATGCCTGACAGTGGCGGTGATGGCCAGGGGCAGCTGGCCTCTCAGGTAGCACTGGTGCTTTCCTCTCACCATGGAATGACTCTCAACTTATCCACAGGTCACATCAAAATCCGTGATTTCGGCCCCAGAATCTGCCCTCAACTTATACATGATGTCAATTTATACACAAGTATATAAAGTGGTTGGTTTAAAAGCCACTGCAGCTGTAGGTTCAAAATGATCACGTGAATGAACCTGTAATTCATAGTTTCTAATCATATCCTTTCTGGTTTGAACAAAGTGATTCACAACATTATGCATTCTTTACCCACTTGAATGTTCAGAAGGCAGCACGAAGTCCTCATGTAAAAATATATCTCTATAGCAATTAGCACAACTTTCAAGATAATATCAGTAGGAAACTATCCAGCTGAGGGACACTGTAATTGTACTAGTGTGGCTCCAAAATATTTCCAAGTAAGAAATTAATGAATTATCCTGCTCTGTCTGCACTAACTCATTATCCTATTTCACTAACAGACTTTTCTCTATTTCAGGGTTGGAGATCTTTCAGCCCTCCAGATAAACTGCTACTCCCATCATATTTCACCACTGGCCAGACTAGTTAGTGTTGATGGAAACAGGAGTTCAACTTCATCTGGAGAGCCACAGGTTTCAAAGACCTTGGCAAAGTACAGAGAAACCAAGAGTAGGTATTGAAAAGGCACAAACATATACCCACTGTACTGGTACACTGCCACATGTTTGATTACACTGGTGCCATTTGAGACCTGCCATGTTGACATGGGAAGCAGATCTGCTAAATTCACATTGACTGTTTTCTACCAGCCTTCATTTCCCATATAAGAGCTGCTGCAGAATGATGGGACATGTCTCTAGGATCCACCTGCACGTAAAGACCTCAGTATTTTTATTTTATATCAGGGAGTAATCTTTAACTACCATGGTTTCGTAATATGGAAGCTTGGGATTTGTAGTTTAGGGAGGAATTTTTAACTGCCATAGTTCCATATAATGGAAGCCTGGAATTTGTGGCTTAGAGAGGAATAATTAATTGCCATGGCTCCATCTTAAAGAATCTTGGGATTTGTAGTTTAAGGAGGAATATTTAAGTACCATAGTTCCATACTATGGAATCTTGGGATCTGCAGTTCAAGGAGAGGCCTTTAGAATTCCCAGTCAGAGAAATGTAATGCCCCACCAAACTACACATGCCAGGATTCTATAGGTTGTAGCCATGGCAGTTAAAGCAGTATCAATGTGCTATTATTTTTATCACGGACCAGTAAGAATCCAATAAGGAATACAATTACAGGTCTGGTTTTCTCTAGAATATAGGTACCAAGATTCTTATCAGATTAACTCACACAAACATTAATCAGGTCCAGTTTGTTCAGGAAAGGCACAGATAGAACAGCTGGCTCCTGGCTGAAATATCCTAGTAGACAGCAGGGAATGTTTATCCCAGTCACATATGAAGATCTGTGCTCACTCACACCTGACTATCAGATGACCAACACCAGTTTTTGCCAGCGTTGATCATTTGTTTAGTGAAACAGTACTAATGAGATTCAGTTGCTCCTCCTAAACAGCACTTTCAAAGCAACTTGGCATGGAAAGACAAGTAAAAGTATTCAGTGAAGCACAATTTAGACACAGCATGATACCACATTGTGTAGCACAATGTTTTTCAATTGAAAGCAAAGCATATGAAGGAGATCTCATACCTCAGGGCTTTTGCGATTCTGTAAAATTTGCTTATCAGTTTCTTTGGTAGCAAAATATTGGGTACACCCACGATTTAAGTACTGTTGGAACACAAAGACAGATAGTGTGAGTTTAAGCAGAAAAAAGGAGAAAAGGTGAGTCATCATCATAGTCATTTCCTTGTAGAAAAAAAACAGTAATATTTGCCCTGAGGTCTAGTTTATGGTCCTATTTGTATTCTACTAAATATTCAGTGTGAGAATACTGCTTGTATATTTATATTTTTTTAAAAACCAAAATTTTATTTATACATTAAAACAAAAACAGAACAAATGGCTTCGTTAACAAAGAAATTGGTTGAGGAAAATATTTTTTACATGTGAAAGGGGCTACTTGACAATTATTATTACCTAGGGTATTGATACCGAAATTATTTTAAAAATTAGCTGCAGAAAATAGTTCTGTATGGTAGAAATGAATGAGAGCAAAACAAGAAATAATTTTAAGAAATGATGCCACACAAAATTTTCCATCACAATTTTACAATGTTCAGTTGTACTGTTTAATGCATACAGTAAACACTGAAGTGGTTCAACAGCTGAATTACACACACAGTAAAGATACTTAAAAGATTCTGAAGAATGCATAAATCTCAGTGGCTGTGTTTGGAAATCACAATAAGCTATTGTTTATTGTGAAAAAATCGCTCTAGTCTTTCTAATGCTCACATGTTCACACTTTCATCCTCTGCAGCAGCCCTAAGAAGACTTCAGCTGCTGTCAATAACCACATTTATAGAGCAGATATATGTTAATACTCAAAGATAGGGTTTACAGCATTGTTCTGGGTTTTTTTTTAATATCCTAAAAGGCAGGGGATATTATTTCCCCGCAGACTTGTTACTGCTTTCCAGAAACTCTGAAAAATCTAAAAAAATGTGTTGTTTTTGACATACAAAGTTTAAGTTCACGTATCTTAGTTTTACTCTGATTCATTATTTTATGGTAGAGACTGTAGGGCCCTTTCCTCACGGAGGGGGCTGAAACGGGGCGGCGTACGCAGGGGCGGAGCTTACCTGGTAGCGTGTTGCTCCGTCCCTGTGGGGAGCGCGGATTCGCCGCTCTATAAGCCACCGAATTTCTGCGGCACTCGGCGGCGCCCAAAATGGTGGCCGGTGGTTTCCGGCGGCACTCCGCCAATCAGGGCAGCGCGCCAGCCAGAAGCCCGCCCCCTGGCAGATCTGCAGGGACGCGCTACTGCGTCTCTGCAGTTCTTCACCGGGGGCTGCCACGGAGCAGCGTGGACGAGTTTCATAAAAACCACTTGGGAAGGTGGTTTTTATAAAACTCACAGCGCCACCCCCGCGGCTGTGCTAGAGTGGTTTGAGGTGTAGAGCCTCACTTTTTCCAACTGTACTAGCGCACCCCACGGTGAAGAAGACCTCCTGGAGAGGTCGCCCTAGCATGGGCAATATGCCCGTGAGGAAAGGGCCTAAATTGCTGAAGAACAGTCACCAAAATAAATAACATGCTGGTTTACATGAAAAGTTCTAACTGATTAGGCTGTGTTATAAGAAGATGCTGAAATATGAAAGCCTACCCAATCTATTTTTAATTGTGCTCTTAACTGTACTTTTAACTATACTTTTAATTGTACTTTAACTGTACCTTTAAGTGTACTTTAAATTATTACGTATTTTAATTATTTAATTATTTGTATTTAATTGTCCTATGTTTTAATGCATTTTAACTATGATTTTTTTAGCTTATTTTTTAGCTTATTTATCTTATTCTGTTTATTTATTTATCTTATTCTGTACCCTGCCTCAGGCCTTGGGGAAAGGCAGGTAACAAACGACAGTGATAATGACAATGATAATGATAATAATAATAATAATAACTACTACTACTACTACTACTACTACTACTTCTATTATTATTCAAACACAGCTCAAAATCAAATTTAGTGCATGTTTCACACCTTTGTAAGACTGGGCACAGAAGTAGTCAAATTTAGAGGAGACTTATAAACATCAGTAGGACTCAAGGAAGTCTAAAGTATTTCAACGGATCTACTTTACATGTGACTAGATCCAAACGTTTGTTAGTATTTTGGAAGAACAGTGGGGAGAAAGATCAGTGTTGAGTCCCACTCTTGGGAAAAATACTTGATATATATATCCAACAAATATTAAATACACTCACCCTAAAATTATCTGGTGAACTTAAATACAATTTCTCTCTTATATCTTCGGGGGCTCCAGCACACAGCCTATAGAAAATATGATAATTTCGCTCTTCCTTGCCTTGAACACAGATCCTGGATTTCTCTAGTAGATAATGCGATACAAATCCACCAACGACTGAATTCTAGAAGAAAAAACAAAGCAGTGTATCAACAAAAAAGGAAAGCTCTGTGTGTAGACATAGTTATATGTATGTTTTGCTCTACCTGGCCCCACTGATACAAGCAAGACTAGAAGAAAGAGAATGAAAGAGCCTCAGCTAAACAATATTATAAAACAGTTTCTGAAATACAGTTAAAATACACTTAGTTTTAATTTTGTGGAATTCAGCCAAGAAGTGCATCTTGACTAAAAATGCTGGCACTATTCTATTGTTATCCCACAGATATACTGCTGCAGCTGCAACACTGGGCACACTTCCTAGGCAGTGAGCACAGCTGAACACAGTCCTTCAGAATATGTGGACACAGGATTGTGCCACATGGTTAGTAAAACATCAGTTCAACTGATATTGAAACCAGTCTGGCCTCTCATCTGAGCTTTAAAGAAGGTATCCAAGAGGCTGAGCCCTATTCCCAAAATACGTTCAGCATCTTGGACAACTAATTTAAAATCAAAGTAAAACCTGGGGTAGATTTCCCATGCCTTGAAATGGAAGCTACTGCTACCACTGCCTTTCACTTCTATTGTTGGCAGGAGCCAGGCAAACTGAATTTAGTTTTTAACTTTTCAAACAAACTAAACTCCAAACTATGGTTTATAAAGTTAGCTTGCTTCTGCTAAGCATAGTTAAGATTAATCTTGGGAATTTGCAGAGCTGGGTTCAAATCTACACTTGATTATACTGTTCACGTCATAAGTGTGAGCACTATTAGACTATCTTAACAAGGTTGGTTGTTATTGCTGCTGCTGCTGCTGCTGCTGTTGTTGTTGTGTAACTTCACATTGTTTCCAATATGGTGCCCCTAAGGTGTACCTATCATGTGATGTGCGCAAGGTCACCCAGTGGGCTTCTGTGGGCAACTAGGGAATTGAACCCTGGGCTCCAGGATTGTAGTTCAATGATAAAACCATCACGCTTGCTTTCAACAAGGCTGTTCTGGGGATAAAAATTATGTCAGCCATCATGAATAAACACACACTAATTTGGCAAACTTTCATTTAGCATCCCAAATCTGATGCCTAAGACAGTCATCTCAATTAACCTAAGGATAGGACCACCCCTACATCTGAACTCAGCCAGGGCAAAGGAGACATTGAAATAGGCACTATTAGTTTTCCAGAATCCTTAACAGGAATATATCATCATGTTGTAAACCTACCTCATCCCTTTTTTTTAACTTTCTTTCCCAGAAAAAAACTTACTGTGGAGGAAAAGGGCACTGAGATGAGTGCAGGGGGCCCCAAAGGGCCTGAATAGATTAAATTACATAGCCAAAACAAAAGTCAATAATAAAAATAGTAAACATGGAAGCTTATGACAAGAGTATCATTCACAAATTTTAAAATGGTAGTAAACAGGTACATTGGATTTGCATTTCAGCCTGGGATACTATCTTGCACAGAGCTGGGGAAACTTTGGCCCCCTGGATATTTTGGGGTACAACTCCCACCAGTTCCAACCAGCATAGCCAATGGTAAGTTGAAGCCCAAACATCTAAAGGGCCAATCTAGAACAGCTGTTTTGGCCACTCAAAACACACACACACACACACAAATAAAGAAAAACCTGAATCATGCACAAAAATTTAAATTCATGTCTGTATTTCCTTTGTTACAAATCTATCTGATCACTTAAAATGGATATTTTTTTAAAACATGGCAGCACAGAGTATGTGAGCAATAACGTGCATAACATTGGTTTCTCATCTTGCAAAAAATAAACATAAATTTGCTTCAGTTCCTTGACTCACAGAACTGAATTCTAGAGAGTTTGGGGCAGAGGAGGGAACTATGATTGGTCAAGTCATCTCTTAAATCATTTCTATAGAAGCATTTTGACTTTAAGGTATTTAGTGTACATCTATATACTTCTGTGAGTAAATCATTAACATCCAAATGGAGAAGACAGATGACCTGTTCCATTACAAGAAAAAAAACAATCCTGAAAAGCAAAATGATCCATATGAAAAGGAAGAGAGAAGCAGGGACTTCTCAGATCAAATTCCAGAAAAGAATAGGATATTTCTGCATACCTATAACAAACAAAAAAGTACCGATACCTTTTCATTGAAATGGATTTCTACAAATTTTCCAAAGCGGCTACTATTGTTGTTACGAACAGTCTTCGCATTGCCAAATGCTTCCAGAAGTGGGTTAGCTATTAAGAAAAAAATAAAACAAAATGGGCTTAATAAGAAATTTACTGAGCAGAAACAGCAGAAAATATTTTTCAGTATTGGGAATCACAGAGAAAGAAAGAAAAATAGTTGAGTCCAGAATCTGTCTCCCACAAATTGCCTGTCTGTCTGTGGAAAGCGTCTGATCCAGTGGCGAATTTTTAGAAGTGGACATGCAGAGCAGTGATTTTAACTGATCCTCCTTTCCTCCTTTCCCTTGCAGTCCCTTATGGCCTCTGTAGATCTGCTCCAAAGGGCTGGGGTACTCTATGGAAGGGCATGGCACTGCAAGGGAAAGGGGAAAATCAGCTAAAGTCACCTCTGCTCCTTCCTCTCTCCTAGCCCACCACGAGCAGAAGTTTGCTTAGGTCACGTGCCACTGGCAGGAGCAAACCTGGATATAACCGCAGTTTGCAAATTACTTCTTCCATATCATCTGGGGGAAAATATCATCATAAGAACAAACAGCACGGGATCCCAAACAGCAGTCAAGCAGTTCCCCATGTTCATGGGAGGAGAGGAATGGGCTGTGTGCTTTCAAACAGCAAAAGCGCATGTCAAGGAACACACCCTTTTTAATTGAAAATTCAATAGGGAACTGAGAAAGTAACCTGAGTTATCAAATTAAGGACTAATATTTTGATGGAGGGGGAGCAAAAGAATTCCATTTGGCAAGCACAATCAATTTAGTGCTCTGGCTTCCGGCCATAGTTTTACTAGCAATTCTTCCACAAGTTTAAAATGCCTATTTATATACCGTAATAACAACCAGCAGCTGTTCAAATACATAAGTGAATATTTTCCTAATAAAATATTTATAGATGAATTGCACTGCCTTTCCCAACTCAACACTCTCCAGATGTACTGAAGTACAATTCCAATCAATCCCAAAGCTGGAGATAATGAGCACCGTAGTCTGATACACACAGAGAGTGTTAGGCTGGGGATGTCTGTATGACATTAATAAACCACCAACATTTCTTGAATTAATAAATTAGGCAAGACACCCAGGTTACTTCAGCTCTTATTTGTTGATATATAGACACAGACAGACAACTGATCCCTCTCCCAAGGCCTGCTTCTGAATACATAATCCAAGCAAAAACTTAAGGAAAAAAGCAGTTAGACTTCTCCTCTAACCCAGAGAATACAGCTTGCATGTGAGTTAGCAGTATCAGATGTGCCCAAGAAGCTGGCTTCAGGGAGGAAAAAAAATTCCAAAGGCAGTAACCTGTTTAATACGTCCACCCATGCATATCCAAGCACATACATTCCTTCCTTGTGAACAGAACGCACCAAGCTTCCCAATTGTCCCTGTGACCCTCTGGATCAAAGCAACTGGCAGAGGAAAAAGGAGACAGCAGCTCTGAACCAATGGTGCAGCTAGGAACACAGATTTTACCACCAGCCTTGTAACAAACAGATGCCTGGAACCATGCCCAGACTATGTGCACTCAGCTCATCTGCCACACCACTAGTTAGATAAGACCACACTTGAACCATCAAAACTTCCCAATGAGTAAGAACACATCCACTCAGTGCAAACAGACAGCGCGTGAACAGTACAAGCAGACAATGACAACATTAGCAAAGCTATCAAGACTGCATAATGCTCACAGCAATTGGCTGGCTGAGTTGACTACAAAGTAGCCAGTCCAGTATTCTGCTTTCAAATGCAGCTGAATTAGAGGCTTCTGGAAACTTATAACAAAGAAATGGAGGATGGTCCATCCTTTGGCCTTTAACATGGTGGTTCAATAAAGGTTTAGGTTTTGCTGTCACTGTGGTTCTATTTACTCAGCCTTCTAGGATTAACAAAACTGTCCCAGTCACATTCTTTGCTAATTCTACATTTAAAACTGGACTGTATCTTAAAACAAGACATTTGTAAAAAGCATTTAGTTTCAACCATATGTAAGGAACTCTAAAAAGAAGCAAAATAGAAGCAGACACAGCATTAGAAAGGAATTATTTGCAAAGTGTTTTAAAAAACTGAATATCATGGAAGAGCAAAGACGGTAACTGATTACCCTCAAAGAAGTTCTGAATTTTCTCGATATCTTTTTTTCTTCTAATTGTTGCTAGTTTGTAACACTCAGAAAAATTTGAGCTGGTATGTGACCTATTCAAGTTTTCCAGCTTGTCAGGAAAATGCACAAGAGACTCACAACAAAGACACAATGTTTCCCATGTAGCTCAAATGGGAGGAGTTTTAAAAGGCTACAAAAAGGCTTTGTGTGTAAATCTTTTTGCTGTAGCAATGCAGCCACACTGCGTACATGCATGTTAAGGTGTGCTTGACAACTGCAGAGCGAAAACAAAAACCAGTGCAAATGTGTAGTAGCAGCTGCCCCAGGTAAGATACATATTTCAAAGCTTCACCCACTTTCTTTTAAAAAAAAATACCTACAGGTACCAGTGTTAAGGAATGCAGCCTCAGACACTGTGTCCAACTGTCAGCCAGTTTCTGAGATGTCACGATATGGAATATTTATGTGTTCGGCTGTAATTAAGCAACATCATTTTCAATTATTCAATTGTCTGTTAAAGAAGGAAGCACTGCTTTGCATTTGATACTGGATATGGGGCTCATAAAGCGGCAGTAGGAGTGCTCAGCCTAGCTTACATTCCTGTTGCCAGAAAAGTACTGTGCCACTTTACAAAGGTCACGGAGAAGGACTGTTCCTGACTTAAACCCTGTTTCTATGCATGGAGAAGGGGGCAGTGGGACCACATTGTCAGCCACAGCCTTCTCCGGTCCTGTGCAGCAAGAGCCCTGCCTCTTGGATTCCTACATACCAGCAGACGCTCTTGTGTAGTCTACCCCTACTGAGAGGTGCATGCTAATAACCCCAAGGTGGTGGGGAAGACAGCAGCACAGTCCTGAGCATGTGGATTCTATGTGGGTAAAACATCTCTAGTAGAAAAAAGGAGGAGTGGGGAAAGTAGCCTTAATTTTAGAGCAATTTTTGCATGTGCCTCTGAACACCACTTTGCCTCAGCTGACAGCAGATCTTTTCTTTAGCCCTAGCTCACTACGCTTCTCATTTTTAACACAACTCTCATTCATTTTGGGGCTGTGCTATGCAGAATATTCTACTATACAAAACAGCTCATGGAACAACATTAATGATACAAGCTTTTCTTTCCTTAACCATACTGTTTCGTAAGGGACTCTCAGTCTTTAAAGAGAGCTGTAAAGTGCATAAAGTTCCTATAGAGATCATAAGCCTACTAAGTTAAATGTTGAAAGAGCATGAATAAGAATGGTCCTTTATTGACAAAGGTTTGATAGGATCTGGATGATATCTTCACTTCTGGTAAGATAATTGGGCATAATCCAACAGTACATTTTCTAGAGTCATGCCACTGAAAATGGCCATAAATTAAAAGATATTACACAACATTGTCACATTTGAGCAGTACTTTCATGAAACAAATTTCTGGGTCATGATGCCCATTCTGTCCCTCTACTTGCTTATTTTTTTAATCCGTACAAAAGAAAAAATTAGGCAGGACACAGTACCTTCAACAATTCTTTCATCAATATCTTGCCCACTGCCGTAGGACTCAGTCAGATACCTTGAAGAGATATAAAACGTAATACTTAGTTATACTTTGTAATTTTCTTTCCTGGTACACCTATAGCATCACATGCTTAAGAAAATCTACACATATTCCCCACCCCAATAACACACTGGTAAATCAGAACAAGGTTCATCTGGTAAGACCTTGGGATCAAGTGACTAGCCTTCCATTAAATTCCCTGGGAACCATAGAGCATTCATTATTTCTCAACTCAATCCACATACAGGGTTACTTTGAGAACAAAATGAGGTTAAACTCATGTATAGCATTCTTACTTTAGTGGTGGGATGCAAATGCAAATATGGCTGAACTTGCACAGCAAGAGAATCCTCAAGGAGCTTCAGAAGGCTTCCTCTGACAAAAATCACCAAGAAGCCTCTGAGCACGTGGAGCTCCATACTATAATCTCTTCAGAATTACAACTTCAGGTACCTGCAGTTCACTCCTCTCTCGATATTTTCATAGTTTTTGGTTGTACACATATGGAAGTTTAATGCTTCTATAAAGAGACTAAAACGGCTAAGGTATAATTATATTCAGAGGAATCATTTTCAAACAAAGATACAAACCGTAAAACAAATTTAGTGTTTTCCGTCTTGCCAGCTCCTGATTCTCCAGACACAATGATTGACTGACTCATCTTGAGTACTTTCATGTCCCGGAATGCTTTATCAGCTGAAGTAAACATTTAAGAAGGCATTAAAATGGATAGGCAGCAGCACATAGATCAGTTTTCATTAGCCATTTGAACACGATCTAATGTTCTTGTGAAAGCACCATTTGAAGTAATGAAATCAAAAGGCAGCTGCATATATTTACTATCTGAGCATTCCATGTACAAGAAGTAGCAATGGCATGCTGGTCAGAAAATAAGGAGGAGGTGGAGGTTGTGATGATGATGACGATGATTCCTACTAGTATTGCTATTATCTTTACTATTACTACTATCAGTTACCTTGGTCTGGCCCAAGACCTTTTACTGCCTGAGTAAAGGAGAATACGCTGCCGCCACCGCCTCCCAATGGGACCATAATTTGAATTGTACTTTAATATTGGGGATGGGATAACACCTTCCACTGCATGTGAGAGCAGCAGGTCAGATTAGAAGGTGCAGGAGTGGCCACAGAGCAGAGATTCTGACTCTTTTACAAAGGAGAGATGACTTAAAAGGAAGAGACAGGTGGCTATCACGCCTACCCCTCATCCTCTACCACATGAGGTCAACAACAAAGCAAGTAAACAGTTTGAAGTTTCTTGGTCCAGGAAATTCTGAAGTTTGAGTCTAAATAGCACCCTGAAGAAAGCCTTAAGAATACACAGAGACTGAAACATTTTAGTCTTTTTTATTAACAAAACAGCCATCTGTCAAGCATCTTTAGATGTGTCTTCAGTTTCTTCTCTGAGCTGCAGTAATCTAACCTGACAATTAATTGCCAGGGCATGGCTGCCTGTGTGTCAATGCAAGGGTTGTACTGAGAGTAATGCCTGTCAAGTCATAACCCCTTTATGAGATATGTGCAACTACATGCAAGCGTAAATTAACTCTTTGTCTACAATATGGCAACATGGTACTATTCAAAGTACAATAGCTCCTTCATAATTGTGTGATCAGTATATGTGATTTAAGTTACCTGCAACGAGGTGTGGTCTGAAAAGACATACTTTGAAATCAGTACAAATAAAATACAAATCAAGGTGATAAAGCAAAACAACAGTGAAATATGGTACAGTACAAACATTACACAGGAAATGGCACTAAACGTAAAAGTCAAGCAAATGGCAACCCATTCACTCACACTATTGCGTTGTCTCATGTTGTCCTTGCTGCCCCACATGTCCTCACTGTATATAGTACTACACATGCTCTAATGCTACCCAGTCTCTTAGCAGGCCTCTCGGTTACTGTTTGTGATCTGATCACAGTATAGTGTCCTTCTGCGAAATTCTTGTGCTTGTACCATTCTTGTCCTTAGCCAGTACAGTCTCTGGTCAAGTCTTTCTGCTTGAGTCCTTCTGTTATTTGTATTGGCCCCAAAGCACAAGAGTGATGCTGAAAGTCCTGATAAGCCTAAGAGAATCCATAAAGTTCCTTTAATTGAAAAGGCAAATGTTCTTGACTTTTACCCTTTTTCTCAAGAAAGAAAACAAAACATGAGTGGAGGTTGCTAAGTTGTATCATAAGAACATATCTTCCATCCATGAAATTGTGAAGACAGAGAAAGAAACTGAAACTGGAAAAGTTACTTCCACAGTACATGATAGGTACTTAATTAAAACGGAAAAAGCATTAAATTTGTGGCTGGAAGACATTAACGGAAAATGAATGCACTTTAACATCAATATTCTGTGCCATAAGACCTTGAGGTTATACAATGACATCAGCAGGCCACTTCCTTGTGTCCTGTGCTGGCAGCCAGCCAAGGCTTCCAGCTCTCTAATTAACCTGTTATCAGAAGCCTGCAAGTAAAGTCCAAACTAATCGTTCTGCAGTATGAGTTCACAGCAGATTTAGAGAGACAGTCTGAGTTTACCATAAATCCAAAGATAGAGCCTGATGGCAAAATCCGTAGTTGAGGCAAAGGTCAAGGGTTTTAGGAGCGTGAGCAAGGGCTCCGAGTGTAAGGTTGGCTGCTGCCACCAACAGAATCAGTTGACTGCAACAGCTTCCTCCCATTTTGGTCTCTTGTTATATAGGCTCAGAGTCTTACCCAGCTGTTGGTCTAATTAATGAGTCTGTATTATATAAACACTGTAGACTCCTAGGCTCTTTCTTTTCCACCTACACTAGCGCTGTAAGTACTGTCCTTGTAGAATCAGGCTCTGGATGATTTTCAGGCTGCCCCAGGGATCAATAGGAAAGTTAGGAGAATCACCCTCGCAGCTGTTAGGCTGTTAGGAAGGGTCCTGTCTCGGTGCTGGAACAGGGGCATAACATTCCTCAAACAAGTACTACCAAGCCCTTTACTGCAAGCAGGGGATGGTTGCACAAGTTAAGGAAAAGTTTGGACTTAAAAATATAAAACTGAGTGGTGAGCCTGCCTCTGCCAATGAAGCAGTGGCCGCCACATTTCCAGAGCAGTTTAAGAAGCTGGTTCAGTAGAAAGGCTACTATACAAAGCAGGTGTTCAATTGTGATGAAACCAGGTTCTTCTGGGGTACAAATGCCCTCTAGAACTTACATTTTAAAACTGTAAAGGCATCTGTAAAGCAGAAAGCATGGAAAGACACATTATTTCTGGTCCTATGTGGCAATTCTGCAGGGTATATGATAAAGCCTGGGGTAGTGTACAAATCCAAGAACCTACATGCTCTTTTTAAAAAAGTGTTTTTAAGTGATTTGGCAGCACAATAAAAAAAATGGCTGACTGTGACCTTTTTTACAAAATGGTTCCATCAATGTTTCATTTCAGAAGCTAAAAAATATTTGCAGCAGAAAGAGCTGGAATTTAAAATCTTGCTAATAGGAGACAATGCACCCAGCCATCCTGGATCTACCTGATATGAAAAAGAAAATATCAATGTTGTCTTCTTACCTCCCACTACAACCTCCCTGATTCAGCCCTTCAACCTCAGCATCATTTGTTTTATCAAGGCCACATATGCCAGTCCGGCATTTGACTGCATTCTATCAGCAGGTGAGGCAGACTCTCAGCAGGTGAGGCAATGCTAGAAATCCTTCACTATTTATGATGACATAACCTTAATCAAAGCTGCAATGGAGGAATTAAAATCTGAAACTGTAAATGCTTGCTGGAAAAACTTGTAGAATGAGGCTCTGGATGATCAATGGGGAAGTAAGGAGAATCATCCACACAGCAAGGTGAGATGGTGGAGAAGGATTTGCTGACCTGCAGGATCAGGAAGTGGAGGAACTTACTGATGGCCATAAAGAAGTGTTATCCAATGAGGAACTGGAGGAACTTGTTAAGGCATCTGCAGAGTAACAGGAATAAACAGAAGCAGAACCAGCCATGTGGACCCTAGAGAAGCTTGCTGAAGTGTTTCAAACTGCACAGAAATGAAAGGACAAAATTATGGAACGTGATTCTTGGGTAGAACACAGTAATAAAGTCACTTGTATGATCACTGATGGATTAAAACCTCTGCAGCAACATTTTGATGAGTTAAAAAGAGACAACAACTTCCCAGTATGATGTTCTTGTAAAAGATTCCATTAAAAAAAAAACCCTCAGAGGATCCCAAACCACTGAAATCGACACCAGCGTTCCTGAGATCGAGATCCAACCATCAACATCATCCTGGTGGTATAATCCAAGATCGTCTTCTGATGATCCTTCTTCTAATTATGATCTGCCTTCTGATGGACTGCCAGAAGGTCAATGCTAGCACAAAATTACAGCACTGAAATGCTAGCATTAGACTAGTACTGACTTTCGGCATACTAAAATGTTTCATTTTTGGACCACATGTTGTTAATTTTTATATTTTTCACATTCATGCACTTGCTTTGGACTGCAAACAATGGCTACAAAGCCTTTTTTTCCCCCTTAGCTGTTAAACTTTTATCAAGTTCTGTCAGGTTTTATCAAGTTTCAGAGCCTTCTCCCCAAGCTGCATGCTCATCTCAATACCAGCACTATTCATCCCATTGAAAATAATACTGTTCATAATATCTGCATTTTTTGCTATCCACAGTAAATTCCAGAATATCTTCCCTGTGGTTATGGGGAGGACCTACTGTAGTCTCTACTAGTGGTGATGCATTCATGCCACCTCTGAACCCACTCACCAAAACCACTTTAGAAAAACTGTTTTGGGCACTCCCTGTCAAGTGTCTCATAGCATTTTCCACTTCACCTACATCATCAAAGTGCCATCCCCAAAGGCTTTCCTTCATCTGAAAGAACAAATGAACATCTGAGGGTGCCAGGTCGGGGCTGTAGGGCAAATGTGACACCACTGACCATCACATTTGTGCAAGAACCTGTAATGTTGCCAAAGAAGTGACAAGTTGTGCATTATCATGGTGTAAATGGACTGCATTCAACTGTTTCAGCGGTCTTTTTTTACAGATGCTTCTTGAAATTTCCAGAGTGATGCAATGTAGCAGTCACTGCACATCATTGTCCCACACTTGAGGAAATCAAGCAAAATCACCCCCTTGTCATTCCAGAAGACATTCACCATAATCTTCTGTGCTGAGTACTTGCTTCTGAATTTCCTTGGTCGAAGAAAGGTGAAGTGCTGCCACACCATGGACTGCTTCTTGGTCTCTGGGTCATACAGGTATGCCCAACTCTCATCACCAGTACAAGCATTACCAGAAAAGGAATCTTGGTGGGCTTCAAATGCTACCAACAGTTCCAAACATAAGTGCAGTCTCTTCTCTTTCAAATGAGCTGTTAATTTCTGAGGAACCCACTTGGCACACACTTCTGTATTCAAAGCTGTGGATAATCTGCTTGACAGCAATGTGACCACAGCCAAGTTCCTCAACAATTTCAGGGACAGTCATATGCCAGTCTGTGCAAATCGTGTCATCTACCCTGTTTTGGTTTTCATGAGTGTCTGCTGTTAATGGCTTTCCACTATGTGTTTTGTCTTCAACACTGGTTTTGCTTTCTTTAAACCTTTTCATCCATTTTCATACATAACCCTCATCAACTGTCACCTCACCATACACATTTCTGAGCCTTCTGTGGATGTCGGCAGCAGTACATCCTTCTTTGGTCAAGAATTCTATGACTACTCTTTGATCCTGCTTCATATTTATAGTTATGCAACAGCTAGAAATACAGAAATTAAGTCAGACATACAAAAAGAATTATTCTATCTGGCAATATAATAGCATCACATTTGGATTAATAGTTTCAGAGAAAATGGCACACAGGCATTACTTTCAGTATGACTCCCTGTAGGGATGACTGCTACTGCCATATCAGCTGAAGTCAACGAAAAGTGCTTATGAACATGAAGACTCCGTGGATGTCTGTGCACAGTCTCATCCTTGTAATCCACCAAAATAGGCCAATTCCTCCTACTCCCAGTTCCTCCATCTTGTTGTAAATAAATTTGTTTTAGTCCTCATACTGTCCATGTTTAGGACATCTACTGGCATACCTTTAAAAAAGGAGGAGGAGGAGGAGGAGGAGGGTATCTGTTTTTCTCACTTTGCCTCAAGAAAACAGCATCCTATGTAAAATTAAAACTTCCAATATTTAGCAAAAAATAAACCAAATAAATCAGTGAAACGGTGTACACCTTACCAATTGCATAGACATGTGGCGGAAGTGTCCCAAGTGATTTACCCTGGTACTTCTTAATAGCATCAGAAGAATAGAGTTTCGGTATATCAAAGTAAGGATTCACCGCTATCAGGATGTTGGCTACATATGTCTGCAAAGACATCACAAACCCATTAAAATTTGAAATTTCTATCAAAGATGTCTAGAAGTCTACAAGAAAACAACAGAGAGGGTGCATTGGTACATTGCCACATTTCCAGATCAGTCTTTCTGACCTTGGTAGTCAGAAGTTCAAGTTTCCTTTAATTCAGAATCAAACATTTACATTTTTGCCTTGCTATTTTAATCAAATATTTTGCTATTTGTTTATTACATGGTTGTATTACATTTTTTATTTTAAATTTTATTATGAACAATGACTGGAATCCTATATCACAGTTACGAATGTATAAATGTATAAATGCGTAACTGTAACTGTTACACATTCACAAATCCCTACGTAGCCCCTCATTTAGGGGCTACATAGGGATTGTGAAAGTCCCTCAATCTCCACTTATCAGGAAGCAGTTGCTGCAGTTAGTCTGTTCCCTTGTAACTCGGGAAGCAGCTGGCTGCCATGTCCACTTTTACATGAGTGATTGCCTGCACGAGGGGGAATTACAAAAGGGGTCCTATTTTGGCCAGTTGCTTCAGAGATCACTCATGGGGGGCAAAGGGAACAGCAGCAGGGGAATGAATCCCCACCAATCGCAAGGACTGCAGCCTGGGAAGTGGGAAAAGTGAGCCTGGACTCACTAACTATGGTGTTATGTAGTACCTAAGTGTCATGCTGGATTCCAGCCTTTGTTGTTTGTTGCTTTTGTGTGTCTTGAAGTCATTTCCAGCTCCTGGTGACCCAAAGGAAAATCTATCACGAGATTTTCTTGGCATGATTTGTTCAGAGGCCTTTCCATTCCATTCTCTGAGGCTGGGAGAATGTGACTTGCCCAAGGTCACCCAGTGAGTTCCCATAACTAAGCAGGGATTCGATCTCTGGTATCCCAGGGCCTTAGTCTAACACTCAAACCATTACACCATATTGGCCTCCCTGAATGAATATTACATAAGATGGTATATTGCTGTTGCTGTTATTTTGCTTCAGGTAGACTCTGACCATTTCTGCACTGGACTATTATAGTGCTATCATTCCACCTTCAACATCCTATGGAATCCTGGGGTTTGCAGTTTAGCGAGAGGCCTTGAGGCCTTGAGACCCCTCCCTAAACTGCAAACTCCAGGATTCCATAGGATATTGAAAGTGGAATAATGGCACTGTAAGAGTCCAGTGAGGAAATGGCCTCTGAGTTTTGGTGACCCTCTCCTGGGATTTTCCTGGCAAGATTTATTCAGAGGAGGTTTGCCATTATTCTGCTCTGAGGCTGAGAGAGTGTGATTTAGCTGAGGTCACCCTGTGGGTTTCCATGGATGAGTAGGGATTTGAATCCTGGTCTTTCAGAGTCCAGGACCAACACTCAAACTACTACACTATGCTGGCTCTAGGAACTCATAGATTGGTACCTTGAATAGCAACCAAACTGCATACCAATTCAAAACTTCTTTTGGGGTATTCCTAAGAAGCAAGTTGGTTAACAAATATGTGATTGGCAACTAAGAATCTCTTCCAAACATGTAAATATACATCTAAACTTTTTTAAAAAAGCACATATGTGAATGGTTCAATACAGACAAGCATGTAAATTAGCACTTAACAACTGGGATTCAGAGAGGGGTGCTTTTAAAAAAAAAAACATAATTGCATATCTGTTTCTGGCATGACTTGTCAAAGTTTCTTCCTCCTATTACACAGCTGTCACTTGCCAGAGCAGATGGCAGGGACTTACCAATTTAGTCAGAATCCATTACATACAATCAGGCAATCTGATAGCTACATAAAAGATTAAGGCAGTCATTTGAGCTCGGAGGTGTCAGAGTAGCCTGGCATTTTCTTCCTTCAAAAAGGAAGAAGAAAATATCTTTGCTTTTACTACATCTTCTTGCTAAACCATTTGCTGTGAAATGTCAGTATTATTTATGTACTTATCACATGTGGGGGAAAAAAGTGATATTGCACAGAACCTCATGAACCTCTTCCACTTCTCAACGAGATAGACAGTGACTGAGGCAGTACAATACCACTTCCACATAGACAGCAATGAAAATTCAAAGTAAATCTTCATCTAAATTGTTTTGTGACAAAAAATGCCCTTTTTTTATGAATAGGATAGTACTTACATAAATTCTGTCTTTACTGTATCGAACTTTTATGTTATGTAACAGGGTGGCTTCATTTAAATACATTAACGAACCTATAATAAAAGGAGAGAACTGGTTTACATAAACCCAAAAAAAGAACCACCACAGTTTCATGATCTCCTTTCACTGAAATGGAAGAGACTGTGTTTTGTACCACAGCTTGCAACATTTAGATTTTTGGAACAAAAGGGAACAAATTTAAAAGGGAACAAACATCTCTAACAAATGGGAAAGCAAAAGGTTGCTTTTTAAATATTATAACTGAAAGTGCCACTAACTACAGTTTTATCTGGCTCCTATTACTGGAACTGATTATTTTTTTAAGTAAATTTTCCAATCTTTGAAAGAACATTGGAAACACTGAAGTAGGAAAGCCACCGTAATATTACCAGAATAATTTTATGGAGCAGTATTCAGTGACAATATCTAAAAATCTATACAAGGAATCTCCTTGGACCCACTTATCTTGATGCCATCACCATTTCTAGTAGTAGTAGACATGAAGGGATTGTATGTTTAAAATGGCCACTAAATGCAAACAGAATCCCTTTGAGGGACCATTTGCCACACGGTTCTATGCTGCAAGAACAGATATTTATTTATTTATTTATTTATTTATTTATTTAGGAACTGCCATGGTGGCAACAACAGAATTGCCTTGAGAGCCAGGACACCTCAGGGAGAGCAGCAATGTTGGACACTACCCCTTGGCCTTAAACTGAATCTCAATCCATGGGGCAAAAATCTAACCATAATTCTCTCAGCATGCATTTTTTCATCAAGTGGTTCCAGCAAAATAACTGACATCTATCTGTTCTGTTAACCACAAAAGATATCCTGAAATAATATATCTTTCACCATTTTTCATAAATATGATGATGACTGTAGCAGTAGTAGTAGGAGTGGGAGTAAAAATCATCTAAATATATGAGGCCAAAGATCCCATTATTCAGAATCTTCATTCTAGCCCCAACACACTTGATTTTGTCTGATTTCAGAAGCTAGGTCTGGCTAACATCTCAACAAGGAAATGTAATTAAACACCACAAAGCCCCAGGTAAGGCTAAGAAACAATTCTGCTAGGGCAATGGTCTGACTCAGTAGAAAGTAGCTTCTGTGTTCTTGTTGTCCACAGTTAGGAGCAAAATCTGCATTGCTGCATTCTAATATTTTCACTTCTGTTAAGAAACTAAGCTTCACCTAAAAATGCTCTCTTAGGCTTCTTCTGAAAATTAGAAAAAAAATCAACCACACCTTACGGGATTGTTCACAGTATACTCCCATCCTTGAGCTTGGAAGCATAACTTTTTTGGACTACAACTCCCACAATCCCCCAGCCATGACCAATACTGGCTGAGCGATTCTTGAAGCTGTACTTCACAAAAAGTAACACTTCCAAGCTGTGTTGACATGTTCTACATGCAGAGAAATGAAGACCAGGGAAGGTCTTAGACTCAAGTGTCTAATCGTTCCTACAAGCAAAGTCTGGATCACAGGGAGAGCCAGCATCCAAATAAACATTTTTTTTCCAATTCAAGTATTATGCATAGTGTGCGATAGGCCGTCACAGGTTTTAACATATCTGTTTACAAGAACGAGAAATGTTCTAAACAACATAATTACTGTCTGCTATCTAAACCAGACTTCACATCTTCACTCACAGTTATCTTCCACGTCCTTCTTACTGTCTTCCTCTGCAGGAAATACTTGGTTGATAGCAGCAAGAAAGGTCTAACAGAAAAGGAAAGAGATAGTGTTGGGTTCAGTCACAAATTTATAAAGTCTACCAGAAATAAATATATTTCTTATTTTCCACTGGGAGGGTGAGGAGGAGGCAATTCAGGCATAGTTGTTCAGTTTTCCAGACAGGTTCTCACATTCTTTCCTAATAGTGTTCAATGCCTTTCAATTCCCTTCAAAGTAATCAGAACCCCTACTCCAGCCTCATGGGAAGAGAGTATTTAGAAGTTTGTATTTATCCACTTATATGAGGATACTTGGTCTGTCCTCCCAAGTCCATGCTGGACAAAGTCAGCATATTTTCATCTACCTTTTCTATTTCTTAAACTAAGGAAATCCAGTTCTCTTGAAGTTGACTGTGTGTTTCAGTTCAGTATGTAGACTACAAGTTAATTAACTCAGAGGTGACATTTTGCTTATATCTATACCTGACAATATTCCTGGAGTATTACTTTATGATGTTGCAGAATTTTGATTAACTACAATGAAATACTGCTATTTTATTGTTTTATTGCTTGAGCCTATTTTATTTGGTCAGTTGTATTTTGTGATATTATAAACCACTTCAGGATTTTTGGAGTAAAAATATGTATAAACTGTCTTAAATTAATAAATAAGTAACAGAGTTGATAATGTCTTTAAACGTAACTCCATTTCTTTCAGTCTTAATGGGGTAATATTTATCTAATCTACGTACCACCTAAGGCAGACCTGGGCATTGTATGGCCCCCGGGCCACATACGGCCCTTTGATTGGCTCTGACCAGCCCGTGTAAGGCTAATTGGAAATTACAAAATAAACATACTTTCTAACTTTACCTCACGCATGGTCTAAAGCTGCATTGCTTTTATTTTGAAGTTGTTTTTTTAATTCACATGCATAATGACAGACGTGCACATGATTGGATCCTTGTCACAAGAGGACTTTAGCCCTCAAAATGTCCGCTAAAAAAAGAAAAGTAGATGCTGAATGCAGGGTTTTCAAAAAGAATTCGACTGCTAAGTATTTATTTACCGAAGTCAGAGGTAAAGCCAGGTGTTTAGTTTTCAGGGAGCAGATTGCCGTGTTTAAGGACTACAATTTGAGTCGGCATTACGAGACGAAACACGCTGAGAAATATAAAAACTTGACTGACGCTGAAAGGGCGCGGACTTTGGAAGCTTTGCTAGCTAAGCTGCAAAAGCAGCAAGGCTGTTTTACCAAACTTCACGCAGCCAGGGATGCAGCAACCCAGAGCAGCTTTGTGATATCCCACAAAATCGCTAAATACAGTAAGCCGTTCTCGGAGGAGGAGTTTGTCAAAGAGTGCTTGGTGGACTCTGCAGCACTAATATGCCCTGAAAAAACAGCGGCATTTGAGCAAGTCCCACTGTCCAGGCGAACCGTGACCAGAAGGATCGAGGACATTGCGGGGAACCTGGAGCTTCAGCTGCAACATGAAGTGGTACGTTTCGACTTTTTCTCCTTAGCTTTGGACGACAGCTGTGATGTCCGCAACACAGCCCAGTTACTCGTATTCGTCCACGGGATAACACTGGACTTCAAGATTACGGAGGAGCTGGCAGCAATGCGGTCGATGAAAGGAACGATGACAGGGAGTGATCTGTTCACAGAGGTAAACGAGTGCATGGACACGCTGGGACTGAAATGGGACAGACCGACAGGCGTCACAACGGACGGTTGTCCAAATCTTACCGGAAAAAATGTCGGACTTTTGAAACGTATGCAAGATAAAGTGACTGAAATCGACGTGGATCAGAAACTGGTGTTTTTGCATTGTATTATACACCAACATGTGTTATGCAAATCAGTTCTAAAAATTGACCATGTCATTGATGTTGTTACTAAAATAGTAAACTTCATCAGGGCAAGAGCATTGAACCACAGACAGTTTGTCGCACTTTTGGAGGAGCATGAGACTGAGCATCGTGACATCAGCTACCACACAGCTATAAGATGGCTCAGCCTGGGCAAAGTGCTAAAAAGAGTCTGGGACCTGAAAGCAGAGATTCGAGAGTTTTGTAAGAAGAAAGGCAAAGACTTCCCAGAGCTCTCAGATGAGGACTGAATGGCAGATTTTGCATTTTCTGTTGATGTGACTGCACTGATGAATGAACTGAACACCAAACTGCAAGGCAAGGGCCTTTTTGTTTATGAAATGCACAGCCTGGTGAAGGCTTTCATGACGAAGATACAGTTTCTTTCAAGCCGACTGGAGAGCAACACTCTCACTCACATGCAAACCCTGAAAGAAGTCACACCACCTGCTGATCACCTCCGCAGGTACTCATCCATGTTGGGAGCATTGCATGGTGAGTTTTCAAGGCGATTTGAAGATCTCAGAAAAATCGAAGATGAAATGCACCTGATTTCCTCTCCCTTTACCTGCAGTGTGGATAATGCACCCAGTGATGTTCAGCTGGAACTCATCGACCTGCAGTCTGATGCAGTACTGGCAGAGCACTTTAAGTCAGGATCTCTGCTAGATTTCTACTCCTCTCTCAAGGAGGAGAACTTTCCAAACATGAGGAGACATGCTCAGAAGATGCTGGTTCTCTTTGGCTCTACATACATATGTGAACAAACATTTTCAATGATGACGTTCACGAAATCCAGGTATAGTCCTCTCTCACTGATGATCATCTGTCAGCTGTGCTTCGCATCTCTACCTCAGACATTCAACCTGACTTCGATGCACTTGTTAAAGCCCAGCAGAGACTAGATTTCTCTCACTGAACAAGAAAAGAGAACTTAAAAACACCAAATGAGATGATTAGACTACAAATGTTGGCATGTAAAGGCACCAACTAGCAGTGAACTGGGACACTTTCTTTGGAAGCCTTTTTCTCAGAATCACAGTTCAGTGATGTTTAGTGACAGTTCAATATGATGTATCTTGCTTAATATTTGGAGTACAAAGACAATATTGTGATGTCTTGAGAATGCTAAGAACCTCTTTCCAACAGTAAATGAAACTCAAAATGTGTTTGAGTGAATGTGACTGGAAATTTTCACTAATATGAGTCACAAATAGTGAAAAATGTTCATTTTGTTTACCATTGTTTTGGGAAATTTTATTTAATAAATTACATTTTTTTGTAAGGCAACCTCACTTTTTCATTGTTTAACTATAACATATACTCATACCAGCTTGTCAAAACAATGCTATTTACTGCTTTTTATAAAGAAATACAATTAATATTATGCAGAATTGAGTTCAGCCTTTTGGCCCGGCCCTCCACAATATTTTTAGTTTCTCATGTGGCCTCATGGAAAAAATAATTGCCCACCCCTGGCCTAAGGGTATGGCTTATACAATGAATAGCATCAACAGAACTATTCACTAGATCCAATCCACCACACGTTGCCATCCATATGGGAAACAAGAAGCTCTTGAACATATGAGACACCTGTTCATAATCAATGATATGCTTCAAACATAGATACACAAATGACATGCCCACTATGCCACCAGCAAACAATATACTATTGACAAATATCATAAACCATTATATTATACATTAAACTGTATAGAAATATAGATTTAGATTTAGAAATAAACAAATATATCCAAAACATAGGCCTAAATCTAACTGGCCCAACTGAAGAAGATCCATTGATTCAATGGCATTTATACAAGTGCTCACTTACCATTTCCCTATTGATTCAGTGTTAGTTGGGAGTAACTTCTAGATTTAGTTCTTCATTTTACATTTATACAATTTAAGTTATATTCATCTAAATTCTTTTTAAAAATCCTCTCATACACCACCTTAACTATTAATAATCTAGTACATAATGAGAGTTAATTTAATACAGTTCGCTGCAGCTGCAGAATGGCAGAATATATTTATACAAATCTTCTTTTCTTTTTCTTTTTTTCTCTTTTCATTCTGTAAATCAATTTAAAATATTTAGGGTGCCATTCTAGAGTCCCATGGAATATATAAGCTTTCAGATATTTAAACTATGAACATGACAAAAATCTACCTCATAAATATTGTTATGCTTTTATGGAATCATGTCCCATTTGGCGACTGTTTTAGTAATTTTCTATCCGGCTGATATTTAATATAATCTGCATACCTTTCCCACAGATCTAGGCCAATATTTTATCTCAGATATTCTTATTTAGTTCAACAGACTGTTTAGGCAATACCAATTTATCTTGCACTCAGACTTCAGATAATCAACATTCCTTTATCTGCGCTGTGAGTAGTTCTTCAAAACTGCATTCTCTTAACTTATTTGCAGTGAATTTACATTTGAGTAGTTTGTTAACTGAAGACATCAGTATATAGAATGAAAAATGAACTAATTCATCATACATGATGGCCTGATGGCTTTCAATGAAGTATTTTGACTTCCTGATTCAATTTGACCTCATTTTTAATTAAAATATGTTATTGACAACTCAGTATAGAATTGCTTCCCATAGAACATATCTCACAAAGTTTTAAAACAGATTTTATTACTGGATTTACTCCCTTTTTTCCCTTCCTCTCACTGATTTATGTCAATAGTATAAAGTATTTAAGTGCATTAAGTAAGAGTTTATTGCATGCTAAAAGGAAATAATCATTCACTATCTATCCACTCAAATATTGCTTGTTAACACCTGAACAAAAATTAATGTGGTAAACTGGGGAAACCCATTCCACTCTCTATCTGTTTTCCCCTTACTGTACTTTGCACTCCCATCCTTCTTCCCATGCAGACAGAAGTTTTTGATAATTCATTGCTACTCACTCACTTTTTCTGATAATTTAATAAAGTTTTAAAAAATTAAATTTTGAAAATATCAGTGTCACAGAGTTGGAAAGAGCTTCCTAGGCTTTCAAGTCCAACCTCCTATTCAATGCAGGAATTGCAGCTAGAGCATCCTCAGCAGATAGCTGTCCAGATTCTTTTTGAAAATGTCCAGAGAAAGAGACTCCAACACCTAAGTAATTTGTTCTGTTGTTGCAATTATTGTTATTACCATTTATTTATACAGCGCCATCGCTGTACATGGTGCAGTTCCCTGCCCTCAGCCTCACAATCAAATTAAGATATGACACAAAAGGAGAAGGGGATGGTCATGTGGGAGGGGATTAAGTCCATCAGATACTGCTTCTCTCCATCTGAGGGCAGGGCAGTGGCCGTTGGGATGGATGGAGGAGCTTTCGCCTTTTTCTGGGCCTGGGCACGATGGAGCTATGCCTGCCTTCTCTGCACTCCCTCCAACCCCAGGGCAGTGGCCACGGGAATGGAGGAAGGGCCTTTCCTCTGTTTCATACAAATGGTCTCCCACCAGAAGAACAACAAAAGACAAACAAGGTAATGTTGTAAGTCCTGCTAAAGACGCTATTATCTTTTTGTAAATGCTATTTACCTACCTCGTGTGATAAAGCCCTTGGTCTTTGAGGAGATCAAAAAAAGTACCAGTAAAAGTGTTACTACTTCTGCCCATCTTTAAACCCAAATGAGAATATGGCAAAATGAGAGGCAAAACCACTTGCTCCCACTGAGAATTTAGACAGCGGGGGCCAGGATGCCAGCAGGGGACAGAGCAGAGTAACCACAGATAAATATCTTCCTGTTGAACCAGTTCCCTAAATTCATGGACCTCTGGATGCAAAGCTCTCTATTCCTCATCTACTCTCTATCTTAAGAAAGGAAAAGCCTTCACACATGACTCATTGCCTATACCAAGCACTCAAATTATTATACAGAGCAAAGAAGCTCCTGCCTATGTAATTCTCTACAAACATGCCAGAGCAACTGAAACACAGCCAATGTTTTTTATGAGAGCTAAGTACAACCCTATGCAGCCAGTCTGAGAGCAGAGTCATATGTTTGAGATTAAAATCCTTAAAGAGGATCAGTTTCATCCAGAAGAAGCAAAAAAAAGGGGGAGGGAATAATTTAGGCAATCCAGTTGTCTTAGTGCAGTGGTTCTCAACCTGTGGGTCCCCAGATGTTCGTGGACTTCAGCTCCCAGAAGCCCTGAGCATTGACCATAGTGGCTGGGGCTTCTGGGAGCTGAAGTCCACAAACATCTGGGGACCCACAGGTTGAGAACCACTGCATTAGAGGCAATAGATCTTCACTCTGTGTTAGGTTACAATCCTATATCCACTTACTTGACAGTAAACTCCACTGAATTCAGTGGGGCTTGCTTCTGAATATATAAGATTACACACAACGTAATAACACGTTTGCAACATGTAACACTGAAAATTTAATTCAAAACTTGCATCCATAGCATAGAAAACAACGTGGAATTTGTCTCCTCCTAGTAACTAAAGAGGACTTTTAGCAAGCAAAATATTGTTTGCTTTGTTCAGCTAAATACTCCTCCAGAATCCGCCAGAGTTTACGGGCTTCAGCAAGTCTTGTGACAGCAGATTTTGGGGAGCAGGAGGAACCCATCATAACATTTTACTTCAATCCACCACTGTTTTCTTTCCCATGCTATAAAATGGATCAAAAAACAGAAGAAATGTAAACAGTTTGTTGGAAGAGTTCCCAGAGATGTGTTTGTTCATTCTGAGGAAGAATGAGATGAACTTAGTTAAAAGATATTGGAGTAATCTTACTGGTTTTTACAGAATATCAAGAAACTAAACAGCAAATCTTCCCTATCACATCCTTACTTTCCTACAAACCAGCAATATGCTGTCAAATGTGGTCTCATGATAACACTTTCTGGAAGTTTCTGTACACTGAGAAAGAAAGTGGTCACATTTACAACTCCCTCAAGTTTCACTTCTCACAAAAGGAAAAGAGAAGCCCTATCACATTTGGTATTACATTATTCCTGAGGAAAACCCACCAACCTCCTTCTCATCAAAACAGACTTCTTCCGTAACGATACACTGAGCTTCCCCAAAAGAGGGAAGTCTGTGACTTCACCTCCTAACCTACAAACAAGGGATTTCCTTTCCATCGTATAGAAAAATCTGTGTATTACTTTTTTTAAAAAAGGTACTTGATTTAGTCTGTCTCATACCTATTTAAATGCTCTGAAGTTAAGGGGGGCAAACTATACTTGCTTATGCTTGGGCCCATGTATTATATTTCATTCATTATTTTTTTGTTTTGGGATATAATTTCTCTTTGTATATTTATTGGAAATATAGCAATTTTCCTCATGATCGCCATTCCAGATACTACATATAAGAATGCTATGTTCAGGAATCCTAATCCATTTTAATCTAAACTAGACATTACTCTAAACAAAGCATGGAGAACCTCTGACCCTCTGGATGTTTTGTCCTACAGTTGTCTGACCAACGGTAAGAGACTGTAGAAACTGCAATTTAAAACAACTGGACAGCCAAAGGGTCTTCACTCCAGCTCTAAAAGTACAAGTGAAAATGTTTAGTTCTCCCAAGTAATCTGGAACAACTTGCTCTGCTCTATGCCATCACAACTTTCTGTATTTTGCAACTATCACCCCTTCCAGAAGCAACTATCAATACAAATAGAGATACAAAGCTATGACTTCACAATATTGTACTAGGCATTTTGGAGACAGTGAAAACAGCGGCACAGCCAGAGTTTTCAGCAGCAATCATCCATTAATAGTAGAGGCTGGTTTGGCCTTATATGCTCCCTACAATTAAATATCTCTAGCTCCCAGAAATATGCTACCCAGCCATTGACACAATAATATGATATTCATTAGTTACTGGTCTAATGTAGTCAGACACAGAAAGAACAATTTCACAGAAAAATAGCCCTTATAAACTACATTAAATATACCGTAGCATCCAAAGTCCCCATTTAATTAATCTGTCTTCTTCTTCCTCTACACTGAACTGAGTTACAATACAAGTTTAAAAAAAAAAGCATGAAAAACATGTAATCATTTTGCTTTTCTGTTGCTTGCATGCATATTGCATCTGATGAAGCACTCAAAATTGATTAGAAAGACTTGTTTCAATTATAGCGAAGAAATTTCTTAATTGCCCTCTTCCAGCCACTGCTCACTATCCAACACACTCTCAAGCATGCCGGTATGACATAAATGGTGCTTGAACAAGCTGGATTACACCCACAGTCCTTCATCTCACTGAAAATAATCTCAAGTGTTTTCCCAAAAGTACCAACAGCGATTTTATCATGATAATTTAAGATTGCTCACCAATGTTTTATGTATCTTAACTAAGAAGCTGCATGCTGGTGCCTTCCTAATGCTGTTAAAGTATAATATTATTCTTCTGGAAAGTCATACAATGTGATACTTCCAATATTTTCATCTTCTTGCTTCCCAGATTATGTATCATGTAGATTTTATTACTTTCAGTATATATAAAAATGAACAGAAACATGTTTTTCAAAAATCCTACACACACACCCCAAAAAAAACAAACAGAAAAGTAATTGCTATTTACTATGATACCAGTCTAGTACTTTTGCTTTGGGAGGTCACAAACTATAGACGTGTGAAAATGAGTCTTAGCAGACCACAAGCTGAACATGAGACAGCAGTGTGATGCAGCAGGTATCAGGCATCAATAGGAATATAATGTCTAGGTCAAAGGAAGGGATAGTACCACTCTATTCTGCTTTGGTTAGACCCCACCTGGAACACTGTGTCCAGTTCTGGGCACTATAGTTCAGGAAGGATATAAACAATCTGGAACTTGTCCAGAGAAGAGCCACCAAAATGGCAGAAGGCCTGGAAATCAAGTCTTATGAGGGAGCTGAGTACATTTAACTTGAAGAAAAGAAGGTTGAGAGGCAACGTGATAGCTATGTTTAAATATCTGAAGGGATGTCATATGGAGGATAGAGCCAGCCAGTTTTCTGCTGCTCCAGAGACTAGGAGATAGAGCAATGGCTTCAAACTTCAGGAAAAAAGACTCTATCTAAACATTAGGAAGAACTTCCTAACAGTAATAGCAGTTCAACAGTGGAATGTGCTGCTGTGGAGTGTGGTGGACTCTCCTTCTTTGGAGGTTGTTAAACAGATGCTGGATGGCCATCTGTCAGGAATGCTGTCTCTTCCAACTCTATAGTTCTATGACTCTATGACAACATTCTATGTATTTTGGTACTGCTTCCTTCTAACAGTTGTCTACAACACACAGCAAATCACTTTTGTAATTGAGAGTAATTGAGAGTAATTTTAATAGTAATTTTTGATGTGTCATCCACATTCCATGTCAAACACTATACAGAATTTGTTCACATACGCTTTCACATACTGATACAGCTCCTTAAATTGAGGGCTACAGTAAGAGAGCATATGGCATTCCAGTAAATCCTCATTTGTAATCCAGTAAATCTAGGAACCTGAACACTCAATAAAAGCTTGAATGCTTGAAAACATTTAAAAGCTCCAAGTAAGAATAATGTTATTAATTTCTCAGCAAATATTTTAAAAGGATTAGTCACCTTTGAGAGGTACTCACCTTGCCTTTTTGATTTATGGGTTCAATAGTTAAGCTGTCAGGTCCGATGTCAACAATGGTTCCCATCTGAAACCCATCTGTTGGGTGTGGAGCCCAAACTGGCTTCCCGTCCTCCATTTTGAGGAACTATTTCCTAAACAGAAAATAAATCATTGTAAGTAAATTTGTTACAGCAAAACATACATGTGTCGCTACAGAAATTTGGCTTTGTAAATATATTCCAAGGACTTTATTGAGCATTGACTCTATTCAGCACAAGATCTGTTGTGCTAGCAGATACACATTTACAGAGTTACTGCAAAGACAGAACCCAGCAAAAGTGCAAGAAATTCTGCATCTATATGGTCTCTTGCCCCAATGTGCGAACAAAAGAGAAGTCCAACCCAACTGCACTAGCAAAGGTCTGGATTTGGGAGGGTTTGTTTGTTTGTTTTTTTCACTACCAAACACTAGAAAACCCCATGATAGGTTTGCCTTAGGGCCACCATAAGCCAGAAATGACTTGAAGGCAACAACAAAAGCAACACACTGGATGTGGGCCAAATATTTGAGGAAAGCATTCTGTGTCAAGCATTTACCTATCTTCACAGTGCTTCCTTATCGGACAACTTTTTTCATGAAAATAAATGAAGCATAACCAATACAATGAGCCTTCCACTTTCATGGGGGTTAGAGGTGTAAGACCTCTGACAAAACTGGGAAATAGCAAATAAAAAAAATCATAAATGCTTTTCTTTTTCTTTTCTTTTTTCCCCTGACAGCAGTTCTCTAAAAATCTCCACATCCTCCAGCATGATTCTATGGTCAACTTCCAGCAGAAGGGCACCAAAGAGTCATGCTGGAGGACCTCGCAATAGCTTGAGAAGTGTTCCCTCCAAGAAACTCAAGGTCCTCCAGTGCAACTCTGTGGTCTGCTATGGGCAGAAGTGGACCAAAGAATCATGCTAGAGGACGTAGAGATTCCTAGAGAGAACACATTTTTTTCCACGGCAGGGGCAAATAAAGTAAGATTTTAAAAAGTAATAAATAAAATTAATAAAATAAATTAAGCTGCAAATACTCAAATCCATGAGTGTTGAAAGTGGACAGCCCACTGTATTTCACATTCTACAATATGCCATCATGTATAAAAGTATGGAATAATACAGCTTTACATTATTAATGCATTTACATTTCGAAACTACTTGATCATTTATATCCACACTGTTAAATCAAAAGCTCTTTGCAGTAAAACTCCATTGGTAATTAAATACACAGAGCTCTTCTATTAACAATTATGTTTTGTTTCGTGTTACAGTGCAGCCTTGAGAATATAACTCATCCACCACAACTATGACAGATAAACTGATGAAACAGCAATGCATTTTCTTTTCCATTCCTTGCCTCTCAACTATTCTCTATCTTGATTTAAAAAAAAACCAAGAATTACTACTACTTCTATATATATCCTGTTTTTCTCTCAATTCCATTAAAACAGAGTTGAACTATTCACCATACTAAAACAAGTGAAACCTAAACTTAAAAACCTAAAATGCAAAAGATAAAGGCAATTAAAAACAGTTAATTTTAAAACAATACAGCACCCTTAGTCTGTTCTTCAAAAGCTTTCTGTTTTAAAAGGCTGTTAGAATAAAAAGGATTTTACTTTTTGCCTACCAATGGAAAGACATCTAAGAGGGAGCCCATCCTTACCTCTCATGGAAGGAAATTCCAGAGTTTGAGGGCAGCCACCTAAAAGGCCCTGTCTTGCATCCCTAGTAACTATGCTTGTGACGGCTATATGTTACTGTAACAGTAAAAATGAAACTTCAGTCTATCTAGACTTCATCTTCTCAAACCCTAGTTCAATGAGTGGAAACAAAAGTATATTTCTGTATTGCATCCACAGTGCTTTATTTTTTTACAAAAACCTTTAACTGGTACATTTACATTCCTCCTTTCCTTAATCACAGAAACCAAGGAGGTCAGTTTCTCATTCTGCCATGCAAATCTGACACTTTTAAAGTGTTACTGGTGTGTTTGATCACTTTTAATTTCCCTTCCAGAAAATGACACATACATACACACACACACACGCACGTAGCTCAATACTTCAAAATACTTCAACGTATTTCAACTTCCAGAACAGAATCCTCCAGCCAGCATGACCACTGGCCATGTTAGCAGGAGACTGAATTTTGGGAGCTCTAGTCCAAAAAAGGTCACTCTTCCAAGCCCTGCAATAGACCATAATGTAAACAGGCACAGTAGCCTAGTGTTCCATGCCTTCACTTCAACTCCCGCTTCAACTTATGACAACCCTATCACAGGGTTTTCTTGCCAAGATTTATCCAGAGGAGGTTTGCCACTTCCCTCCTCTGAGGCTGAGAGAGTTTGACTCGCCAAGAGGATCTGCCAGTGGGTTTCCACGGTTCAACAGGGATTTGAAACCTGGTCTCCTGGAATCTTACTCCAACTCTCAACTCTCAACATACTACACTACACCAGCTTTCAGTCTCATCTTATTCTTCAACTAAACCAAGCACTTCCCTCCTTAAGAGTTGCTCTTCCAGCTTTCTGGTAGCATAAGATTTGGGACCATTCTTTTACTGGGGAGGAGGGAGAAATGCTGGTTTTGCCCCGTTCTGCCCAACCTGCAGGTGAAACAAATTTTAAGGAAATTGTAATCAAAGAACATTTTTATTCCTCCATGACCTTGTTGTATTGTTGCATCTTTACAGTCTTCTTGCTCTTTGATTTTTTAAATTACATGTCAAAATAAAATTGCATTTAAAAGAAATCCAAAATATTCGTAATAGGCACATGAAAAAAAACAGTTTTCCCCACATTAAATCAACAGCCTTCTCCAAATTGCTTTTCCAGTTTCTTCAGTGATTTAATAGCAACTTTAACTGAGAATTTTGTGGGAGCAGCTACCATGTGAGAAAACTCTCAGGGAAAATTATAGTATATCTGCAGCTGTTGTGCACATGTACAACCTTTTGTCTCAGGAGCTTGCAGTGAATTCTCACATCTGACAAGCCTCAAATAGTTTCCTCCAGAAAATTCAGAGGAGGCGCATAAACATCAACATTTGCAGGTATTCATATAAAAGGATGACTCTGTGCAGACAGTGGACAGGAGAATTTGCACACTGCCTGAGCAATAAACATAGGTCTCAAATGGAAAATGCATGCACTGAATATCCAACTGTCACTGTAATATCATTCTACTGAAACCTATGAATACTTTCACGAGTAGACAACTATCACTGGTACCATATTTCGTAGTGGTCAACTTGTGACCCCCCCAAGTAGAGAGGGATGATAGGAGCTGCAGTACAACAGCATCTGTGGGGCCGTAAGTTGAACAGGCCAACATAAATTCTCCACTTGGTTCACATTATCTACACTGCATGTAAAATTATTCAAGTCTCTTTTCATTCTCCACACCCCAGCAGGTTGCTTCTTCTCATTAGATTATTCCTTCTTCTAATTCCTCTAGCTATGCTAAATATGTCTTTTGTGTGACTCAGAAGTTCAGAATTATTAACTTGTGATGCTAAAACATAATTTAGAACTATATGCACATGCAGAAAAGATATGCTCTCCTGTTTTACTGCCGAACAACCAGGAGGAAGAGGAGGAACAAACTGAGCACAGTCAGAAATTTTAGCTAATGTGTGGCTTGCTATCATGTAGAAACCAGAAATCACAGTTTAAAATAAACTTTCACTTTTAAGCAAATCGGCTAAAGAACTCTGAGTTTGTTGATGGCTTGTTGTAGAAACTGACTCCAATTTCCTTTAATTAAGATTCTTAATCTTATACAATGACATCCCAAAAATCTTGGGTTGTCAGTGTGGGGTCTCATGCAAGTCTGGGTCTCACATATGTCTGAGGATTTGCACTGGTGCTCCTCCGCTTTGAAACATGGCACTAAAGCATAGTTTAGCACAACATGCAAAGATCACTGTGACCCAGAAAATACATTTGAAATTATCCCCTTGCAGAGTACTAGCTATCACCCATGAAACTTTCACATTAGGTCAAAACTATACGATCTTAAAATCATACAGAAACTAAGTATGTCACATTAAATGTGTCAAGCTTAGCCTTTTCCTGGAGAAACTGGCTGAGCAGAGCTGTTCCTGTGGAGCCATGAGAGTTACTCTCTGTCTCACCACAGCAGAGATGCGAAAAGGGAATACATCTGCATTTGCTTCTACAGGAAAGACATCCTGTCAAGAAGCAAAACTATTCTCCTGTGATGTAAAAAAAGAGAGAACTCCCTCAAACAGCTCATTTTAGGCATGGTTAACTACGACGATGCTTCTCTTAATTTAATTAAAGCTTTTCAGTAACCCAGACCTTAGAAAAATGATTTCTTTGGAGTATAACTCCCAGCATCTCCCAGCCAGGATCACGGTCACTGGTCATGGCGGCTGAGGAATTCTGTGAGTTGTAGTTCAAAGAAGTAATTTTTCCAAGCCTTTAACTAACTGTTGTATTCTGGTATTTAACACATTTAAATTTTTCACATTAGGCATCAAGATACCTTAGACCAGTCTCACATCTGCAGTGGAGTTACTGCCAAACAAACACTTCCTCCCACTCACTGCCCTGAAGATTATGCGCCATGTGGATTAGATGGTTGTCTTGTTCCCAAGCCTTAGCAGGCTCTGACAATTAGAAGAAGATGCTGCCCCAGTGCAAAATATCCACAACAAAACAACTGAGAAAGTCAGAGTTAAAGCCAGGCAAGTACAAAGGAGAGAGCTTTTCTGAAGAGGTGTTTATATTATGGGTCACCCTTCATGCAGAGATTTAATGTCAAGATCTTTTTGCTTCGTCAGCCCTTGGAGTTTAGAGACTTTAGATGACTGCTGTACTTAACCCTTTTGCTGACTTACTGGTGGTGTTTTTCAATCTGCTATTTACTTTCATTCATATTTTCACTGGAATTATTTTTTTTTCATCTTTATATCTTTTGCTAACTTTTTAGCCAGCTGTTGCCTGTTTTAAATACAGAGAACATAAAACTGGCATATGGTGTAAAGAAAGCACACACTACAAGTTCCTTAGGTCATGAGAAATTCCAGGAGGCAGTTTTTACCCAGACTTGTTTGCACACTGAAATAGGAGGTGTAGGAGAGGTCCTGAGAGCCTCCTAAGACTAGGCTAGGAGGGGCTGACCCCTCTCCCTAAAATGATCTGGCAAAATCAGACCACTGAGATTCCTATGTAGTTGAGCATCTCTATAAATTATCAGTCAGAAGGGTACTAAATTATTAGGCACTAAGATATATTAGGACAGCTATCGCCACTAAGCCCTCCCAGGACTAAGAATGACTGCCTGCAATCTTTCTCAGGAACATTTACCTGAGAGTAAGCTACAAAGAACAGGTGGCAGACACTCCTAAGTACATACTGTGCATGTAAGAGTCTTCATATTTAAAGATCTCTGAAAGGTAACAGAAAAGAAAAATATTTTGTCCTCTTTCTGCAAGTGTGTATAAACAGGTAAAATTAACAACCTGCCTATCAGTTTTTAGCCTCCCACTTTACAAATAGTTCCAGGGTCCCTGCAGGCTCGATTTCCGTTACTTGAAGAATATGCATCTTGTCACCTGCTGGGTGTGTTTGGACTGCAACTCCCATCTACCCTCAGCATTAGCTATGCTGGCTAAGGAAGCTGCGAAGCACAGCCCAGAATGATCGGGGTGGCAGATGCTTTAGATAAAGTGAGCACTTGAAACCTTAGGGCCTTTTGTAATATTTGAGTCTACTTTATTCTATTTATTTCTTCATTTAAGCCTCAATTTATTACAAACTAATGTTAAGATCATGGCTCAATAATCCCAAGAGTCTGAAAAGCCAGCAGTCCCTTAATCCCTTAAATCTGAGGAGCTGTGCAAAACTCTTGAGAAGGTGATCTTTCCAGTGGTGACACCCCACCTTTCGAACGCTCTGTCCAGAGAAGTTCACTTGCCGTTTCCAGTACCAAAGAAAGGGCAGGATACAGCGGTTGACTTCTATTGGCAGAATAGCAGAATCTAGCAGAAAATGGAAAAGGAGGCGATTCTCCCTCCCCAACAGAACTACCTTGTATCCCAATACAGTTTTCCTTCCACATTTGCAGGTTTGACCTTCACGAATTCAATTATTTTCAAGCACACGACCTCCCTCTTCCCCGTTCTCCTCTTCCCATTCATTTTGTCCCTGCGTGGAGAACTCACGCTGAGGCAAAACACAAAGGAATCGGGGTGGGGAGAGGCTTGCACAAGTTTTCTGTGCCAGGGCAAAATGCACAGGAATGAGAGGGGGAGCTTCAGAGGGAGGAAAGGAAGGATCATCTGAGCCTTCCCACACACCCCTATTCTCTTCCATTTTGCATGGGAACAGCAAGAGGGGAGCCCCAGAGTGGAATGGGAGGGGGAGCAGGGGGGAGTTATTCATGGTTTTTCCACTTTCGTGAGGGTTCTGCATCCCGAACCCTCACAAAAGTGAAGGGGCCACTGTACTGGCTTGTGGGGGAGGGACTGGAAAACCTTTCAGAGCCATTTGTTGAGGTGATCCAGAGATGAAAGAAGAAAGAAAGTCCTGAAACTTCATCTAATTCTAGTTTGTCTGGAAAGTTCTTCTTTAGCCCAAACCCTCTTTCTAGCTTTTACAGTTGTGTTTCAGCTTATTTAGCATGTTGATTATTTTCTGGTGGTTTCAAATATTTTAATACAAACTGCCCCAATTTGAAGAAAGTCATATAGATTATAAATAAAATTAAACCTGGGTCTATGCTCCCATTGCACGTTCAGGTTCCCTCCATCAGGTGCTTAGGGACAAATAAATTTGTTGTTGCTGCACACCTCCAAGTCATTTCCAACTTATGGTGACCCTAAGGTGAACTTATTGTGGGGTTTTCTTGGCAAGCTTTGCTCAGAGACGGTTTGCTTTTACCTTCCTGTGAGGCTGAGAGAGTGTGACTTGCCCAGTAGGTTTCCATAGCAGAGCATAGATGTGAATCCTGGTCTCCAGAGTCAATGCTCCAATCGCTGAACCACATACCCTCCAAATACAGCTGACTCAATGATATGTGGTTATCTACAGATTTTATGAAATATCACATGCTTTTTATGGACAGTGAGCCAATCTCCGGTGTTTTCCTTTACCCTACCAAGAGTAAATTAAATTTGAGTTCCTAAGTAGTCACCTGTTCCTAAATCTTTCAACATCCAGGTGTTAGTAACAGTAATGTCCATGTTAACATTTATAGGAGTCAAGCATGGGCAGCAAAGGGAAAAGTATCTGAACAATTTGAAGATAAGTTTTAAGACCTGAATTCATTTGATATTAATTATTAATAAGTTGGCAGTGAAGACAAGAATAGGTGGACACCGCTGCTGATGAAATGAGAACTGGCAACCTATATTTGATATTGGGTATTGCTTTTCAATCTATCAGTTACAGATCTATTCAGCAGGAATGGCAATAAAAACGGCTCATCCAGTCCACTGACTTAGAAGGCAAGAATCTTCCACACATGCAAATAAAGAGGCCTGTGCATCACAGTGGGTGTTGGGAACAGGAGCTGCTGAAAATATGACCCTTGTTTGCATAGGACCACCAAACGAACGGCTTTGTACAAAAAAAAAATCATTAAAAAATTCAACTCTTTCTGGACAAATCATGGCAGAGGGTAGCAGGACTCTGTGTAGCATCCAGCATTCCGTTATGCAGATAGTAGTCACTTGAAGCCTCTCTTCATTAGGTCCAGGCAAAAGATAGTGAAGGATATAGGCTCATAAGTGCTACAGTGGTCAGAGAATGGGTGGGGGGAGAAAATGCACTCAAAAGAGGATTACTCTGGGTTTCTACCCCAAGGATCATCAGCATACTCTCCAAAGCTAAGAAGTGGGGATGGAAAGAAAATTTGTAAATATTTGGATCACAGATGAAAAGGGGGCTCCCCAAGTATCAGGAAACCCTAATGAGAAGTATCTTTGCAATTCAGGATTTATTTGAAGTGAAAAAAGCACATAGCTATTCTATGCAGAAAACAGCACCATTTTCTGCACATAAAACAACATTTCTATACAGAAAAATGCAGTTTTCTGCACACACACACACACAAAGAAATTCCCATGTATGGATTTTTCACAGAATAAATCCCTAGGTTCAAGGACTTTATTGCAGTGAAAAGGAAAATGATTAGATGGCTTGTTATTGCCCACAAGAATGAAATTTACAAAGATTTACATTCCTAGTAAGGAATTATACACATACACATGTTGACTAGCTTGACTACATACCAAACCCTAAAGCCATTCTATATATTGAAAAGATGTAGGTCAGACAAGGTACAGATAGGCAAGGGCTCACATGCCATTCTTCCTCTTCCTCCTCACATTCAAGAAAAGAACATCAAATATCTACTTCCACTTTTGATTAAACCCCTGGTTTCCCATGAGGTGCAAATTCAGGGTTGGAGTCTATCACCAGCTCTAACTTAATCATGCTACTTAGATATCTTGATTTGTGTAATATTTATTTACTCCATGTCTCAGCTAAGGATAGAAGAAGGCACAGTGTCTGCCCTAAAGATCTTGTGCAAAAAGTGAAAGCAGAAGATTTAAGTCTTTTCCAGTGGGGAGAGGGAAGGACACTAACCTAAGAGTCACTAAGGCTCATTCAGACCACCTAGACCAGGGTGGGAAAACATGCTGAACTCTAAATGTTGTTGGACTTCAATTCCCACAAGTCCCAGCCAGCACTGGCAATGGTGAATGATCGTGGAAGCTGCAGTCCTGCAACATCTGGAGAATCACAGATTGTCCACCACTGAGTTAACTGAGCCACACAATGAGGTGACTTTAATACAAAAATATCACCCACATTACAGTCCTCCGTCCACAATTGCTACTTTGACACTCACAAATTTGGTTATTCGCAAGGCACATGCTTGCCCCTGCACCACCACCATTCTCCTCCTCCCATTCCCTTGTATTTCTCAACCCAGGCATGTGAGGCTTGTGTTTAAAATAGATGTTTTTTTTCCTTTTGGGTGGCCAAAGACACTGCTGGAGGTGTGTCCTCTCCGCCACAAGGCTGCACATTCTGCTGTGTAATGGCCACTGATTGGTCAGGTGCTCTCTTTGCTCCTCCCAATCCACTCTGGGGAAATCTCTTTTCTCAAGATGGTGACCAGAAGTAGCTAGAATGCCAGAAGTCAGTGCTCCGCTCTTCTTTGTCTGAGGGGAAAGTAACAGTAAGCCCTTTTCCTTGTCTTTTTTCTTCCCTCTGGGTGTCAGGGCCAGAGGCAAAGTAATCAAAAGGGTTCATTCTCTCGAGGGGAATGAGAGAGGGACAGTGGGACGGCAGAGCTATTCATGGTTTTTCCACGTTTACAAGGGTTCTGCGCCCTAATCCCTTGTGAATGTGGAGGGGCCACTGTAAATCAAAAGCAAGATTCTGTATGTAGTAAACAAAGAGACCTCTTCTTATTAGTTTACTAACATGCAGGGAACTCCTTTTTTTTTCTAATTAAAAAGCAGGGGAGATTTTTTGAATACACACAAATACACATACACACACACACACTACAATTTACCACATTTAGATTAAACAGACTACCAGAACTCTACCACTTCAATGTATGTAAAACAAGTCTTAGTTCAAAACTACTAAATTTTATTAAACTGTATAGCAGCATACCTGCCCACGAAAGACTAGATAGCATCCAAGGTCTCCTTCAGGGGTAGAGTTATGGGGATGGACAAAAGCTTTCAGTTCAAAAATGGTCTTACCAATTACAAGATCTAGGGTAGGCAGAGAAGAGAGGGAATGCTACTTTTCCTCTTAAAACAGAAATACATACAAAATAAAGCATTTAACTGTGAATGCTTTGTTTATAAAACAACAACAAAAAAAGTTTGGGTATCTAGAATGCAAAGTCAAGTTTGGTTTATGTTAGCTAGGGAGACCACAGTGATATTCCAAGAAGTTCACAACACCCATTATTCAGGTCATGGGTACTGAGTAACAAAGCAAATCCTTCTGAACAACATCTGTATTCAGTGAGAGTTGGCTGATGCCCACGTTTATTACTTTATTTAGAATAGTACATATCTGACCCAAGCCACTCAAAACATGTATAAGAAAATGCTTTGAGTTTAGCCTTCATTTTGTATTCCAGATGTTATTAGAACACCAGACACATGGTAGCCACCACAGCTCCAGGGTCAAGAGGCATATTTCTTCTCTTAGGCTCCCAGGAAAATCTAACTGGCTTTAAAGTTCTGCAAAGCAAACATCGAAATTTGCAGGCATATGAATGATTATAGCTCTCTGAAATACATGAACCTTAAGAACCTATAACTTTCTCCAGTCTCTCATTTATTTTGAACATTCTTGTGGGTCTGTATCCATGTTGGACAACTGAGAAATAAAAGACCTCCAGAGTACATGGCCAAATGTTAACTAGGTTGCTTTAAGCAACACCCTGAAATTAACATGTATGATCTCCTAACCAGGCCTACAATAAAAGGTCAGTTGTCTAAGGAAGTGGTTACTCATTAAATTTCAGTTCCACAAAGAAGGCTCTCCAGTTCTTCAATTCGTTTGTTTACTCAGGAGATCCCTTTTTCACAGACAAATCAAGCCATTTTTTCCTCTGTCACCATAACTGCATTCAACAGTTGAGTCATCAACTACCAAAATTAAACCAAGATATCTAAACTGTTTACTTCAGCCTTGTTTTAACCTGATGAAAAAAGGAGGGGTATTGTTGTTTGTACTTTTCAGAGAGTAACCCCAATCAGACATTGGTCTGAACACCAAAAAGCTACAAGTGGGTGAAGGGACTTAGTAGTAGGATATGTTCCTCTACTCACACCCTTCATATGTTCAGGCAAATATCTGAACATTTTTCCTGCCTTTTCAAAATGTTGCCAGAATTAAACAGTATTGAACATATAGAGGTGGTAGAAGGAAACAAACCATTATGAAGTAATCTAGTTGATTTCTACTGGTCACAATCTCTAACAATATCTGTGGACATATTTCACCACAGATCATCTTAGAGGACCTCATCTATAAGCATTTGATTCACACTTCTCATAAATTTTGACAAGACAACATGCGTAAATATCTCATTCATCCCAAAGGGAGTAATATATGCAGAGCTGGAAGCTACTTCTTTGGTCTTTCATACCCAGAATCTCCCGGCCAGCAATTCCATTGCCCATGTGGGCTAGAGGATTCTGGAAGTTATCGTCCCAAAAAAACCATTATTTTTTCAAGTTCCACATATAAGCTTCCTCTAATTAGCTACCCAATCAAGTTAGTATCTTTTTTATTTGCTCTGGTGAATTATGAATGGGAGCCCTGAAAATTAAATGCAATTATTTTCTTTTATGGGTTTTTCTGGCATATATTGTAGCTCCTTAATTTGTTCTGATATAATCTACCACAACTGCAGCTCACCTAGTATAATTTTCTACTGTACACATGGAACAGTTTACATTTCCATTCATTTTCAAAGGTATCTTTTCAACCAGTCAATCAAATGTCTCCCTGGTTATATATTATTCAACCAGGCATAGTTTTATTCATTATTTGAAAGTGTGTCATGCTTTTTAATAGGTTGTCATAGGTGATAAGACAGAATGATACCACCTGAAACAGCAAGTCAAATTCTGCTGTCTTGTGAGGTACATTTCTATAAAACATGTATTAAAGTAATACAGAACTATTCTTCATAATGCTGGCAATCACTGTCCTATCAAACGCTCTAAATTAAATGAAAGAGAGCATAATGGGTTTTGAAAAATATTCCTTTCCTTCCATCTTTGATATAAGTAGCAGCAATGTTGTCATAAAATTATACTGAAAATACTATATAGCATTAGACTATACTGTATTAAATCATAAATCCCTTGGGCTACAGTCCTTAAGTTATGCTTCCATAAACCACATTAACTTGTACTAGAGTGTTTATTCACATTCCATTGTGTTCATTTGAATGAGCTTCCCTAACATTTCTATGAAAATGAATATTACATACGTGATAACAATATAAATCTATGATATTGAACAATGTATTTTTTAAAAAAAATGTGCATCACTTTATCCTTAAAGAGAAACCAATAGATGGTATTTTACCATTAACCATTGTTATCAGTATTCCTTTCTCCCAAGAGATGGCCTGTAATTGTGTCTTCCAATACTCTTTGCCACTTTTCCTTTAAATTTAAAGTTAAGTATACCTTGCCATATTTCACAGCAGAAGAGGAGATGCTTCACACTTAAATCTCCCTACAGCTAATTGCATCCTTCAGTTAAGTGAATTACTGTAATAGAATTACTGTAATACTTTTCCTTAAGTGAAATAATAGTGGTGTATTTTCCCTGTAATATGTTTGACCATCCTTTTCTGGTGCTACTAACAGTAATTTCTGTATGTTTGCCCATACTTGTCTGGTGTTACAAACAGTAATTTTATAATATCAGGAAGACTCATTCCAACACAAACC
Organism: Iguana delicatissima; assembly: GCA_948472985.1. Classification (NCBI taxonomy): domain Eukaryota; kingdom Metazoa; phylum Chordata; class Lepidosauria; order Squamata; family Iguanidae; genus Iguana; species Iguana delicatissima. Next base: position 292,517 of record CAOKZL010000548.1, on the reverse strand, counting down.
TTGGCAAATGTATTTGTGGAAATTGCCTTTGGCATCCAAATGTCTATCATGAAACTTTAAATCAATGCTCTTCCACATCCAGTAAAGTGCTTTGGCCTTTTTACCACCAAAGCCCATTAGTTACTATCATGTCTTTTAATTCAGGCAGAATCCAAGATCTCTTCCACAGGCGGCAGATTTCATCCCACCCACCCACCCAAAAAAAGTACCGGTGGTAATTAGTCCCACTGCTAGAAATTCTGTTACAGCAAATCTCTGTCAGCATAAATTAGCTACTCTACCTGTAAACCAAAAACATCACCCAATTTGTTATCTCACCAACCAAGCCACTATGTCTTACCTATGGTGGCTTGTGAAAACACTGAGTTACTGAAAAGGATTGAATCCAAACAAGTCTGTTATTCATTTCTGCTTTTAGTTTCTTCCCATTAGGTAAGTGCCTTGCCTATCTGACATAGTAGGAAGACATGTGAGGTGGACCTAGAAAGAGAAATTTGCCACATCGTGAGACATGGAGCCATTTTATAGTAAGATGCCATCAACAAAAGCCCAAATGACAAGGTATAGTTTGACTCCAAAGAAGGTATAGATCTTGGCTGGTAGACAGTAAAAACTGAGTAACTGGATGCTAATCCATACACATAAATTATTTCCAATATAGCTATCAAATTCAAGTGCATTGTGGTGATTTGTCAACCAAAATGAAAACTTTTCAAAACAATAAGTAGTTAAGCAGCTCTACCTCTTCAGCAGCCCACTCAAGCTCTGAACCAGTCTATAGTAAGTTTCACCGCAATCCTGTCGATGGCTGCCCAGTGTACTAGAAGCAGAATTCCATCACACTGAAAGTTTGCCAGGCTGTCGTCCATGGCAGACAGAGGAGGAAGAGGGTTTTTTAAGGGTGTAGAGTGAGGAATATGAACAGCAAAAAGGAAAGCACTGACTTAAATGATGGAAGCCAGAACCTATAAAATAGACTGTATATCTTTTAGCACTTTTATCTCTGAAGTAATGCTTTATTCTGAAGTAAACAAAATTAGGAGTTTAATCTGTAGGAGTTGCAGACATCTAAGGGTCTAACTGAGTAGTTAATATCTATGCTGTCAGCTACAGTTAATTAAAATATGCTAGTATCTATAATGTCGAGATTCACCACTGACAGCTGGGAGCAGAGGATGTTTACTGTTATACATCACCCCAATTGTGCTGTCTGTGTATGTGCAGATACACATAAACAAGTTTCCCAGATAATTTATTAACCATTCTACAAGCTCTAGGTTGAGGATGAGGAATGTATGGTCCTCCAAATGATGTGGGATGGCAGTTCTCACTAGTCCTGGCCACCTTAGCTATTGGTAAGGGATGATTGGGGTTGAAGTCCAACAACATTTGGAGACCTATACACTCCTTATCCCTGACTTAGCAATTACAGATATTCAGCCTCGCCTCAGGTCCTTGGATGTAAGAAACTCGGTGTCAGCAACCAGTACAATCAGGCAAATGTTAGGTCTCACTCTAGCACATGATTGTACTCTTTAACTACCTCAAGGCTGTCATAGAGAAGACAGGACAGGCCTGTTCTCTGCTGCTCCAGAGGGTAGGCCCAGACCTGATGGTTTGAAAGGACAGGAAAGTAGATTTCAGTTGAACATCAGAAGGAACTGCATGACAGTAAAAATGCTTTGGCAATGGAACCAGATGCCTTGAGAGATGGCAGGGGGGAGGGAGTCTTCTTCTCTGGATGTCTTCAAAAAAAGACTGCACAGCTACCTTCTGAGAAGGCTTTAGCTGGAGATCCTGCAGTGACCACAAGATTGGACTTGATGGTCCATGTAGCCCACTCCAGTTCTATGATTCTATGGCAATGTGACCAATACTGGTCTCCTCTTTAAACAGAAGTCCAAAAAGTAAGCCAGTTGTACATTACTGCAAGGTGAAGCAGCTACTGGTGCTCCTGCAGCTATACTCTTGGTTTTCTTCAATGCCTCTGCAGCCCTGCACCTGAGGTATACTTCAGGGCCAGTTCCCAGAGGTAATGAAGGAAAAGAAGGGGATAAGAGCATAATAGCATTGTCAGGGTACCAGTGGGGTAGACTTGCCTCTATCTGAGCTGCTAGTAGTGGGTGGCAACAGCACGACTGAGTCAGAGAATTCCCAAGTAGCACAGCTGGTTGTTTTAATCATCTACTCCTAGGCAGTGCCGGTTCTGCTACCCCAGCTTCCCGGAGTACAGTAGTTCAAAAACTTTGTCACCTGTGACATTTCAGACCATGGTTGTTTGCTATAATCAAAAGGGGAGGCCAGCAACAATTCATCCAGAAATCATGATAAATGTCTCTACTTTAAAATGTGTATTTGGTTGTCATCCAAGTTGTAGTGCCAAGTTTCAAGATTCCAAAAAGAGTGCACTGCCACTCAAAGCAAAAGGGACCAGCCATAACTCATCACTAAATCATACTATATAGCTCAAAATTTGACAGAGTGTTTTTACTTATCATCCAAGTTGCAGTGCTCTGTTTCAAATCAAAAGTTTAAATTCCAATCCACTCACTAGAAGCAAAAAAGGGGGCACACATAATTTGTGGCTCTTTCGAAGCAGAAATTCCAAACAGGAGGATTCATAAAGGTAAAAAAGGGAAGGTTTGCTAGCATCTCTCAGGAAATAATTTATTTTTTTAATTATTATTTTATTTTACTTTATTTATTTGCTTGTTTTGAAAAGCTATAAAATAGGAGAAAGCTTTCTGAGGCATTTTTGCTAAGATTATTTTGGCCAGAGAGGGGGATCCTCTGAGGGACTACCAAGACTCCTAAGACTTTTTAAAAGGTGAAAAAGTAGGAGAGGACCCTCTGAGGAACTGCTAGTAAGAGTTCTAGGATTTTAAAAGGAGAGAAAGGTATGAAATGAGTCCCACATACCCATTGTGGAGTACAGAGTATGGCCCCAGCACTGCCAGGTACACTTCAACTAGTATCACCAAAAAACCTGAAATCAGAGGGCAAGTATCTCTTTTAAACAGCTTAAAACGATTGGACTAACTCAAGAATTAAGCAAAGGATCTTTACATTGCATGTGGATTTATCTTCTCAATGCCACTCCAGCTCCTCCATCTCATAATCATACATGTGTACTCCAGAGACTACTGAATGTTAGATAAAATCCATGTTCCAAATTTGTAGATAGATATATAATAAGTACAGGGTTTTTATTGGTAATTTTTTAATAATACAGCAGTTCCTCGACTTTTGCAAGGGGTCGGGGCTCAGAACCCTTGCAAAAGTAAAAAAAACTGCAAATAATTCTTCCCCTCAAGTGAGCACTCCCCTCCCATTCCCTTCTAAGGCTCCCCCCACCTCTGATTCACTTGCATTTCGCCAAGGCACACCGCCTTCCAGGCTCATGGGTGACATGCAAATGAATGGAAGGGGGCAGCATCACAACCAGAGAAAGCACACACACAGGGCTGCCCCTGCCATTCACTTACATTTTGCCCAGGTGCCTGGAAGGAAGACACGTATGCCCAGGCAAAAGGTAGGGAAATGGGAGAGGGAGAAGGGGAGAGGCAAGCGGAAACTTCACAAATGATCAAGTTTGTGAAGTCAAACCTGCAAATGGGAAGGAGGACTGTAATAATTTTAAAAACTTTGTCAGAAGATATCTTACAGACAAGGCAGTCAGGATGTAAATATGATAGATAGATAGATAGATAGATAGATAGATAGATAGATAGATAGATAGATAGATAGATAGATAGCATTCTAATGCTGGAGTGCTTTGCAGGAATTTCATTGCAGGTGTGACAACAATCTCCAGAGAGCAGTTTACAGGAAAGAGATTGCATCATTTCAACACCCATGTAATTAAGATTATTGTTTGTTCAATGGCTTTGTACCTCTTCAGGCACTTACATTTAGAACAACATCGAAGAATAGCAAGTAAGGATTTGCTCAGACAATTCCACTGTAAATAGAACCACCTTTCCTGTCCTTAGAGTTTAAAACATTAATAAACCACACATATGTTGAAAGTTTGGCTACAAATAAAGCATAAATTTTATAGAAGACTTCCAGTGTGAACCTCACCTCAAGAAGCATACAAAATTGTTTTAACAAAACAAGGAAACTTGCTAACCTATCAAGAGTTATTGAAATGGGAAGGAGATAAACCAAGAATGTGTACAGAAGAAGAATTAAAAGCTGCAGGGCATGAATTTAATTGGTTCCCATGGAGACAACTTAAAGAGAGATTTAAAATGGATCAAAAATTATATAGATTTGAGAGAAAAGAAAACGAACTAGATTTATTGATGAGGGGGGACCAGAAGAAAAGAATTTCTAAATTTTATAAATTATTGTTACAAAGAGAAGTGGAATCAGAAGTTGCTAAAGATACAATAGTTAGGTGGGCACAAAACATTGGACATTCAATTGAATTGGATACATGGGTGAGGGCGTGGAAGACAGATATAAAATTTATATCAAGCTTAAATTTAAGAGAAAACTTTTATAAGATGTTACATAAATGTATGACCAGAAAGACTGCAAAAAATAACTAAAAATGGAAATGCAAGATGCTGGAAATGTGATGAAAAGGTGGGGCCATTTTATTGTATGTGGTGGTCTTGTAAGATAGTAAGGAAATTCTGGAAGGAAATACATGATGAAATTCAAAGAATTTATAATGTAAATTTTGAAATGAAGCCAGAATTTTATCTGTTAAATATGCTTGGACAACAAAGAGAAATAAGATGTCATCAGAAGACACTATTATACCTGATAACTGCTGCAAGGCTAATATATGCACAATATTGGAAAGAAAAGAAATATGTTGATATAAAAGAATGGAAATTAAAAGTCCTGGATATGGTAGAGACAGAAAAGTTAACATTTTCTTTGAGAAATAAAACTATCCAGAACTTTGAAAGGGAATGGAGAGAAGTTTTGGATTGGATAAAGACATAAAATAAGACAAGAAATAAGAATAAAGCAAGATTGTAAGTAATGCAATGTAGTAATACAGCAAGGTAAAATAATAATGTAACAAGGTAGTAAGGTAAAAAAGCAATTGTCTAACAATGTAAGATGTAACAAATCCCTTGAGTAAGCAACAAGTATGTATGAATGGAATGGAACATGCAGATTCAACGGGAAAACAAGCTTGGAAGTGGGGAGGGGATTTTTATTTTAAAAATAAAAATATTTTTAAAAAAACCACACATATGCATATGTTTTTATCCAGCGTGGAATATCTAGAAGAAACAGGAATGAGACTTAGAATTGTACAGAAACAATACTCTTGGAATCAGAAATTACACCCTTGGAACTCATTAATCATCAGTGATTGGATATTCTCCATAAATTACTTGAGATGCAGAAGAGATACAGTCTTCATTTATCCTTACATACAAGAGTTCAACACTAGCAAGGAACACAGATGATACCACAGGTGAAACCAGGGGGAAAAAAGTAGGTGCTGGGCCTACACACACCACTTGAATGTATTCAGTTCAGTCTACCACAAAGATGACAGTAAAGGGATATTTTTAAAAAAGGGGTGAGAATATCACATACCAAGAATGAGAAAGAACGCAAACGTTCCTGAAGGTAAAACATTCAAGAAAATATAACAAAGGTAATTACTTTCCACTTGAGGGGGGAGATCAAGGAGAGGACGTTGAAGGAGTTCCCATCTGGCCTGTGCATCAATTTTAACTGGCCACCATCCAACTTTTCAGACCTGTATTCCATTCTGAGTGACACAAATATTTTATAAGCATTCACAGATCTCTCACCACACAGCAAATAAACAATATGATTTCAGAAGAAACACATTTTAATTTAAAAAAAAAAGACTAGAGGGAGTAGCTTTAATTCCTGTTGATATTCAGTTCTACCCATTTTATTTGACCTGCTATTTACTAGACCCTGTAAAGCATTTATGATCTCCTGCTCCTCTTGAAAATCTCCAAAGCTCAGGGTGAAGTGAATACAACCCTGCCTTCTCCTAAGTACTTTAACATGTGTAGAGAACCAAAATGAGCAAGGACCAATTTTTCCTGCCCAGCACAGAGTAACAAAAAGCGTTATCCTTGTGGAGAACTCAAGAGAAGAAGGAAGATCTCATTTCATGTGGACCACCAAGAGAAGGGAGCCGCTAGAAAGTCAGTACTTTTTTCATTTGTGAATCCCTGAACCTCAGTTTAAAGTTGGTGACCAACAGCTTCTTGTTTATTCAAAATGTACATTAGAATGTATCTAGAACAAAGTGGAGAGAGGACTGTCTTAAGAATAAACATGCTGTGTAATTGTTTATAATTATTCTACTACCTTCACTACCAGGGCAACCTAATCAATTGCTAGGTTGATGGTTTCCCCAAGAGAAAAACAGTGGTTCTAAAACGTTTTCTCAAAACATAATTAGATCTGCGGCTAGCAGTCATTGCAACATCTCCATGTTTTGTTATTTGCTCCATTTAAGCCTATTATCTAGTTACTCAATCCATTAGTGAGGAGGATAAAGCCCAAATAATTCTTAAACATGCTTCAAAGAAACTTAAATGGCTTATCTTTGTTTTAGACTGGGACTTTCATAAATTTTAGAGAACGTTCACAATGCCCCTGACTACATTTAGGAAAGTTTATTTGAACACATACATATTCTAAAATTGTAGTAGTTTCATTAGACAGCCTGACAATTTCTGAGGGGTTCAGTGTAGAAACACACATTTCCAGCTCCTCAGAGGTCTATTAACATTACTAAGGAGACATCACTACATGACTATGTTTACACCATGAAATTAATTGGTCCTAGAGCTTCCACCCACTCTTCCTTGTGACTCAGAAGTAACCTCTGAGATTACAGCCTCTTCGGGAAATAAGATGATCCCAACATAGGCCAAGAGGTAAGGATATAATTATTTTTTTTAATTCATGAAAGCAATCATTTGCCAGCTTATCCACCTGAAACTTATCAAAGTTACCATCAGAAGTAATGGACAAAGTTTCCTTGACAGTTTCTTGCACAACAGGAAGTGTTAGATATGTTCTAGGATGTATGAGCTACATGTAGGTTCTCCATGACAGATGAGTATATAATCTAAAACACTCAGCCATATGTCAGCATTGAGGCTGGAAATGTTACTTTTTGAATTACCAGCTCCCAGAATCAACAATGCTGGCTGGGCATTGTGGGAGTTATAGTCAAAAAGGAAGTAAATTTTTCAAGTTCTGTGCCAGGATTACACTGCAGATAAACTGACATGGACTACTTCTCCAAAGGTAAAATCACTTTATAATTTTCACTGTAAAATCTGAACAGTCGGTATAGTTTGTAATCCACATTTTATACATATTAATTCAGTGGAACAAGATCATTTTCACCCACATCTCTTAAACACCTATATATTGTTTAAGATTAAGACATCAACTCAAGTAAAAAAAAAATGTGGAATGGCATAGACAAACCCAAGAAGCGCCTTGCTTACCTGTAAGAAAACCAATAGGGCAGGAGTCATCCAAATCAATCAGTAAATAAATCACTCTATATATTTTGCATGGAATGAGCCAGAATACATTTAACATACAGATCTTCTACAACAGAATCTCCTAACAAAAGGCCCGCTTCTCCACTTTGGAAATTTTATTGTTCAGTTTCCACTCCACTGCATCCTCCATTAATTTTAAGAATCACAGTTTCCCTTACTGAACAGAAAATGAGCCCATTTTTACCAGTGCTCAGGAAAAGGTTATTTGTTGGATGCCACTTCTCTTCACTTTCCACCAGCAAGGAAAGAATTTTGTCAGCTGGTGTTGAGAGAACAGGTTCATCTCTCAACACCAGCCGACAAGGACCTTCATCCTCCTTGACCTGGAGCGGGCAACGTGTGCCCCAGAGCATTTCTGTTGCCCAAAGAAGTAATTTTTTTTTAAAAAAAAGTCTTTGTGAATCCAAAATGCCCAAAAATGAACTCTAGGGGGTATGGAAGGCATTTCCACCACATCTGGAGGCCCCCTGAGCCTCCAGCAATCAAAACAAATTTTGGCCATTTTTTCCCCAAAAACAAAAAGTCTCAAAATGCCTTCTAGGAGCCCAAGAAGGTCCCAAAACAGACCAAGAATGCTCTCATGTCCATGGAATGTGTTTGCAGGTAATGTTTGCAAAAGCAGACTAGGAGTCCTGCAAGGTCTCATTGGAGACTAATGTAGCCATGTAGCCTTCCCCACTCCTGCTCTTGCCCCCAGTTTATGGTACCTCATCTTTCTCCAATATCTGTTAAGGATTAAAGTTACAGGAGCCCTGTCACAGATCCAGTCTGGCAAATCTATACAGGATCAAACAGTATCACATAATAGTTTGGATTTCTTTTCTGCTATCCTTGATCTACTCCTCTAGGTTGAGGAGAGCTCAGCCAGTGATGGCTGTTAGCTAAAAGGGGAGAAAATATAGACAACAGTAAACCTTTTAAAAATCCTAAAATCATTTTTCAAAAAATGCATGTCACATCAAAACATGAACCACAGTTTTCCTTGAAGTAAGCAATGTGCTTGGGTACTTATGCCATCACACAGTTTTTATGGATTGATATGGGTGTTTGGAACTGACATGATTGCATCCTACAGGGCAATCTATTAAATTTTCCAGGTGGTTTTTTACTGCTTTTCGTACTTTAAATTATGTGAGCCCCATGAGGTGCTCTGAAGAATATTTGTGATGGGGGACGCCACAGACTTCTGTATTCCCAATCAGGGGAAAATACTGATCCATGCTTAAGCAAAGCCATTGGCACTTGCCTGACCTCACTTTGCATCTTTGCATGTAAACTGAAGTCTATTAATTCCACATTTGCCATCCTCCTGTGTCTCAAAACAAACAGCAGTCTGCCAAAGGCACATAAACGCATGAGCAAAAGTTCTAAATTACCCTTGTAAATCAATATGTTTTAATCATTCTAGCAACCAATTAGCATGCACATTTCTTCACAAGATATATGAACTGCAAAAGTATTTGGATTAAATTAATTGGTTTAAAGTAATTTATTCAATATGGAGTTGTTAATCTCAGTGGTTTAAATAAATTCATCCTGATTTAAAGTGCAAATACTCTCCCTCCCACAGGGATACTTACAGCTGAATACTAAAACACACACTGATAATCGAAAAGAGCTTCAGACTGAATCATCCACTGCTTCCTACATAAATCTGTTTCCATCAGTACAACAATGATGGCTTAGAAGAGGAGTGGGTGAGGACTTGGCAAATAATGGGCAAATTGTGGCCTTGGGATCTCTGGACCCTCTTTGTTGTCCTTGAAGCCCCCACTATTCCTCCCAGGCCCCTTGAAAAATTGGAAACAATTTTTGGCATGACTTCAGGGCAATATTTTGTCTCAAAACTGCTCAGAACTCAAGCATATTTTCCCCCCAAAAAAGTGAAAACATGAAAAAATATCCCCAATCCTCAAAAGTACCCCAGAAGTCCATATAACTCCCAATATCTCCATTTTCCTCTGCAATACCTCTCAAAATAGTGGCAGGAAGTGATGTAATATTGCTTCTTTTCACCATTTTGAGAGGTACTGCAGAAGAAAGGGAGATATTTGGGCTTGCTGGAGAATGCAGCCCATGCACAAGGGACCTGGGAGGAGTAATCAAACTCTGTCTTAGAATTAGAGAAGATTATAGTTGAAAGATTCCACCAAAGGTCCTCTAATCCAACCCCTACTGGTGGTGCTAAAATATTCCCCTGACATACGCCATTTTAACCTCTGCTTAAAAACTTTTCAGCACAGGAGATTTCACTATGTTCCAAGGTAGCCTGTTTCACTGTCAACATTAGTTCTTACTGTAAGAAAGTTCTTACTAACATTTAACTGGAATCTTCTTTCCTCATCATTTAAATAATTTTGTCAAACAGACAACAGTAGAGTGGGCAGTGATTTATCTTTGAGAACAGGGGGAAGGGTAAACTAATGGCCCTCTAGATACCGGATTGCAACTCTCATCAGTTTTCACTGCTGGCTGTGGTGACTCAAGATATGGGAGGTATATGCCATGTGGGGAACACAACAAGCATGCTCAGAACTGTGCTACTACACAGCCACTTCATAGGAGAGAGGAATAATACTGCTTTAGCACAGTGTGGTGGGTACAGTGTTGCACTGGGACTTAGGAGACCAAAGTCCTCACTTAGCCATGGAAATCAACACACTTCCTCAGCCTCACCTACCTCACAGGTTTATTGTGAAGATAATGTTGGTGGAAGAGAGCTACAAATGCTATCTTGAGCTCACTATCTTATCTGTTCACTGTATGTAGCAAACAAATAGATGACTTGCCTAAATTTACTAATGCATACACAAGCATTAGATGCTTACACAGGAATTCAAACGACCCAAACACCATTATTTTATACCTCTACCAAAGGATCAGCAAGAAAATCATATAGGACAAGTTATATGTAATGAAGTCTGTCATAAAGATATACAATGTTGGCTTGTTGTTTTTTTTAAAAAAAAAAGCACTTTCTCAATACTTCCTTTGTACAACAAGAACAGGCTAGCCTTTCTCTGGCAGCTCTACACAAACAAGAATATTTATGTATCAACATATATTCGAATATCAGATAAAAACAATCACCAAGAGCCAAAGAGTTAGGTGTGCCAAAGACTCTGGTTATGTACAGTGGGTAGGTTTTTATTTCTGCTTGTTCTTTCCCTTTCAGCAGAAGATTATCCATGCTGTACCACAAACAGCTATTGAAATTTCCCTCAGTTTCAGAAGTGGTGTGACACCTGTTCAAGAAACAGAAGCCCAAAGCCCTCTTGTGTGTGTGGAAGTAACTGTCCAGGATCCAAAGACCTCCACAATACATTGGTTTATTCTGGATTGGGGGGGTAAGGGAATTACTTCATTTTCTGACTCAGTGTTCCTGTGACAGACTAGAACATTTTAACTATGGAAATGCATCCCAATAAAGTCTACTGAACAGACCTTCTAACATATGCTACATTTAGTAAAGGTCCTGAAATGCAATTTTCTCCAAAAAAGTAGTGGCAGGTATAATTACGATAGCAAAGAATATTAAAAAGAAGAGAAAGATGGTTATCTTCTGTTATTCATAAAGCCTCAAACTGGGATGTGAGGATTCTTTCAGTAATAAATGTACTAGCAATTCTTCTAGGGAACTGAAACCAAAGTTTATTTAACTTCATCCTTCAAACCAACTGTGTGTTAAGTTTATACAACAGACTTAAGTTTGAAATTCAACTGCTAGGCCCAACCAGTGCAGACCTTTTGAAACACTGCTGAATTAATGTTAAGTTCCACTGATTGAAAAGATCTACCCTACTTAAGACTAGCAAATGCATTAAGTCTATAGGAGTTGACCAAGCCCACCAAATCTTGCAATTTTTTTTCCTGAACAAAACCCATGAATGATTACATATCAAACACAGGCTAAGAAAAAAAAATTGTTCTGGCTACTGGGCATGGTTGCTAGGTATTCTAGGAGTTGTACTCTCCCAAAACTAGCTTTTCCAAGTATAGAAGTAGCTTATCTGGAAGAGATACTAAGCATTAATTTTCAAATTATCACAACACACAAAGTAGGGAAAGGGGGATTAATATGGAATTAAAATGCATAGATCAGGAAATGTCTAGTTTGAATCCTCTCTCTGTCACACACTTAGTAGGTGGTCTTGAGGCTGAGACACCATTTCTTCCTTCTGCCTCAGTAGCTCCACCTAAAATAATAGGTGGGTAAACATAGTGACTTCTTTTGTGGATTGCTGTAAGGGTTACAACTGGAAAGCACACGTAAAGTGCTTTGGAAGCTTGAAACAGATGTGCTGGTGTTTGCTTGTTCTTTTTTCAAAATTAACAATAACCTATTTTGTTTATCCACAATTCAGAGTACATTTATGGAGTAAATTATATTTGTTTACATCTACATTTATGAATAATAAATTCCACTTCAATTATGGTGATTATGGAGCAAATTCTCATTTCCTTCCCCAAAGTATAAAAAAAAAAGTTCTCTCTTCCCTCTTTTGAACTTCAGTTTATTGATAAATTATCTTCCCACCACTAGACATCAATTTTTTAAATCAAAATACATATTTTTCAGCAAGATTCACAAATATATTCAGTCTTGCATGCAATTCAAATTAGTTCTCTCACAAGATACAGATTTGGTCTCAGATCAGTTGTGCCAAGCCAAACAGGGAAGTTCCTGTATAGTCTTCTTATATTAATATTCCACTCTTCTACTATAAATAGAGATGAATCTGGGACAAGTTTTTTAGTGTTGAAATTTCAGTGCATTACTATGGCTTTACAGAAGTATCATGCAAAATAAATTCCTATTTATTTCCTCTAGTGGAACAAAATAGCTTCTTGCTTCTATGCATCTTTTAGGATACCTGCAGTCCTGTTAATCTTCTTTTGATAGAAATGTACGGCACTAAAGTATACCCTCTCTGCTTTTGAGGGCTTAAAGAGATAACCAGATACCAACTGAACTTGGCTGAGAGCAAAGGAAAAGAAGAAGAAAAACTAGGCATACTGACAAGGATTCACATTCAGCCAGAGTCTGGAAAAGTGATTTTTTTTTAACTACAGTTCCCACACTTTCTGGAAACTGTAGGGCAAAATAATATATTTTCCATGGGTTCCATACAGCAAACCTATTAGAAGGACGAGACTGCAATCCTACACATACTTACCAGAGAATAACTAACTTACTTCCTGGTAGACTTGCATAGAATTGCACTGATAACTGGTTAAATAAAAAACAAAATGTATTTTATTCTGACACAGCATGTACAAGACAAAGGGGACCTTTCATGGTACACAATTATAGCGCTGTGATTCCACCTTAACTGCCCTGGCTGCATCCTATGCAAGACAAAGACTGCAGTTTGATGAGGCTCCAGAGCAGAGAATTCTAAATGCACCTCCCTGAACTACAAATCCCAAGATTCCATAACATGTTGTAACGGCTGTTATAAAGTAGAATCACAGCAACAAATCTTGCCAAGAAAACATTCATAACAGGTTCGTTTTAGGGCCACCCTGAGTCAGTTTTCAAAGCGAGGAGAAATGATGGCTAGAAGGAACCTCCCCTTGTCAGCAGCACTTTGTTGTGTGCCTTCAAGTCACTTCTCACTTACAGCAACCCTAAGATGAACTTGTTGCAGGGCTTTTGGCAAGTTCAGAAGGGTTTTCCTTTGCCTTTCTGTGAAGCTGAGAGAATGTGACTTGCCCAAGGTCACCCAGTGTCTGAGCAGGGATTTGAATCGTAGTCTCCAGAAGCCTTTAATAAATAAATATATGAATATTTAAATATTTGAATATTTAAATCCAAATTTAAAGATTTAAACCTTGAGTTAAGTCATGGGGGTTCTGGCAACAAATTATATTTACAGGGAGTCCCCAGTCTGAAAAAAAGGGGGGGGTAAGGACCAACGGTCTACACAATTTGTCTGTGTATGTGTGCCAGAAGACTTCTCTCAGGCCTCTCTGGAATACACAAATGCATCAGCTAAGTGCCGTTTCTACTCCTCTGTGTCATGCCACAATGTAGTGTCACAGGACATAATTGGGGTGTAATTTCTTTCAGCGCTATACAACGCAGTCCAGTCATGCAACCCAACAGCAACTCTAGGCAGTGTACATGCAAAATTCCATGCTAATTACTATGTCTCTGTGGTTTAATTAATTTTAGCAGTCAAAGAGCAAGAGCAGCATACCATTTACATTGGTGAGCTATGAATCAGGAGCCTCAGTTGCTGGCCTTAATCAAAGTGCTACCCTTCTATAATATGGGGACAACAAATAACACTGACCTACTTTACAAGGTTGTGGTAAAGAGTATAATCAGTGTTAAAACAGAACACTAAATGACAGATGCTGAAAAAAAATAATACAATGACATAAATGAAATATCAATACTTTGTAAATAATTTCTGCTTGTTTTTATTACCAACAAATTCTGGTTATTACTTATTATTTCAAGATCTTATATTTGGCTTTTATTGTTACGTTTTCTGTATTTCTCACTCCGTAATTACACTTATTGGCTGTTAGTTTTGTTAAAACTAAATAAACTATATTGATTTTCCATTTAAATTATTATAATAGACAAAGCACACTGAAAGAAGGCATGACCTAAAACATGGTGCTGTGTAACAACCACCTTGAAAATGTACCCTTTGAATTGAACTGTAGAAACGTAAGGATTGACCTGCCCTTTTAAAACTTGTCCAGTATCAATGAGCCCATCAAAGATAGGTAACACATAACCCTCCAACGTTGTTCAACTGAAGTTCTCACTATCCTTCATCACGGACTTTGTAGGCTAGGACCAAAAGAAGATGCAGCCCAGCAACATCTGGAAGGTCATATATTCCCCATCCCTGGACTACAGCAAAATAAGTCTCCCTAACCTAGAAAATCACAGGACTTCTTGTTCTTCTCACAGATCTCTCAGTTACACTAGTCCTCATGCCTAACATAAACAATAGAGAGCTCATCCCTTTGTCTGCAACTTCACTTCCAGCTTGCAGAGATAAGGCTGTTCCTCAGTGGCTGCCACAAAATGACCTTGCATGAAAGAAGTGGCAAGAAAAACAATCTATCTTGATGAAGCAGAGATTAAGAATTTGGGATAGGGAGGAAAGAACTTAACCAAACTGGCTTATCTTCGCAATTCACTGCTTCTTAGACTCTGGATGTCCTCACTAATAGCTAGGTTGACATCTTACTGAGGTTTCAAAAGATGTTGGGATTCTTGCCAATGGATTTGGGCGATGGGGGAACTCAGAAGGCTAGAAGAAGATGAGTTCTATTAAACAGACAGAATCTCCCTCACACACTGGCTGGGGAAACATATTCATTCTTATTCTTTCTCTTTCTCACTCTCTCTTTTTTGACATCCTATTCCCACACCTCTCATAGGATTTTAAAAAAAAGCAACAGTCCCTTTGGAAAGACATGCCATTCTGCAGGAAAAGTCTATTTGTTTATTTAAAATGCAGAACACCTCCAAACATGAATATATGCTTTACAGAATAAATGGGCTCTTATTTTAATTTGCCTTTAGCATAACTTCACCAGCAGATTCTTGAACAACTTCCTCCATTACTTATTGGTTTCCACTTTTAAAGCCCTGGAAAGTATACTATGGGACACATACGCCTTTACCTATATCAGCAGTGGGGAGTGGGAATCATGCAACCCTCCAGATGTTGCTGGATTGTGACTCCCAACATTCAGCACCACTGGCTACAGCTGCTGGGAGCCGCAGCCCAACAGGGCCTCTAGCAGCCCATATGATTCCTACACCTCTCTCAAAACCTCAGGCAGCCACTGCTCACCTCAAGTTCTGCTTTCTTTCAGATGATCTGCATTCGTTTCTGTTTTGAATTATAGTTCCCAGAATCCCCTAACAAGCATGGCCACCACAGTCCAACAAAAGAAACTTTTTCCAACTATGTAATTCCGGGAAATGGGGTATAGCAAGGACTCTGTACTACTTATATTTTAGACTGTCTGTGAAGGAGGAGGGGTGTCATTGCTGGCTTGTTTCTTTAAGTTTTTGTATCTTTCCAACAGGCCTATGGACAAATTTTCTAAGATACACAGTGATAAATTTGAGATACGGTGTGTTTGTGAGTACTTATTCTTCTCCCACAGAAGTGTTACTAGGCATTGCACTTTACAGAGCACCATAAAGCACAGAAGAATTTATATGCTATGTTTATATACGGGTAGGAAGGGGGAGTAAGAATGAAGGCAGCAGAGTTTTTTTTAAAAAATCTGAAAAATAATCCCAGGACGTGTCTCGCTGAGCCCACCATGTATAGTAAATTCTCTTCTGCAGCAGTGGGGAACTCAAGGCCCTTAGAGAAGATGCTGGACTCTCAACTCCCAGCAGCCGCAGCCAGCACAGCCACTGATTAAGAATGATGGAGTTTCACTCCAGCAAGACCAGTGGACCATATGTTCCAAAATCCCTCCTCTCTTTACTCCTTAATGTTGTAAATAGGTGGAAAACATTTTGTTGACATCTAGTCCCTACTCATTGTTGTCACTGCCAATCCACTCTGGGCACATTTCCATCTCTATAACAGCCCGAAGTGTTCTTCCGAGTGTCTCTTCACTTGCTGTCTCTGGAGCTATTTCACAGTCCCATGGGAACTTCAGCATCCCATCTCCAAACACACACACATATTTTAAAAGACGGAGAAGGACAGGAAGAAAAATACAGCATCATAGCATCTGCAGCAGTGAACGCTTGGGTGCCTTTTATTTTAACTGGTGTAGACCCAGTTTTTATTTTGTAATTCATAAAATGACAAAACAAAATGGCCAGGTACAAGAAGGCCAGGTATAGAAAGATTCCATTTCCTTCATGAGTCATGCAAGATAGTTTTGGCAGCATTACACTACAAAGGATGGGGGAAACTGGCTGTAGCCAAAAGTTCTCACTCGCAGAAAATTATCAGACAAGGTCTTAGAAAATACGTTGGTTTAGTTTCAGGTGGGTAAAGTGTCTCCAGATGTCATTAAAAGTACAATTCCAGCTTTCCTCATCCATTGGACACGTTGATTAGAACTGGCAAGAGCTGCAGTCTAGTAACATCTGGAGAGCCACAATTGGCACATCTCTGTTTTACTTTTTGACTCTACCAAGGAAGAAATCAAAAGCAAGGGAAGCCAAAACAAGGAAAGCCAAGTCAAAAACAAACTTTGCTCTTTAATAAACAATGAAACTGGGCGAGGTCCCTGTGCCACTCACTGAGCCATTCTGGTATCACCACAGTGTGTACACCTCCCAAACTTCCAGGTATCAGCATACTGAGACAGCTTAACCAGTCAGAGACAGTTTCCCATCTGAAAGGGAGAACGCACAAACACATCCCTAAATAATCATGAAATCACTCACTTGGCTAGAATGCATACAACATGGCCCAGGAATTTATAAATCTTTGGGAAAATCTTGTATTTAAGAGTCCAGGATCTTTTGGGATAACTGTTTCACCACCAGCAGAAATAGATGTTTTACAGGAAATGGGCTGTTCTGAGGACCGCAGTAAAACACAGGCCCTTTCTGCACAGTGTAGTCACTGCATGGCTGCGACGGCTTCAGGAGACGTGCATCCACACAACGTCATCGCTGTTAAGTGGACGTGAAGTTGCTGGCACGCCTTTGCATGTCGCTAAAGCGTTGTATTCGAGCAACAGAAAACATGCGTTTTCACTCCGTCAGATCGCTTCTACTACATTTCTACAACTACGTGCGGAACCACTGAAGGAATTTCTTGCAGGAATGGGCGGGTTGAGGGTGGGCCTGGCTTGTCCCTCCGTCACTTCCCATCCTGATTTGTCCCTGCCCACCAAAGCAGAGGTTGTCGCCATTTCTCCTCCATGTGAGAAATGATGGGCGAGAAGAAAAGCGGGGAGAAAGTGGCAGGCAAGTATTTTCTAATAAATCAATCCTTGTGGAACTTAGGAACCCTCTTCTCACTGGGCTAATTTTTATGGGGAGGGGTGGGCTGGGGGACGGTGACTTCAGGCATTCTGGCTGCTCGCACGGATGTTGGGAGTTTCAGCCCTTCCCCAAGTAAATGTTTCCAAGTCTCATGGGAGTCGCGGTTACTCAGAACCCCCCCAAACACGCTGCTCCCCTCTGCTCCCCTCCCCTCCCCATACCCATCTATACCCCCCGGAAACCGCCACACATGCTCCACTGCAAAAAGGACCACCCCGCAATGCGCTCTCCCAGCTTTATGGGACCTGCAGTCGCTCAAATCCCTCCTCAAAAACATCCACCACCCTCCCTTGGCCAACAAATCCCCCTCCCACCCTGCCAAACATGCCCCACCACAAAAAGGACCACCTTGCTATGTGCCCTGCAAGCCTCATGGGACCTGCAGTCACTGAAATCCCCCCCAAAAATATTCCACCACCCTCCCTTGGCCAACAGAACTTCCCTCCCACCCTGCCAAATATGCCCTGCTGCAAAAAGGACCACCTCACTATGCATTCCACCAGCCTCATGGGACTTGCAGTCACTCACCCCTCCCCCACAAAAAAATCCACTAACCTCCCCTCACCCACCCATGCCTCCCTGGAAACCACCCAACGTGCCCCACTGCAGAAAGTCCCCCCTGATATGCACTCTGCCAGCCTCATGGGACCTGCAGTCCCTCAAAACATCCAAAAACATCAACTAACCTCTCCTGACCCACACATTTCCCCACTGGAAACTGCCCATCTTGCCCCACTGCACAAAGCCCCCCCGCTATATGCTCTGCAAGCCTCATGGGACATGCAGTCACTCTGACCTCCCTCAAAACCTCCACTGACCTCCCCTCACCCACCCCTCTCCCCTTACAGACTAGCCAAGATGCCCCTCCACATGAAGGCCCTCCCTGCTATGCACTCTGAAAGCCTCATGGGACCTGCAGTCACTTCAAAATGCAAATCCTTTGTGTCCTTTCCATCTCCTTCCACCTGACTGGGGACTTCATGGATTCTACAGTGTACTCTGAAGGCATCCCCCCAACAACAGAAAGCGTCATGTATGCTGCAGTTGAGCAGGCTGTCCATCTGGCACACAGGCATGATGGGAGCCACAAGTCTTCCTACCTCAGGAGACACTCTATGAGCCTAATGGGACCTGCAGTCACTCCAGCAGTCCCTGGGCACAACAGAAAACTATTCAGTTTGACTTCAGACAATATCTACTCAAGATGCTAGTGGTCCAAAGTTAAAAATTTAAAGCCATCATGATGAAGTGGACTGTGAAGGAGGGTCAGTCTGGATAGCCTCAGGACCCTGGGCATGCTTATAGAAGTGTTAGAAGAAATCCTCCAAAAGTGTGTGTCAGGCAAGTCAGAGTACGTTCCTCTTGCAAGGTGCTGTGCTCTGCTAGTAAGATAACGGTGAAGGCTCAGAAACTTTGCTGAGAATTTCCCTACAATGAGAGTTGGCCAATACATGTAATGCTTAGGGTTATTCATGTTCTCCTTTTATGTACTTTGCTAATAAATGTTGCTGTTTGTTGTTTCCCAATAAAAGCTGATATTCACCCTCTCCCTGTGGCTTCTTCTCCCTTTCAACAGAGGGGGTGGGCCAGCTGACAGGGGCATTTCTTATGTAGCAGCAAAAGTACTGCACAAACACAGTTACTGTGAAAAAACAACATCTTTATTAGCCATTAACGTCACGACGGCGACAGTAGCCATGCCAGGGGCAGATATCCTCCACTCCCCAGGCAGCCACAGACTGCCCTCTCCCTGTACTTGGACCTCCCATGTGGCCTTGAGATGCCCCCAAAGTGGGCAGAGTAGCCAGCTCTGGTCCTTAGGGGGCACTGTGGGGAAACTGGAGATCCCACCCTGATGCCCAGGAAATGTTTTAAAGGCCCAGGAGTGAGCACTGTAGAGCCCATGGTGCTGGTGACAGTAGCCATGCCAGGGGCGGACATCCTTCACTCCCCAGGCAGCCACAGATCACAAAATGCTGTCCTACTGTCGCATTTCAAATGGGGCCAGAAGTTCCATGACTTTGTTTTTACCTAGAGATGTTCCCATGCAGAAACGTCAGATGGTCAAGTGAAAAAAAACATTGAAGCATCCAATCAAAGGTGCAGGGGCTGCATAAAGGTGAAGCAGGGGAGTGGTCATGGACACTGTAGTGTGGAAGGAGAAAGCAATCTTCTCCGCCTCAAGTGGAGGAGGGTGCGGAACGCAGCGTTGCAGAAAGGCAGTCATAAACTACGCTCTTGCGACACCATGAGGCATTTCTGCCATCTCGTGTGGAAAGGACCACAATCTAGAAAGTGAAGGCATAGGTCAACACCAATGGGAGCAGGCTCTTTCCCCGTCCCAGCCCTTTAGCATTGAGGGTGTGTGTGTGTCACCTGTTGACTTATGGCAACTCCACAAATTTCACAGGTGGTCTTCCACCCAAGTGCTGACAGCTAACCCTGCTTAGCTCTCAAGATCAGAGGAGATTTGGTGACTTAGGGTATTTAGGCCACCTCATATTAACTAATACATGATAGCCAGCGTGGTGTTTGACTGTTAGGCTATGACTCTGGACACCAGGGTTAAATTCCCCGCTCGGCCATGGAAATCCACTGGATGGTCTTGAGTGGGTCACACTCCCAGCCTGAGAAAGCCCCATGATAAGTTCGCCTTCGGGTCTCCGTAAGTTTGAAGTAGCTTGAAGGCAAACAACACACAAATGCATGGCTGCAATTCACTAATAAATCAGTGCACATGGTAAGCAACAGTAGAGGGCTTGAAAATCCATCTGCTATCCCAACCACTGAACACCCCCAGTTTTAGTTGACAGGTATCTCTCAGAGGGCCTTGGGGTACAGAGATTAATTGTACGTAACAAGGATAGTTGGAGTAGGCAGTCTTTCCCCTCCACAATGATGACAAGCACTGATGCTCTGTGCCTGCTTAGCAGCTCTAACTTTACTTAGGTTTTACAAAAACAATCAAACAGCTGAAAGCAATGGGATCTCACCTTTGATACACCCAGACTAGATCCACTAAAGCAGATATTCTTTGTAAGTGCTTCCTGCAAGAGGAAGAACTTCTATTTATAAAGCAAGATATTTGGATTTCCTCATTCTCTTTGGGGTAGAAAGCTGACATCAAGAACTGAGTTGTGTAAGCTTCAAGAAATCACTTTGCACTCGTAATGTATGGGTACAATAGGTAAAAATAATACAAGAGCTGATAGATGTTGAGATGTTGAGGATGCCATTTAAAAATCAAGTTTCAGTAGATCTAAGGGCAGGGCAAAAGCTAGTGAGTCACATCTGTTGGATGATTTCATCCTGCTCATCATTTCACACATCACAGTTTCCCAATGCAATGTTTTAATATAGCTAAAGCAAACACAGCACAGGCGTATAGGTGTACTTCAGTTAATTAGGAAGATATGTTCCTGGATGTTACTACCTTGACAGTAAATTTGGTATCAAAAGACAGAAATACCACGCAAAGAATAGGTTTCTATATTACAAGAAAGAAGAACAGTTCAGTAAGTTTTACCCTAACTAACAATATACACATGCAACAAGAGTAGGCAAGCCTTGCATAAGTGAACAAAGATATTTGAACTATCTAAGAGACTACTTGAAATCTTGTCCAGAAGTGTATCCAGGAATGATTTTTTTTATTTTTTCCAGCTTCCATTTTACCTTCCATCTTAGTGGCCAAACTTAAAGGCTTTTGCTTCTTTCATATACAGAGACAGCTGCTGTTTACCTTGTTTGTTGTAGACAAGTACTCAGAGCTACCATAGGACTGGCTTGAGTAGAAGCACACTCTTTTCCAGTTCAAGTTATATTGCAACATCAAAAATCTGCATTTTTACATCTGTCCTCTACCATCCTCCCAATGCCAATGCTGCTACAAAAAACTGCAGCTAGACAGAGGTCAAGGAGGGACAAGACTTTATAAAAAGAAGTTTTTTGTCAGAAGAGGTGGCGCCTGTATTCATGTAGACTGGCTACAGCTCACAACTGCATGTCAATTCTACAGCAAACTTCAATAATAAATAAGTTCATTTCATATATGAACATTCTAACACATTTTAAAATTATCTCTGTACAGAATACCATGAATACATAAACTTCAGGCTTTATCAGCTTGGAGGCTAAATATATATTGCAATCCAGCATATGGTAAACATTGTTGGTTCAAATCTAGAATTTAAGAAGTAGCTGTGCTGGTTAAGGCTGCTCAGAGCTGGAATCTGGCAACATCTGGCAGGCCACATGCTCCCCACTACTGGCTTATATCATCCTTTACCAGAGCATTGAAATAAGTCTGCATTTAACAAACATAATGCTCAAACAGGCATATTAATCTATGAAAATCCAGAACAGTTTTGCAACTTGCTTAGAAACAGCCTTCATTTCTGTAAGAGATCCAAAATTCCACCAGAAAGAAGGATCTGGAGCCTAGCCAAGAAAAACTTTATTCTCAGATTGTGCCAGAATGGGCATCACAGAAATTAAATACAGAACACATTCTCAATTAAAGACAAATCTGATGATAATTTTGCTAGTCTTCATGGGCACAAAAGGAAGAAAACCAGTTATGATATATGCCATGTCTAGAAGCTACAGGTGCAGTGTACCCACTTCAAACCATTCAGTTCAGTTTTGTTCAGCTTTGAGCATGGCTTACTTTAGCCATGACAACTAAAAAGGACTAAAGCAGAATGATGTAATGTGGTCTCATTTTTAATGGCGTGAATGCTTGACTCTGAAGTAATTATTCTATTTTTAAATGTCTTCTCATTCAAATAGTCTTCTTCCTAGGTTTTAATCATTGCATTAAAACTTGGTCCTGTAAAACTAGAGCAGATACACATCCCAGGCCTTAAAAAACTAGAGCAGATACACATTTACAGGCCTTAAAAAAAACACTGAGAATTCCTGTGACCTAGCATTAACAATGTCCTTAGTTTGTGCAAGCTCTCCACAAACCTCAGAACATTTGCAAATCCTTCCATGACAGCCAAAAATTATGACCTCCCTAAGGGCCCAGGTGCCTTAAGCCATTTCCACACTACACTGTTATAGTGCTATTATTCTACTTTCAACATCCTGTGGAACCCTGGATTTTCAGTTTAGGGAGGGGCATTTAGAATTCTCAGTCTCAGTAAATTATAAACTCCAGAATTCCACAAGAAGTTCAAAGTGCAATGATAGCACTATAACAGTGTAATGTGAGAACAGCCTAAGCCTTTCTCTGTAGCAGTACTTGTTTATTTAAAGTATTTCTGTATTTCTGTATTGCATCTCAGCCTACAAGCCTCCCCAAGGCAATAAACAAATAAAACCCATTTAAAACAACACAAAGATAAAAACATTTTAAAACACTAAAATATTCTTTTAAAAACTTATAAAAGCAATCTTAGAATCTAGTTTTTGAACAGTTAAAACAGCAGTTTCAAGCACTGAATGCCATGTGGAACAGCACTGTTTTGGCTGCCCACCAGAAGCTCAAAACAGATGAGGTCAGCCTAACTTGAGTAATTCAGATCATAGTGATCAAACTCCATTGTCTTCAGTTTTTATGAATAAGGATGTTTTTACTCCAGTTACCCACTTGTCAAAGACTATGGCCATTTCCGCACTAGACTGTTATAGCGCTATTATTTCACTTGCAATATCCTATGGAATCCTGGGGTTTGCAGTTTCGGGAAGGGCAGCCTAGCCCCTTCCAAAACTAAAAACCCCAGGATTCCATAGGATGTTGCAAGTGGAATAATAGTGCTATAACAGTCTAGTGCAAAAATGGCATGTCAATGCCCAAGGTCATCAAGAGGTTTCCACAGTGAAGTGGGGATATGAACCCTGGTCTCCTGGAGTCCTAGTCCAGCACTCAAAACCACTTTCTTGCTTACACAGGCTCCTTGATAAACTCCCGGGTTTGCCAGCTAGAAGAAGTTTGAAAGGTAAGGGCTAAAGGGGCCCATGGCCTAAGAGAACCACTGTCAATTAGCGGAGAAGACTAAATTAGACGCTCCTCCAACCTGAAAGCCACCAGCTGCCTTTTGTATCAGCTGTCTAGCTGCAAAATAGTTTCATATGTCCAACATAAACGAGAATTCCTCACCAACTAAATGAGCTGTGCTCCTGCAGAAGCACACTGAAATCAAATTCACTTGACATTAATTTCTCATAATTGCATCGCTCTAGCCCAGGGATGAGGAAACTTTTGCCCACAGGCAGGTCCCAGGGGCTGCTTTTGTTGCCCCCAACCCCTTCTTTTGTCATGATTTCGGGGCCGTTTTCAACTAGGCACAGACTACCCTGGTGTGCTAAAATGCTTGCCTATGAGGGAGGGAAGGCTACTCAAAGCTCCCAGAACCATCTTCTTCAGTTGCATCTTGACCAAAATGGCAACTGGAAGCAGTGTAATGTCATTTTTGGTCATCATTTATGCTACTGAAAGAGAAGGTCTGTTTGGCTGCTTCTGGCAAGATGCAGCACATGGGAGGCATGGAAATGGGAAACTGGTCCTCAAACCCTACACATTTTGTCCATTCCTGCTTTAAACCATGGCTGGGAAATATGTGGTCCTCCTGATACTCCTGGACCCCACAGTATCAGGAGGTCCACAGACAATAATAAGGAATCATGGGAACTGAAGTCTAACATCTGGAAAGCCGTACATTCCTTGTTCCTGCTCTAGAGCCCATATGAGTTTGCTGCCCCATTATTAGAAGGAATTTATATTCATTTACACTAAGACAGTTCTCATGATTTTATAAAGCATTGACTTCCTGAGAGATGAGGAGTTTAGAGCCATACATTATTTTGGTCTGCTATTTATTATAGATGTACTAAGAATAATGTGCAAACCCAAACATTGTACCTCTAGCTTCACTGGCTTATCTACTAAACATAGAGCACTGCCATGCCAACAAGACCATCTGCTGCAACCATGACCCAGGCTGCCTCTGGGATCTTTAAAAAGCAGGTTAAAAGAAACATTCCACCAGACACAACATCGCTGATAATGGCACGTCATAGGGAATGCTACACTTGGTGAAATTCTACCTTTTCTACCATCCATGTGGAAGAGGAAAGCTCAGGAACTGGCCTTCGTAACCTCTGCTGATTGCTAAGGCAAAGAGTGTTCATGTTTAACCAAAAGACCTGTACAAAGGAGAGAGAGAAGCAGTAGGTTTCCAATTAAGCCCCACCCTAAACGCTTCTGATTAAGGATGGAAACACCTATGACTAACAAGATCACAATGCACAGAGAGATCCCAATGAGAGCACAGCAACCTTGCTGCCGGGTTGCCAATAACTGGCAAGTATTACCTGTTGCTACTTGGTATCAGGTGCTTCTGTGTTGCAGTTAGAGTAATCTAAATTAAGCTGGTAATTCACTGCAGTGCCAGATCTCACTCGATGCCTCCTCATCCAGGTCTATGTCACAGGCAATGTTGGTCTTAGAACTGTATCCTTAACATGACGAGTCAATACCAAGCTCCCAGGTTTAGGTCTCTGGATATGCAAAGATGCTCAATACATTATGTTGTCAGGACAGCAAATGGTACCCTTTCCCATCAAGTCAGCATATATCATTCTGAAGGCCAGATGAGTTATTTTGCCATCTGAAGGAGAAAATCACACCTTCTCCCTGGCAGGAAGAATATCCAATTCCTCAATTAATGGCTAAAACATAATTTGCACAATATCCCTAATCTGCTGCCATAACCATAACGGCAGCACTTGCCCTGATGAATACATCAGTTGCTTTAATGGTACAGAGGCCCATCCCAAGTTTCTTTTCTTGTTCCTGTTCTTGTAAGTCAAGTGGTCTGACCATGTCCACTTAGCACCTGTTAAAATCTGCTAATTTTTTTTTATCACACAGCACTGACCCACCTGCCTATTCTCTGTTCCACCAAACAGAATTTGTATCTTTTGCACATGTGTGTTTCTACAAAGTACAACCAAAGGCGGAACCAGATTACTGTTTCCCTTCACTCAGTGAAACTTGTAATCAGTATACAAAGTTCCCAGAAAGAATTCACAAACAAAGAGACAAACTAGCAGACACCCTGGGAAAATTACTTCGTGTTCAGTTTGTACAGTAATATATTTCAGAGTTCTCTTTTCTCCACAGAAGAGAAAAACAACTCACCCTTTCTGTTTCTGAACCCGTACACTACTCCTGTTTTGGCCTACTGGTGGTTAAGATAATCTACAATGGTCCAGCACTTTTATAATGATGATGATGATGATGATGATGATGATGATGATGATGATGGATGATGATGTCATTTGATTAAAAAAACATCCAGCATGCAATGAAACTCTTCATCCAACCCATGCTGATCCTGAGGTTGACCTCAAACAAACTCACACAAGGGGAATAAGTCCATTTTACTTCCCCTCCATATATATGTGGAATATAGATTTCTTAGTGCTGTCTTCATTATTTTTGCAAATGTTCAAGGAAGAAAATTCCCCCCCTTGATTAAGTATGGGAAGATTAGGGCAACTGAATTAGTTTGTAATCTATTCCAATAGCTTCTCTTTCACCCAAAAGACTCCAGCCCGCTCAGATTTAAGAACTACCACTTTCTTATTAACATAGTACTACAGTCGCTTGAAACAATTAAGCGAATGGGGGGCAAGAGAAGAGACTTAGCAGACTTTAAAACACCTGCCATCAACAATTTATGGTGTACTTGGGTACTGATAGACCTCTGTTACCGAGACTAGATTGAAGCAGAAGTTGCATTTTTCACCTTCCTGTTAATGTGTCGTACTTGCAGCCTAAGAAATTTAACTGAGTTGTCAACCTTTGTACTCTCCTGAACTTCAGATCGGGTTCACCAGTCATTTTACAATGTAATGATTTCAAGAACTATGGGAAAAATCAGCTCACCTTCAAGAAGAGTCCTTAATCCCAACCCCACCCCACCATGGCAAAATAGGAGATTTCTCCTGCTCCAATTCAGAAGCTGTATGTTAATTATTCAACAATATTTTCCCTGAAGTGAAAGCATATTTGCTAGATCTATTCACGCAATATTCTCTGCTCTTTTGTCAACAATCTAAAGGGTGAAGGCAGTAACCTTTACTAGAAGCTGCATGAACTATATGCAACACATAGCGTGCTTTGGCACATGGGGGTGTGGTGAAGGTTCTGCATCTGCCATGAGGCATTATTTGCCTCATGTGTCTTGAGTGCATTCAGGAGACAAATAGTGCCCATTTGCAGCCTGCTAGATTCCTCCATCTAATACAGCAGACACAGAGAATCTTGGGAACCAGAGGAAAAGCAGTCTTTTACACAGTAATGCTCTCCCATAAGATCCCATGCTTTGGAACAGAAATACATTTTCTAATCAGATGCCCACAACTGTAATTTCCTTCCTTCGTTATCCATAAAGAGTACCATAGGTCAGTGCTACTCAGAGTAGTGGATCCTTGATTGGTCCTAGTCCCCAAGTCATCCACTGCTAGTCCTTGGGAGAGTTTCCAGAAAAGAAAGAAACAGTTGTAGCCAATTTGAACTTGGAACCAGTCCTCAGCCCATTAGGGAAAAAAACTGCTTGTTCCCACATAAGATCACTTGAGAAGCACTGTCCTAAGCGATCACACATTTACTTGCATCTGTCAGTACTGTTCTTCCTCAGCCTTCTCAGATTCTTTTCCAAAATATCCAGCACATTTTGAACATCTTAGACAGGCAGAAGGACAATCTTTTGAATTTTGGTTGAGAAGCATTAACACTATTTTTTACAATTTTGAGCACAGAGTATATGAGTTTGGGAAGCAGCCACTGTTTTCTTGACACAGATTCAAAGAATGACATAGGTTTAAGCTAGAGACTTGGACTCATCCAATGAAATGTGTGACTTGCTTCCTCTGAACAGTATATAATGTGCAAAATTTTTCCAGATTTTTTTTTAATGCCTTGTAGGACTAAATTGAGAGCAGCAGGAGAGTCATTGCCAAATAGCTACTGAGCTGAGTGTGTTGACTTTACAATTCTTTGGCTCTCAATTTGTAAACATGATTACTGTAAATTAATGTAACTAATATTATTTTGTAAATCACTTTGTATCCCATACTAGGAGAAAGGTGGGATATAAACTGAATAAATAAATCAACAAAATGTGCTATGCTATACTAGGGTAACTATACTCTGCATTATTAATAGATTAGCAATAATATTAAATCCAGACAGCTTAAGGAAAAGTCAAACTTTTGAAAATGTTTAAAATCTCATGTATGAGAGCCAGCATGGTATATTGGTCTGGTGGAATAGTGTTGCACTAGGTCTTGAAGACCAGGGTTTGAATCTGCACTTGGCCATGGAAACCACCGGGTGGCCTTGGGCAAGTCAAACTTTCTTAATCTCAGAGGAAGTCAATGGCAACCCCTCTCTGAATAAATTGTGCCCAGAAAATCTCATGATAGGTTTACGGAAGGATTGCCATAAATCAGAAATGACTTGAAGGCACATGACAAAGCTTGCTAACCATTACTTCATGGTTGCTAAAAATGGCTTTCTTTTTCATTACTTCATGGTTGCTATTATTTCACCATAATATAGCTTAAAAGAGGAAAAGCTATTTTAGCAATAATGAGTAAACCCAAGGTTGGAACTGTGGAGCCTAGGGTGACCACTAAGTCCCTAAAACACCTGGTACCCAAAACTAGAGGGATATAGTGGATTGAGTGTTGGACTAGGAATCTGGAGAATAGGGTTCAAATCCCTCCTTGACCATGGAAATCCACCAGGTGACTTTGGGCAAATCACACTCTCTTAGCCTCAGAGGATCCCAATGGCAGACCCACTCTGAACAAATCTCACCAAGAAAACCCTGTGATAGGTTCACCTTAGGGCCATCATCATTTTAATGATTTCAAGGCATACAACAACATACTATTTACAAACCAACATTAATAGACCATCTGTCCACTAGACAA
This sequence comes from Iguana delicatissima, assembly GCA_948472985.1. Taxonomy (NCBI): domain Eukaryota; kingdom Metazoa; phylum Chordata; class Lepidosauria; order Squamata; family Iguanidae; genus Iguana; species Iguana delicatissima. Next base: position 264,014 of record CAOKZL010000548.1, on the reverse strand, counting down.
GAACCAAAGTCTCACTTTCCTGACACTACTCAAGTGACACAACTTCCCCCAAGTTCCATATACAAATTTAAACCACACAGTGCAAAGTATAGATTACTAAAGCAGATACCATCTTACATGAACTGAAGTTCAGCATCAGCAGCTGCACTGCTCAGCAAGAGAAGCAGGATTTCTTTTCATGGATAACTGTCTCCCTTACATTCGGTATCAATCCAGATTAAATTTATATTCTCACTCCACAGCCCATCTGTTAGGATGGGTGCTTTGAATTCCTGTTATCTTTAGTTCTCACACTGTAGACTGTGGGCTAAGTGCAAGATACACTTGCCATAGAGATGCTACCAAAAATGACCTCCTTAGCCCATTATGTTTTGGAACACTTACCGCACAGAACTCAGCTCTCGTGTTCTGAATCTCCATCCTCCATTTCACTTTCGTTGTGACCTTTGGAATAGCTGTGGAAACTTTCAGTGTTGATGGCTAGCACGGTATACAGTTAAGCGCTTCTAAATATTACCAGCTCTCAACTATACAAGCAGCTGTTTTTAGTGACATCCGCTACGGTGACTATAATGTGTGCCCAGACACTTTTTAAATCACTATCGACACTGATTCCAAATGCCAGACTTGGAACATTATCTTTAAGAAGAATAAATCTAGCTCCATATTGAAGACATCCATAACATAGCAGTGGTAGAATGATATTCTGAGTCTTATAGAATCATTCTACTAATGCTCAGTCATGCACAGCTTCAGTTCATCTCTATATTAATTCATCTTAAAGTTGTTTTTCAAATATCCATATACAATAGTGATATTTTCAGAGAATTTGATATGTTCCACAAAGAAGCAAGCAAACATACGTAACTGGGACCAAAGGACCATTCACACTTCACAATTGCAGGGCTATGATTCTGCTTTAACTGCCATAGTTCCATCCTATGGGATGCTGGGATGTGTAGTTCAGGGAGGAATATTCAGAACTGCCAGTCAGAGAATTCTTCTGTTGCCTCACCGAACTACAAACCCCTGGATTCCACAAGAGGCAGCCTTGCAAATAAAATGAAATCATAGGACTGTAACTGCATAGTGTTAAAGGGCTCCCAAACTCACAAGTCACAATCTTCCCCAAAGAGCAAGAGTGGGGAAGGCGAGGGACCGCAACTCCTATATTCCCTTGCCAATGGCCATGCTGCAAGCTAGGACACTGCAGCCTCAAAACGCCTGGAGAGGACTTCACACTCCCCATTCTTGCCAAAGGGAAATGAGGGCACCCTGCTTCTGGATTAAACACACTTCACCAAGTGCTGCAAGCATTTACAGGACAACAGGAGCCATGACCATTCATTCTCCATGATACTAGCCTCACTTGTGCTCTCTGTCCATTTCACACATCTCGACAACAGACGTTTGCCTCATGCTCCTACTACTTAATTCTTATTTATTTATTTTATGTAAAAAAGAGAACACTGCTCAAGGTCTCATGGGCTTTTGCCTTTTCACTGTAGTAGACAAGCATAGCAACTCTTCTGTGACCTGGGTTTAGCTCAGGTGTGCACCTGAAGTGAGAAAAAAAGAACACTTTCCCACAAACACTTACCTGTTCCTCATTGTGTTGGGGGAAGTTTATAATAAAATTGAGGACAGGAAAGCCTCACTTTTCCACACAACAAATCACACAGCATTTCACCTTCCTTTCCCCCTCTCCAGCCTCCCCTTATTTTTCACTCTATTCGATTAAAATAGCCTGCTGTGATAAAGAGTCAGGGTTCTCTGTTAACACGCTAAAGCCTCACGTTTCACACCAATCATCACCTTCTGAATTAATTAGCAAGCAGCATGTTAATTTAATGAAGGAGCCCGGCAAGATAGTACCAGCATGTAAAACACACATGCACACACAGCACAACTACTGAATAAGCATGGCTCCTTGTGTTCAAAACTTTTTTATTATTATTATTATTTCAAGTGTTACAACAGCTACTTTCACCCACCACACACCATAAGACAATACACAAGCACACATCATGCATTTTATCCCCACCCCTCCCCAACACACACACACACAAATACCGGGTGACCACCTCAAGTATGCAAACTGAAAGGCAGCACAAAAAGAGGTATTTTTCAGAACCAGAAAAGCGACCAAGGCTTCTTCAGGACAAACCTCCTGCAGCCTCTCCCAGTTACAATCACTTCCTTCAGAGGACAATTATTGCATTTGAGCAAAGGTCAGAAATTAAGTGGCAACAACTGCCACCCATGGGTCGCATGACAGAGTGGGAAGGAGATTGCTCTACACACCAGCTGGCACTGAAGAGGGAACAAAATCGGTCTCCATCCTTACACACCTATGCCCGAGGCATACAAGTAAACTCGATCAGATCTAGACTTAGTCCAACTTAAAGCAGATCCACGAAAAGCGATGGGACTTAGAGTTAGGCATGTGCAGTTTAAGTCTCACCGATTTCAGTGGGTTTACTCGACACATGGCTAAATCGGGGAAACAGTTAAGTGTGTGCACAAAAAGAGAATCTCGCACGCCTTCACGTTATATAGTCTCACTCACACACACTTAACACATAGGCCGTTTCCGCACAAGACTGTTACAGCGCTATTATTCCACTCTCAACATCCTATGGAATCCTGGGGTTTGCAGTTTAGCTTCAAGATCCCTCCCTAAACCGCAAGACCTCAGGATTCCATGGGATGTCGAGAGTGGAATAACAGCGCTGTGACAGTCTAGTGCGGAAACGGCCAGATGCGCACCAAACGCGGTTCCGAGCCGATCGCTCGGGGCGACCCCTCCTCCAAACGCGCGCTTGCGGAGACGCTTCTGGGGAAGTGCGTAACAGCTCCTCAGAACCCGAACTTGCACCTTGCTCGCTTATTCGGGCCAAGGCCGATCACCATCAGGGGGCTCGCAGCCCCGGGAACTATATTCAGCGTCATCGACGGGACTGCAGAGAGAGGCCGGGAAGGAGCAGGAAGCGGCCAAGGGACACAGGGAGCCGGCGGGGGGGGGGGGAGAAAGAAACGCGGGATGAGAAGGGAGGGAGGGAGGGAGGGGGAGCGCTGGGCTGAGCTGGCGGGAAAGGGCGCGGAGCCAAGCGCCGAGCCAGCCGCCCCGGGCCCCGAAGGAAAGGGAAAGCCGAGGACGGCCCTGGGGAGCCGGGCGGCGGCGGCGGCGGCGGCGGCGGCGGCGGGGCGCCCGGCCCTCCGGCTCCACTCCCCAGTTTACCTGCTCTCGTCGCAGCCACCGCGCTCCGTCCCCAGCTGATGCCGACGCGGCCCCGGCGCTGCGAGGCTGCCGCTCCTGCTGCTGCAGCGCCCCGCCCCGCCCCGCCCCGCCCCGCCCCGCCGTTCCAGGGGAGCCAAGCCCGGCCGGGATTGGGCGGAGCCTCCGCCGACGTCACGGAAGGAGGTGGCCGCTCCCGATGCCGGCCGGAGTACGGAGTAGCCGTTCCCCCGGTCCTGCTCGCAATTTCCATCCTGGGTGCTGCTGAGCATGCTCGGGAGTACCGAGCATGCTCACTGGGGACAGCGAAGGGATGTGCCCTTTTGTGGGTGCCCCACTCTTGGATTGTGGCGGGGAGGGGGGAATGTGGCCAGGTGAGACTTAAATGCCAAGTTCCTCCAAGGTGGTCAGGTCAATCCTGTCCTTTAATTTTCATCTTTCTTCATGATAGATTTTTTTTCCCTTCAGGATAAGAGAAATACATTCCAGGTTCTAAATGGAGTGCATTTGATTTTATGTGCGAATATCAAACCAATACCGAAATTAAATGGCTTAGGTCAAGGCTACCTGACAGGCCATGTCTCTGGGTATGAGCCTGCCTGGGGCCTGAGATACTCTGGAGAGGCCCTTCTCTCAGTCCCACCCTCTTCACTGCCATGGCTGGTAGGAAACAAGGCAGAGCCTTCCTCGCGGCTGCCCCTAGAGCTCCAGAAATCCCTTCCCAGGGAGGCCAGAACAGGCTCCTCCCTGCTCTCCTTCCACCAGCAGGCTTTCAGAACTGAAAGTTTTTAAAGAAAGGGTTTTTAAGCGGGTGCTGTATTGTTTTAATTGCGTTCTTTGTAAACTGCTTTTTTCATGAATTGTGTCACATTGTTTTACTATTGTGAATAATTTAATTCTGTTTTAAGGTTGATCTTTTGTTTTAGCTATATTGTACTTGTTCTCCGTTGTAAGCCGCCTTGGATTCCAGTTTTGGACAGGGTAAAAATGATATGATGATGATGATGATGATGGTACATTCAGTGTGGGCCTGAGAAATGAAAAAAAGGGGGAATGCAATTTGGAAAACTCCTGCCGGGAGGCACATATATTGGTTGTCACAGTCCCTTTTCGTCCCAGTGTTTGTAGTCATGTGGGCCATCATAAGGGTGGAAGGAGTCCAGCTTTTGCTTTCTAGACTTCAGCTACTATGCATGTAATTCTAAGCCACTGTTTTTATGGGAGCTAAGTGTCCAGTATTGCTTCCAACCCACTGAGGACCTTGGACATATGAAAAGGTCTGTTGTGTGAGATGTATCTATGTGCGTCCTCTCAGCTTTTCCCTGCAAGCCTCAATCTCATGACTCCCAGATGCACTAAACTGCAGCTCTCATCATCCTGGCTGATGTATGTTATACCCAGCTCAACAGGAGGAAATGAGACTGAGAAGGGTCAAGGAGAGGGAGATTATTTGTTCACAGTGTTGCATCCAATCTGAGGCACACACAAAAGCATTCAAAAGAAAAGTCCATTATTTAGGATTCAGTGCTTAAAGGTATTAAATGACATTGCACTTCCAAGTCCAAAAATACAAAGAAAAATATGAGAACCACAAATATTCGCAATATTTATATACTGCAAAACCAAAACATTATCAAGGTGACTGCATACATTTTTACAATATTTTCTTTTTTTTTCCTTTTTTTATGTTTTCAAGGTATTTTTGTTTCGGGAGTTGTGATTGAATGTTCTAACTGAAAGTTTGCTTGAGATTGAATGCATTTGTGTCCCATTTTAAAGGATATTTTCTTTGTTCTGTGAAATCTGCATTTCTGAGGTTCTCCCCCTCCCTAAGTTTCCCCTCACTTGTACAGCATGTCATTCAAACATTCTCTCTCCTCATAGCATAATGATAGACATACAGTGAAAAACATATTAGGAAAGAAAGGGTAAATGCGTAGTATATATCATCATGGAGGGGGGAGATTACAAAGGAAGGAAGGAAGATCAAAGGAGGCAGACAATCCTATAGTCTGGAGATAAATCCGTTGCCCTGTCCAGAATTTCCTGTTGTTTAAACCAGTTCTGAACAAGTTTGTTTTCTTTACTCCTTATACACATGTGACTTCAGAAGGCCACTTTCAGCTACATAGCTGACATGCACATTTTTCAGTAATGGCAGACAATGGTATCTCTTTGACCCAGAGCATAAGGTGGCAGCCTTAAATGAGCAGTTCCCTCTCCCCTCTTATAACTGAAGCAGGAATCCCATTTTGTGGCCTTTCAGAAAATCAACATCAGAGAGGCAGCAAGTCAAATTAACCATTTAATTTATGAATGGTTTAATCCCTGGCATTTTATTTTTAAACTGTTTCAAAGGTGTGTTTGGGCAGGGTTCATGCATCAAGCCAGGCATGCTTCACTAATTACATTGGTTATTCATGTGGCATGCTCCGGATATGCATCTGAGGTGAAGAAAACAAAATGATTCTTGCCAGGATAATTACAGCTGATCACTTATGTGACTGCACCTACATTTATATTCACTTTGGTTTTCAGGCCCCTCCCATTTATCTACTTGTTTCCTTGTCACATCCTGACAGTCACAGATGATGAGCTGCCTTGAACAAAGGCATTTATTAACAGGTCAGGTTGCCAAGACTAAGAAATACTTTTGGTCTTTCACCATGAGGAATGGTCAAGCCAGGAAGTTGCATTAGTCCAGATATATTAGCCTACCAGACAGAGTTGGAACAGAACTTTGCAAGTTTTTTTTTTTTTTTGATCTAGTTCTGAACAGCATAAGCAACTATTTCTTCCTTTTCTTTTCTGGGAATATTATGATCTCTGGCATCTCCATTGGCTACCAGTAGGCCAGCAGGACCCAGTTCAACTTGTTAGTAAACAGAGCCAGAGGTGGATTAGGACGCAGTTATTTCAAAGACCATCTGAAACGGTATTGACTGGCTTGAGATTTCAAAACAGCTGAGGAAGCTGCTTGTGGTGTCCTGGACTTTTACGACTTGGAGGGCTACCACATGTGCAAGACTTTGTCAATGGAAACACCATCATTATAGAACTCTCCTCAATCAGACATCTAGCTGTCTGCTCACAGCTTTGTTATTTCAGTGCCTGTTAAAAACATACACACTTGTACAGTCTTTTATGGAATGAGCAAATATTTAAATTGTCTTTGCTGCTATGATAATTCATCAACCATGATAATTCATTAATTGTACAATGAATCAATGTGATTATTTCTGCATCTAAGATTTAAACAAAAAAGAAATCTTGCACTGTTTTTGCTTACAGGATTGCTTGTAGCGTGAGCTAGTAGGAACAGAAGAAAAAACAGAGTAGCATGGAGAGGTTTTTGGCAGTCAGTGCTGCCCAAAGAGCACGCCAGCAAAGACACACTGAATCAGTCCCACTTGCATTTGCACAGGCAACAATGTAGATTCCAGTGGTCCATGTTGCTAACCACTTGTTGGCAAGGGAAAATAGCTTACATATTTGAAGAAGCCGCTCTAGAACAGGCTATATTCTGAACAACTTTTTGTTTATCTCCATTTTGTATCTCAGAACATCTGAGTTAACAGGAACTCCTATACCTTCGGCTCACAGTTTGTGTTACTTGTGAAAGAATGTGACTGCAGCAGCATAGATCTCACACAGTGTGTCTGCTGTATTATTTCAAGTTTCAAACAAATTTTCTTCTTCTTCTTCCTCTTCTTCTTCTTCTTCTTCTTTTTGGACTGCATGCAGCGAAACAGGAAAAAAAACCCTATAACTGTTACCTTTAGTCTCTCCACACAGATTTCATTTTTCCTCCAGAACTTTGAAGAACACGTTTCCAAAATATGACTTTTCACAAGAGCTAGTTTTCTAAGCATTCTTGTCAAATAAAAATAAAATAGGGGGCTGAATCCTAAGGGCTGTTTAAATGTCCAAAGGGAATGTCTAGTCACACAAGCATGCCTTTCATTTTCTGCAGGTACATCTCCCTGCTCCAATGCCACTGTCACAGATGGGCCATCAAGTCCAACCCCTTGCTCAGTGCAGGTTCTTGGGTTTTGGTTGATTGCTGTAACTCTCAGCTGTATAACATTCATTTCGCTCTGCTAACAAAGGACATGTCTGTCAGTAGAACAACGAGGAAGTGATTCACATACACAGCCAGATCTGTCCTAGGATTCACTGATCCTCAGGTCCACTGGCGGAGGGGGAGAAGCACCGCAAATCACCTCCTCCCTGTTCCTCTGAAGAATCCCATCAGCAAGGGAACACTAACTGCATATTACCTTGTCAGCTTTGTTAAACATATGGAAAGAAACAGAAGACATCGTTTTAATACAGAACTTATGGAAAACACTGACTGGGCACATGTTTAAAAATGTGCTTTGAAATCAATTATTTAAAAACAAGCAGAGTAATATTTGTGCATTCATCTCAAGATGTCTTTGGGGTGTGACAAGGAATTACAAGGTGTAGTAGCTGAAACACAACTTCTGCTGAGAGCCTTCTAGGGCCTGTAGCTGTCTGTTGCTGGACACAGTGAGCAAAACTAGGAAGGTCATTGGTGTGCCACTGCAAGGCAGATTTTCAAGTTTAAGTAATCCATTTTCCTATAAGAAAAACTGTGCTTCTGTTTCTGAAGGATTTTGAAGAAAGTATATACAATTTCTGCTTTTAGAATGTTTTATTTTTAAGGAACAACTAGCTCCAAAAGTGCAGAATGCAATTCATTTAGATTGTTTAACTGTTTGGCAAGTTGTAAATAGCCAGCGTTTTAACTTTTCTGTTTTTGCTGACGTGCTATTTTCCTCTGCTTTGGGCCATAGTCTACTTTTATGTTATGACAGAAAGGAAGTATTTGTACAACGTGTGTACTAAAGGAAACCTGAGAATCAGTGATGTGGTGGTCTGTTTTTCATATATGTAGTGTATGCTACCAAAATACTCAGAAGATGACAAAGAAGAGAAACAAAGGAAAGGCTGCTTCAATCAGCAAGATTGTCTAGTTTTTTGCCCATAAGTCACCTTGTGAAATCTGTCTCATCTTACTGAAAACAACTAGAGGAAAAAACTAAAAGGGAAAACAAGAATTAACAAAATGGAAACCGTGAAAAACATGCATTTCCCAGATCACTTTAGGCTGAATTTAAAGTGGATATATGTATATTTAATTCTTCAGCCTTAATAGTTGTAGAACAAAGATTTCAACTTCTTAGGATAAACAGTATTTGCTATGAACAAGGCTTCTCAATTATCTAGCAAAGGTCAGACTGTATCTAAGTGATAAGAAATTTGTATTATGTGCTGACGCAAATCACAGATGATAAATTGGGGGAAAGGCATGCAAGCTGTTCAGGGAACTGCAGAAGAAATCTGGAAGAAATGAAGACTGTTTCTAGAGCACCAAAGAAAAATACGGTCCCAATCATGAATATACTTATTACCCATGATATATGAAGAAATTGAGTTTCTTGTTTCTTGAGCTACAGTCTTAAATAGGCTGACCTGGTAGCAATTTTTGTTGAAATCATTAGACTTGCTTTCCAATAAAATGTCTTTGTATCAGACTGTTTATCTGGATTTCTACTAGAGTACTCTTGACCCAACCTTGGATTCCCAAAGTGGTCCTCTATATATGCAGGAGGAATTGAGACCCTGCTTGAAAAAGACACACATGGGCACATGATATACATGTCTTCTTAGCAGGGTGGGCAAAATACGGCTCTCCAGACGTTACTGAACTGCAGCTCCTAGCATTCCTCATCATCAGCTAGGAAGGCTAGGGCTGCTAAGAGTTCCAGTACAACATCTGCAGACCTGCACAATTCCCATCCTTAGAACTAGTAGAGAGTGTAACAATTTACAGATGATTAATGGCCAATAGATTGCCCAAGGACATTTCAAAAATGTTGGATGTGAAAATAAAGCTAGGCATCATTACTGGTCTGCAGCTAAATAAAAATAAAATCAGTCTGAAATCCTCAGCACATTACCTGAGAGTAAGCTCTTTTGAACTCAGTGGGATTCATTTCTGAATAAACATGTATTAATTAGCGCTGCCAAAAACTGAAGGGTCTGGAAACCATGCCCTATGAGGAACAGCTTAGGAAGCTGGGTATGTTTAGTCTGCAGACAAGAGGGTTAAGAGGGGACATGATAGCCATGTTTAAATATTTGAAGGGATGTCATGGCAAGGAGGGAGTGGGCTTGTTTTTTGCTGCTCCAGAGACTAGGACAAGGAGCAATGGATTCAAGTTGCAGGAAAGGAGATTCCGCCTGAACCTCAGGAAGAACTTCCTGATGGTCAGACTATCTGGCAGTGGAATATGCTGCCTTGGAGTGTGTTAGAGTCGCCTTCTTTGGAGGTCTTTAAGCAGAGGCTGGATGGCCATCTGTTGGGAATGCTTTGATGGGTGTTCCTGCATAGCAGGGAGTTGGACTCGATGGCCCTGGGGTCTCTTCCAACTCTATGATTCTATGAACGCTGAAAGTGTGACACAGGCAAAATACCTGAAACCTCAGATTATAAACACCAAGCACAAGTCCCTTTCCCATATGTGAGAGTGAGCAGTTACAAGTGGCTATTTCAATGTATGTGCCCAAAGGGTTACTGTTTGGTATAATAACTTGCAACACAAATAATTAAAAGGAGGGCATTTCACTATGAAAATTTAACCACAGGAGAAATACAGGAAGTCATTGCCTATAGAGGCCAAACGGACCAAAATTAGACAGCCTTAATCTATTAATTTTTCAACAACTCAAGGGAATCATACCTCATTTCAATCCCTGGCATTTACCTGATTCTATTTCTCTTGAACGAATAATGTCCACTATAACATACAGCACATAACAGAAAGTCCAACTCAGCCCACCCTCAGGTTAAGTTAAAGAAAACCTGCCTTCATTTTGGCTAATTATCTGTAAGTAGGATATAAAAAGGATTACTGGACTGCACCATTGCAGAACTAAGGTATAAGACTGTTTAACTTCATGTAGAGAACAAGCATCATAAGGAAAATCTGATCTGTAGCCCCGTTCTTGTTTAACTCTGCAGCATTCCACAGGCAGACAGGTTTGAGACAGAATATTAAGTGAGGCACATGAGGCCTAAGAGAGAGGTATTGCATGATTATTTCATCTGAACTGATAAACAAGTTAATAAGATTGAAAGTGAGGGAAGAAGATACTCATCCTTCAAAACTGAATTCACAGAAAATTGAGGAAAGGAATAAAACATCCAAATGTTTGTAGAATTTTTTGCAAGCTGCAGGAACACAAGGTTTCACTGGTTGCTCCTCACCCCTTGAAATCTCTATTCCTCCTTCTGTCCTGTGTTCCACAATTTTAAGAAACTCCTTTTCAGTTTCACTTATTTGAAAACATAATGCTTAAAGCATTTCTTCAATGAGACAGTCACTGAGCCCTTGGAAGACTAGTAATACAAATATCTAAATAAATATCTAAATAAAAGAGTCTTGTTACTGTGGAATAACATGGCCCTACTTTTTATTTCCCTAGCACCCTTTACTTCTTAGAATAAGCTGGCAGTTCTCTCAGCAAGAAAAACAGAGAAAGCCACAAGGGAATATTAAATGTCATCTCTGCCTCTAGCAAATGTTTACCAGAAAGTCATGCATTTTTCATGCTAAGTAACCTAAAACTTTTATAAGAATTCTTAATAGTTATTCTATCCAGCATGAAAACCAATACAAGAGATGCATCCAATTAGTCAGCAACTGGATAGCTCTGGCTAAACAACTCATTCATACTACTTTTAATGAGTACTAGTTATGCATAGTGCCATCTTAATGGCATATGCTTTCGACAGCTTCCATGTAAAAATGCATTTTGATGAGCACACACAAACAGAGGAATCCTGTGTATCAACTCTGATGTTAAGCCCCACACTTGCTTCAATGGGATTTGCTTCCAGGATCATGTGAGTGGGGGAAGATGAAATCGTAAGGGGACACAAAATAAAGATTTCATTGGCTTAATGAAACTTAAACTGAAGCTTTTCTTTAGGAACAATACAAATAATTGCAGCTAATGTCATATATAGTCTAATGCTATTAAAGCAATTATATAATAAAGGACTGGTACTAACAACATTAAAATACCGATATAAAGGGAGAATGACATATATCCTACAGAGCTATTCAAATACTCGTACGGATGCTAAAATATACAAACACTTACTTGTTTTGATTCAATTTTACTTATAAGTTTAGTCATAAAGCAGAGACATTTAAATCAATGGGGCTCAGTGTAGCCATGACATACTTTAGCCCAACTGATTTCAGTGTGGTTATTCTGTCAAATTCCAGATCAATTAAGAATTGAACCATATGAAATTTTAAAAATGCCTCACACAAATAAAATGTTGATTGGAAAAAGCACATTCTCTAGTTGGTCTGTAAGTAAATTCTCAGGGCCTTGTAGCAATGAATTTTATACATTATACCAAAACAGTGTATTGATCACACCACCGCAACTGTACTCATGCCACTGCACTTATCCCTTCTGGTTACAGTTTCTGAGTCTTCATTACATGAAACAAACTGTAATTATCAAAACTGAATGTAAAGTTTTATATAACTTAAGAACTGTGGACATAAGTTGTGAAACATACCTGTAAAAGTTAACCAAAAACGTAACACCCAGTGAAAGAAAAAAATAATTTAAAACTATGGGGGGGGGAGCCTATATCTTCTTTCAAACTGATTGACATTGAGCTACATAAAGACAATATTCAATACATTTCCCTTCTTCGTAAGTCTAAAGTCAGGATTATGTTTTCTATTACTTAAAATGAGAAACACCTTGTGTTGTGTTGTTTCATCGCACAGAATAACTAACTCATGGGGTGAGTGGGGGCAAATATTGCATTGTAGATGTTGCTTAAAAGTTCTCCGTGATACCTTTTCATACCCTTATGATTTCACCCACAGAGTTTGTCACAAGGACATTTGATTACATAAATTGCCACTGCTACCACAGGTGGTGAACTGTCTACACCTGTACAGTTTTAAATCCACATGGCTGCAAAAGGATGATGTCTATATGGGAAAGAAGAACCCATTAGTATATGCAGCTTACTCTATGGATCACTATGTAGTAGCCAATCTTTGTCTACTGATGGCTTCATAGGCTCTCATAAGTTATCTCAATATATCATTTTTGTAACCTTTTACAGTTCAAATGCAAGATTCTTCCTATTTGTGCATCAGATTGGGAGAGATTGCTCACCTGCAGCATCCCATATTGCAATCTTGGGATTGCATCCCACTCCTGCTTTTTCCCTCTCATTTGTGCCTTACTTCTCTTTATAGATTCACATCTTACCTTTTATATCTGCTCACCAATCTCAGCTGGCGCAAGTATCTTGATTTTTTTTAAATATATAGTGTTGCAAACACATCAGTATAAGGCTAGCCAACATACATTATAAATACTCAATGTCTTGACACTTGTTTTCCATCATTTTATTAAAAAAATAGATCTCTCTATCAACATGTGTATCAGCTTGCTGCAGGACTGATCCATTACCATAATATTAAGAGAAACATTGCATTCTTCACATCTTGAAAAGGAATTTAAGCTCCAGGCCATTTTCAGGAATAGAATCAAATGATAAGAAACTAAGACACACCACAACCTGTTTTTAAAGGCAAAAACAAAAGTCTTATTTCAACCAAATCAAGATGCTGCAATAACCTTGCACCGGAAGGTATGTTTTCTTACTAGGGAAATCTCTTCTAAATAATAAGTTCAAGTAGTACTAAAAAAAGGTGCAAAATGAACAAACATATCCATTTGTTACCATCCCCCTTTTTATGCTTAGTTACTTTTTATTTCTTCTGTTCCAGATCATAGTAATTGTCTGCCAATTCAGGCATATACATTGGAAAAAAAAATTTAAATTAGCCTTAAAAAAACCCTACTACTTCTATCTGAATTTGAAGAGAAACGTTATGCCCATGGTTTTCTTGTAAGTAATGCCACAAAGGTTCTTTGATTATTGTCTGGATAAGGGGTGTGAGTCACATGGTACTCTAGATGCTGTCTGATTTCAAGTCCTAGCAAACCCTATTCGGCATAGCCTAATGGTCAGGAATGTTGGAACAACTGAAAGGTCCATTCCTGCTCTAGCAAAAGCAAACATATAGAAAGAACCTACCAGGCTCCAGTCCTGGTTGGGTTTCTTAAGTCGGGCACTTAACGGGATATATGCAGGTAACGGCCTAAATCCAACCGTGGTCCCAACCAGAGTAGACCTATTGGATCAATGGGATTTGGAGAAGTGTTGAGTTAACATTCAGCAACTGTTCCAATCATCTACTCTGTTTGGGACAACTGTCCATAGATTTCTTCTAAGTAACACCAACAGTGTCATGAGAGTTCTTTGCTTATTGTCTAGCACTTTGAATTAGGTCTCTGTGATAGACCAGAGCGCCATATGGTACAACCTACATTCAAATCACGTGGTCTTTGGAATACCTTTGGGCAAAGCAATCTTAAGAGCTAGGATAGGATATGATTACAGAGCTAGAAAGGCCATCCTAAGAACCAAGAGTTGATGCAGAGGTGTATGTTTCTATACAGACTGTCATCTTCTAAGCAAGATGTGTGGTTTTGATGATGATTTCTCTAATTCCTCTAGTTTCTCCCCAACATCCCATCCTTCCCCACAGCGGAACACAAAGATCTCTTTTCAACAAAGGCATTGTTACGTGAAAAAAGTGTTTGCAAAAGAGTTTCCATTCCGTCCTTTTGAGTACAGTATCTTCTAATAATTTCCTTAAAAATTAAGAGAGTAAGTTGCTTTCTTTTGGAATTTTAGAGAGGCTGTTATAGTAAGGCTGTGCTTCTTACAAAATTAAAACAAAATCAAAGTACGCTGTGGAAAACTCAACCAGTTGATTCAGTAATATTTGACAAATCTACTTAAAATTAAGAAGCAAGCAAGCAATGAAATCCAGCAATATTTTGGTTTTCTGGGCATTACAAAATATAGTACTCATACATTTTTAAAAAAATGTTCATCAGATAGATAAAGCACACATGAATGTAACATTCAGAATTTCGACACAGAAAATGTAATGCGGGCAATTTGCTGCTATTTTAAGCACACTTACCAAAAATACAATTTTATAATGAAAGAATTGTCAAAATACAGTTGAACAACATTCAGGAACCACGAAAAAGGATCCAAAAGTATTACTTAAGCTGACTGTATTTGATACTGTGTTAAAACACTGCTTGAGTAAGACTTGTGGTCAGATGAAAGCAGTATTATCCCAAGCACTTGTGAAGTTCCATCTTTCAGTATCGGAAGCGTTGCCTACCAAAGATAACATTGCCTGCACTTGGATTTTAAATGCAATCCACTCACCTTGGAAACACAATGCATTTAGACACATTTTTACATTGTTGTACATAGCTGAAGCAGAACATCTTGTAATGATAACTGTAAATCAAACTATGGATTTGATTACTTGCTACATAAGAATTCCCCATGCATTATAGAACTCTTACTTGGAAATGTTCAATGACAACTTTACTTAACACAGAAAAAGTTAACCAATTCATCCTATAAATATTCTCTTTATTTGCTTTGAGTCTAGAAGTTGCTATTAGGTTCTGTAAACAGAAATACATAACAAAGGTTTCCTAAGTAGTGAAAAACTTAATTACAAATGTTGAAAAAAATTGGCCTAATTAACATATGTACAGATTTGTCTAGATAATACATTGAGGGCAGACTGTTGAATTAATGACACACATTTATAAGCATCAACAGCAAGTCTGAATTGATAATACTCCAAGTCCGTGGATTGGGACGAAAAGGCATGTGTGAACCACATGCAACATCAAAACAATCAGTCTGAACAGCTGCTGATAAATTGTTCTGTTCCTTCCTCAAAAGATTTTTCTGTCAAATTAATGTCCTTCTGTCCCTTTTTCTCTTTGTTCTGCTGTTCCTGTAGTTTCAGGATTATGTTCCTTATCTCTTCTCGTTTTGTTTTCATTCGTGGGCGGGGAAACCAGTCAGTTAGATTCATTGGTAATTCAAAGCTTGCAATGGGTGTCTAGTGGGGATAAAAGACATTGATTTATAATACCTACACCCAAGAGTCTAAATAATAATATTGCCACATGCACTCATAAGCAGGAATTAAAAAAAAATCAAGAAGTACCAATTTTTCCCCAATATTCTACATAGGCATACATGGTGTCAATTACATTAGAACAGTGGTTCTCAACCTGTGGGTCCCCAGATGTTTTTGGACTTCAGCTCCCAGAAGCCCTGAGCATTGACCATAGTGGCTGGGGCTTCTGGAAGCTGAAGTCCAAAAACATCTGGGGACCCACAGGTTGAGAACCACTGCATTAGAACTTCACCTACGGAACCTACATCTGTACATTTCTAGAAAGAGAAGTTTTAAATTCACAGAAGTTTGAGCCTATAATCTTTCCTGCTTACCTGATATCAAGGTGCTTCTGCTAAGATAAATATCTTCATGGGCTGTGTATGGCTTTATGGGATGTCCTATTCACTAAGTGTGACACTGGAAGTCAAGCTCTTGCCTCCCTTTCTACCACATCTGGCCATCCTACCCAAATATGTAGCTCTCCCTCTCCAGGGCACGCATGCAAGTTAAGAAGAAAGGGGAAGGGCAGTGCTTTAACTAGAGAGCATATTCCTTTTAATGTTGTATTTTAGACAAAATTTTAGAGGCCTTCTATGTGAGCCACAAAAAGAAGATTCCCATGATATCAAGACCCAAGCTGTTCAACAAAGAGAAGTGTAAGGTCCTACACTTAGGTAGAAAAAATGGAATACAGAAATATAGGATGGGGGACACGTGGCTGGATAGCAGTACGTGTGAAAGGGATCTAGGAGTCTTCATAGATCACAAGCTGAACATGAGTCAGCAGTGTGATGCGGCAGCCAAGAAAGCCAATGCAATTCTCGGCTGCATCAACAGAAGTATAGTGTCTAGATCGAGGGCGGTACTGGTACCACTCTACTCTGCTTTGGTTAGACCTCATCTTGAATACTGTGTCCAGTTCTGGGCACCCCAATTCAAGAAGGACATGGTCAAGCTGGAGCAAGTCCAGAGGAGGGCGACCAAAATAGCGAGGGGCCTGGAAGCCATGCCCTATGAGGACAGACTTAGAGAGCTGGGTATGTTTAGTCTGCAGAAGAGAAGGTTAAGAGGGGACATGATAGCCATGTTTAAATACCTGAAGGGATGCCATATAGAGGAGGGAGAGGGCTTGTTTTCTGCTGCTCTAGAGACCAGGACAAGGAGCAATGGATTCAAGCTGCAGGAAAGGTCAGGGCTGTCTGGCAGTGGAATATGCTGCCTCGGAGTGTGGTGGAATCTCCTCCTTTGGAGGTTTTTAAGCAGAGGCTGGATGGGCATCTGTTGGGAGTGCTTTGAGGGTGTTCCTGCATGGCAGGGGGTTGGACTGGATGGCCCCTGTGGTCTCTTCCAACTCTACATTTCTATCATTCTATGATTCCATGTCTGGGGGCCTTAAAAAGTACAATCCTGAGGGTTTCAGTATTTGGGAATTCTGTTACAAATTAACCTGATCCACACTCAATCCCAAGACTAATGTGTGGATTGCAACTTTGTTATGCTCTTAGTTTCACACTTTTAAGATTCCAGCACAGCTGTCAACTCATATTACCAAGCACATTTTAAAAAGTGTACTGTAAGAGAATTTGAATTTGTAACTGCAGATTTCCATACAAAAAACTGCAGATTTCAGTACTCAAAAGATTTTAAGTCTCTCCTCAAGTCTAAATAAAATTTACTTAAGCTTTTTATTTATTTAATCTAAGATACTCAGAAAAACTTTATTTTTGGGGAGGGAGATATAAATATTATAAATAAAATAAAACAAATGCCATATCCCACAAACAAATGCTTTAGGAATTTGCACGGCTGCTGCTGAGAACTTGATCCTCTGAAGCCAAAAACGCTGAAAAACGTAAGAAACACCAAGGAAGCTCACCTCAAAAAAGCTTTCCACATACTGTAGCACATAAACTCCACAGTCACTGAAGTTGTTCTGTTGTGGCACTTTAGGGTTTGAGCCTTTCATGACATCTTTGGAAAAACTTCTTTTGCTACCTTTCCTGACTTCCCACTCCACTTGTAAGTATCTGCAATATAAAAGAGTGAGGCTCAGAAGAATGTTATTATGGAGTGCTATAAAGAATAAATAAGAGGTTCTGCGGTAGATGTTAAGTACTCACTCCCTTAATGTTCTGACAACATTTGATCGGGATGGGCCTCTCAAGGAATCCATGAGAAGAATACAAGGTCTACAAGAAAACATAGTATGTTTTCTCTGTTAGTATTTCATATGTGCCACTTTGTTCAAAACTGGGAAATAGAATTAAAAAATGGATAGGAATAGAAAAGAAGTCTTTATGAGGAATGCAGAACAATGTTTATTTCTCCCACCCATATAACCTCTTCTGAACTGCACACTACCACTACACCTAAATTTGGGGTCTTGAGTGAAACTCGAATCCCATAACAGACTCTGCTTTAACTGTGAGCTCTGCACAAATGCAAATAACAGTGAAATTTTACATATGCCTAAGTAGTTATACTGTGAAAGCCACTTACGCATCTTTCTGAATATTACCTTTTTTACAAAAATATGTCTGGATTTATGTAGAATGACTACACACCAAAGATTAGAGAAGCATTTTCTTTGCCTTTCTCCTCCAATTTGTATTTGTATGAAGCAAGTTCTAATAAATCAGTAGTGTGGAAGATATTACATATTGCTAAACTTTTTTTTAAACTTGCTTATAGTGATTAGGACAAATTTACATTTGCTATATTATGGTTAGACAAATGGGAACTAAGGCTGTGGGATAGTGGCATGCTCAAAATGACCCATTCAGTTAATGACAGGAAATATTCCACTCTTTGACCTGTTGATCCACAGCTCAGTCAAACTGCAAATTAAACAAGTGGGAAGTACATTTTTCAACACAATTAGTAAAGAACAGATATTGAATTAGTTTTTCAGTTCTTGTTCCAAAAGTGTTCCCAGGCAATATGTCCCAAAAATAGAATAGAAGTATAAACATATAAATAAAACATTGTATGTTCTATTTACACTATTTGCTATTTGCAGCATTTACAGTTACTCAGTTTTTGCTAAATTAAACTTTTCAGAGCTATGCATTTCTCCTCTAGGTCAAGGGACAACTGATATACAGGGAGAGGAATACTTAAAGTAACAAAACATTATCAAATACCATTTTAGTAGAATTTTATTTAGTCTTAATAAAGATATTGCCTGACTGAAAATTATGTTATGTCTTACTGTCTTTCTTTCCAAAGAAACTGGTTAGGTTAGCAACGTAAGGAGCTTTGGAAAATAACATATTGGTGCACTGAAGTACTTGTTCCAAACAAAGCTGATATTTGAAGACGTAGTCCATGGGGTCATTAAGCCTTTAGATTCAAGCTGCATAGGATGATCCTTTATTTGCCATGTATTTATGACAAATCAAGCCAAGCTATAGCCCAAAGTCACAGAAGCCTGGTCTGCGATACTCCAAAAACTAACAGAAGATACAGTCTTCTCTCTAGTAATAATATTCATAAATGTTTTACCACTGCTGCACAGGAAGTGCTTTTTTTTTAATTAAGAAAAAGGCTAAATTGCATAAACATAGATCTGGTGAAAGAAGGAGCAACTGATAAGCTCACTTCTACAAGAATAAAACCCTGAGATTTAAAATAATTTATTTACAAATTCCAAACCTGAATTTCAACTTAACCATTTCAAATAATTTCAGTCATTTACAATTTACAAACCTGAGCTCCTAGCATATTTACTGCAACTTCCTGCCTGACAAGAACTCAATGGAATTTGTTTTTCCATCTGATGTCTAAATTTGGAAGTGACAAAAAAGAGAAGAGGAATGTAGAGATCCTGAAACATCTGTTTTGTTGTTGCTTTGAAACCACTACAGGAAAGTCAACCAGACTTGACTGAACTAATTTAGAATCAAGATATGAAGATTTCACTTATACTTGATATTTTGACTAGAACAAACACTCAACAATGCTAAAGATTTAAACAGCTTAAATGGGGAAAGTGCAGTTTATAGAACCCATGCAGTCCTCCAAGGTTGTTTTTGTACCTCTTATGAGCACACCTGAGAACCAGCATAGCGTAGTGGTTTGAGCACTGGAATACAACCAGGAGACCAGGGTTCGATTCCTCACTCAGCCATGGAAACCTACTGGGTGACCCTGGGGCATCACACACTCTCATGTCCAGAAAATCAGGTGATAGGTTTGCTTTAGGATTGCCATAAGCTGGAAATGATTTGAAGGTACACAACAACAATGAGCCCATCTCCCACCCCATGACACACAGTGAGAGGAATCTCTCTGCCAAAAAACATCTGGGAGCCACTTAGCCATAAATTGGGGTGTTTCATCTTTTTTTGGCCTCTAAAGACCTCTCTTTAGATGCAGACAGACTTCCTTCCCCAGTCACTTCCTTGTTTGAATAAAAAGCTTTATAGGCCAAATGAAGGCATCTAGAAGCTTTTAAAAAGATGATTCTCTTTGCCCAAATTTAGCAAATGGCCAGAAGCACCAAGCCAAAGTGTTGGGGATACTAACTGGCTATGGGAGGGGAGTGAGAAAAAACAAAAAGCCCTGATCTCCTCATTTTAGAGAGAAAGACAACAGGAAAGAGCATCCCTCCATAGTCCTTTCGGACACTAGTGTATCCCCCAGTCAAACCATGGAAACTGCCCAAAATCATGTCTATGTCGTGCAATTTTTCTGCAATGTTTTCTTTCAAGAGCATAAACTCATTTCCACCTCTCTATCAGAATCCACTTCTGAAACTCATCTTAATTTCAGAACAAATTTGTCCACTAGAATGGAGGTTGCTATTAAAAATAGATTATAGTGAAAGCAACAGTAATACAGTTGCAATACTCTGTGCAGATTTTCCAAATCTGAAAAGATCACCATACAAGAAATCATACCTCCTGAGGAAGAAAACAGTTAGCAGAACACTAGATAAAGCCAGAACACTAGATAAAGCCAGATAGCCAGCGCCCATTTTCTCTCTCTATCCTGCCCTTCTCATTTTCTTTCTCTATCCTGTCTTTCTCTTTCTCTGCAATGCAGGGCAGCTCACAAAATGATTTAAAATGCAGATACAACTAAAAACAGAATATATTATAATAGCAATACATAATAGATTATCATGGGTTATCTAGACATACTGAAATTTCAAAACACTTCCCAAAGGCAGTCCCACATAAAGGAATCTAAACAGGATGTCTAAAAGGCAAGCATCACGATGGCAAACCACAAATCTCTAGGAGAAGGCAGAGCTGGTACGCTTTGTATCAGATTTGGCTATGAAAATGTGGTCTTTGCCACTGCTTCCCTCTGCCACCCTTCAGCCCCACTCCCCAAGTTGCTAGTTCCTCAAGTGCATCTCCAAAGACTGGACTGAACTCTACAGCTTTAGTCTTAGTCCAAACAGAGTTTTACAGAAAGTTAATGCCAAAACCTTACTTGAACATATCAGATATGATTAGACAATGTGCCCTTTTCTGGCGTGTCCTCCATGTGCACAAATGCAAGGTCCAGTGAAGCATCGTGTCCCTTTATAGTCAAGACATGATGGGAATGCATACTGCAATGTTGTCTACTGACTGCAATGGGATGTGGCACATTGTTTTACACAGGAGTCTTGGAAAGGAACCACTGTATATATGGCAAGCGCACTGTATTTCTCAACTCAACAATTCAGTTCTACAATGCATCTCTCATATGCACAGAAAGCTATCAATATCTTACTTTAAAACTTACTGTTTACATATAGTGGGCTTCAGATGCCATTGTCCTAATTCTGAATTACAATTGTCATCTGCAAGGTCATCATCGTCGTCGTCATCATCATCATCATCATCACTGCTGTTGTCCTAAAGAAAGAAAAGAGTGGTTCTTTTGTAAGAGATTTCCCAATATTTTCAACTATAACAGAACAGCAAACTCCTCGCTGGCCTGTGTTAGAGCATACATAACACATCTCAACATACTGACAACTATTGTCATATCAAATGGTATTCATCAGCATATCATCAGGTCCCTAGAACTGAGAAAACATGCTAACAGTATGGCTAAGATGGCTAGATTTAAGAACAGGACGCCTTCAAAAATGCTTGTCTTTACTTCCGCTGGAATAATGAAGTTCATATTTGAAGAACAGAATATCGGAAAGAATGATTTTTCATATTACAGGAAATCACTATTTGCTTGTTTAAGTTTTTTTTAAAAAACCCAAACCACAGGAAATTTGTCTCCCCACCCCACTGCATTTTTCCTGGGGAAATACCAAGAACACACCTGAGGGGTTTTTTTTTGAGGCCCTTTCTGCAGCTTACCGTTGTCCTGGCGGCATCTGGTGACAATGGTGGCAGCGTCACTCCCAGGAGGGGAGCGCAATGGAGCGCTCTCCTCTGCACCAGCTCCCTCTGGGATCCAGGAAGCATTATGGCCATGCCTCTTCCTACCACAGCACTGCCAGGGACTATCTCAAGTTGTGCTGGGGCAGGAAGTGTAGACATTGCACTTCCAGGGCCTCCACAGGTAAGGCAAGTGCAAGCACACAGTGGGAGGGTGACGTGATCGCCAGTCATTGATGCAGAAAACTCATCAATGATTTGCCACATGATTGTGCCACCTGGGGATGGGAGAAGGATCGGACCGGGACAACATCATGCATAAGCATCGTTCCAGCCCTGTCCTTCTCCCATCCCCATGGCAGGTTTGGGTGAGTTGAATAGAAAGGGCCTGGGTTCGTATACCTCATTTTACCTTTTTCAAGGAAAAAAAAAGTCAACCACCTATGTTTTACTTCAGCTCTTCCCTGATACTGAAAAACTAAACCCTGTTACCTTAATTTTTAATTTTACCAACTTGCAAGGTTCTAAAGTATTCCAAAGTGAAACATCATGACAGCCATTCATTTCTATCAGCAGCAAGGGACCACACAAATCTTAGGCATTCTCCCAATCTCTTCCACACTACAGTCTTAAAAACAAAACAGTGTATGTACATGCCCTTTTGTTTCTAATTGAGTTCCCTTTGGTACCTTGTGAACTTAATTTTAATGTAACTGTGCTGTTCTGATAAGAAGAATATACTGGCACTTTAAATCAGGAGTGGACAACTGTGGGGAGAAAGGGGCCATATTAGCCCTCTAGGGGAATTTGGGGGGCCACATCCCATACCACACCCCACCACAAAAAAACAAAATCTTTTTTTTTTGCTCCCAAATGTTCCCCATTTTCACCATGTTTTCAGCCCCTCCCCCAGGCCCAGTAAAGGCTCTTATTCAAAACAGGATGTGACTGGAAGTCACTTTAGGCATCCTTCCAGTTTGATAAAAGGTCTTTCCTAAAATGGACCCAATAGGGCCCAGAACACGATAAAAATGTCAGCATGCCCCTAAAACAGCATTTGGAAGAGGGGAAAAAAAAACATTTTTGACCCCTGGGTGATCCTGAGGGCAACATATGGCCAACAGGCCAAGCTCTATCCACCCTGTTCTACATACTTGGATCTCAGACTGTCTTGTACCATTTCAACCTTAACATATTCTACTTTTTTTTAATGTTCCAGGACAGGTACTATATTTCTGCCCAATGCCTACAACTGTTTCTGTCTTTCCTGGAAACTCACATATGGGTCTGCAAGAGATGACTCACAGAATCACAGAGTTGGAAGAGACCACAAGGGCCACTGAGTCCAACCCCCTGCCATGCAGGAATACACCACTAAAGCATTCCTGACAGATGGCCAAACACCACCAAAGATGGAGTCACCTATCCTTTTCTATGTATTTCATTTCTTCTGCATAAGTTTAGCATCTTATATTCCTCCCTTTCGAAATTCATTTTGTTAGTTTTGGTCCAGCTTTCAAATCTCTTAATTTCATTTTGAATTCTTATTCTGTCCTCTGGGGTATTAGTGCCTCCTCCTAATTTGGTGTCACTTGCAAATTTGATAAGAATGCTCTCTATTCCATCATCCAGATAATTTAAAAAGATATTAAATAGCACTGGACCTGTGGCACTCCACTAGTTACTTCTCTCCAGGATGAAGAGGAGCCACTGGTGAGCACTCTCTGCTTTCAGTCAGTCAACCAATTACAAATCCACCCAACAATACCACTGTCAAGCCTGTATTTTACTAGCTCGCTTGCAAGAATATAATGGGGAATCTTGTCAAAGGCCTTACTGCAACCAAGACAGGTTATATATACAGAGCATTCCCTTAATCTACAAAGCTTGCAACTTTATAAAAAAAAATGACACAAAATTAGTCTGGCACAACTTGTTTTTGAGACTGTTACTGATCACAACATTCCCTTCTAAGTGCTTACTACAGACTGTCTGTTTAATGACTCAGACTGGCACCAGTCCATGAACCACTACTCTTGAGTAGCACAGCACCGCTCACAGTTTTTGGCTTTGGAACACGGAAAGATACTGGCCTAAATGTGTCACAAAAACATCAGGGACAGGCAACTGTGAAAGGGGCAGGAAACCACAAAAATGGGACTCAGAAACTTCATGCCGCTTGTGACTCACTTTCCACACACCTGCTTTAAGCTGTAAAGTGCACACCTGTCTGGCTATACAAGCCCTGTAGAAAGAGACAGAGGGCAGTTCATGATGAAGGTGAGAACCATCTTTTACTCAGAATTCACTATTACCAGAGTTGGGCAAGTTATGGCTTCCCCAGACATCGTTGGACTGTAACACTGATGATCCCACACCATTTACAGCGCTGGTTAGGGCTGCTCTGAGTTGCAGTCCAATGACATCTGAGCAGCCATATTCATGTCAAAGCAACTGGCTTTCATTTTACAGAATTAAGTTTACTTAAAATGTTATCTTTTAAGGATAACATTATTATATTGTCTGTCTTTTCCATGTTGCGTGTAAGGAGAAAGAAAGACATGGTTCTAAAGTCTAACAAAATGTCTCCCACCCCTGGACATACAAAGTATGCTTGTCTGCCAAGTTCAGCAGAGTTAAAACTCTTTAATTCCATTATCACAGCCTAATCGCAAGACCTCTTTGTTATTAAGAACACTGAAGGAAGCAAATTCTAAATCAAAACTAAAACTACATAATTAGACTGGCAAATCCCAAAAGGCAGCTGAACACTCATACATTATGGGGAAGTTGCAACACCTAGCAACGCTGCCAGATGTAGTAGTTTATCTTATTCTGGGGAATATGGAACAAGGGTGTGTACAAAGCAGATGAACATCTTTTTTTTAAGCCACGTCCAGAGAAATGTGATGAAGAAAAAAAAATGTAAATTACATACACTTTTGCTAGACCCTCTTTTCCAAACATGCCATTCTATCTTTATACAGGAAGATTCCAACCAGTCCGGTATGCAGTTTTATCACTGATATTTGTACCTCAGTTAATCCTTGTAAAAATAAACCAGGAAATAATTTTAATATATATCACTACATCTGTCTAGAGAAATGGAACCTGGCAGCTAAAATTAACCAATCAATCATTAAAATTAACCAACCAGAAAGAACACTAAATAGGGAGGATAAAAAAACCACAAAAGACTATGGTTACCTACTTTGCAGTGAGAGCCAGTGTGGTGTGGTTGTTTGAGTGTTGTACTATGACCCTTGGGAAGAGGGTTTGATTCCCCGCTCAGCCACGGAAACGCACTGGGTGACGTTTGGCACATCACATATTCTCAGCCCCAGAAAACCTCATGACAAGATTGCCTTAAGGTGGCCATAAGTCTGAAACAACTTGAAGGCACACAACAAGAAGAAGAAAGAACCTGAACAAACTGTGAGGGCAAACCAAACCTCTGAGAGCTCATTTGGGCAGAGTGAACTGCCCTACAATTTAGTCAATTTCACTATCTTCAGCTTTGGAAACACATCCAATAACCATCAGCTAAGTTTCTTTGCATGAAATCAAAAGTTAAAGGACCCATGCTATTACTGCCTCATAACAAACTCAGTTGGCAGTACCTTGCAATGGTATTATTCCACTGCTATAAACTTGTACAACAGTTTCCCATTGTGCTTTGACTCCATTGCTGACTCCATGCAGGTTAAGTGCAATATTGCCCAGTCTTTATAGCATTAAAACCCTATCTCATGTCTATGGTAAGCCTGAACATTATATTGTGAATACTTTGTTGTTGCTGTGTGCCTTTAAGTCATTTCTGACTTGCAGTGACCCAAAAGAGAACCCATCATTGGACTTTCTTGGCAGAATCTGTTCAGAGGAGATTTGCCTGTGCCCTCCTATGAGGCTGAGAGAATGTGACTTACCCTAGATCACCCAGTGGGCTTCAATGGCTAAGTGGGGATTCAAACCCTGGTCTCCAAAATCATAGTCCAACATTCAAACTATTACACCATGCTGGCTCTCTTGTGAATGCTTTGAGAACAAAAATCAGCAGTACTTTCTTCTTTATTCCTCTAAAAACTGACTTAATTATCAAATCAGTGTAAACTCAGTGTAACTTTCATGCTACACAGAACATTATGTTCAGAAGCATCTTGTTCTTGAACAGTAAGAGCAGATGACACAATCAACAGAAAAGCTATAATGCAGGCCAGAAATAACCCACTCAGATATTCTAAGGACTCTGAGAACATATAAGGAGACCACATAATGGATGGCAACAAAAACTAAGCCATCTTTCCATTTGAGATCCAAAGGAAGCACCACAAAAGAACAAATAATATTCTGTTCTTAAGTGTACTCTGTATGAGCTAGAAGGATAAAGATTACTTCTGAACTATATTACTTGCCAGACAACTCCCAGAATGTTTTGTTTTTAATTTTTAGATCCCTTTAGGAAAAAATTATTGCCTTGCATCCATTCTCACTTTGCCTCACGTTGCTTACAAAAAGAAAACAACCTACCAAATGATCAGGACATGCAGTGAGTATTCACTACTCTACCAAAGTTTTTGAAAGTGAACACCCTGCCAGTAACTCCTGAAATTAAGATGCTACCTAGTCTCTATACCAAACTGTGAGCTTTGAGGAATGGAAGACAAAAGCAGAAGAGGAACAAGCACTCCCTTGTTGATAAGTAATGTGGACTGAGTTCCACAAACTTAATATTTATAATGTAGTCCTAAATTCCACTTAACAAACCAAAAAATGCTCTCAGAATGTGGAGACAAAGAAAAACCTATGGGTACAGCTTGCCTTCTAGTGGTTGAAACTGGAAACATTCACAGTGATTTGCTATCTATAAAAGATGGTACTGCATTTCTACTGGCTTGCATTGAGATTGATCCTTACGGCATTGGCGAACAAGTCTAAATTTTACATATAATCAAGATGGTATGAGCAATACACAAACAGCAGTTCCAATTCCAGTGCAAAATAATGCAGACATGAAAATGCAGTAAACTACGAGACTCCCATTCAAGCTTCAATTCAACGACTGCTAGGTTGTTGGAGGCAGGGAATACTTGCAGTACAGTTTGCTAAACACATACGTTAAGACACTTTCAACTTCATAAATGTCAAAATGAAAATTACACTTACTACCTTAAAAGAACAATTATAAGATGTTCAACAGGCCTATCTACTCCACTGTAGCACTTATTCTCATTGATCTTTTGAACACTATTAAAACTGTTCCATTTGCCCCTACAGTTGAAGAACATTGCTGTTCAGATTTGTTACCTGGTTATCTTGATCTTCAGAAAAATCTATGAGTTCATCTTCGTTTACTTTACTGCTGTCAGCTGAATCTTCACTATAGTTTAGCCTGATTTTCTGTAAACCATCTGCATTGACCATAAAGATTAGTAAATTTTTGTAAAACAAGGTTATCACAGAGACGAATATCTCCCACAAAGGAAGCAACTCACTAAATGAATGAGTTTTATGCCAATAGTGTATCTGAGAATCATTGCCTTTTTTTATTACTATAACATGAGAAAGGTAAATTGTTGCTTTTTTAGAATACCTATTTTATTTTTATTTTTTATTGTTCAGTTAAAATGAATATTACTTAAAATTTACTAATAACTTTTAAGAATCACTCTATTTTAATGAGGATTTCATAATACTGTTTTACCAGAAGAATCTTTTTATTTTAGGTGATAAGACCTATTATATGATTTTACAAATATAAGAAATTATATAGAACATTGGTTTGTATAACGTACTTACAATAATATTTGACAACGTTAAATTTATCTTATTGTATTTTTCACTATATACTATGAGTTTAATATTATTACATCATATTATTATTTTAGTATTATTAGAGACAGTTATTAGTTTTTGTTCCTATAACTTTTACTGTTGGTATAGGGAATATTTTTATTTTATTGTTTAAGGTATAAACATTTTGGGTAACAATATATAATTTAGATTTTAGCTATTGAGTTTAGAAGAAAATTAAGTGCTTTTATTTTAATAGGAGCTGTTTGCAATAAGGACGGGAACCATCTTTTATAATTATTTGTGTATTAGTTTAGTAGTAGGTTAATTGTAGGATGTTATTCTAGTGTGTTCTTATTGTGTTTCCTTTGTTACTGTATGACATTGTTATTTGATTGTTTCTGCTTTAATGTGCATTTTTTTAAAAAGTGCATGAAAGGGATTATGATAAAAAATAATGACAACTGATGCAATATTTTGAAACGTTTTGTAAGGAAGGAATAGTCTTTACCAGGCAAACAAGTTTTTATCCTAAGAACATTCAGCACATTAATCTTCCTGACAGGACGAAAGCAGTTTGCTTACCAGTAACTATGTTACCTGTAACTTGATACTATTCATTTTTAACCCTCATTCAACAAATATATAAATGGGGACATCAGCTAAAAGTTACAAAGCTTAGTCTCTTGGATGTGATGTAAATATAACTTTTTCACCCACTATGCTTCATGATACATTCCTCGACCAGCTATTCACTTGCTACCCTATTTAGAGGTATTCTTTTTTATTCAATACATTTGTGTATCAATAAGGGAATTGAATCAAACAATATACCTTCCTGCCACACATTTCTAGAAACAGTATCTTAAGAACACAAATACCACATGTGCCAGGGTTAGAGATGCAGAAAAGTGGAAAAATTGTAACTATCAAAATGTGTGCAGGGCCAACTGTGTAAGTAACAGGCTAGTATCTCTCTATGAGGAAAAATACAATGCAGGGAAATAAAAACCACAACTGTGAAATGTGACATTTTTTGGACTCTCATCTTCCAATGGTAGCTGAGGATTTTGGAAGTTATGATCCAAAAAGTAACTTTTCCAAGCTCTGGCAAAGGCTACTTTTACAACTTCAACAAGAGGCAGATTTTAAATATCACTGCTTATTTACAAACTAAAATATTTTAAAAAGTCAATCTAATTATAACCCTCAGTGTGTCATGAATGTAGTAATCTAACCTTTTCTTACTGCTGGAATAAATGGAAAAGACTGCATCATGCCTTGCCAAAAAAAGAGCAAAACAAAACAAAAATCAAAAACTGCTATATTTCTGATTTCTTAAAAAATGCAATTTACATTCTCTTCTTTCTCCAGTAGCCTCAGAACTGTTTATACAGGGCTCCTATATTTCTAACTTTTTTTTCAGCTGCATCTCTACTTATATTCTACTCTTCCTTTTAAAAGTTTTAGAGCAATTTATATGGGGTTCCCAGCATTTCCCATTTCAGCACTGATGCCATTCCAACTTAATTTCAATGATTATAAAAATTCCAAGAAACTTTTATGAGGAAAAAACCCACAAGAGCATAGTAGATAGAAGTACAAACCAGCAGCATGGGCATGAGTTTTATGTTCACACTGTACGCCATTCGCCTCCGAAGTCCTATAATCATGTTTATGACACATAGGTTCCATAGTTCTCAATTCTTCTGTGGTGTTATTTAACTGATTTAGTTTTTTAAAGCCACCTTTCAAAGAAGGGTTTCTTTTGCAATACAGTGACTCACTCTCCTCAACTTCTGTACTTGTGTCAGTTAATGCTGAAACATGCTTCTTGTTCAGCACCTTCTTTGTTACTGCTGAAGATGAAGACTGCTGTAACAGATCCAATTCATTAGGTAAAGGAGATGAAGTGCTTCCATCTTGATCTAAGGAGGAAGATTTAATCTGTGCAGAAGCATTTTCCTGATAGTATGGATTGGGTTCATATATTGGTTTCTTTAAACCTGGAAAACAGATGACAGCCAAAAACCAGTGTGCCCTGCAACAAAAACACACAAAACAAAGGAATAAGTCCACTTCATACCTTGTGTTAAGTGCAAGGGTCAACAATTTTTAGCAAGCCTACTAGGAAAAAAAAGTTTCTCCCCTAGTTCACACCCTTATCTCTCTGCAGCAGCTCAGAGTTGGAATTCAGAAATAAAGATATGCTGACTTTGCTCATTTTGTACAACCGTGCTTACAGAATCTGGAAGGTACAGATGAAAGACCATGTATTTCTGTTTTTGTGCTCCAGCTCCAAAGCAAAATGGAGAAGTGAAGATGAGGCAGCTTTCTTTACCTCTCTATCTAGTGCTCTATGCTCAGAGCATCCATTAGGCATAAAGGCAGGTTTCCTTGCCATGGTCTGCCCCATCCAGTTAAAATTGGAAATGAGAGGAAAAAGGCATTATGGTTTGCACTGCTTGCTTATATGGCAGAGCCTGAAGGATCTTTTTGGCACTAGGGCATGTCACCTGGTTCACTTCCCACCTTCAACCTCAGAACTGGGAATAAGATTCAGAGACTTTTATGGCTCTGTCTGTGTGCCCAGCAAGCAAAGAGTAAAACAAATTCCAGGTTACAGTAAGAGTTCAATCCTCTTTGCCTTTTATCCTCTCTCCACTTAATTCCTAGACTGAAAGAAGATTCGGGTTCACCCTACACTGGACAGCATACCTCCCTTCTTAACATGGTGTGTGTGACAAGTAAGATTGCTGAACCCTGATTAAGCTTTAAATACATATCTGATTTTGTTTTAAAATCTGCCTCCTGACCTTCTTTGGCCACGTTTAGATAAATGACAAGACATGCTAACTGTGGTTTGCACAAAGTGAAAACAGAAAACTTTCCTCTTATGTGCATAAAAAAGAAAGACAGGGAAGAATGCACATATGCATTGTCATGTTTTGTTGCAACATCTGAATGCAGCTAATAAGCATCATATAAGGAAAAAACAAAGTTTCTTACAAGTCTCCATTACCATGAGAATCAACAGAAATGAAATGGCAGAGTGGTTCTTGTCCTACTTACGCTTCATTAAGGGGAACGAAAATAAAATCTTTTTCAAAGATATCAACGTGTCGGGTCCATGTTTTCACTCGACCATGCCGTTTCTGCTGGATTCTGTAAATATATTGAAAGGAAACAAAATGAATTAATTTTATCCTCTTTGATATTTATGAAACAATGTATTCTTTTCTTCCATGGGAGGTGAGTTATCCACACAATCTTGTGACACCCACTATTTGAAAATGTTTAGGGTTTACCTTCTATCTTGCTTAGGGAGCAATAACAGATTTTTAAACACTTAAAGTGCATCACCACATAGGTATACAACTTTGGCATTCAGTTTTTACCCTATGAATGATAAACTGGTGATATAGTCAGAATAATGATATTGCGGTTGGCATCTTGTTGGAAGGTTATGTCACTGCAAACCAACTTATGATCACATAAAACTGAAATGCAGTATTGCCAATGTTCATATTCTCAGAAGAGGATGTAGCTATGCCATTGAGACTAGGTCTTCATGTGCAATGCCACACCATGCAGTCTCCCAATCCACATTATTGCAAATCATTAGAAGGGTTGTGCATCATGTGAGAGACATAGCTATGGCATCCTAAAGTTACGCATCATATCCTCTGATCTAGGCCTATATCATTCTATTCAATGTATGCTAGATAAAGTTGCAACATGTCAATTTTGTTCAGCTATAATGCTTAAAATATGGTTTAGTGTTATGTGGAACAATCTCAGCTTCTCCACTGCTCTCTCCAGCACACTGCAAGACTGGAAGCTTTTTGTTTCCATTTTTAATTAACAATGGATTGTCAGTATTTCCAAACTCCAAATTGTAGCTTTTCTCAATATAAGTTCCCTAAAGGTTGCTGAACTGCTATTCCCATCATCCTAACCAGTATGCCCAAAGGTCAAGGATTACGTGAGTTGGACTCCAATGTCATCTGGTGACACTCAATTAGAAAATGATGTTTTAGAGAGGAGGAGAGCCATGACTGCAACCCACAGTTTGAAGTTGATTCCCCTCCCCCATCATAATTAAGACTAACCACAGCATGCCCAGGTTCAGACCAAAAAATTAATTTTGGAACATGAAAATACTTCTCATGTCCTTACAGCTGCAGAGAAGGAGAAGGCATGCACTTTAAGTTCGTTCACATTACATTAAACCATTGTTTAGCGCTGCATTTAACAAGGCCATTGTCTTTCTAAGGGCTGGAAAAGATCCTATTTGGAATTACTCAATAATACTTCTAACCAAACTTACGTGAGGTTTGAAGTTTCTTGAGGGTTTCTCCTCTCTCTTTGATTAAGGCGTTTATAGAAAAAAGAACTGAACACATGAATTCTATCAGCATCTTCTCGTTTCAACTTTTCAAGAACTAGATACCTTTAAAGGGAAGAAACACATTTAGGATTGTATTTTCCAGTGGCTTTATTTCCTGTTGATTAGTGCTTTTTCCCCCAAAACACACTGCCACATGCTGACTATCCTATCCAGACAAAAGGAGCTTATGAAAAAGGTAAAGGATTTCTACTTAATCAAAATCAAGAAAACTGTAATCAGCTTCAAATGAAACAGCAATTTATGGAGATTACTTTATATGAATAGTTCTAAACAAAACTTATGCAAATAATTTTGAAACCTTTTGTAGTTTGCAGTCATAGCACAGTAAAAAAAGTATAATCTTTACTGAGAGACCATTAGATAAGAGAATTACTCACCATAATCCAGGTGCACAGACACACACTGTGCAGAACTCAGAACTACTGCCAAAAATATAAGGCCAGTGTCAAGCTCACCCCTCCCCCTCCCTCCTCTGTAACAGCTAGTATAATTTATGCTATACCATTATCACACCTCTGCTTTTCTATCAGTGAAGGGTCATGGAAATGCATAATGAAGTTGTTCAAACATGGGAAGGCAAGCAATTTTATACTAGGAGTGGGCAGAAAATGGATCTACATTTACTGAGAGATCTCTATGTGATTAGCAAAAGCCTGTGACTCCAACTGTTTAACAATAGAAACAAAATGTCCTCCCATTTCCCTATCACCCTAAACTATACTTTGGGAGTCAAGCATCCAAGGGATGAGAAGAAAGGATTTTTTGAGTTTCACAGGAAGCCAGGATTGGCAAAGGAATTTACAAGCAAATGCAAATAAATCGTACCAATAGGAAGTAAAATGCAAGCAGAGTTGAAACACTGGCTAAGATGGAAATATGTAGCCATTATTGGTTACTTGTGATTTCTGAAGACAAGAAAAAGTGGGGGTTTAAGCGATCATTTTACTATCATTTTTGCTAAAAAAGGTTCTGATGAGTACATGATACATATTCCCATGAAAATGGATGAGGAGATTTGATAGCAATACATTTTTGCCTTGGATACAGTGAAATTTTGAAAAGCCAATGAAATGGAGTGGGAAAATGTGGCTCATGGGTGCACACACCCCCACGCACACATCCCGCATACACATACATGCTGCAGTACGTATTGTAAGCCTGCAAGGGCTTTCTTCAAAATTGGATGCGACTCCCATTCCCTTCTTGTTTAGCAAAAAGGAACTATTCCTAGACCTGCAATACCACCCCAATAGAGCTGGTAAAATTGCTGTCCCTCAACCCTTATCAGATATGAGGCAAAGGGATTTTATAGCCTACAGAGCTGGGGAATCTGCATATCCATAGTCTAGATTATTTATTTAATAACATTACCTAAATCTAAAGATTCCTGCTTTAATCAGCTATTCATTTAACATTCTATTAAAATCATGTTTTTAAAGCCACTACAAATAGAAGAAGTGGAAATAATCATTTAAGTCTTCTTTCTCAGAACAGGTGGGGTTTCTGAATGACCATCAAGTACTTAAGTGAAACAGATGCCAGACAACTTACTTTAAATAAAAATCAATGATTACGTCGTTTAAAAATTCTCCTTCATTTAAACAATGGAGATCTTCATTAGTCACAGAAATACCACCCTTTGCTGGAGGAGGAGGATAAACTATCAACCTGCAAAGAAAAATGTGTTGAATAAATTCAGAGTTTGCATGATGTGGACAAAAAAATAACAACATGCAAAAGGATTTCTTACTTTTCTATAGGACCAATGAAGACTGTGTGGGGCTCTCCACTTTCATCGTCATCAAAAAACTGGAACTGTGTTGTATTTCGCAGCTGCATCTTGGATTCAGAGACAACCTTAATAAAATTAACATGCAATAAAGAAATCATGAAGTACTGAAATCTTTTGTAAGACGCAAATAACACAACATGCTCCTGTTTTTAAAGAAGCATTTTAAAAAAACCCAATGCATATTCAATCCCAGTTAGCTGGCTCAGACATAACAGCCCACAAACAACAGTTTATGAAGCATGTTCCTCAATTCCCCCTCCTCGACACCCAGTCTGCTTGTTTAGCTTTGCACAGAGAAATCTGTTTTATAATTCAGCTTACTAAGGTCATGGACACACCATGTTCAAAAAACAAAAACTGAAAATCCACAGCTTCCTAAGCACTGCTAGCTTGCGTTAACCAGGGAGGAAAGTATTTGTTCCAATATGAGGAAGGGTGACGTCAAAGCATCCCAACAGATAGATACACGCTCTCTTTGTAACTGCACTAACTGGCAGAAAATCACTCGCCCAAAGCTGCCAGACCTTTTCTAGAGCTGGTGCAGCTTTTGAGGATACAGACTTCTGTGCAGATACAACTACCCTCATCACCTGAATTATCTTCTACTGGAGAAGTACCTCAACTAACCAACTGAGCTGCAAGGTAGGACTGCACCAATGAATCAGGATCAGATCCTGGTTTAATATGGTCAATAAATGAATAGTAAATAAGAATTTGTGTTTGTAATGTAAAAGAGAGATGTGCTCCTAGCTTTGTCAACCATACTTTATGAAGACCAGGAAATAAACTCTGAAGCAGACCAAATTTTAACTAGATGCTAAAAACTCTGGGTTTTTTTAGCTAAAATACCCAATGGGCAATACCACTGAAGGATGGAAAAAGAGTCAAATTTTGATTTTTAAAGTAAAGATCATTCCACTTTTGCAGTTTTAGAATCTTATATTAAAAAACTGACCCTCTCTTCTTTAATAAAATTTTAACTAGAAGATATATAAATATACATTAATATTTACGATTAAGATATCACAATTCATTTAAGATCAATCCAAGTATTTTTAAGAAATAGTACATGTTTTGTTTTGCCTTCTTTGACAATCCTCCTCTAGAAGTGTCTTCGAAGGATTTTGTGAAGGCCACAAGCCTGCTGTTTGCCTCTTCAAAACTAATTTTCACAAAAAAATTAGAAATATTGTTCCTGACACCAATATCAGAAATTATTTTTTCAAATATTGCATTTGCATGAGGATCCAGGCCTGTCTCAAATATTAAAATAATATACTGTTCTTCTGGATCTATGTGAAAAAAAAAGGAAGGAAGGAAGGGAGGGAGGGAGGGAGAGAGAGAGAGAAAAGTAAGTAATGGTTAACATCCAATGAAATAATTCCATCAAAGTAAAAGCATTCTGCAGCTCAGATTCTTCAATTCAAAAGACTATTATACTGCTTAGTCATACAAAATGAGAGATTGATACTTACTGGGAATTCTAGTTTCTAGGAAGGCTGAAGGAACAATCCACTACTGGATGGTTAACCCCTCGCACCAGCATCTCGAGGCAGGAGAAGAACGTTCTTTACAGTCACAACCGTTAATCCACTGACCCTACCTCAGTTTCATTAATAGCCCTGCCTTGACTGCCTTCATTTGAAATCCTACTCTACCTGGCAGCCCGGGTGTGGATTGCTCCTTCAGCCTTCCTAGAATGATGATTCCTGGTAAGTATAGAACTGTCACTCTCAGGAAGGCTTTGGAGCAATCCACTACTGGATGGGATATCCCTAAGCTAAAACTATGAGTGAGAATGACTGCCCACACACTGATCTTCCAAAACCCGCCTGTCTGGCTGCAAACCTATCCAGCTTATAGTGTTTTATAAAAGTATTAGGCTCTTTCCATCCTACAGCCTTACAGACATCTTCCAATGAAGCAGTCACTCTATACACCATTGTGAAAGCCACTGACCTTGTAGAATGAGCCCAGACCTGCTTCGGATGAGGCACTTTAGCTAAGTCATAACAAGAATAAATACATGTTTTAATCCACCTTGAAATTGTAGAGGCTGATACCTTGCCTCCTAGTCTTTTCTGATTATAAGAATCGAATAACAATTCAGTAGATCGTATTCTCTTTGTCCTGTTTGTATACACTTTCAGAGCCCTTCTCACATCCAAAGAATGCAGCTTGCTTTTCTGAAGGGAGCGACAGATTTGGACATAGAGAAGGAAGAGTAATTGTTGGTAATACTGGAGGCTAGGTACCCTACATTTCGATCTGAACGAAGGGCCCACTGTCAATATCACTGAATCTCTTTCCAATTTACACAAATTTGGATTTATAGATAAAGCCGTGATTTCTGAGACCCTTTTAGCTGAAGATATCGCCACTAAAAACATAACTTTAAATGTTAGAAGCTTAAGAGATGCTTCTCTTAATGCAGTGGTTCTCAATCTGTAGGTACCCAGATGTTTGTGGACTTCAGCTCCCAGAAGCCCTGAGCATTGACCATAGTGGCTGGGGTTTCTGGGAGCTGAAGTCCATGAACATCTGGGGAGCCCACAGGTTGAGAACCACTGTCTTAATGGCTCAAATGATGGTAGAGACAGTCTTTCCAACACCAAAGGTAAGTCCCATGAAGGAAATCTATGAACAACAGGTGGGGCTTGCAAGCTAGCTCCCTTAGAAAATGTTTAACATGCATATTCACTGAAATAGGTTTCCCTTCACGCTGTATCACAGTTGACAAAGCTGCCACCTGTCTTTTTAACGTATTAGGACACAATCCTTTATCCAATCTATTCCGCAAAAAGAGAAGAACAACCACCATATCCATGTTAACTAAATTGTCGTAACACCACTTTCTGAAAATCTCCCATGTAGACTCATAAATCCTTTGAGTAGAAGATATCCTGGATGCTAACATTGTTTTGATCACCTCATCAGAAAAACCTTTCTCTTTCAACTGTTTCCGCTCAACCTCCCAAGTGGTTAGACTATGCCAACAACGGTTCGGATGACAAACTAGCCCCTGTTTTGGCAGGTCTAGCTTGACTGGCAACTTCCACGGTTGCTTGATTGATATATCCAACAAACTGAGGAAACCAAGGTCTGCATGGCCAATAAGGAGCTATTAGCAGAACCTGAGCTTTTTGTTGTTTTACTCTCTGCAACACTCTCTGCAAAACTGGGAGTGGTGGAAAAAGATATAGCAGACTGTCTGACCAATCTGACGTTAAAGCATCCTGACTCTCCACACCTAAGCTTCCATCAATAGAAAAATATCTTTGCAATTTGTGATTTTTTGCCGCAAACCAGTCCTATTAAAAAACCACCATATTTTTCTTGCAGTGTCTCAAATACTTCTGGATCCAAACTCCATTCTCCTGGCATGATCTTGTGTCTGCTCAGATAATCTGTACGTAAGTTCAGAACTCTCTTTAGATGTACTTTATCGCTGACAGGGACATTAAATTCTTTTCTGCAAGACAAAATTTTGGAAACCTCCAACATTAACTGCCTTGATTTTGTGCCTCCCTAATTGTTCAGGAAAGCCTTGACTGTAACATTGTCCATATAAACTAACACATTCTTGCCTTTTATTAATTCCACAAACCTTAGAAGTGCCAATCTCACAACTCTCATTTCCAGCATATTTATACTGAGTAACTTTTCTGTCAGCGACCACTTCCCCTGGGCTGTGCACTCCTGACAATCTGCTCCCCAACCGGTGGGAGTATTTGTATCTGTTGTGACTGTATTATTATTGTGGTGAACAAATATCACCCCTTCTGATAATTTTCTGGAATCAACCACCACTTCAACTCCTTTTTGACAGTTTTTGGAAGCAGTTTTTAAATCTCTTTTTGCTAATATTTGACTTTGCCATGGCCTTAAAAACAGTTGGAAAGGTCTCACGTGGAACTTCGCACAAGGAACTAAATGAACGGTTGATACTAATTATTCCTAGAATTTTGGCTAGTCTCATTAACTCCACCTTTCTTAACACTTGCAAATCCATAATCTCCTTCTTCAATTTGTCCACTCTCTCTTGAGACAGAAATACACATCCCTGCTCTAGTGTCTATCTCCGCTCCCCAAGTGGACAATCCTCTTCTTGGAGAAAGATGACTTTTCTTGAAAATACTCAGCAATCCCAAATCTTGAAGTGTCCGAATCGTTAACCCTAGATCCCATTCTGCTTTGCATCTGCTGCCCGCTTTCAATAGAATGTCGTCCAAGTATGGAAACAATGTTACCCCCTGTCGCCTCAGAAACGCAATCAGTGGCACTAATACTTTTGTGAACACTCTGGGAGCAGAAGCTAGTCCAAATGGGAAAGCCTTGAACTGGAAATGACTGTCGTTGAACTGAAACCTCAGATACCTTCTGCAACTTACATTCATAGGAATGTGTAAGTATGCCTCTTGTAAGTCTATAGAGAGCAAGTAGTCATCTAATTCTAGATTCTGTAGTATGGACTGCAACGTCTCCATCTTGAACTTTCTGTACTGTACATATTGGTTCAGATGTTTCAAGTCTAATACCAGACGGTAACCATCGCTGTGCTTCTTTACTGTGAAGAAAATGGAATATACTCCCTGAAATCTCTGATTGACAGGTACAGGTTTTATTGCCTCTGTGTTTAGGAGATGTTGAATCTTGTTTAATGTTACATTCCTTTTCTCTTCTAGTTTTGGCATCGGTGAGGGAAAATACCTTCCTTTTGGCCAACTCACAAATCCAATTTGATACCCCTCCTGAACAACCTTAGTACCCACTTGTCTGAAGTTATTCTGTTCCATAGTCGACCAAAATGAAGTCACCTTCCTCCCACCAGAAGGGCCTTCAATTTCGAACTGCTGCTTTTGATCCTCTACCTGCTTGAGTAGTAGGATGTTTTGCCTACTGTTGCCCTTGTTGCTTAAAATGTAGTCTGCTTCTTCCCCACTGTTGCCTGAAACCTTAATAATCTCGCTGTTTCTGAAATTGCCTATTCCCTCGAAAGGAATAGTTGTCCCCTCTAGACCAACGTTTATCCTGCTTTTTTCTATACAATGAAGGTAATATCTGTCTCTTATCCTTGCCCTCGACAAGAACCTTTTTCAACACCTCTTCACCAAAAAGCAATTTACCTTTAAAAGGAAGATTTGTTAAATTAGCTTTAGATTTACAGCATCAGCCTCCCAATGTTTTAAGCACAAAGTTCTCTGCCCACTGATGTAGCTGCCACTGACTGTGCTGCAAATGCTGTTGCATCTAACCCTGCCATATATTTTCAAAAACTGCTCTAGCTTCACTAAGACTTTCTGAACTGAATGTGCTGAAATATCATCTGATGCCAAAATTTCCTGAATCCATAAGAGCCCTGCTCCTGCAAATAATGAGCTGAGCGACTGATGCTCTAATGGCAACAGTAGCTGTCTCATGGAATCTTCTCAAGGCTAAATCTATTCTTTTATCATCTGGATCCTTCAATAAGGTATCTCTTTCTCATTGAACCACTGCATTTGAAACAAGACTGGAAATTGGAACATCGACCAATGGGTTGGCTAGCCGCTCCATTGTCTTGTTATCTACAGATTTTAATTTTTAAATCTCTTAGAAAGTGCAGTATCATATCCCACTCCATCTGAATAGTATCCAGAAATAATTCTGGCATTGGAATTACCCTAGGTTTTATTGGCTTATTCCACAGAATTGCTGCCACTGCTTTGCTTTTACTGGATTCTTTATCTGGGTCCTCCACCTTGTGGAGACCCAACATTAATAAAACCTTTTTCAAAAGTACTCTGAAGGAATCAGCTGAGAATAGCCTAGCTCTATTCTCCTCTTCAAACTCATCATCTTCAGAAAGAGATTCCTCTGAATCTGAACCCTACAAAGCCAGATCTCCATCACTGTTATAATCAGATTCCACTTGCTCAATTTGTGATACAGTAGATTCTCCCCACTCTATTTAATGTAGACTTATTACTTTCTTTGAAGTCTGAATTTCATTTTCCTTGAAACAGACTTAGTTTGAGAATATAAACTACTGCCATCAAGCACTGATAAACCACTCAATAAAACAGATTGCTGGTTCTCTAAAGATGGACTTGCTTTTGAAATCAATGCTTTGCCCAACTTCAATAATAATTTCATTAAATTATACACATTCTGTGAATTTATTTCATTCAATTCACTCTACCTATTAATGTGCATCCCCAATTCTTCAGCCACAATTTGACGTATTCTCTACTCTGCTTCTCTGGGGCATATTCCCCTGAATGTTATATGCTGCTGTCAGCACCTCAGACCTCATTTCCTTAGGTCTCATTGCTGGCTCACTTTTGGCCATTAAAGAAACTATCCCTGCAGCCAAATCTCTGTGAGCTGCCGCACTAGAGAATACTGAAGGGGAAGAACTCTTATTTTGAGAGACTGACTTGAGAGCCTGTGAGCAGTTCTCCAGCTGCACACTCCTGGTTAAAGACAGGGATAGCTGCGATTGGTCAGGACTCCTCCCTTTCATCATTTCCTTCTTTCTCTTAGAACACCCCTTTTCAACATGGCTACCGGAAGTTGGACAAGCGGTTGGAGCTCCTTCGCTGCCTTTTGCGAGTTTGTTTTGCCACTAATTTTCCTGCTCCCTTCTTTTTAATTTTTTCTTGACCAACCTTTTCCCATCTTTGTCTCTTCACTTAATAAGGCTGATTTGAGCAGCAGAGTGAGTGGCCGGAACCTCTGACTCACTTCACTCGAAGTAAAAAATATACTTCTTAAAGCAGAGCCCCTATCTGATATTTGGTCAGTCGTCCACCTGTCCTGGCCGACCTGATCCAAACCCAGTACCATATCTATCCTTAAGCTCTTTCTGAGGCTCACCCGCCAAGCTCTGAGCGTTACTGCTTTAATAATTTCTTTTTGCCACTTCTCTAACCATGGAGAACAAACACTCTCATGTTCCAACACTTCCTTCTGTTTCTTTCCTCCTTCTATCACTAACTCCATTGTACTATTCAAAAATATTAAGCTTAACCCCTCTTTAACCTGCTAAACATCAGAGAGATTAAAACCTCCAACCGCTGGCAAGGCAGGAGAAGAAAAAACTGACGTAGGATCAATGGATTAACAGTTGTAACTGTAAAGAAATGTTCTTCTCCCACCTCGACATGCTGGTGTGAGGGGTTAACCCATCTAGTAATGGATTGCTCCAAAGCCTTCCTGAGAATAAACAATTACATTTTTACGGCAAATTGATATAAGGCACATTAAAGATAAGAAACAGTAACACTGATCACCATGATGGGTGAGGCAAAGTGGTATTTAGAAACTGTTACTGTTTGGTGAAAGAGACGACCTTCAGCTGAACAATGTGCACAACAGTTTTCTCCCATATTCAGCTACCTCAGAACTAAAACCATCACAAGGGGGAAAAATTGAGAATTTCTTTGCAGTGGCAATGGTTAATAATTTGCTGATTTTCTTCTCTGCAAATCCAACTGACTTCTACCAAAATTCTACCTTTTCAAAATAACCAGGTTACACTGACGAATACAAAAAAAGACAACATTCACAATTACTGCAGAAATTAATCAAGTTGACCTAAATCCAAAATGGGGGATATCTGCTGATGTAACTGTTTCTGTGATTGGTATTGGGGGGGTAATGTCTTTTTCCTAAGGCAACATTCTTGTACCCCAAAAGCCTACTCCAGAGGTCTTAGACCTCACTGAATATTTTTCATATGGTGTTGACAACTGCAGGAGAGAGGAGAAGGGAAGCAAACTCTGTTGTGCTGACAGTGCAGCACCAATACAATGATAGATTTTGGCCACTTTTTCTCAGTGGTTTCAAGAAAACAAGCAGTAAGGCAAGGTTTGAGAAGCACGTTTGTGTTTGTTTTTTTTGCACAGAAGTGCAGTGTAGTTGTGGTGTCCAACCTCTACGGGGGGAGCAATAATTCACTTCAGGAATTTTAAAACTTCATGCCTTGCCACTGATTGCCACTTCGAAAGTAATGAATAGCCATAACCTTTTCATTTCCTGGCAGAACTGACTGAAATATCCAAATACAATCTGTAAATGGCTCACTTACTTGCTCCTTTACAATCATACCAGACATTATCTTTCTCCCTGTTCATCTTCAGATGGGATCTCAGGCTTTGGCAGGCTGCAGGTATAGTTTGTAGGAAAACTACTGGTAACTTGCGTACACAACACCATTCACATTTTGTAAGTTCAGAGGTTTTTAAATTAATCTCCCTAGTATCATTTTCTGATTCTGGAAAATGAAAAAAGAAAAAGTTATTTCAGTTAATGTTATATAAAGGCTGCTCTGACAAATAACACTTATGTGTAACATAAGAAGAAATTTAAATCCCACTACACTACTTATGTAACCGCTATAGATAAAATGACCCTGGCATCCCCAGAAACAACACCTTTGTATTCATCTAGTATGACAAGTTTTAAAACTGAAATTCATTACATAAATCCATAATCATTACAATTCCAAAATCCTATTTTAAAAACATTAAAAGGATAGAAAAGGAACTAAGCCTCCCTCTTAAAGAGTCAGGAACAGTTTATATAAACCAGAGTAGGTTTCAAATTGTAAGTGGTATTAACTTAAAACACTCACAATGTCAAATTATCTTCCAATCAGTGGAACAGGGAGGGAACAATTCTCCCTCTTTCCTGCAGTAGGAGAGGGAATGGGAGGGGGAGGTCCCGTTTTGTAAACAGAACTCCACTCGTATGACACTGGATGTTGCCCTATGCAGTCAGCAGCAAACCTGAGGTCTTGGTCAAAAACAATTGTATGACCAGATGTAGTCCAAAAAGAGTGTCTTTTGCTGCTTCCTCATCTCACTGCAGCCCACAAATGTCACATCCCACACTACTCTAGAGAACTGCAGTGAAGAAAAGAGGGTTGAAAAGTTCTCCTCACACATCTTTGAATCCATGCCAAGATTTCCAATCCTGTGTTTGCCTCTGGTATGTAAAGCAAGGAAAAACATGTGGTTCGCAAAGGGAAACTGTTAAGTGGGAAGAAGAAATGTTTAATCCTTTCCTAACCTATCACCCCCCACCTTTTCCTAATATTACAAATACTTTCCCCCATTTTCATAACATTTAGAGGCTCTGGCCCTGCCAAGAAGAAAAATGGTCATATGCAGAAAAGATCATAATCAAGTACAATACTATAGCATGAACACTTGAAGTTGTTACAATGTTTCCTGCTATTGTAAATCATACTTCTGAATACCACAGTGATATATTGAAGGATACCTTTTCACAAAACAAGAAAAATTCACATAGATTTGCTATTTTTCTTTTTAAAGTACTGTAAAGCAACATACCCCGAGGAAAGGGAAATAGATGAGGTAAAGTTCTTAACATTAAGTTACCATCAGTGCTCTCTGCATGAAGTCATAAACTCCACACAACTGTCAGTTCCGATGGCCATGGCCATTGAGGCTGGGGCATTCTGGGGGTGGTAGTCTTAAAAAGCAGATATATTATCCTTACAACATTCTCAACTCTTAGTACAGAATTTTTGAGCAAAGCAGACTAGCAACTCCCAGCTAGACTCTATTACTGCCCAAACTCTTTGCACTGGGATTTTTCAGTGTTAGTTTTCTGGTGACTGGGCAAGATGCAGAGGGGAAAAAAACCAAATGTAGGATATTATCATCTTGACACTATTATTTTTAATGATCTTACAAGGCGATCTGCTAATTCAGGTTCTTATTTCAGAATAAGAAAAAAATCACAGAAAAATCACACTGGAAGAGAAAGTAACCACAGAACTACTTCAGGCATGAGCAAATGGAGGAAGGAGAAAATTACTAACCTTCCAAATTTATCTTGATATAGTCCAGGCAAAACTGGGGGGAAAAGATCATTATTATTAAATTTATAAATCTGTCAATGACAACCTTCCCAACCTAAACACTTTTAATAATAAAAAAACAGCTCAAATTAAAATGGAAGCTCCACTGTTTAACCTAAAAGCTCCTTGAGGTATCAGGGTTCTTGAGGTTACTTTTACAAGTAGAATAAAACAAATACATTTCTAAGAAGTCCCTAGACACAGTAAGGTACTGTTACACCCATCTAACACATCTATTTACTAACAATTGTTTGGTTGGGTATTTGAGTTGGATTGTTTCATTGGAAGAAACTGAATGCTGCTGTTTGATTCAGGTGAAACTTGTTTTGGTTCGTTTTTAGTGAAAATAGTGAGCACTGTTCAAAAATGTCTGATAAGTAGGGAATCTGATCCCAAAATCCACTTGATATAAACCAGTTGTAGCCTAAGTAAAAGAACTAACTTAACAATTCATTTGACATCTACATATATCTAATATGGGTTCAAGTAATTACAAGTATAGATACAATCATCATAAATTTTACTACATACAAGTTAAACTGAGCACAATGAGATTTTTGAAGTGTAATGAAAAATTGTTGCTACATGGTGCTACCATAGACAAAGAAGGACTTAATCCATCAGTCATCTCTAGAAGATTCTGAATATGCCTTGTGGAGACACAGGAATTCCTGTATGTGCAAGTCACAGAGACTACAAAGAAGAATCATAAGAAGCTGTATCACACATGTTTAATACTGACCATCCATACCTAATTTGCCACGCAGGTGAAGATTGCACACAAACATGATGCGCTTATACATGTAGTCATTTCCTTGTTTATGGAAAAGAATTCAAGACTTCAAAATTATCACATTAATTTTTTTTAAAAGCTCTTACTGGAATTCAGTGCACTCTAGGGTAACATGTCTGTTAGAATGTATCTACTCACCAGACTTAAAAAAAAATCCAAAAACAAAAAGGCATTTTTCAGCATCCTTTGTGTTGCATTTTGTTGGAGGTTATGTACATTTTTAGTGAATTTGCACCAGTAGCTACTCTTATTTGCATCTCCAGATTGCTGCATTTACATACACAGTCATTCTAGTTCAGTCTCCACCTGGCTATTTGGTTCTCCATCTTTCTCTCCGCCAACTCTCTCTGACACCATTTTACCCTGCTCCTCAGTATTGACAACTTTCATACTACTCATCTACTTATGCTATTTCCTTTTGATATCTCCTCTTTTGGGCTCCAGATTTTAGACAGACTCCTCATCTACTGCTGTCGTCATTCTAG
Organism: Iguana delicatissima; assembly: GCA_948472985.1. Classification (NCBI taxonomy): domain Eukaryota; kingdom Metazoa; phylum Chordata; class Lepidosauria; order Squamata; family Iguanidae; genus Iguana; species Iguana delicatissima. Next base: position 219,147 of record CAOKZL010000548.1, on the reverse strand, counting down.
AAAACTTATTTTCAGTTACTGCTGTTGGAGACTTTTCTACTACAGAAATTCCTGTGTCTAATATCACCTTGTTTCTTTCAAGAACTGCCCATCTTCTCCACAGGCAACTCCTTCCATGACTCAATACTGTGGCCTACAAGCACTGTCCCTCTTCATTTCTGTTAGATCTGCCCATTTCTTAAACTCTTCACATTCTGCCTTCAGCTCTCTTCAACCTCCAGCTCCATACGCCCTGCAATGCCTTTTTTTTATAAAAGAGAAAGTAACAAAGCACAAAAATAATCATTCTACTTACAATTACAGGCTCTACGACCATTCTTCGCAGGGTTCCTATTCTTATGCTTCGACAATGTAGGATGACACTTTCAGAATAGTTTTGGTATTTTAAGGGTATATCAGTTGCAATTTCTTGGGTAATAACTTTACGACGTTTTACTGGAGTACTGGATACAACATTACCAAACTGCAAAATAATTACCAAACAAAAAAAATAATTACTACGGGCATCATTTAACAAAACATTTGTCATCTAAAAGCTGTCTTTATAATGTTGGGCTATGTTTCAGAACAGGTGGAAGAGAACAGGTATTTAAAATACATGCAAGTGAAGATATTTTAGGAAAATATATCTAGGAAGCAACAAAAATAATGAAAATATACAAGACAACTAATATGTATTTGTACTTTGAAATCTGATCTAACTGCCTATCTCATGTATTATTTGTCTATTCATTTATTTAGGCCAATCATCTGATTGTAGCTAAGAGTAAAGTCACAATCTGTTAACTCAGATTCATATACTACTTTTGTATATTTCAGGACAAAATATTCAAAAGTGAAGATGCAGCTGTAATTCAGATGACATAGATCAAGTATTTCTTAAAATATTGCTGCATTTCATTGCAAGTTTATTTTGCTACTTTTAAGTGTTATCAAAAGCACTTTATAGTCAGGAACTTCTGTAAATGTTCTGAACCCCAGTAAGTCTTGGTTACACTGCTGAATAAACAAAGTGGTGAAAGGCCTATGCAACTAGACAGTGAATTGGTATTTGAGTAATACTGCTAGCAGGCTGTTCAGCTTGCTTAAGTAGGGACGGTTTTGTCCAAAATAGGGGTTTATTCTGTGCCTTGCTTCCAGCACCAAGATGACAGTTAACTTCAGACAAAAATAAATATAATAAATAAAAGAATCAGTTTGATATGATTATGGATTCATACAGAATTATGTTTTTATAAGGAAGACCACGTGCTCTTCCCCAGCTGGAACGCAGGGTTACGTAGGATGTATACAATACATGTTCTCTATTTGGTACAAAAACATATGAAAATGTGAGTAGCAGGAAAAGTTAACAGCATTGTAATAGAAAAGCATCATACAGAGGCATGTATTACTTTCAGAATAATAGATATAAAACATACACATTAAAAATAAGACAATCCTTAAACAGTGAAAATAAATTACATAACTATTTGGAACATCAGAAATTATATCATTTTACTCTACATCCACATCACGGGCACAACCCAAATAAATTTAAGTAAATTCTAGTGATTTCATTAGGAGGAAAAGTAGGTATGTGCTTAATCACTTTCTGCTGAACTTCATTCTGGAGCTTCATTTTGTCTGGATTACACACATGCCTGCCTCTAACAATGCAAATATAAGTGACAAAAAACGTAAGACAAAAGGATCATAAGATTAAAGGAATACAATACAGTAACTGTAGGGCCTGTTTAGAGGTTCTTCCAGAGTTGAGGAAGGTCTCTTGTGTTAAAGCAGACAGTTCATTAAAACTGCAGTTGAAACTGAAGTGTCTGCACATGTCGCTGCCACTGAATATAATGCTCTCTCACGTTTCTATATTCTCCAGTTTTGCTACTTGAATGCCTACCCACATGCAGTGGTTTGGTTATCATTTTACTGTTCTGATACTGGTTCACCACCTACGCCTAATGATGTTGTTCACTGTTGTTGCTGTTTACTGCCATCAACTTCGACTTATGGTTACCCTCTGAATGAGAGACCTCCAGGTCACCCTGTCCTCAACAGCCCTGCTCATGTACTGGAAACAAAAGGCTGTGGCTTGCTCAACTGGTATTCTGGATACTCTCCCTTTAAAATTTTGCCCTCTCATCAGTTGATGTTTGCACATCCTGTTGGCAGACTTTTACAGAATATTTTTTGCGTATTCCATATAGATTCTTTACACAAATCTGAAGAAACTAGGTATGAGCTTTGAACAACTTCACAACTCTGAAGATCAACCGTTATAGCGAATACACCCTTTTAAAGAATTGTTGCCATGAATCATACAATCATAGAATTGGAACAGACCACAGGGGCCATCCAGCCCAACCCCTTGCTATGCAGGAACACCCATCAAAGCGCTCTCAACAGATAGCCATCCAACCTCTGCTTAAAAACCTCCAAAGGAGACTCCATCACACTCCGAGACAGCACATTCCACTACCGAACAGATCTGACTGTCAGGAAGTTCTTCCCGAGGTTCAAGTGGAATCTCCTTTCTTGCAGCTTGAATCCACTGCTCTTTGTACTAGTCTCTGGAGCAGCAGAAAACAAGCCTACTCCCTCCTCGACATGACATCCCTTCAAATATTTAAACATGGCTATCATGTCCCCTCTTAACCTTCTCTTCTGCAGACTAAACATACCCAGCTCCCTAAACTGCTCCTTATAGGGCATGGCTTCCAGACCCTTCACCATTTTGGTTACACTCCTCTGGACACATTCCAGCTTGTCAATATCCTTCTTGAATTGAGTGCCCAGAACTGGACATAGTATTCCAAAGGAGCTCTAACCAAAGCAGAATAGAGTGATACCATTACCTCCCTTGATCTAGACACCATACTCCTATTGATGCAACCAAGAATCACGTTGGCTTTCTTGGCTGCCACATCACACTGCTGACTCATGTTCAGCTTGTGGTCAACCAAGACTCCTAGATCCCTTTCACACGTACTGCTATCCAGCCACATGTCCCCCATCCTATATTTGTGCATTCCATTTTTTCTGCCTAAGCGTAGGACCTTACATTTCCCTCTGTTGAAATTCATTTTGTTAGCTTTGACCCAGCTCTCCAATCTGAAAAGGTCATTTTGAATTTTGATCCTGTCCTCTGGCGTATTAGCAACTCCTCCGAAGTCGGTATCATATGCAAACTTGATCAGCATGCTCTCTATTCCTTCATCCATGTCATTGATGAAGATGTTGAATAGCACTGGGCCCAGGACAGAACCCTGTGGCACCCCGCTAGTCACTTCTCTCCAGGATGAAAAGCAGCCACTGATTAGCACCCTTTGGGTTCGGTCAGTCAACCAATTACAAATCCACCTAAGAGCAGCCCTGTCCAGCCCGCATTTTACTAGCTTCTTTGCAAGAATGTCATGGGGAACTTTATCAAAGGCCTTACTGAAATCAAGATATGCTACATCCACAGCATTCCCTTCATCTATCAAGCTTGTAACTCTATCATAAAAAGAGATAAGATTAGTCTGGCATGACTTATTTTTGAGAAATCTATGTTGACTTTTAGTGATGACCATTAAATCTTTAGATTAAGATGACTATTAAGTCTTTAGATTAACATACCGTGAAAGTTGTCCCCCTTGACAGCACTTAAGCAGCCTGCTCATGGTGCATTTTTGTCTTTGTTTATCCAATTCTTGCAGTGATGCTCAAACTAAAAAACAAAAATCCCCACCATGAAATCCTTTCAGTAAAGTGCTATTAACTGGGACAATTTTCAATGTATTTTAGTTAAGGAATTATTACCTTTTCTGGGTATCAGTTTTTTTAGTGACACTTATTTCAAACTTACCAGCATCACTGTGGGAATCACTTTACTGTGGCTGCTTTTCATACTGCTCTGCTAAAAGAAGTGTGTGTGTGTGTGTGTGTTGGACCACCTGGAAGAAACACCCTCTTCCCCAGTTCTCAATCATTCAACCTCTAACACTAATATAGTAGTCCTATTTCCCTAATATGGTTCTGACTTGAAACAGCAAAGCAGCGTGGAAAGCAGGCACAGGAAGTGGCTCGCACACTGTTGAGGCAAGCATTAACTAAGGTCTCGACAAAACTCCACTGATTATAACAAGGGACCTACCTGTATGTAATGAAACTTCATGTTTTTGCTTTTAAAGCATCTTCTGTATTCAGCCTCCAACATCAAATCAGAACACTGGTTTTCAAAATACATGTTTCAAAAACATCTAGCCATGCACCTGGGTAAACTGATGTTGTATTGTATTATTGTGCTGCTTTTATACTCTGTTTAAACCCAAAGCCAACTGGGGCCCAAGGCAGCTTGCAGAAGGTTTTTCAGAAGTTCTGAGGGAATGTTCTTAGCTACCCAGTTCTCCAAATCATGCTGTAGATTGGTTAATTAATGTGCAAAGCGTCTCTTAACGTGTCAAGAGAATCCAACATAAACAAGTGTTGGATCCAGAGTTAATCATGCATTAGAAATCAACAGAACAAGTTAGTTCCAACTAATGCAACTCTTTGGCTCTAATTAATCAAGCAGAAGACATCACAGCACCATGTTTAGAATCAGAAGGGAGAATAAATGATGATTTCACCAAACTATTACAAAGTATGTGCTAGGATACATTCACATGTATCTACCTGGTCTTTCATTCTTGCTTTCCTCGGTAATGTGACTGTAGATTCTGTTTCTGCTGTAATGCTAGTTAACCTCTGTTGTAGTTCACAGGTATTCTCCTTCAGGGCTGCCTCCACCTTTCCCGTGGAAGGTGCAGGAGATGAACAGGCGGAATCTGCTGGACGTGGTGATATGCTCTCCATTCGGTTACTACTGCCAATCTCATTCTCTTCTTCATCATCACTGGACAAAACAACTAAAAGGAGAAAGTATTTGTCTCAAGCCCTGCATTTAAGTGAATGAAATTGTGATCTCAGATTTATGTTGCGAAGTCCATTTTTTCCTGTAGTCCTTTTTTTCAGTCAGAGGTAGAGTAAATGCAGTTCTAAAGAGCATTCCTGTAGCAGCCCCCGCAAAGGATTCGCACAGCTTCTCCCCAAAAAATATTTTATTTGACCAGACCATGCTCAATAGCTCTCCTAAGCATCTGGAAAGGCACTGTCAACCATTACTCTGCCGTTTGGGAACTTTTACACCTTTAACTTTTTTAAAAGTCTGAACAGTCTTCCCCACCCCAACCCCCAAACAGGAAGGAAATGCCAAATGTTCTGTAAACAATGAAATGAAAAATTATCTCCACTCCCTGCAAGCTCTCAAGGCTTTATTCATCTGGAAGAAAAATTACTCCCTCATTGGAAAGGAAAAGGAATGCTGCCCTCCACAATCCTGGGGTGTGTGTGTGAATGCAGCCTCACACCTTTGGCACCTGCCTACTTGTGTTTCAAGACAAAACTCTGCACCCCACCTTTACGACTGAATGGAGCCACAGACATTTGCTTAGCAATCCTTTCTACTTCATGAACTATTTCCCCAGCAATTACAGGCGGGAGGGGGAACTACCTTTTTCCCACAACAGTATCTCTGCATCAAGGGATAGGCAATATTAAGTTTTTTCACTACAAAGGCATACAATTTTCCTGTGCATTTTGTCTTGCATCTTCACATTTCCAAAACATAAGAAAATTATTCCATCTTGCTAAAGCACTATTTCCAATAAATAAACAGTAATTATATCAATATTGGTAATATTCTCCACAGATGTATATGATGGCATATACCTAGGCTTTCTGGAAGATATCTTCCATTGTAGCTCTGGAAAGATCCGTAACAACTTACCTTCAGCAAGGCTGTGGCACAGTGGACCTCCAGAGGATGTTCTAACACCATTTAGAATTACGTGTCATTTTGTTTTCTCCTCAACAGTATCTCCAGGAGGAAGATATTTTGTCATTAATTTATATCCAGCTTGAAAGATTTTATAACATAAACTTACTTGGATCATTTAGTTCAGATGCTGTTGTATTCCTCTGCCTTAAATTTCCTGTGATTTTGGAACAAATTTTTCCATTTGGCCGTACCATAGTAGGTCCTACATTGCGCCTCACCATGAAATCAACTGAAACTGCCTCGGGAGAAGATCCATAAAACTTTTTCGCATTTAGTCCTGTACTTAAAGATTTCTGTCCTTCTGAATTCTCATGTATTGACTCTCGTGCTAAAGATCCCAAAGCATCATTTAGTGCCATACTTTGAACTGACTGTATTTGCAAGCCCTCAATACAACACTTCCCACAAATATTGCATTTGGTCTGACTTTCATTAGCTTTCCCGGAACACAAGCAAACTGTGGAGTAATTGTTCTGCTCTGAACCCTAGGAGAAAAGAGAAACAGAATAACTGTGCATGTCTTTTTTGTCATTTTAGAATTTAATATATCAGACAAGCAAAAAAAAATGTGCACAGATCCTTTGGAAGAAAGAATATGGATGGGGATCAAAGTGATGAACAGCTGACCTAACTGCAACTGTGGTTCTTTCATAGGTCATCTGTGTACTCACATATATGGGTCATTCTGCACCTATATGGAGCTCTTTGGAAGCTTCTGAAGGTGCACTTTGGAGGTAACCCCAATCCTTTGCTTTCATACATATAAGCTGTGCATTCTTACCAAAATCCAGTTCTAAGTCTGCCATCAGAAGACTCGGAAAAAAGGACAGCATCAAGAGGGGACAAGGAGGTCATGTGAGTTCACAGATGACGACTCGAAGAAGCACAGCTAAAGGTAGACTACTACTACTTCCTACTTCTCCTCCTCCTTCTTCTTCTTCTTCTTCTTTGTGGTCTCTGTGACTCACACATACGGCAGAACAGCAAGCTACACTCAGTAAGGGCAGTGGGTCATGCTAGGACTGACAACAGCACCACCCTACCAAATGCTGCATCTGCTTGAGACCAGACATCCAGGCTGCAACAAGACAGGAATGTAGACAGATACACTGAGGAGGTGGCCACTGCCCAAGTCAAGTGAGCTTTGACCCCTTGTGGAAGAGGTTTTCCCAGCAAGGGATTAGGTGAAGCGAGTAGTATTTACCACCCAGTCAGAGAAATGTTAAGATGAGATTGCCTTCTCTTTCTTATGCATACCATAAGCGACAAACAGCAAAGAGATCTCCTAAAAATATCTCATCTGATGTACATACAACAGAAGTGTCTATTTAATGTCTGGGATACGAAGGGTGAGCTCAAGATTGGAAGCTGGGGATTGCATAAAGGCAGGAAGCACCAGCAACTGGTTAAGATAGAAAGCAGAAACCACCTTTGGGAGGAAAGACACACCTGTGTAGAAGACTGCCTTGTCCCTAAGAAAGGACAAGTAAGGCAGATTCATTCTGAGTGCTGCTAAATCACTGGCTCTACAAGCAGAGGTGATGGCAACAATGAATGCCACATTTCAGAACAGCACATGAAGATCACAGGACACCATGGGTTCAAAGGATGCCATGAGCTTAACAAGGACCAATGACAGGCTCCATACAAGTAGCCATCTGTGACTAAGTGGATAAAGGTACACGTAGCCCTTCAAGAAAACCTTTACTTTTGAGTGCACCAATCAAGAGGAGGCATCGTACAGCTCAGACTGAGTGGAAATGATCACCAGGTAAAGCTGTTACCATGGCAATCTGGTCTGGTCTTTGGTGAACTAAGATATCATTTTTGACATCATAATTCGGCCCTTTTTCCTGCCACCAGCTAAGTGTTTGTAAAGCTCCACCGAACAAGCGTGACGCTAGGCATGGGTGATAGTTGTAAAATACCAGATATAGTCAGTTCTGCTTCAGGGGGAAGCCACCCTACACAAACACCTTGATTGCAAGACAAAGAGGACTCTTTGCCTGTGAAAACACCCTGGCAAGCCAGGCACTTAACGGCCGAGCTAGCCGCATCTACATACCAGCTATACTATTGTCAATTTGGTTCATAATTCAAACATGCAAATTCCAACCTTTCGGAGCCTTTGTCTCCAGACCAAAACTCATTGTTCTCCTGTAAAGACCAGTCTAGCCTGAGGTCGTTCTTTCCCTATAAAAGATGCCCCGTTTTGAGAGCTCTTTGGAACTCTTCGGACCTAGCTGAAATCACTAGCTGAAATCACTTGAAGCTCCTTTTGGATCTTCTTCCTCACCTTGCTGCCGCTTGGTTCTACAGATTCCCCTCGGTCTCCATGCCGGGTTTCCTTCCTTCTCTTCAATTGGTGTCTCCAGGACTTGGACAGGTGGCATATAGCTTATTTCTCCAAAACTCTCCTTCTTTCCTCTCTAGTTAGGTGTGCTTGAGTTTTATTATTTTCTTTTGCTTAATAAAAACTGTTAGTATTTTAAACTGCTTCACTCCTCACTGACCTGAACCGGTATACATAGGATAAAAGATCTCGCTGCGTTGCCCTGCCTTTCGTTAGCCAAGAGAGTGCTCCAGCTAATTTTCCCCATCTTGCTTGTTGTTAGTTGTTTGTTTGGGCGCCCCTCCCGGGACCCCCAGTTTACAGAGTAACAAAGCTTCAGAGAAGATTATGAGAGATCCTTAGCTTGCAGAGACATAAAAAAACAAAGCACGCGTTCAAACAAAAAGCTGTCTAATGCAGCACCCCCTGTCTGCAGGAAGGAGAGAAAGGAGGCCCACTTGATTGCATAGGAGTACTCCATCAGCAGTTTGCAAGCAGGAGACATCATGTGTTGGATTTTATCTGACAAATCTGCCACAGAGGAAGCCTCATGCCATTATCCAAGGATAGCCACATCCAGGTGGAGAATCACAGAATTACAGAATCCTGCTGTGTAACATGGAGAGAGGACTGGAGAACTCTGCAGTGGAAGTTGCCATCAGACAGCTTGAGAAACCTGGAGAACCATAAGTGATGAGAACAACATCCGCAATGGCCTCTTCAATCTTTCTAATGTACCCTTGTGAGGAGGGGAAACAGGGGAAAGGTGTACAACACAGATCTATCTCATGAGAAACACATCTCCTAGAGAGCCTAAGCACTGACAGCCCCTGCTGCAGAACTGAATGTTTGCCAGGGCCATGAAGAGATCTGTTTTGGGTGCTCCCCAATGACAGAAGAAGTCTGAGTCCATCTTCCACTGATGGGAGCATGAGATCATTCCACTGAAATCATCAGCAAGGATGTTGTTGATACCTGGGAGATGTACCACCACGTGAAATATGCCCCTGAATATGCACCATTCCCATATCCAGAAGGTAAACTGAAGGAGGATGCAAGAATGAGTACCTCCTTGCCTACTGAGAAAGAAGGTTAGTATCGTGGTCATCCATAGCCAACAGGATGGTCCTCTGTCGAAGCAATCTCTATGCACAAAGGGCTCTACACACTGCAAGCAGTTCAAGGATGTCAACTTAACACAATTTCTCACTATCAGACCACTGGCCAGTAACTATCAGGTCTAGGATATGGGCCTCCCAACCCATCTTGGATGTGTCTGTGGTAAGAAGGCATGAGGTAGGCTAAAGTCATGCTTCTCATAGTGTTGGAGAGACCAGCCCACCAATAGAGGGTGTGAAGAACAGAGCAAGGAACTGAGAGGAACATATTCTGACCATGTTAATTGGATTGAAGTGATCCAGAAACCACTTCCGAAGGGGCTTTATCCAGAGTTGGGTGAAGGGAATTACTATAGTTCTCACTGACATAAGGTCCGGTTTAACCTGACTAGATCTGGCCTTTGCATATCAATTCCTTAAGAGCTCCTGCACTAACGCCTTCAGGACAGTTGCTCTGTTCCAAGGTAGAAATGCTAAATGTATCGTTACGCTTGAGGACTTGAAGGAAGAACATCATCAGGTGGAAAGCTTGAAGGATCTGATGGAAAGAAGGAGACTAGCAGCCAGTCATCTAAATATGGGAAGACAGAGACATTTTTCAACACTTAGCCAAGCTGATACCATAGCCACAGAGAAGGACACTAAATTGGTAATGCTGTAGCCCAGCACAGAACTGGAGGGAGTACCTGCTGAAAGGATTGATATTAATGTGAACATATACATCTCATAAGTCTATCAAGGTGAACCATTCTCTTCTGCAGAAGAGGAGGGTATGTGACAGAGTAAACATCCTAAATCACTTTTGGGGAACAAAAGAATTAATTTCCCTGAGATCTAAGATCAGGCACAAGCTTCTGTTCCATTTGGGGATCATGAAATACCTCCAGTAGGATCTGAAAGATGACAGGGATGTATGGACTCACTCTCTTGTACCCTTCTGTAGGAATGTTGCAATCTTCAGATCAAGACGGTCCAAAGGCTGCATGTATCTAAATGTTCCCACTGGTGAAATTCAGGCAACCTTATAGAATAATCTTGTCAAATTATATAGAGGATCAATAAATTCCTAGTGACAGTATGCTATCTGTCAAAGAAGGGTGCTAACTAGTTGTGAAATGGGAAGCAAGTGAAAGGGGAAGTGAGAAACAATGTTTAGAGTCATTAGGCTTCTTTGTGGAACAGCAATGCTTTGACTGATTGTAAGAACATCAAAAAGGGAGGAGCCATGAGAGGGAGTTCTGGAGTGTTGATGGGGTAGAGGATGTGAGACCCATTTAGGTGAGAACAGCATGAACCAGTATAGCTTATCCTTGGCTTGTTGTACGAGCTGGGACTGGAGACCATACTTGTTAGCCACAGACCTCAGTTTCTCGTTGTGCTCCAGCTTCTCATCCACGGAAGTGGAACAACCCCTGTTCATCAAACAGAAGGTCTCCAATGGTTGACCTAGCACCGCTGGTTAGACCTGCAGAGTGGTCATCACGTTACAGTCTGCTGCATACTTCGCTGTGGTATTTATGCACTTCAGAGTAGAAAAGTACAGCTATCTTCTTATCATTCCCAAGAGGTGTGCTACTGAGAGACAAACTGTTCCCAGACTGCTGGTAGGCTGCTGATAGGCTCTCATATAGGCTTGATAATTTGCTATTCTGAAGTAGACCTGTCATGGAATACATTTTGCGGGCCATGGCACCAATCATATGCCCCTCCTTATTGGCTGGAGAAGCATGGGCCTTCTTGGAAGATCCAGATTGTGTCATTTCAATGATAATCAAATTTAAAAAGCAGAGCACAATCTTCTTCTTGCACTCAGTATAGGTTTTCAACCCTCCTTGAAGTAGAAGGAACACAGCTGGAGTCTGCCAAGAATAAAACTCCACCTCCCAAACCAACAGAAGCATAGGTATAGCTGTCAGAGGAGTATATTCATGCTCAACTCATTCAAAGACTACATCCTGAAGAGGCAGTTCAGACTCCTTAATTTGAAGATCTAAGGTTTTAGCCATTGATCTGGAGACTTGCTCCACAAACATGCTGAGGTCATCTAAAGAGGAAAAGAGAGTTTGATTGTCCACCAGTGGGTCAAAGGAAAAAGAGAGGGATCCTCCAGACATAAGTGAGCTGATTCCTCCTCCAATGTCTCAGCAGAGAAGTCCCTGTCAACCCATGCAGAAGGCTGAAGTGGAGGTATAGCAAGCACTGAACAGTATCAACCTCTCACTGGCGTCAAGATAAATGAAGGCTGTGCTAGAGTTGGGATGCTTTTGATTGGATGGACTTTAGGCCTTGCAGCTAGTTCCCCAGGTGTCAGGAGAGACTTCACAGGAACTCTTGGTGGGAGTAGAGTAAAATTTGTGGCCATGGATGTCTTGACTCAGAGGTATGGGGGTGAGGAGCCAACTGAGCTGGGGAGTGATGGTCTCTACAGTTGTCCTCACAAGTCAAATAATAATCTAGTATGGTAGGAGTAATGCAAATACACTGAATATCTGTCCCAATAATAAGGTAGAAAACACGAATGGTCCCCACAATAATAATGATGACTTGAGTCTATATAAAAGGGTAAAGAGGGAAAATGTCAGTATTGAGACTGGGAATCCTCCTAGGACTGAGATGTACTCTGGTACTGAGACAGGGCAGAAGGTCAAGATTTCCTGTCAGATTCAATGCATTCTAGCACCTCAGGAATCAATGGTATCCATGTTGAACCTGAGGCATTATGCTGAATAAGAGTCAGGCTTTGCGAAACAGAAGATTTGTCAACAATCTCCCCTTCCAAGTAGAAACCAACAACTTAGAATTTCATTGGACTGCACATCCAAATCTCTAGCAATTTTCTCCAAGACTGGACTCAAGAGACAATGAAGAGACACTAGGGAGGTGAGCATGTAAGACTAGGTTGGGTGGTGCTCAGCTGAGCGAAATGACCCAATGTTACTACAGGGAGGGTTTCAGAGACTGGTTGTTATCCTTCTCTTTCATCTCAGACTCTACTGAAGTTGAATTTGACAGACATTTCTCTTTTTTGCAGTTGTTTCTCTACAGATTTGCTGAGTGTAAGCAGAACATCTCTAGATTTTTGAGCCCTGGAAGAGGGCTTAGGAGTCCCTTCTGGTGTTGGAACTGATGGCATCAATTTGTCCTTCAAGAAGGCTTGAAGAGAAGCCTAAGATACCTCTTGCACCAAGTGCTCTGGCTGTTGCTGCACGGTTGAAGACACGCATGGGCAGACAGCCACCAAAGCTGTATGAAGTGGCTTACTCGGCTGCAAGGGCCACAGCCTAGAAGGACCCTTCCCATCAAAGAGCCTTAAGATGGGAAACTCTATTACATCTCACATACCATGTAAAGGTCTGACAAAACAGGCACAAGTCAATCAAGTGGCCCTCACCTAAGCAGAGGAGACACTATGTGTGACCATATGAAAACAGCATTTTTGTTGCACAGCCTAGACACTTCTTGAAGAAAGTCTTCAGGCCACAAGCCCTTGGAGAGCAAAAAGACAAACTAATAAGCTGAGAAATGCAGAAATGCTGAGACTTCCTAACAAGCCTACCATGATGGCAGAAAAAAAGGAACTGGCTTATTTGCATGCAGACAAGAGGGAGTTAAAATGCAGGTCCAGAAGCTTCCCAAGATCTCCATGCAGGCACAGAACACACACATATGTGTGAGTCACACAAATCATGAAAAACAACTATGTCCACTTCAGGGTAAAAATCTTGATACATGAATGCATAACTCAAAGTTTTGGGTCAAATTCAGCTCCCCTTTCTCTTTGCCTTAGGCCTCTCCACCATTCCAGTCTTCCTATAAGTCTTTCTTTTTCAGCCTTCTGCATACTTTTGTCACAATTCCCAAGTCTGCTACTCTTTATCTCCCCACACACATCCCACCACTCATTTCCCCAGTCCTTATGTGTTACTGTCTGCCCATTACCACTTGACAGACCTGGAAGCAGATTTACTGAGCAGCACTTGTTTAAAACAGTATCAAGATTAATTATATTTGTCAACATCTTATCCATTATCCATATGGCATACCATGTGTACATATGCGTGTCAGTAACAGACCAGCAAGTTCACCAGTTCAAATCTCAGGGATCAGTATTGACAAACCAAGCTGTTCAGTTTTCCAATTAAGTCCTCACAAATACATTTTATATTTTAAAAAGCAAAATGCTAGTGCAGTTGCTGGAAGCAGAGACACACAGGTGGATTATCAAGAGATATAAAAATGCAGTGTAATCTTTTAACAATGTCAGCTCTAAAATTTAATGAAGATTTAAGATATAACCCACCTCCAGGTGGGTTGCACATTTCTTTGTAGCAGGAGTTGGAGGCAAACTAGACTGATATAAAGTGCAGTGACGTTTCAGTTGTACCTTCCTCGTAATTCCTGAATCTGACTCTGACCCAGACTCTTCTCTATTCTCCATCACACTTTCTGGAACAGGAGAGGGAAATCAATACCAGTAAATGAAAAGACCTCTGCTGAAGATAACTCTAACTCAGTATTTTACACCCAGTCCAGATCAGCATAATAGGCTACTAACTGCTTCTCTCCATTCATCTCTGTCTCATAGTAATTGAAAAGGTAAGATCTGATAAAGTAATTCCTTGAAACCAAACACAGCACCCTCTAGATAAGCAGAACAATGACACTTCAAATTTCATATAATGTACTAAAACAAAGGCCAGTTCATATTTTTACTAAAATAATTTTTCATTTCTTTTACAGTGAAAATTATTTTAAGTCACAATACAGTAATATAACTCCCAACAACAAGCCAAAATATATTGAATCCGGTTCATTCTACAACACAATTACTCAAGTAACGGCAAAGAAAAGTTCCTTCAGAAAAGAGAAAAACAAAATGCAAGCAAACACCAACACAACTATGAAGATATCACAGGAATACTATTGAACAAAGCAGTACACATGCAAATCCTTTGACAGATCACAGGACTTATTTCACACAGGAAGAGTGTTTCCACTGTCATAATTAAAAATGAGAAGGTGGCTTAAGCCTATATAACACTAGAGATAAATACAATTTATCCTTCTATCAAAAATGAAATGCTCTTTTAACAATTGGGCTTTCTTTTTTAAAAACAAAAATGTATGCTACTTTTTGTATCAGTTAGAAAAGCTTTTCAGTATCTAAAAACAAGATTGAGCAAACAAGTCAAACAATTTTTTTTTAAAAAAATGGCAAATGGAACAGCCCAGCAACAAAATACAGTGTGCTCACCATATACGTGAGGGTTTCATTCCAGCACCCTCCACATAAAACAAAATAATGAGAGTGTCATATTCCATTGTAGTCAATGGATGCTGTGTGAGTGCCTATGCCCACACAGGCACACACTCATTGCATACACTGACTATAATGTGAGCAATGATTTGCACAACCTCACATTCATGTATGCGGAGGTTGCACCAGAAAAAGGTTCACTGTACATATAAAAGTGGGAGAAGGGCTGTTAATTTTTGAAGGCCACCCAAAACAAATGTAACTTTCTCCTTTTTTCTGATTTATATATGAATTCACACGTTCCATATATAAAGTACAGTAATTTGATAGGGGTAGTTAATGAAAATAAAAACAAACTTACTCATCTCTGGAGGCTGAGAGAATCTAATGTATTCGTTGTCTATCTTCAGAATGTTAGGGGGATATTCTTTTCTGAGAAAAATTAATCAAGAGTTTTATTCAGCAGAACTACATTTACAAATCAAATACTTCAAAAACTATCAAATGGGATATAGTTATCTTTATTTATATATTAGCACACTGAACTTTGTCAGCTTCTAAAATAAGTTATACATAGAAACCTAATTCCAATACCATAAATAGATGTTTTAATATAGCACAGACGAAATCTAACTCCCCAAAATACTGTAAGTGCTCAACTAATCAGCAGAAACCCTCTCAAAAGAGTTTCAACAAACAAATTATTTTCCATAATTCAGAGATACAAAGTTAAATACTGTTTAGCATACAAGGGGTAGCTTCTACCTTTGTCTTAATAACAGTTTATTAAAAAGAGAGGTAGGAGTATAGAGCAAAACAAATATCCTATAATGTATTGACTTCAGTGATGAACGTCTGCCATTCTGTATGAAAATGGCAACAACCATTCAGGAAACAGACATGTACCAAGTCAGATCTTTGTCCTCTAGTTCAATACTATCTGCACTGTCAAGAAGCAGCTCTCCAGGATTTCACAGTTATCTTCCCTAGCCCTGCCTGGCAAAAAGTTCCTCACTAAAGTCTCCTGAGCAGTCATGAGCTGCAAGACAAAGTCCCCTTATGCACAGAAGCTGATATAGAAGTACAGTTCTCCTCATGGAGGGACTTGACCAGTGGTGTGCCTCAGAAATTTGTACTTGTTCATATTTGTCCTGGAATTAGGGGTGAGCAGTAAGATAGCCAAGTTTACTGACAACACTAAATTACTGGTGGTATTTAGAATAAGAATGGATTCTGGAGGCCTCCAAAAGGGTATCTCCAAATCGGAGGGAACTGGGTATATTAAAATAGCAAAGAAGATTCCATGTAAGCAAGTGTAGATTGATTTCACACTGAGGCAAAGAATCCCAAATTCACACACAGACTTGAGCAGAGAGTAACTGACTAAGACAGCCATCTTGGGGTTATGGTGGCTATCTTGATGAAAATGTCAGCTCATGCTGTAAAAAAGGCAAACTGCTATATTGGATATCACAGGAAAGAGAATCGAAACTGCCAGTTTCATACAGATCTATACAAACAGACTTGTACGACTCTAATTTTACAAATCTACAGTGCAACCACACTTAAGAATTCTGTGCACACTTCTGTTTACTGTTCCTGCTAAATCATACTGAACAATAGGGGAAGGGTAAAAGAAGGCAATCCAAACAGTCAAGAATCTGGGCCAACTCCCCCTGGAGGAAAGGTATTCATGTCTATTTAATTTTTTAAAAGTCAAGTAAGAAAAGGCATGACAGAGGCATGCAAAATTATGCACAATATGAAGATGGTGGGTAGGAAGCTCTTCTCTCCAACTCACAATACTTCAAACTGGAGTCCTCTACTGAAGCTGAATTATGAGGGATTTAGAACAGATAAAAAGAAAAACAGAGCATGAATTCATCCAAAAGTTCAACTCCATCTCCTGTGGTTTCAAGAGGGGCAACAGCTTGTTATTTCACTAAATTAACTAATAAGTTCATCTATATAAAGGTGTCTGCACTGCCACCCAACATTTTTTTAATTACCATTGTTAGGGTAGTTTTCACTGTCTGTAGTTTCTGTCTTTCTACTACTTCTGAGACATCTGATAAGAATCCCTCATTCACAAATGTTCATCTAGAAATTTCATTTCTACTCAGAGCGAACATCACCACACATATGAATCCACTAATTTTTATTAAAAGGTCCTTGCCTTCTCTCAAGGACTATTTGCTAAACAACTACTGCTAAGAAAATTAACCATGTTTGCACCTTGTATCTTCCTAGTGAGTAAACATTCCATGCAAATAACAATGTAGATCAGTGAATCTTAACCTGGAGTCCATGCACCTCGGGGGGGGGGGTGTTACAGTGTCCTCACAGGCAGTCTGTGACACCTCAGGCTGCTCAGCCCATTTCTTCCCCACAACAGAGTGTCCTCCTGACAGGAACCAAGGCAAAGGCACTCAGGCAAGGCCTGCATGTTGCCTTCCACATGGCCACTCCACTGGCGGGAGAAGGCAGGCTAGTAGCTGAGCAACAGCAGAGTTGACTTCCTGCCAGCCAGCCAGCCAGCCAGCCTGGAGGAGAGTGAGATGGGAGAAAGGATGGAGGAAGTACTGAGGAGAGCTGCTAGAACCTTTGCTTGCTAGTATGCTCACTTTTTTTCCCTCCCTCCCTTGCCCATCTTGGTCTCTCAAATACTCCCTGGCTTACTTTTCTCCACACGCCAGGGCTGCAAAGAAAGGGTGAGTAATCACACAACTGTTTCTGCATCCCCTCCCACTACAAGCTCAGAAGCATATCTCTCCCCCTGCACATGGTCTCCATCCTGGGGTCCTTCCCAGTTGGCAATTCAATGCTGAAGTTCACATGGATTGGACAAGAAGGCTGCCTCTTCACATCACACTGCTGGTCAACTGGGGAGGATTCTGACATTCCAAAGCCGCCTCAGTGTTGTGTGAAAACCATCCAATCCATGTGAACTGGATCTTTGAACTGCCACCCAAGAAAGGCCCAGGGATGGAGACCACAGGCAGGAGAGATACTGGCACCCACGTTTGCAGCGCAGGGACAGAAAAGGTCTAGGGATGACTTCTCTCCCTTTGCTCGAGTCTGTCTTCCCTCCACACCCTTACTTCTCTCATCCCCATCTGCACCACAAAGTGGATTGGCAAGACAGCTCTGACTTGGGGAAAATCATAGGCCAGAGAGAATTCAACTATGGCTGCTCATCTTTGCAGCAGTTACTGGTGCCACCTCCCACCACATCAGGGCCAGACGAAAGCCAGGGAGGGCAAAGGTAGGAGGGCGTGGTGCATTGCCTGCCAGAAACCCCTGGAAATTTAGTATTTTTTTAATAAAATATCCTTGATGCTGTGTCTAGCCAGGCAAGCCTTTCTTCTTGTTCTTCTCCTGCATGCAGGTTTTCAATGATCCTTAAGGTCATGTGCACTCCCTCCCCCTTTCCCCACACCACTGGCTGCATTGTGTTTGCTATCAGAAATGCCGCAGCCCCCTCTGTTTTGCCTTCTTCATTAGGAGGGGAGGAAACCAAGATGGGGCGGGGGGGAGAGCAAGCGTACTAACAAGCAAACAGTCTGGCAGCTCTCCTCAACACTGATGTCAACTAAACTCCCTCCCCCACTCCTTGCTCTCACTCTCCTTTCCTCCTGATGAAGAAGGCAAAAAAAGGCACTTGAAGTGCTTCCTTTAGGAAACCAGTCTGTCCTCAACTCAAAAAGAGGGGAGACAGAGAGAAAAGAGCAAAAGCTGGTTAGTTAGGCCTGCAAGTTGCCGTTCAATCCTCTCCAGCATCAGAGGCAGGGGGCATGGGAGGCAATATCACCACATTTTTGGCTGTCTCTGGGCAACCCTGGGTCCAGCTTAGAATAAGTCCTTTTTCAATAGGAAGCAAACTATTCAGTTGCTTCCTGTTGGAGAAAGGCTCTCTCTGAGGCCTAAAACAGCCCAAATTCCATAACCTCTATTTTAGATAAAAGGAAACACTTCTTCACACAATGTGCAGTTTAAGAGTGGAACTTGCTGCTACAAGAGGTTGTGACCACTGCTAACTTAGACAGTTTTAACAAAAAATGGAAAATCCACGAGAGATGGGGTTATGAAAGTGGCTACCACTCATGATGGATATATATTCTCCCCAGTACCAGATACAGTATGTTTCCAGACATCGTTACCTGGGGAGCATGAGAATGGAAGGTGCTGTTGAATTTACATCCTGTTGTGGATTTCCCACAAACAGCTGAGAGACTGTTGAACCACACAGACCTTTGCTCTGGACAGCAACAGCACTCTACCTGTGTTCTTATGTCATGAACTGAGTATAGGAGCAAAAGGAATAGTCAGACATTCCATTTGGTATTCTCTAGCTAACTCATATCCCACTGTGTTACTATGCATCCCTATAGGAATTAGTCAGGTGTAACGTACTGTCTTTGTCCTATCTATATTTGCTGCGCATATTAAAAAAAATCTTTTCTAATTTTATCTAAATAGGCTCAAATTAATGTTATTTATTTCATATTCTGTCTTTCTCCCAATATAGGACCCAATGCAGTTTATAATACAGATTAAAACAAAACATGAACAAAATCAATTGTAATTCTAAAAATACTCTAAAAACTATTAAATAAACTATTCTATTAAAAACTATTATCCTGTTAATTTAGAATAATTTAAATGATGTGGCTAAAATTAAAGTACCCCTCTATTAAAAAATCCTTTTACAGGAACCCTGAACATTCAAAACAATGTGTAGATATGAAGGCCAAATGAAAGGTCTGCAAAGAGACTGCTAGCCTAGCCTCCTGTGGAAGAAAGTTCCATAGCCTGGGAACAGCCACCAAGAAGACTCTCTCCTGTGTTCTTGTCAAACATGTTTCTTACATTGGTGGACCAAGAGAAAAGTATATAATAATTTTTTAAAATGTCTATAGATCTTAATATATGAGGAAATTTGTCTTGATATCCAATTTATCTCTAAACTTTAGGACTTTGCAAATCTATTTCTAGTATCTTTGCATATTGTCCTTGTATACTACAATACTGAATATACTATGTAATAGCAAAGGTAACTTTTAGAGAATTAGAAATACCAAAAGCATGCAAACTGTCAATATAATTTTCACAGTCACATATTTTGGTGTCTAAAAATTTCCACTTATTAACTAAGGAAAATAACTATTGTCAGTGCCAAATTCAATAATGTTATACGGAAGCATTAAATAGAACAAGAACAGATGGCTGCATAAAAATGATATCAGGAAATGTAAAATGACCAGTTATTCACAGAAATATTTTTTCCTATATCAAAAAGAACAAAATACTGTAATTGTTCACTATACCCCACTATATCTTATGAAAATCCCAAAGATTTAGACTCCTCCATAACTCCACCTAGACTGTGAACTCCACTCTAAGAAAATACTCAAAAGCCAAATCCAGTCATCATACTAAGTCTCTCTTTTGCATGGTAAAGAAAAGCTTCAGCCACTTCCATTCCTATCCCCCTCCACAAGAGATTTGGAAGCATCTCCTTCTGTGCTACATGAACCACAGTTCTTTTTCATCCAAACCTGGTAAATGGCTTAAGAGAACAAAGGCAATTTCAAATACTGGTTTACAAAGTTAGCTTCCTTCCATTAACCTAGAGCTTTCCAAACTTTTCATGTTGGTGACACATTTTTTAGACATGCATCGTTTTGCAACACAGTAATTCAATTTTACTAGCAAACTAGAGCTTAAACTAACCCCTTATAAGAGATACAGACACATACATAAATTGTAATAACAAAATGTATGGGGACGCAACATGTCTTATTAAAACCTTTCATATATTTTTAAAAATATATGATTTATAAATAATTATTTCCAAAATTGTAGACGACACACCTACACACTTTGACACACTAATGTGTCACAGTACACCATTTGGAAAGCCCTGCACTAACCAATCAATATTAACCAAGTTCACATTTCAGATGTATAATGCAAATGCTCAGGTTTCCTATTTAATAACATTCCCCTAAAGTAAACCCAAATGAAGCAAAAAGAAACTGAGAATCCAAAAGTACCAACTCTTCCCTTTACCTCAGGACCATAACCATTGCTTAGCCATGCTGGGGCCCCTTTGGGGAGGGAAAGAGAGCTGCCAAAAGGAGTATGTTAACAGCCTCCTCCCCAAAAAAGGCAGACTAATGATAGTAGCATCCTCCATCCTCACAAGGTTGAGTAAAGACAAGACTGGGAGTGTCACCAGAAGGAACTAGCTTGGTAGACTGCTCCTCAGAGGTCAACCCCAAGAAACTTCCACCAATCAATCCCAGTTTAGGTCTTTTCTACGGGTGCATCTCAGCAAGCAATGGGCCAAAGCGTGGAACTGAGAAGGCATGACTATCATTTGGGATATAAGTGGGACTTCAGACAAAGTCAGAAACTTTTGTTTTGTGTTTTATTCAGGTTTTATTTTATTTTATTTCTTTCATTCTGGTTAAGCTGCAGTGTTTACTTCTCTTCTGTCTGGACAGAAATAAGTTAGGGCCTGATGGACTTAACTTTGGGTAACTCCCATCAGTCCCTACCAACATCAGTAAACACCAGGGATGACATGAATTATACTTCAAAGCATCTGAAGAGCAGTACAATGTGGAAGACTATTTAAGATAAAATCATGCCTACAGATGCCCCCCTGCCAGGTACCTTAATCCTTTCTCCTTTCTCTGCAGTAAAAGGAATAGCTAGCACAGGGACAAAGCTAACAGGACACAAACTAAAATGCACTTAATCTAATAGAGGCTTCCAGTTTCTCTGCTGTTAAACTAGAGCGAAACAAAAGGAGGAGCACATCAGCCTCAGACTTGGTGAGGTTCATTCTCAACTGTACAGACTACACAAATTGAACTATAATTTACAAGATAAGGATTCCTTTGCAGAGAACACATGAAGTTAAGACCAGGTCCTCCCCCTAAAAGGTCACCCTTCCCCTAAATGGCATCAAGTCCCATCTATATCATTTTGGTTTCTGCGTAGATGGTCATGTACCTGCTTCACATACCAGTCAGCAACCAAACTGGGATGGTGAGAAGCATGAAAACCAGAATCTCCAGGCAATGATCAGAAATAAGAGTGGGGATACTATTACCATTGTAAGGAGTACCAGATGGAGAGCCCTATTACTCATTTAGCATAATGTCAGAAAACTACCAGTGTGTAAACAAGTTGTAACAGATTCTGCTGAATTCAGATGTGTTTATTGTTTATATCTACCATATTTTTTGATTCCAGTCCTGAATAAAATTTAATATTAACTAGTAACACTTCTTATAAACCCACAGTGAAAAGGAAAGAGAGAAGAAGGAGGACAATCAATCAAAGAAGGGAGGAAATTGTCAAATTGCCAGATATGCTGCTAGTATGACATAATTTATACAAGAACTTACTTCATCAATTCTAGAAGTTTCATTAAAGCAAATGCAAGAAAGAAGCTCCTTCCTCTAAGCTTCTATATCTAAAAGCAGTCTTTGATCTGCATAAAACTTTAATCTGTACAAAATACACATTCAGTCACTTTTACCATACACCCTCTCTGAGACAACTTCAGTTAAAATTTCTGGCTGAAATTTAGATCACAATTTTTTTTCCTTGTTCTTCATTACTGCTCAACACTAAAAAGAAGCATATACAAGACCATCTTCATTTTCAAAATGCATAATGTATAATGCTTTTATTTCTTGAGATAGGATACATTTACTCAAGGTAATACTAATAGTATGGAAACCAAAAGAATGGCCCACAGATTGGAAATGCTCAATATTTATTCCAATCCACAAGAAAGAAGACACCAGGAATTGCAGTAACCACTAAACCACTGCATTACTCTCTCACACAAGCAAAGCAATACTCAAAATTCTACAACAAATACTTTTACCACATATGAAGCGAGAAATGGCAGATGGCCAAGCTGAATGCAGGAAAGGAGGGGGCACCAGGATCATACTGCAAACATATACTGGATAATGGAGTGTACCAAATCATTTCGAAAGAAAATCCACCTATGCTTTCTAGATTATAGCAAAGTGTGTAGATCACCAAAGCCTATGGATCGCTCTTAAAGAAATGGGTGCGCCACAATATTTAATTATCCTAATATGTAACCTGTACTCAAGACAAAAGGCCACTTTTAGGACATAATAGGGAGAAACAGACTGGTTTCCAATTGGCAAGGGGGTCAGGCAAGGCTGCATTTTATCACCCTATCTGTTTAATTTGTACACTGAATATATTATATGCAAAGCCAGGTTAGACTTGGTAGAAAGAGGTGTGAAAATTAAAAGGAGATCAACAATTTAAGATATGCAGATGACACCATACTACTAGCAGAAAACAGCAAAGACTTGGAATGACTACTGAAGGAAATCAAGGAAGAAAGCAGAAAAGTGTGTTTAAAAATTTCTTTTTTTGCGGCACAGGAACCTATCCCTATTCCTTCCCTGTTATTTCTGCCTCTGGTATCCAATTTTCTGTTACAGAAGCAATGCACAGGAACACATCTACTGAAGTATACCTGTAAAAATATGCAATATTGATACCCTTTAGAGGAAAGCTCAAAACTTTTGCTGTTAGCAAGGTAGGATTATGATAGTTTTTTAAATGGTCTGTCAATCATTAAGAAAACAGAAGTCACTTTTCTTCCTTTCTTCCCTTTCAAAAACTTATGCCTAGAAGAAGTGAGTAACCTCCTGATCCACTACACTACACATTTAACCTCCTTAGTATATCTAAAAAGTATGTTTGTGTGTGTATGTATATATGTGTGTGTGTGTGTATATATATATATATACATACATACACGTACATATGTATGTGTGTTTATGTATATGTGTTTTTGTGTGTGCGCGTATATAGACAGATATAGATAGATATTTATATGAGTTTATATAATTTTTATATAAATATAGTCCAGTTACAATTTACATATTTAAAATGTTTGTCTTTTTCAAAACACTAATACAGTTAAGGCTTTCTGTCTATGAAGTTCCTAGAATGGGGCAAAAATTCTACAAAACTAGAACCACTGTGAAAAAGCCCTATTCCTGATCTCATATAGTGATACCTCTCCTGGAAAGCACATCTGGGAGCAAAAATTCTGTTGATCTCAACGGTCACAGGAGAAATTATACAAAAAGACACTTGATCTCAAAATAGGTTCTGGAGAGAAACAGTATTATTTTTTGACTATAACCATCATTCCCTATTTGCATGAAAAACTAAGTCTGGTGCCAGGCAAAGACAATGACCGGGACAGTAACAAGCCTTACGCATCTAGTTAGCCACAACACTACTTCCTGTGCTAATTTAAACAGAAATTAATATATCACTCAATGTGTAATGGCATTCCAATAGTACTTCTAGCCAAAAAAGGGGGGGGGGCTTAGATTTATTATTTTTACGGAATTTTTAATTATCATGCTCATTTCACTATTGAGCTTACCTTTCTTTTCGATCCAGATTGCTTAAAATATGAAAGAGAAAGAGATCATAAGATGCAAGTCCCTTCAACATCAATAGATCCTTAAAAAAAAATATTTATTTGGATACTAAACTCAACATTTTCATCAAATAAAATATTTATTCATTGTAGGTAACACTACTCACAAAGCATACTTTTGAAACTATCAAATGATCAAGAACCAGAAGCAGTTGATCCTCAATAAAAGACACACCACAACATGTGAGACCAGAGATTTTGGCTGACCTTGTTGGCAAAGTCAGAAGTTGTATCTTGACCTGCCTCACAACCTTTCATTTGGAAAGGCCAAAGAGCTCATCTTACTGGGTTCTGCTGTCAAAAACGGGAATTTGCACATACCTTTAGATAGCAGAACCTAACATCTTCATTCTCTACCAACTCTTTCCTGATGAAAAGGCCAGGCAGGGAAAAGAATTTGTTTCATCCACCACACTTGCTTCTTCTAAAGCAGTAATAGGTGGAGGAGGGGGAGCAGAAGTGGGGCCTTGCCTGCCTTTAGTCCCATACAGGAGGCGGACCATCTCCACACTCCTATCAGCTCTAGAGCACTGGGGGGTGGAGGTGGGCAGCAATCATCGCAGAACCGCCAAGACAATTCCTGCCTTCTTCTCAAACTCAGAGTTGGAAGGAAACTTGTCCCTCTGGCAGTGACACAAACTGATTATGGTAAAAATGGTGAGCTTATTCCCTGAAGCTTCATGCTAGATCATAGTTCTGCTGAAGAGGTTATTTAAACAACAGTGTGACAAATACTTATTGATGTTTTTCTATGGTCAAGAGTTCTGTTGCTAAGAAATTAAAGGGCGGATTATTAAGACAATCATAACAAAAAGCCCAACAAATTGTAGGAACCCATATAGAAATATTTCTGGAAAGGCAAAGCAGAAATTCATGATGCAGTGGCATTTAGGCCATACTGTATTATGTAGAAAATCATAGACAAGGGACTCTAAAGCCATTTCTGCACAGGCCTGTTATAGCGCTAACAGCCGTCCCCTCCCTAAACTGCAAACCCCAGGATTCCACAGGATGTTGAAAGTGGAATAATAGCACTATAACAGGTTCGTGCAGAAATGGCCTAAGCGTCTACTCAGGTTGCGTATAGATTTATCTTCCATCGGCAGCCATGTCCCAAAATTTCTCAAAGCCTTAAAAATACAGAGACTTAGGTAGAGAAGACCGCTAGTGTATTATAGTATAAAGGAAACATACAATTCAAATATCCATGTAAGAGAAAAAAGCAAACATGGCCACAGATCAGGTAGCAATAACGTCTGACTGGCATTCTGAAAACATGGGCACTTAAGCAACAGAGGTTTAACAATAATGGAAATATTTCAAGCACAGCCTTGAAGAAAAATAACATTAGTAAAGCCTTGAAGAAAATTAAAGACACAATGAAGCAGACCAATTCTTGCTCCCAGTTGGCTGCGCCCCATATTTTCCCTTTAGTTCCTGTTGCCTCCAGTCCCTTCAATTCACACTATGCTTCCTGCCCACTCAATACCCTTCTCCTAAGGTCTCCAGCACACCGGGCCATCGCTTCTACCTTCCTGTTCGAGGTCACCTGCGTTGCCTCTTTTCTTTCTTAAAATTCTTTTTTGCTCTTTTTAAACATAAAATGCTTCCATTTTAAAAATGGTAAAATGATATCTTCAATTTTGACTTTTATTTTAAAAAGATGAAATCTTCATCCCGTTACTTCTCTTTCACCTTCTCTTTAGAAAAACTAAACCTTTCAACCCTTCTAAATGTGGTAATAGTAGTACACCACAGTTTTGATTCACAAAAGCAAAACAGGACATATATTTGGGGATTCCTCTTCAAATAAAACGTTCCCAGGAAAATTTTTAAAAAGCCACGAGTTTCAGGAAGTACTAAAAAATCTTAATAGCAGGCTATGAATTTTAAAAACCAATTCTCTTCCAGACAAACTGAATTGAAGCTGTTTTTCATGCATATTAAAAACAAATCACAGCAAAACATATCTGAGTGCTTTTGACGAGAATCATCACACAACAGGACACTGCTGTATAGCTTCAGTGAGCAGAGCTTCAGAGAGCATCTGTTGCTGTAGTAAAATTAAAAGTTAAACAATTGTGTGGACCACCAGTGCTTGCATAAGAGAATACTTTTAGCTTTCTCACCATTGTTCTGAGCCTTCTAAAAGAGAGAACTGGTTACAGAAACTGCTTCACTATTATCTCTATTCAGACAGAATAATGCAGTGCAAGAGCAATGTGAACTATAAAAGCAATGCTCTAAATTACTCTCCCAAGCAGTAAAAGTTCTATTTACTTGCAAATAATGATAACACAACCAAAAGGCCTACACCTGTTTAAATACAATCTGAAGTATTTAAAATCTGCCATAATCGGAATTGTAACTTAAATGGACATTATCCAATTGTATCCAACTCCTCTCAAATGGAAGAAGCTTTTCCCTAATAGAACTTTCAGCTTTATCTTCCCAAACTCTAAACACTGTTGGAAACAAAACTGCAGGAATTGCACAGGTTTTTGCTTTGAACATTTGTGTGATCGCAAAATAAAGATCCCCCAAGATTCAAGCTTCCATTATTATTGAGTCTCCTGCCCAATAAAGATATGCAACAACTAGTTCTCAGGAGTAAATTCACAAGCATACCATCAATAAAAAGCAAAGCTCAAAACTATGTTCCTGGTCAAAGGCCAAAACTCTAGAACAAAAATGACTTCACAAAACTAGACAGGAACAGTATTAAAACTCTGAAGCCTTCAATTAGCACACATGATCCGATCTTTAGATTGAAGCTCTGGTCATGACTGACAAAATCAGAATCAGACACAACAAAGCACAACACAAAGGCAAGGTAAGGACAAGACCGGAAACCAAGAGTATAGGCACAGTAGTAAGTCCCAGTGCTCAGAAGGTCTCCAGAGATTCTTGTTTCCAGGAAAGCTCTGAATACAAATCCTGCAGGATTGCTGAATGAATCCAAATTCTGTAGGCTGCAGAATCTTGAAATCATCAACAAATGAGGTGTCCACATGCTGGCTGATAGACAGCAGTCAGAGGACATAAGCGGGCACAGGTACTAAGAGACAAAGGACTGGACATAATCCAAATGTGTTGATACATAAGTAGCGGTGGCATGGACACTGGGAGCAGGACAAAAGAGGCAACGACACTAAGAAACAGAAGACTGAAAGGAAACCAGGCGTGTCAACATATGATAAGCTGCCTACTTCTCACCTTCCATTTGTTTATTCTCCCAGCAAACTTTACCCTATTTAATACAAGTAGGAAGGCAACTCTCTGCTTCAGTTCTACTTTTCTTTTAGTTCAAAATTATACCTTCCAGAAACCAATATTCAGATTAAAAGCCAATTCCGACTTCATATTTCCATATCTATAAAAGACAGAGATCCCATAAATTTCATAAAATGAAACTTCTTTGCTAGGCCCAGGCATCCACTCTCCTCATCTTAAGGACAAAGGGGGAGGACCCATACAGTGAGGGTCAGGTGATTGCAAATATAAGACATCGCACAACATCACTACTAATCACAAGGAATGTCTGTTAAGGAATCAGACTTAGCTTTCTGCTTCTCAGCTTTGTGAAGTTTCAGCCAGCCTCTACTCTAGTCTTGAACTAGTAGGCTTCTGATCAATGAATATTTCTTTATGCATTCAATGGGAGGTAAAAATTTCAAGAGAGAAATAGCATGTTTGGCTGCCCTATATTATTTTTTACCAATGTTTATCCATGTAACGTCCTTATCCATGTTACTACCCTGTGTACTTTTAATCATGAAAAAGTTTATTAGAAATAAAATGTAAAAGAAAAGGAAATGGTTCAAAGTTTACCCAAGTTTGCATACAGTGATTATGTGTATATGAGAGGGAGGGAGGGACAGAGGGAGGGAGGGCTTTACATCTTACCTTTGTGCTGCCGTTTTGACTACAGGTGTCTGTGCATGAGCATGAGGACAACGTCTACCCTGTCCTACTGTTCCAGAGCAAGATATACTCTGAGCATGTTCACTGTAAATATAGAAATCAGGCAGAAAAAGGGTTAGTATTTACATACCATGGCCAAATTACAACTTTGCTTAGAGAAGTTCTCCTTCACCTCATTTTCTAAGTGGCAGTTGAATGTGAGTTTTCATGTGCTGAAATGTTTGGTTAATTTGAAGTAATAGCAGAAACAGACTCCCTTTCAGCTAGTAGGTGTGGTCCTGGTCCTTCACAATAGATAAACACCCATACATGAACCATCTTTGTGTTGGAAGAAATTGGTATTAAGGTCTACCTATATACCTGTAACCAACATTTAAAAACATATAGGATTTTATTATTAAAAATATATAAGATTTAATTATTCCATTATAATTATTACAGGTTGTCTTCTTCACCTAACTAAACAAAATCAACAGGTGGGCAAATACCTTTGGTGGGTTCAACCTACAATTTCACAAGAGTGTGCAAGCATTTAAGTTCTCCAAAACTTTTCATCAAGCTAGGTGATGGGAGAGGCATGAGCACAGAAATGTAAAAACATGGCAAGACTACCTACATTAAATACCACAGTGGAGAAGACAGGCCTGAGGATTAAGTATGTAGGTTATCACATGACATTTATTGAGGCCTGCTGAGACTGTAGAGCCCACTCTGAAAACCCAAAATTGTCAGTACCTCAGAGATATGCTTCTTGCCTTAAGCAACACACCCTAATAAACACCAACCTTGCCTCAGTTTCCCAGAATAGTGGGATAATTTATAATTTTTTATTTTTAATTACAGTATAACAAACATATCGCATCCAGGCAAAAAACCTGCAAGAACAAAATCCCAGGTCTTAGACCACAAGGACATTTGAATATTATTAGTTAGACATTTTAATATACTGCTAGAACATGTCGACAAAGTGAATCATCTTAACATGGTTTACAGCAGCATTATTATTACCTCCAGAAACAGACCACTGATTAAACAAGTTTGAATACATTTGGAAGCACTGTACCTTAATTTTCTGCTGTTTCCCAACATATTGAGTCCAATTGAGTTTCCTTTTAACATTCTAGAAGAGTCAGTTTTGCTTCGTCTAGTGTACGTTCTTAAGGAATCACCTCTGCTACCAAAAGTTGCTGAGTGATAACGAAGTGACTGAAATAGAACAATTGACAAAAGCTTAAGTATCAACCATCACGTGACAACAGAATTTTACTTTACATTTCTACTAAGGTTAAGACTTTTTTATCCATTCTTCAAAGAGAAGTGCTGTTACAAATGCCACTAACATGAAAAGTTTCTGACACAAATATCTTTCAAATGAAATACATACAGCCACAAAAATTTACAACGTTGTTGTTGTGGTGGTGGTGTCTTGAATATGTTTCTAACTTACAGCAAGCCTAAGGTGAACCTATCATGGGGTCTTCTGCAGCTGAGAAAGTATGATGCGCCTAAGGTCACCCAGTAGGTCTTCACGGCTGAGCAGAGAATCAAACCCTGGTCTCAAGAGTCATAGTCCAAAGCTCAAACCAGTGCATCACACCGGCTCTCAACTGCGTTTTTTACTATGCAAGTGAGAATCATGCATTCCAAATCAAGATGTAATTGAATAGTCCTGACTCTTATCTGGCCTGCTATGCTTTTACAAATTTTAGCTTCACCCATCCTAAGGGAAGCTTTAAAAAAAATTAAGTCATAAAACACTCTTTAATCCTCTTGTTGTCAGCTTTAAAATCCTTACAGCAAAGTTCAACTTCCCAGGACTGAAATTAGCAACAGCTGGCCTTGAAAACTACTGTACTGTACTGGCCATACTTATTTATATATAGAATAACTTCAAGAAAAGCAACTTTCTACCCATTCAGGTCCTGGTTAAAAATCTAAACCAGATGTAGTCCATTGTCAACATAAGATAGTAAAGGAAAATGCTGCTTCTCTATGAGGCATAAAAGTAATTATCGTTAATGTGGTTTGAAATCTGCATAGGAGATATAAAGCAAATTTTCAAGAAACTCTTATGAACAGCTGGAAGGCCAAAATCTGGAGCCACAGAAACCATTTCATTACATTTCCTGAACCACTTTTCACTATAGGTATCTTCTCTCTAGGACACTTACAGTGCCAGCAGTATTTAGACATCATGATCACATAACATAACAAAAACCTTAAACTTGGGAAAAGTAAACTGTTCATCATAGTAAGTCCATATCCCCCTCACATACACCCTCCCCCCACAAAAAAAACTTACTGGAGATACTAAAAATGCCCTGGGAAGGTAGGGGGGTTGAAGAGCAGAGATGTACTTTTTAATCACATAGGAAGTTCAATAAAAGGGTGGGAATCATCTGCCAACACACACAAACCAAAGCCACTATTCATTCATTGCCATTCTGACTTTCCACATTTTTATTATAAGCATAACCTTTTCACCGGTTAACACTGTTTATATACATATATTCAAGCTCTTTGGCATTTAGTATGTGTTATGGCAATTACACTGAGGATGCTATCATGAACATATCTACTAGAAAGAAAGTCTCACAGAACAAAGCAGGACTAATGAATAAATACACACAAGAACACACTGTAAATTGTATTATTTTAGAGAAATAAATCTAAGCAGCAATTCCTGTATGTATCTTGCAAGGTATGGCAGAAAATGCATGTAAACACTATTTATTACATTCCAATACGTTCAACTGTATTAAAATGTTTGTCTAAAATGTATACTCAGGGTATCATATCCACAAGCCATCTTTTCTATTCCTTAGGCTCAGTACAGAAGTAATGACCAACCACATTTACTACCAGACTGAGTTGTGGGAAGCATTGCTGTGCTCACACATTCTCTCCTTCTCTTCATTAAGTACAAGGGAAGGAGAAAAGTTTCCTTTTATAGTGTGTGGCAAACTACAGTTCCCTCCAGATTATGATTTATGCAAACCTCCACCTTAAACCCCCTGAGTAAACCACCAAGACGATATGTATTTTAAACTCCTGTCTCCCTCTGGGAGAGCATAAAGGAAGTATACAATCCCAGGGCTCACTGCAATTGATTTTTATATAACCTTTGATTTCATAAGAATGAAGTGAATTAATGCCATTTTACATCCAGCAACACAAATAAAATTCTTTTGAATGTATACACACCCATACACCCAAAGGTTCAGTTTACCAAGTCTTCCAGATTTAGAGTTCCAGGAGCCAAGGAAGTATGTAATGTGAAAAAGGCATCACTTAAAACTATTTAAAATATTCATTGTGGCTTTTAATGGTATATACATGGACAATATATACATTAAGAATGTGCAGCCTCTCACTGAATTTTAATAAATGAATTATCAAAATGTTACATGGAATGTAAAGCATAAAACACTCATCTTACGTACATCACATTTTTATATCAATACTCACTTTCTTTGCACAATCAGGACTGCAGGTTCCATCAGTCTCTTCTATACTCAGCAAACTGGCTTCACTAAACAGGTAAAGAACAAGAGAAATAATATATTGCAATTCAACAGCAGCAACACAAAGTTTCAGCAAGTACTTCAAAAGGATAATTTTTATTAGACAAAGTTTATTTGATCTGACAGTCTAAATCACACATTCCCCTCAAATATTATGGTGTTATTTCACCTTCAATACGTACACACATATAGACATACATTAGTTAACAAAGCCTCTGACGCAGAAGCTTCTTTTTACAAAGTCTTTTTTCACCTCACCAGTCCCATTTTTTATTTCTTGTCATCTGACTAGCTGGAAGATTTTTAGTAGTATTGGCACTGGGAGGATGGTGAAAGAGGCCTAGAGAAACACAGACTTACAGCTTCAGGTTTCAGCATCATGTCTATAGTAAAAAAAAAATGTGATAAATCTTCTATTGTGAAAGAAGGGAATTTTGCCTACCCAATCCTATTGTAGATGTGTGTGGCTGCTTAGATTAGGCAGGGTAATCAGTAGCTGCCTCCAGGATCCCTTAATGAGTATGGATAAGCAAGAAAACAGAGAGAAAGGGGGAAAACAGACAAGCCTGCTCCATCAAATATCCCTCTTAATGTTAATAAACTATACATCTGTAAGTCTGACCACCAAAAAAAAAATTATAAGAAAAGTGGAATGTGGTAAAATAATAAAAATTACCCCTGGATGCATTATAGAAGAAGCCTTGAAATGGTCTGTAGAAAATTCAAAATGTTTCTGTTTACTTATGGAAGGCTTCTCTGACATCGTTCTTTCATTTCACATGTGCACATTGTTCATTTCGGATAAAAAAACTGCTGAAACATTTATTTTTTATTTATTTATTTTTGATAGTGAAAGAACCTATTCCTATTCCTTCCATGTTATTTTTGCCTCTGGTACCAAATGTTCTGCTAAAGAAGAAATGCCTAGGGACACATTTACTTCATTAACCGAGGTATACTGGCATATACAGTTCTGACAGAAAGATCAGAAAAGGGTTAACAGAAGAGAAACAATTTTATTAAACAACCAAAAGTATGCAAAAGATGTTAGGACATGGAAGCCTCATAAGCTGTCTTTAATAATCTTAGGGTACAATGAATTGTTCCTTTCATAAACCTAACACAGCAAGTATAAAGTAATCAGAAAATTGATATGCCTCTGGATGAAAAACCTCTACTATTCAGCTATAAATCACGTAAGCACAGTTCACTTCAGAATACTCAGCAATAGCTGTCAACTCTCTGTTGCACTGGCATTTTATTCAAAGCTCATTTCTGTTGTAGGAATATTTCATGCTTCCAGGAATATACTGTACTTCAACTCTTTATCATTTAGTAAATCCACTGCTATTATGAGTGTCCTTCTGCAAATACAGTCCTCCCTCCACATTTGCAGACCCAACCTTCATGAATTTGATTATTTGCAAGGTGTGTTTGCCCCCCCTTTTCCTCCTCCTCCTCCTTTGCATTCCTCATTCCAGGAGTTTTTTCCTTTTGGAAAAAGTAAGGTAAGTAAAGTAAAGTAAAGTAAAGTAAGCCCCCCATCCCCGCACTGCTGGAGACATGTTTTCTCTGCCATGTTGCTACACGTTCTGCTATGTAATGGCTGACTGGTCAGGTGCTCTCTTTGCTCCTACCTTCCTTTCTCAAGATGGCCACCAGAAGTCGCTAGAACACCACAAGTTTGCTCTTCTCCATCTGAGGGAAAGTACCAGTAAGCCCTTTACCTTGACTTTTTAACTCCTCTCCTGGAACACTGGGGCCTGAGGCAAAGGAATGGGAGGGGGAGTTCTTGAGAGGAATTGGAGGGGGGGAGTTATTTGCAGTTTTTCCGGTTTTGCGAGGGTTCTGAGTCCTGAACCCTTGCAAATGTGGGGAGGCTACTGTAATGATCTATGCGCTATGGGCAACTGCCAGGAGTTTGTGCATGCACTGTCCCCGTGTGGGGATCCTGGGGGCCACACACTTGAGGTAACAAATGTCCCCCCCATTTTTTTTGGAGGGGACTGAATATTTTCCTCCAAAATGTTCTCAAATACTTTGAGTATTCTCAAATCTCATGGTCAGGAACACTGCTGGCAATCTCCTCATGTTTTCATACAGTTTCCCCCATCACACACAAACCTTTTTGGGTGTCTACTGACTTTTTTTCTTCCCCTCCAACCAAGAAGTGACTGGACCTTCCCCCTCCATCTTTTGGAATCTCCTTCCCGCAGTACTTAGAAGTCAACAACTGTGGCACGCCATAGTCATTTGTTAAGGGTCCACTTATTCTGTCAGGCCTTCCTAAATGAGCTGAGAACTATGTTCCAAACCTCTGATTTTAATTTTTCTAACTGCTTACTGTATTATTTTGGTATTTAATTTTTTATATTTTAATGCTTGTATTTTAATGTGGTTTAAGTAGGAGAGGCCAGTTGTATACTGCTTCACAATGTTATCAGATGGAAAGCAGTAAATTTATATAAGAGCTAATAATAACAAAAAATAGTTAACCTATCACTTCCCATCTCAGCAATATTCCATGATTCTATAAATATACACTTCTGTTGTATCCAGTTCTCTAGTACATGTGTAATAAATTAGCACCATAAATGTTCTATCCAACTACAAATTATGAACGTGTTGCATAAAGCCAAAACCAGTTAAAATAGGGATCCTTTGATTATAATAGGTTAGCATCAGCCTATTATCCAGCAGAATAGTCATGACTGCGGTGGAAAGCAGGTACCTATGAGAACTTTTGAGTCAAATTCTCCCACCCATGTTTTAGAAGGACTTATTCACACAAGTCTGTTTTATTCTTTCAACTAATACTGATGGCTATTAATGATCAATATTAATTCTTATTGGACTTCGGACTTTTATTATTCCCCCCACCAAGGCTTTTTGGTACATCTACAAACCTCAGCTTTTTCCAAGCATTCCATTATCTCTCTCGTGTTTCTCAATGACAAAATTTTGGCTATGCAATATCAACAACAGTTTGTTATTACAGGGAACAATACTTATTAGGTTCTAACAAGGTCCAAGAGTTCTGTTCTGGGTCCAGTGCTACTCAACATCTTCATCAATGACTTGGATGAAGGGATAGAGGGCATGCTGATCAAGTCTGCAGATGACACCAACTTCGGAGGGGTTGCTAATACACCAGAGGACAGGATCAACATTCAAAATGCCCTTAGCAGATTGGAGAGTTGGGCCAAAGCTAACAAAATGAATTTCAACAGAGAGAAATATAAGGTTCTACGCTTAGGCAGAAAAAATAGAATGTATAAATATAGGATTGGGGACAAGGCTGGATAACAGTACATGTGAAAGAGATCTAGGAGTCTTAGTGGACCACAAGCTGAACATGAGTCAGCAATGTGATGTGGCAGCCAAGGAAGCCAACGCAATTCTTGGTTGCATCAATAGGATTATGGTGTCAGATCAAGGGAAGTAATAGTGCCACACTTTCTGCTTTGGTTAGACCTCATCTGGAATACTGTGTCCAGTTCTGGGCACCTTATTTCAAGAACAATATTGAAAAGATGGAGCGTGTCTAGAGGAGTGTAACCAAAATGGTGAAGGGTCTGGAAGCCATACCCTATGAGGAGCAGCTTAGAGAGCTGAGTATGTTTAGTCTGCAGAAGAGAAGGTTAAGAGGGGACATGATAGCCATGTTTAAATATTTGAAGGAATGGCATGTCGAGGAGGGAGTGGGCCTGTTTTCCGCTGCTCCAGAGACTAGAACAAGGAACAATGGATTCAAACTACAGGAAAAGAGATTCCACCTGAACCTCAGGAAGAACTTCCTGATGGTCAGAGCTGTTTGGCAGTAGAATATGCTGTCTCAGAATGTGATGGAGTCTCCTTCTTTGGAGGTTTTTAAGCAGGGCTTGATGGCTATCTGTCAGGAGTGCTTTGAAGTGTGTTCCTGCATGGCAGTGGGTTGGACTGGATGGCCTCTGTGGTGTCTTCTAACTCTATGATTCTAAGGGTTCTTCCACATGCACTTTAAGGTTACCTTTAAATTCTGTCATTGGATCTTCTGGTGCAACATTTAATACAGCACAAGAGGTTGCACTGTCTAAAACAATGGGTGGGTTCCTGGCTACTGATGCTACCAATCATTTCTATTACATTCAGTTTTTGCGTTCTTAGAACAAATTTCAATCATTATCTCAGTAAAAACTGGGGTTCATCTTTCATCTAGTACAAAAAGCACTTGAGACCAGAACAGCCACTATTTGTATGTTTTGACTCCAAACAGGTCTGCAGGGGAGGTACCATTAAACCAAAATCAAGAACAAAACACAAATATGGCACCACGGTACCGTTAAACCAAGATCAAGGACAAAACATAAATACTTTAAAAAAATAGTATGGTACACAAATCAGTATTGTTCTAGAACCAAAACTCCCCCAGTAAATAAAAACTATAGTCTATCAGAACAAGGACTTGTGACTGCTTGAGAAATGACATTTCTTTATAGAAATCAACCCACATAAGAAAGATGTGCATATTGGGCTGAGAAACCTTTTTTTATTCTCTATCTATGAGAATCTTTCCAGGACTATACACTAGATATGGCAGGGCCCACTCTTTCTCTCATCTTCTTGCAATATTTATAGCCCCCACCCATATAATTCTCTACCAAATCTTTCATTTCTCATCTCTCCCTCTGTCTCCACACTTGGCATATACACTGATGTTCTAAATGTGGTGGTACATTGCCACAACACATGTTGAATACACTGCTCCCTACAGAACTATATGTACCTTTCCTATCTACAAATTATCTCTATTCAGGAAAAGGTCATAGGGAACAAAAGACAGACAAAGTTCCTCATTCTTTCCATTGGATCAATCTCTCGTTTCTCATTTTACCCACAAGTGTCATTAAAATAAACACTAAAATAACAACATAGCTAAAGGGGCATTTTAAACTGTTCTAAATTATATCAAATCTAGGACAACCAGCCCTCCACATTTGTGAGTTTTACATTCGTGGATCTGATTATTTGCAAGTTTCCCCAACCTATGCTCCCCGTACCTCAGATGCTTCTTTTGTAAGGGAACCTTCCCTCTTGGAGGGTCTAATCAGGTCAAAAAGCCATCGCTGGTCCTCTTCCTCTTCCACCACCAGCTGCTGCCTTGTCAGCTAAGGAGGGCTCACAGCCCAATTTCTCAGTACTACAAACCCTCTCCTGATGCCTCCCACACTGAAGGAAGATGAGTGAGATCAAGGATGTACAGGTCCACAATGCTGACCCACCCCCTTTTCCTCTCCTTTATCTCACCTGGTTGGGACCCTGGATGCCCGTTCTCCCCTCCATGCTCAGCCCCCTTCCCACAGACACACACATTTTGATATTTGCGATTCTTCCACTTTTGCATGTGTCCCGCACCCCTAACGCTAGTGAATGTGGAGGGCTGACTGGATACCATTATTTCTGTTAAACACATGTTATTCCTAGCTTGTCCTCAATTAACTAATATATTAAGCCAGAAGATAGAATATCATTTCAACATTTTATCACCAATCAGAACGACTACAACAAATAATGTACTTCAGACTCACAAAGGTTTCATTACAGAAGAAACACTCTTATATATGCCCCAAAATTTGCTATTAATGAACGTGTTCACTTTGCCAAGTCAGGAACTTTATAGGATTCAGAACTAAGAATCTTACCAAGATTCTTCAGTTTAAGCAAGTGACATAAACAAAGACCAACATGGCTCCTATGATAATGAGAGCTGTGCAACAGCTATCATTCAATGAAGTTTTCTGTATTATCTATAAACTACAGATTTTAGAATTCCAATGGGAGTGGAGCCCAAAAATGGACCTCTCTAATATTTAAGATTACTAAAGCCTAAATATAAGTAGATTGGACTCACTGAATTAATGGGGACTTAGTAAGTGTGCACTTAAACAGGCTACACTGACTGGAACTAGCTAGAACTGACAACTGGATTTTAAATTTCTGTGTGTGTGTATGGATGTATGTTTCTAAGAAAAAGTCTAAACAATATGTCCTTCATGTTCCCATATACTGCTTCTTTGATTCAAGGCACTGCAAAAGAAGAAATATTATTATCCTAGGACTTATTTCTGGAATAATTCATGCATCTTTTAGAAATAATTAGGCTAAAACCACCTTTCAAAATAAGAATGTGTGTGTGCACATGTAAGAGATCATTATACGACAAACACTTCTGCATTGAGAACTAGAAATGGGGAGGGGGGCTCAACCTTTTACTAATCAACTGTGACAATTCTCCACATTCACAGCCTGTATTAAAGTATCCTTACTCTTTCTCTGTATCTCCTTCACTTTCTTCTGAATGATCAAAGCTCCAGTTATTTTTAAAACCTCCATCCCTCTTGGACTGTGATGCATCCAAAGCTGAAATAAAAATAAGTTAGGATCAGTTTTGGCTCCAAGTCAAATCACTAGTCAACACAACATAAGAAAACAATTACTGTTTTCAATTCTACTTACTGTCCTTACTGTTAACAATCCCACTGTTCAGTAGATAGGAAACAAGATTTTAAATTCTATTTCACTTTACTATTTAACAGTTTAAAATATTTATTCCCTTATACGGTGGGTTATATCAAAAACAGTGATATGCCTACAGTTATTTAGCCCCCACATATCCAAATCCAGCACTCAAGAAATAGCACTACACTCATTTTTAAAAGAATGCCAGTCATCATACACAAAACATTACAAAAAACCCCCATATCATATTCATATCTAATTCCTGTCTTCTTTTTATTTGTCTTAATTGAAAAGAATGCTCACAGAGAAAATTCAGTTGGTGCTACCCAACGCTAATTTGAAAGAATATTGAATGAAAATGTTTTGGGAATCTCTGACAAAACTCAGGAAGTCACAACCTATGAACCCCCAAAAATGAAGATTCATTAATTTGCTGGTGTGTGTGTGTGTGTGTGTATGTATACATATGTTTGTGTGTGTGTATTTTCACTTATTTTCACTACAAATTAAGATGGTGTAATGAAAAAAGCAAACTTAATCCTACTAGGACAATTCATCACTACATACACTGTTTCACATTATGCACTTTTTTCATTAAGTTTGCATATTCACATAAAGCAAGACCACAATGATCAAGCTCAGAATCATAGTTCTACAATGGACGCTGTTATTATTGTGGTCCAAAGGAGAGCATTTTTAATAAATTATATGTAATATTTTTATTTTGAAAGAACACGAGTCTAGCCTCATGCTGAGAGCCTTTGAGAATTTAATCTTCAGAAAAGTGGGACATCTTAACCATATACTTAAGTCACCTCTAAAATAACCACTACTGCTTTCTGGGCATGTAAGGCTGATTGCCAGTATTTCCCAGGCAAAGTCCCCTAACTCAGAGCACTTTGTAACTAAAAGCTACCACCAAAAGCATAAACTACTTTTCTGTATAAAACAGAAGTTGTACTACAACACAAAAGTTAATCTATCTCAGTAATGCAGACGTGAACAAGCCTGAAGTAAAAGAAGCTCTGAAATAAGAATGGCTATTCCTGCTATATTCTCTACTTCTATGTTATATATAAGTGAGAGTGAACAGCACACAACAACACCTACATACACTCCACTAAAAAATATATCCCCTCATTTGCTCTTGACTACATCCCAGCTACCTTTGAAGAAGTTGTAAATCTTTCACAGAACAATGATGGTCCATGTGTTTGCATGCCTCTCCAAAACAAGAAAGAAAAGCTTCAAATGCCTTCAGAAGTTCACTATACCTGCCTGCACAAAGCTAGTCATGTAGACAAATATCAAAATGTCACCAAAAAAACTAGTCAGTATTATGACTGCACAGATTCCAACAGTCACCATGCCAAACACTCAGCATCCAGTTTTGTTCCAGAAACTGTAGAGCAAAGACAGCCTGATCTCAAATTACACAGGCCAAAATGTGGATCTAAACAAAAGTAGTTGAGTAATTGGATGACTCAAGTAATTAAACAATTGATTTATTCTTTAAGTGTTTACATTTCTATTTGTGATGATTCTCCCTTCCTTTTATATCAGGGCTAAATTAATATATTGTATGCCTGTTGGAACTCACCACAGAAAGAACATTTCATATACATTACAAAGGGTATTTCAGTTTTGCAATCAAATTCATAAGATCCTCTACAAGTGAAGTTAATTCTTATTCACAATTCTTTCAGATTCATTTGTGAAGCATTCTTGAAACCTGCATCACAAGCAGGAAATGGTATTCTGCAAACTAGATGTTTTCTAATACCCGATTTTTCACTGAATTTGTGGGTGAGTGGAACAAAAACTGGATACATCCTTACTTCAAAGGATCTTCCTCCCTATATATGACTCTACAGATCACAGAGCCGCCAAGTACTTTGTACCATTTGTACTTTCACTAATAAAGTCAATCATAATTGGCAATTAAGCTATAAATGGATTATCAGTTATGAGATTCTGAAGTACTACTGCATCATAATTGTTATTCACAAATGTGTTTTCCTGTGTACTGCTTCCATCTCTGATCAATCAAATTTCCAAGTTTCTACAGCACATGGGGATGGAGTAGAATGAATCTCAAGAGCTGAACCATCATGGCACTGCAAAAGTACAGCTGCTGCTTTAGTATGTTAAAACATCCACTTGGGTAGTATTTGAAAAAGTAAAAGATAATCCAAGGCTAGCTGATTCCACATGGCCTGTCTTATCATCTCAATAATGGAAAGGAGAAGTTATTAAAACAAAAACAAAAAATCCTCAAACAGCAGTCCACTTCTTTATCACTTTAATCATAGCATCATAGAATCACAGAAATGTAGAGTTGGAAGAGACCACACGAGCCATCCAGTCCAACCCCCTGCTATGCAGGAACACCCTCAAAGCTATCTAATGAGTGAACATTACCAGAATAGAAACTAGTTCTCACCTAGATTATTCAATGTCAGTATTCTGTTGGTATGTACAGGGTTACAGAAACAACGTTAGTTCCAATTAAGGATATACATTTAACAGACAGCTGAACAAGGACTTCTCCCAATGATAATACTTAGGAACAAGTCACTCCCACTGTTATAATTTAAATAAATGACAAATAAATAAAAATATGTATCTGTATTAGTAGTGAGTAAGTGACAATATTTTACTGTATGCTCTCCACAGGGATGAGAATCATGGTTCTCCAGATCTTGTTTGATTGCTACTCCCAGCAGCCTTAGATAGCATAGCCATCTTTGAAGAACAAATCATTTGGAGGGTATCATGAATCCCATCCTACCCTAGCAGATCATTCTTTAGGTGGCTAGAATAACTGGACTTTATCTATGTTGTGTTATACTAATGGAAGTGATACCACTGATGCTGGCTGACTCAAATGGTTTGTGTAATGAGAATTCAAAATGTTTAGTTTTCTAAGAAAACAAGATAATTTGCTATTAAGTGCTTTTGAGGGAGGAAAAAATGTCAGTTTAGCCACAATTTTAAACTACACGCAGGGCAAACAGGGTTCCAAAAAGTGATCCACAATGACAGGAAGCCAAAAGAGAGGGAATTCAAACAACAGAATATGGGGTCTGATTTCAATGCTCTTTTCCAACTTCATCACTCACTTCCACTTCTGGGGTCTGGGATGTTACACCAACCACCAAAAATGGGCTTAAAATCACAGGAAGTGGCATTAGAAATGTCCTTCCTGCAACCTACTCTACTCTTCAGTGCACTCAGTTCATCTGCTCTCCCTTTTCACTTCTCAGCTGGGCTAAAGACTGGCAAAACTCAAGCCCAGAGCAAAGTATAAGATTTTCCACATAAACCTGAATTAAACATATTTGAGAGGAAAACATTAGAAGTTATATTCCTTGGAAATGAATGACTGCACATTCAAAAAGGAGAGATACAGTAATAATGGGAGATTTCAACTACCCGGATATATGTTGGCAGTCAAACTCTGCAAAGGCGGCAAGGTCCAGCAAGTTTCTTGCTTGTCTTGCAGACAATTTCATGGTCCAGAAGGTGGAAGAGGCGACAAGGGGATCAAATATTCTGGATCTGATCCTGACCAACAGGGAAGACCTTGTTAATGACGTAGAACTGGTTGGATCTTTAGGAGAGAGTGACCATGCCCTATTAGAATTTGGCATTCAGTGGGGAAGAGAAGGCAAGTGTAGCCAGGCATTCAGCTTAGATTTTAAAAAAGCAGACTTCTGTAAACTGAAGGAGCTGCTGGCTGAAATCCCGTGGTCAAGAATAGTCAATGAGAAAGGAGTTCAGGATGCATGGGAGTTCTTTAAAAGGGAGGTACTGAAGGCACAGGCTAAAACTGTGCCATTAAGGAGGAAAAATGGAAGGCATCTGAACAAACCGGAATGGTTGACTAAAGAGCTCTCAGCTGAGCTAAGTGTTAAGAAAAACATGTACAGGAAATGGAAGAAGGGGGAAATCACCAAAGAAGATTATAAGCAAGTAGCCAGGAGATGTAGGGAGAAGGTCAGAAAGGTTAAAGCACAGAACGAACTTAGGCTGGCCAGAGACATTAAAAACAATAAAAAGGGCTTTTTTAAATACGTCTGCAGCAAAAGGAAAAAGAAGGAGACGATAGGGTCACTGCGCAAGGAAGATGGTGAATTAATAACAGGAGGAAGAGAAAAGGCAGAACTCCTCAACACCTTCTTCGCCTCAGTTTTTTCCCAAAAGGATAAAAACACTCAACCTGGCGGTTGGGGAGCAGGTGAGGAAGTGGGGAAAATGCAGCACAGAATAGGTAGAGAGGTAGTACAGGAATACCTGGCCACACTGGATGAATTCAAGTCTCCAGGGCCAGATGAATTGCATCCTAGGATTTTAAAAGAACTAGCAGAGGTCATTGCGGAACCTCTTGCTATAATCTTTGAAAACTCTTGGCGGACCGGAGAAGTTCCGGCAGACTGGAGGAGGGCAAATGTTGTCCCCATCTTCAAGAAGGGAAAAAAAGAGGACCCAAATAATTATCGCCCAGTCAGCCTGACATCAGTACCTGGAAAGATCCTGGAGCGGATCATCAAACAGTCAGTTTCTAATTACTTAGAAAACAATGCCGTAATTACGAAAAGTAAACATGGATTTCTCAAAAATAGGTCATGCCAGACTAATCTTATCTCTTTTTATGATAGACTTACTTGCTTGATAGATGAAGGGAATGCTGTGGACGTAGTATATCTTGATTTCAGTAAGGCCTTTGACAAAGTTCCCCATGACATTCTTGCAAAGAAGCTAGTAAGATGTGGACTGGACAGGGCTACTGTCAGGTGGATTTGTAACTGGTTGACTGACCGTACCCAAAGGGTGGTCACCAATGGCAGATTCTCATCCTGGAGAGAAGTGACTAGCGGGGTGCCACAGGGTTCTGTCCTGGGCCCGGTGCTGTTCAATATCTTCATTAA
Source organism: Iguana delicatissima (assembly GCA_948472985.1). Classification (NCBI taxonomy): domain Eukaryota; kingdom Metazoa; phylum Chordata; class Lepidosauria; order Squamata; family Iguanidae; genus Iguana; species Iguana delicatissima. Next base: position 176,180 of record CAOKZL010000548.1, on the reverse strand, counting down.
TGACTTGGATGAAGGAATAGAGGGCACGCTGATCAAATTTGCAGATGATACCAAATTGGGAGGGGTTGCTAATACGCCTGATGACAGGATCAAAATTCAAAAGGACCTGGACAGATTGGAGAGCTGGGCCAAGGCTAACAAAATGAATTTCAACAGAGAGAAATGTAAGGTCCTACACTTAGGCAGAAAAAATGGTATGCAGAAATATAGGATGGGGGACACGTGGCTGGCTAACAGTACGTGTGAAAGGGATCTAGGAGTCTTCATAGACCACAAGCTGAACATGAGTCAGCAGTGTGATGCGGCAGCCAAGAAGGCCAACGCAATTCTTGGTTGCATCAATAGGAGTATGGTGTCTAGATCGAGGGAGGTATTGGTACCACTTTATTCTGCATTGGTTAGACCTCATCTTGAATACTGTGTCCAGTTCTGGGCACCCCAATTCAAGAAGGATATGGATAAGCTGGAGCAGGTTCAGAGGAGGGCAACCAAAATGGTGAGGGGCCTGGAAGCCATGCCCTATGAGGACAGACTTAGAGAGCTGGGTATGTTTAGTCTGCAGAAGAGAAGGTTAAGAGGGGACATGATAGCCATGTTTAAATATTTGAAGGGATGTCATGTCGAGGAGGGAGTGGGCCTGTTTTCTCCTGCTCTTGAGACCAGGACAAGGAGCAATGGATGCAAGCTGCAGGAGGGGAGATTCCGCCTGAACCTCAGGAGGAATTTCCTGACAGTCAGGGCTGTCCGACAGTGGAATGTGCTGCCACGGAGTGTGGTGGAGTCTCCTTCTTTGGAGGTTTTTAAGCGGAGGCTGCATGGCCACTTGTCGGGAGTGCTTTGAGGGTTTTCCTGCATGGCAGGGGGTTGGACTGGATGGCCCTTGTGGTCTCTTCCAACTCTACATTTCAATGATTCTATGATTCTATGAAATATGTCTACAAACAGTTTACAGACCAAAATGTATTAACATGGTTCTGCAATAGAACTGCGGGGAATGTTATTAAAGTCATGCTTCTCACAGAGGAAGTCAAGGTTTTTAAAATATAAAATGGTTGCTAAGAAAGGTACTACCAGGCACAGAGATGAAAGGCATAAAAAGATATGAGGATTATAATCTATGTATTTAGTGATCTATTCCTCCCAATGTCAAAAAAACGCTAAGAATTTCAAGTTTTCTTTTAAATATTATCAGCTTTCAAAATTACAGATATCCTTGTTGCCTCCAACATCAAAGCCATTACCTCTAGCGCAGTGGTTTTCAACCTGTGGGTCCCCAGATGTTTTTGGACTTCAGCTCCCAGAAGCCCTGAGCATTGACCATAGTGACTGGGGCTTCTGGGAGCTAAAGTCCACAAACATCTGGGGACCCACAGGTTGAGAACCACTGCTCTAGCGGAACATGGAGCAGGAACATGCTTTGTTTTTCCAAATGTGGCTATGCTCCATGTTCCCAAAAATGATCACAGAATGCAGCACACAGTGAAAAAAGCATACCTTCCATCCCATCCATCACCCCAGATTAAGAAATATGTTTCAAACTCAGAGCATGGTTGAACTGGGAGTAGGAAAATGTCAAAAACCTGTTGCCAATTCACCAAAATGCTGGAACAGTGGCCAGAAGGGACAATTTTTTTCTTCTTCATGTTACCTGTCATGAACAGCCAGGTAATCCAACCTTCCTTACATTCGAAGTGATGCTCAAGAGTTCACAAGATTTCCTATACTCTGGCTCAGCCTTAAATCAAAATGGAGAACGCAGTCAAGAAATCAGGAGAAGACTATGACTTAGAGAGGAAGCTATAAAACAATTTGGATAACCTCTTCATGATATATCATGATATATCATATATCATCAAAGTCAAAATAAATGACATAGTATTTCTGAATTCTACATATGGCTGTGAAAAAACAAATAGTGAAGAAAGCTGACAGGAGCAGAACCAACTCATCTGAAATACGGAGAGGAGAGTTTAACAGATGCCATGGATTACAAAAAGACAAATAAATTGGTTTGAAAACAAACCATGCCTGAACTTTTCCTAGAAGCCAAAATGACTCAAATTAAGCTATCATGCTCTGGTCACATCATGAGATGACAAGACTTAATGGAAAAGACAATAATGTTCAGTAAAGTTGAAGGCAGCAGGAAAAGAGAAAGAACACATTACAGATAGATTGACTTAAAGTCCTGAGTTTGTAAGACCTGAGCAAGGCTTTTGATGAATGAGGTTCTTAGAGGTCTCATTTATAGGACTGCCATAACTTGAACTCAACTTAATGGCAGAACATCATCATCATGTTGAACTTTCTGATTCCCATGGACACAGATATGCCCGCCAAGCTCTATTTTAGTAATTGCACAAGGACACAGAATGTGGACAAATATTCAGCCACAGAAAACTCTCCCTCTCACTTTCCAACTTCATGTCAGTTACTCAGTTCGCTGAGTAGTTCTTCTCAGGACAGCTGTTTACAGGCACAGCCCATTCCTCTCTGACCAGATAGGCAGAATGAAGCCTTTTTCATTCTGGATGCCAGAAAAAGGAGAGAACACACAAGCAAACAGCAGTTGCAGCTGCTGTGTTATGTTAGAAGGAGATAAAAACTGCACATGGATGTAGATGGCCAGCAGATGCCCAGGAAAGAATTGCTGCAGCAGCAAGGGGGAAGACTTAGGGACTATGAAATTATAGGCAACTTTAAAGGAAGAATGAATGAAGTCCAAGATGTGGAAAGCACTGTGAAAGGCTCCAAGGAGCTGTCATACAGCTCAAACATGGCTCAGGGGTGAATGTCTTTAAACAGCAGCACAAGAGGCTCAATCTGACAAGCCAGATCTGGAAGGTGGACAGGTCCAGCTGAAATGTGGCTTTTGTAGTGCCACAGCTCTAGAGCAGATCTTGCCAAGTCTCCAAGAAAAGGGGATCCAGAAAGAGAAAGTCCAACTGACTGATCAGGCGAGTTCTGTAAAAGCCTTCCAGAACCATGATTGAGCTTACAAATGGCCTCTGGGTGCTGTGAATGTCAGTTTCTCTTCATCAAGTGCTGAAAGGCAGAGCACCAAAGAAAGCTAGTTTTCTAAGCAACCAGCAGTAAGCAAATGGTGAACTGCTTTATTTTAAAACTGGAACACAAAACATGAGAATGGTGATTGAAGGAACTTCTTCTGTCTTGCAAGCACTCTGTGTATCTACTGTGTTCAGCAACAGCCCATCTCTGACAAACAACAGTTTGTCCCATTGTTGATTCTGAAGTTCTTTCCACAGCTATTCTGGGATCATCCTCAGCCTCTCTAGATAAAAGAAATTCAAAGTACAAAGCCATTAAATTTCCAGAAAGAGATTCACCTTAGCAATTTCTTCCCAATGTTATTTTGGTTCTCTTTTTTCTCTATCTACACACAGTGACTTCACTGCAAGGAGGGGGGCAAAAACAAAATGCTTGCTGAAATAAGAAACACAAAGTTTTATGAACCTCCATGTGTTTTGCAAACAGAAGGTAACTGAGAGCAGCAGGCAGAAAGGGAGCTTACTGCTGCTGTTGGTTGAAAAGCTCTGTGTGCTTCTTAAAAACTTCACAGGAAGTGTGGTAGCAATCACTGGAAGGTGCTGGAGAAATGACATCTAAAAATCCCTCTGCTTACTTCATTTTTTATGTAGTCAGAGCAACCCACATCCCTTAAATGTATGAAAATACATTTAATGTCAAATACAATTTAATATTTATCCTGCTTTGGGAACTACAGGGGATTTAAAGGCTGAACTCTTTGCTTCACTGAGCACAAAGGGACTGAACATACACAAAAGTCCTCTGGAAGAACTGCCTCAAAGATAGATGGCATAGTAAGTTCCTCACCATAAATTTACCACACAGGTGAAATTAGCAGTTTGAATGGAAATTATTTCCTACACCCATTTGTTATAAACATCAGTCTTCTATAATCTATATTAAGATTTTCATAGATTAGATGTTTTCCTTAGATTACAATCCTGAAAACACTTTCCTACAAATAAATCGCAGTGATGTCAGCAGGACTTATTTCTGAGTAAAAATGCATGAGATTTAACTCTCTGCTATACATGGAAAGCTTGAAAGAACTTGAATTCCTTCTGTGGTTCCCAATATTCTGTGACTAACCCTATCTCCTACAGCAGTTATTTTTGTAGCATAAAACACCAACAGAGCAGTCATTCTGTGATTAGTGTGCAAAGGCTCCAAATGTTTTTCAGTTCCAAAAGAAAGATGACAGAATGTCATAGAAAGTGAATTTACAGACTGACTGCAGGCACTTTCCCAAAACCACTCCATGGGCAAGAAGCACTTGTAAAGAAGAAGTTATATGGTACTGGATATTGTTTTAACACGTAGTGGGGAACTAGAATATAATGAGCAAATTGGACTCCTCCACTCCAAGGCCTCCAAAAAAATGGATACTACACATAGAGTTACTACTATACAGCTCAGGCCCAGACTACTTGAAGGACCCTATCTTCCCATATGAGCCTACTTGAGCAATAAAATCTGCAGGGGAGACACTTCTGTCCCACCACCTTTGCAGGCACAGAGGTGATAAAATAGAGGAAGACCTTCTCTATAGCTGCTCACACGCTTTGGAACTCCCTTCTTAAGTTAGGACGGCTCTTTCATTGTTTTCCTTTTGGGAACAGATTAAGACCATTTTTTTCCAGCAAGTTTTCAGAAACCAATTTTAACAAAAGTTATTCATATGGTGCTGTACAATTTTTAATCTGTTTTAAAACAAGATTTTAATCCTGTTGCTATATAACACGTTTGTTATACTGCATGTTTTTAACTATATGTGTTATATTGTATTCTATCTTTCTATAAGCCATCTTGAGTCCCAACCTAGAAGAAAGGTGGGATATAAATAGAGTCAGAGATTATTCATTTATTCATTATTATTTATGTACATGTATACCACCTTTCTCCCAGATTGAGACTCACAGCAGCTTCCAGAAACAGTCAGTTTAAACAACTTTTACAATAACATTTAAAAACAAGTTAAAAGCACTGGATAAAACATAAAATAATGTTTAAAACATACAAAAGTTTAAAATGATAATAAAATATTCCAATATGGATGGATGACATCACACATCTGAGGTAAAACTGTGTTTTGGGTTCCCCAGCTGTGATTCCTCCTGTACTTGGTAGCTTGCAAAGCCACAACCCATATCAATTGCAGGACTACTTATGAAGCCAGCACTGGATTCCAGGTGGTCAGATCACTCTCTTCGCTATTCTGAGTCAGCACTCCCAGGCCCTCTTGGGAGCACCACCTGAGAGGCTACTAGATTCTATGTGGGAAAAAATATGGAACAGTATTCAGCTTTCTGCTGGCACATTTAGTGCCAGCTGAAAGGCTGCTGAATCACTTTAGAAAACATTAATAGTCATTACTGAATGCATGCACTAATACAGTAACTCATCAATAAGGTAAAAAATAAGCATAAGTTACACAAATGTAACCAGAAGGCACTCACTTGTTTCTTATTGTTCCCTCTGCCAAAAAAAACCATCTGAAGTTCCAAATCCGCTTCCAAAACCATTTTTATTCATTTCTGCTAGAAATCAACAGCATTTATTGGGAATAATATTGGAAGAGGGGCAAAACAGGCCCAAGATCCTTGATGGACCCACTACTGACAAGACACTACTGTATAAAATATATACCATGGCCACAATCAGAATGTACTCACACAACTGTTGCCAAGTCACCACTTGGCATACCCAAGCACATATACACAGCTAGCAAAACTGTACAAGTTCCTATCTGTGGCTATCCTGTAATGAACCAATCCAAGTCTTAAAACTGGCTCCGAGCTGTAGGGGAACCGATGTCACCTGTTGGAAGGTACACAGAGATACAACATTTCATTAGTAGGTTTTATTAATACCAACATGTCTATGATTTTTAGTACCAAGAATACCAGCCTCCAGAAGCATAAGAAGAAATCAAGAATTTCTACAGCAAACACTGGCCTACATCTTGTACTGATTTGTACTGATTTAGTCTAATTCTTTGAGGCAGCTTTGACTTTTTAACCACCTTTACCATAACAATTGAAAATCCACAGTTCATTCAACTTCACTGAAATAAAATGAAAATCATGAAAAGACATCTGTAATCCTTTCATAAGAGCCAATGTGGTGTAGTGGTTTGAGAACTGGATTATGACCCTGGAGACCAGGGTTCAATCCCCTGCTCAGCCATTGAAACCCACTGGGTGACTTTCGGCATGCAACACACTCTGAACCCAAGAAAACCACGTGATAAATTTGCCTTGCAGTTGCCACAAGTGAGAAACAACTTGAAGATACACAACAACAAATTCTCTCATACTGTTGTTGTTTTGTGCCTTCAAGTTGACTTCAACTTATGGAACCGTATCAGAACATTTTGTTCGCAAGGTTGATCAACAGAAGGCTTTCCACCGCCTTCCACTGAGGCTGAACTTACCCAAGACTACCCAATGGGTTTCCATGGCTGAACAAGGATCTGAACTCTCGTCTCTCAAGAATCCTAGTCCAATACTCAAAGCACCACACCATACCAGCTGTTATACTACTAGAAGAATATTTTGGGAGAGTTCATGACAACTACAGTATATAAACTTCACTGTCTAGACATCACATCCCAAACTTTCTTCTGCATTTCATTTGGCACCATTTTTGTTCTACTAACTGAAAAATCCCTGCAGAAGCTGTTTTTCCAAAGAACAGTTAGGCAAGAAAAGAACATTCTGCTCACACTATCAATGTCCTCCCTTACTGTTCTGCTTTAGATTTATTTAATTTAGTATCTACCTTTCACCAACCACAGTACGCAAGGCAGCTTTCTATGCAAATTAAAACAGAGTAAAGCTAAAATCAATCTTAATAGTTAAAAATAATTAAAAATTTTAGCCAAGTAACCTAATTTGGTCCAGCAAACCCACTAATAAGCATTGCAAATCACAACTGGCAAGTAAGGAATATAATCAGAATTTGAGAACACAGACTGTGACAGAATATAAATGGAACTAATAAATGAGCAAAACTGTAAGTCCCAGTGTTTTGGATCAGACCAAAGCTTTATCTAGTCAGCATTCTGTACCTTCAGCATTCAGCTGGACACTTATTGGAAACATTCAAGCAACAGCCCTCCCCTTGATGTTTCCCAGCAACTAAGTATACAGAGGAATATGGCTTCCTATATTAGAGGTAATATATAACATCACAACTGGCAGTGTACCTAATCCCATTTTTTAAAACTGTTCGTGTTAGTAGGCATTATTACAACCTTTTACAGCACATTCCACAATTTAAGAATGTAGGATATGAAGCAGTACTTGCTCATCTTTGTCCTGAACCTTCCACTAGTCTTCATCATTGGATGATTCCAGTTTCCAGTATTACAAGAGGCAGAAGAACTTTTTCCTATCTGATCTCTCCAAATTCTGTATAATTGTACACTCTTATGTCATGCCCTCATCTTTTTCTCAAGTTAAAAATGTTCTATTTTTCACCTCTTCAGCTCTGCAATATCATTTCTGAGATTGGTTTTCCAGATGTAGTATGAATGTGTCTTGTTTTTTAAGCAAAGTCCAAAAGTCCTGGATTAATGTATGTCACAAAAGGTAGTACCAGAGACATCCTCATTCTGATAAACCACTGTTTCCTGAACTCAAACAATTTCATTTGAAGAGGTGAAGTATATCTCTGCAGATTCTGAACTGGACAGTAAAAATCTGACTGACAAACAAACTCCCCCTTCCTCATGGTGCTTCCTAAGACACTGCAGGACACAGTATCTTCCTCCCATAAACACATTGCTTGAAAAACTTTTTAAGTGGCCATAAACATCATCCCACCAGTTGACATTGTCTGCCCATGTCAACCTGCTATTGAGGTCAACAGAAAGAAAAGCTCTAAGCTCAATTCATAAATGCAGGACTCAAGCCTAGCAAAGTTAAGTGGGATGGTACCTGGTATGAATTGTAAATATGCTAACAACATTACAGGACTCTATTGTGGCACAAAGGGAAAAATCAACAGAAATACTTCTCTCAGTGGTTTTATTCTCCTATCACATTAAATTATGATTCAGAGAGACACTGATGATTCTTATAATTTTACATATCTCTTCTTCTCTACAAACACAAGAGCAGTTTGAAATCCTTCCTTTCTACTTCTAAAGCACAGCTTGACACAGACAAGCCTGGAACCTTTGTTATCTTAAATATGGTAAGTTTAAACTAATCACCTACATAAGTCACAGTTTAAAATCGGTTTATCTGAAGTGAAACGTAGTTAACATTAAATTTAGTTGGGCAGATTTAGGTGACAGGAAAGTGTGTTTAATCCAAAGCAGACACAGACACTTCTAAACTCTTTATGGTTGTACAGGAGGAAGGAATGTATATGTAAACCAGGTGGGAAGGCTAGGTTCATTTATGTCCCACTAAATGATCATTTAGCTTGACATTCAAATGTAACCTTTTCTCTTGAAAATAAATCAGCTACTAATGATTATACTGGTAATAGCTTTCTTTTACTTGTCACCCTTTGATAATACATAACTCATAGAGTTACAGGCCTATAGGCCTAATTCACACATGCAGGCAGACTTATGAATCACAATGGGAACAAACCTGCCCAAAGGTTGCTACACAAAGCAATAATTGTGTGAAATCATCTCCCCACACCACTGCATCAACTTTCACCCCACTATCACAAGTCTCCTTTGGGAAGACCATTGTTTACAATGTGGTGGAACTACCACAACAACACAGTGATCATATCATACAGATAGCTTTCCATATGGATCAGCCAGCAGCGTGGGTGGTTGAACTGTGAGTCAAGCTTGAACCTTTTCTTTCAGCTTGCCTCAATAATGCACTGTCATTTTTCTGGCACTATGCTGTCATACAGTCCCAAGCACTGCATTTCTGGGATCCATCCCACTTTACATACATGAAGCGGTTCAGAAAATGCACTAGTAGCACAGATAGACATTGTCACTGAATTGGGTACAAAGATAAACATGCTACCCAGTTTTATAAATCTATGACACAAAATAAAAGTGTTCATTCACTTAGCATAACATGACAAAGCAGTGTCTTCCTACAAAGATCTTTGCATAAAGTTTAATATATAAATCTGCCATCAGATTAATCTTATAGTTTGAACTATCAGCATAAAATCACATTATCCAATTTCTAGGAATGAATCATTCAAAATGTATGCAAAATAGTTGTCAATAATTAGAGAGAAAACACATCTGTTGTACAAAAGCATACTATGATAAAAAATGTGCAGTGGGCTGAAACTCTTCATGCCGTGGCGGGGGGGGGGCAAAGACTGAACAAGGAGGCTTCATTACTATTGTAAATGCAAGTTAGATGCAGTTACAAAAATGCTTGCCTGGCTGATTAAAACCTTTATACCATAAAAAAAAATTAAATTATCTAAGATCAGTTAATTACGTTTGCACAGTAAACTTATTTTTTTCCTTGTCAAAGACAGTGCTGCAGTCTCAATTAAGCTTTAATTAAGGCCACAACCCTATGCGCACTTTTCTCAGAGTATGTCCTACTGAACAGAATGGGTCTCACTTCCAAGTAAATATACACACGTCTACGCTCTCCAGGTGCACCAGGTAGGAGAGAAAAAGTGCATTTAAACCACTAGTGGGCATTTGGATTTCCCACCAAGAGCCTGTTCTGCCCGTCCATCCCAACATCTTCAAAATGGCATTTTGCCTCCTCCCCCTTTTAAAAAGGAGAAAGGTAGTGGAAGGAGAGGAGGGATAAGTCAAGGAAAAGGGATGGAGGGCAGGCCACCGCCTGTAGGACCACAGGGAGCAGTCAAACACAAAAGTGCCTATTACATCCAGCTCTAACCTAATCTTTAATTACCCTTTGCCTGCCAGTCAGCTCTACACTCCTCCCCCTTCCGAAGCCCCTGTTATCTCCCCAACATCCAAATGCCTACCTACGTGCCTCCTCCCTTTCATATAAAAGCCGCAGATTCAACATCCCACCTCCTTGTCCACCTTGGCCCTGCACCCATACTTACTCCCAGAAACTATACTGCGAATACTCCCCCTACTACTCTGACTAAGAAGCGGGAGGGGGCACCAGATTCGTAATCCCACAGGGGTCTACTCGGGAACAAGTCCCCCTGCCTTCAGGGGCCCTTGCTTCCATGAAACGGGGCTGCATGCTTTAAGCCTTCGCCCGCCTAAGAAACCCCACTTACCCTCGAGAAAACTGCCGTGCCTGGCGCCCCCGACACTCCTGGCGATGCCTCCCCCGCCGCCGCCGCCACCGGCCATCTTCACTCGAGTCGCGGCTGCTGCTCTTTTACACCATCACGCCGACGAGTCGGGGTTTTTTAATTTTATTTTATGTGGATATCTCTGTGTTAATTTTGGGCCCGGGCGCCGGCTCCTCGGCGGCGCAGCGAGGGGACTAGGCCTGCTCCTCAGGCCTGCGTTTGCTGCCGCGGCCGAGCCTGGCTCGCCTTGCCTTTCCTTCCCTTCCCTTCCCTTCCCTTCCCTCGCCTCCCGTCCGTGACGGAGGCTGAGTTCGCTCTGTGGAGAGCCCAGGGAGGGCTCGGGAGCTGCCCAAGCGCCCCTCACGGGGACCAGGCTCTCTCCTCGCCCGACTAGGCCTTTACAGAGTGGAAGCGCTGAGATGGGAGGAGGGGAAGGAGAGAATAAGCCGAAGCGGCGGCGCTGGCTCCGTCCTCCTCCTCCTCCTCCTCCTCAACCGCCTTCGCTTATTGTGTCCGGCGTCACCAGCACTCCCCTGGTGCTTCCAAAACAGACAAAAAAAGGAGGCGGCCGAAGTGGCTAAGCTGGCTGGCTGGCTGGCTGGCTGGCTGGCTTTCCCCCGTCTCTCCTTCTGGCCGCTGCTCCCTCCGCCTGCCACCCAAAGGCGGGGTTGCTGAGGGAAGAATGAACCCCCGACCGAGCCGGGCTATTTCGCCGCCGGCGACCGCCAGCCACCCTCCTCTTCCCCCTCGGTGGCAAGCTCTCGTTGCCGCGGTGGGCCCGAGCTTTGCCGCCTGGCCGCCCTCTTGCCTGAGCGCCCGGCCGCGGAACGATCCTCCCGGGTGAAGGCGAGGGAGCCGGCGTTCCGGACACGTCCACCGCCACCTTTCCCCCTTCCTCCCTCGCTCCCCGCTTCTTTCTTCCCCTTGCTTTCCTGCTTCTCCCCTTCCTTCAGGAGGCCGGCCCTTCAAACACAGACACAGAAAAGGGGGTAGCAGCTAATTTACCAGCAAAAACGCAACACCTTTGCCTCCCTCGCCCCCCTTTCCGCCGCCCCCTCCCAGGTTTAAAATGGCCGCAGCTGAGCTGTTGTTGTAACATGATTGCCCTGGCTTGTCGACTGGTCGCGCTCTCTCTCTCCCTCCCGTTTCATCCCTTCGCTTCTGGAAACTGGGGGGATAGCAACAAAGGGCGAAAACGGGGGGAAGTCGCAGAGACGAACTTGGAAATTGTTCAGGGCGCATAATATTAATGGACCCCTGAGTGGGCAAGTTTTTACAACTCTCCCTCAAGGGTTTAGGATCAGGGATGCATTTTTAAAGTACTGGAAGAAAAAGAGCATCTGTGGTTTTATACTTCCATATATTGTATTTGCTGGCCTATAAGACTCACATTTTCCCCGGAAAAATGCTGTTTGAAAATGGGATGCATCTTATACGCCAGTGCATCTTATACTCTGGCAAATAGTATTTGTCCCTGCATAAATAGGGTGCATCTTATATGCCAGCAAATATGGGTGTCTCTCTCTTTGTATATTTAGAGATGTGTATTGTGTGAGAGTGTGTGTGTGTACATGAGAGAGAGTACTGCGTGTATATGTGTGTTGATGGATGGATAGATGGATATGGATATGTATATATTGTAATCCTATCCTTCCCTCTAGTTCTATGGGCCTAGGGCCATGGCTGAAAGAAGTTTTCCATAAGGGTGATGTGAGATCTGCATAGGTACATGAAATGTAAGCATTGCTAATATTTTAAAGAAGAAATGAGAACCACTAGTTTCAGATGCAAGAACCTGTCCCAAGACACCCAGTATAGAGTGGCTCGAAATAAATACATTGATTCTTCGAGTGTTACAATGTTCCCTTCATTTTCTTCAAAATGGTGTTTATTATTTGTTACTAAACAGCTGTAGTGGAAAGGAGGAAACTATAATAGGCAGTAGCTTTGATTAATCCGATAAGATTACACCAGTATCAAGGCATTCAGATCTTCCAGTTTTTGTTTGTTTGAGAAGATAATCTATCGATCAAGTAAAGTTCCCCACCATTTCTTACTTGTCTGTGTTTCCTGGAAAGGTTAGTGTTAAGGGCAGTTTGAGAGTGCTCTTGTGTTTTGAGACTAGGAGGAACTCTTGAACTCCTATTTCTGATTTTGTCTGTAAAATGCTTGCCTCCTCTCCAGCCTTTTTTTTTTTTTTTGGCAAACATCCACCCCACCCCACCCCTGGCCAGTTGTGCACACCCTGTGGCCAGTGTTATAAACAACATGGACTCTCAAGAGCTTGATAATCATCAACTAGAATCTTGCTGGGTTGGCTGCCTGAAATGGGTGCTGCTTTACAGTGTTTCTGTTCCTATTTTGAAGGTCCTTTCCACGATGTGATGTTGGGGAATTTCTGTTCTGCGACAAGTGCGTTGCTATGGGCTTCTGCCAAGACATCATTTTATCCCATGCTATGCAGTGCAGGCATTCAGCAAGCTGGAGGGGGGCAATTTTCTGTCCCTGAGATATTCTGAAGGCCCCACAGACTGCCATTAAAAAAGCACTGAGGAAAACAGAACTGACAGTGACTGCTACCTTCAACAACAAATTGTTAATGTTGAGCAGTACGAGGAAGTCCCATAACCTATTAGAAGAAGATAAGCAGACACATCTGTGGGTTTCCTGGGGGGCAGTTCACCCAGCAAAACCAAACAAAAAGGAGTTACCAACTAAGTCTTCAGAACCATAGGCAGCCCTAGCCCTCAGTAAACTACAAAGCCCAGAATTCCACAGGATGTTCAAAGCGGAATCATAGCACCATAACAGTATAGCATGGAAAGACCCATTGCTATGTTAATCTGGATTAATATGCAAACGAATATTGTAGCATCTTAGAGACTAACTGAGGGAAAGGAGATGGTAGCATAAACTTTTAAAGATTGAGGGCTTTATCACAGGAGACAGGTAAATCACAACTGCAGCAGCATAATAGCATCTTTGGCTGGGGCTGATCACATGACCTTCTTTGTAAAAGAAGTGCTTTCCAAATGGTGTCCCGCCAGGAGAAAAACATAAGAAGAAGGAGGTAATAAGTCTCAAGCAAAGACACTATTATCCCGCTGTGATTGCGATTTACCTGCCTCGTGTGATAAAGCCCCAGGTCTGCTCCATCAGATGCAACTGATGAAGTAGACTCAATCTATAAAAGCTTACACTACAGCCTTCTTTCTCTCAGTGTCAAAGGTGTCACAAGATCCCATTGTCTACCTTGGTTCACATCAGTGTTAAACCACTTAGGTGCACCTATTTGGGGATGTAGGCTGAGTTGCCATGACTGTCCAAGTGACATCCAGCTTCTTTTCAACTAGCCTAAGTGAAGCAATGAGTGTCCTTAAACTGGTGTCTGAGCAAGATAATGGACAGGATTAACTAAAGCAGAAGAAATGTTAGAAGAAATGTTCATTTGCTCAGATTAGTGGTGTTCATCTATTCTAGAAGGGTACACAGGGGGGGGGTAATCTCCCTCATTGTCTTTGGGGACGCAGGTGGACAACAGTGCCTTGTATTAGTTTAGCCAGCACTTTCCAAACTTTTCACGTTGGTGACACACCTTTTTATACATGCGTCATTTCGCAACACAGTAATTCAGTTTTACTAGCAAACTGGAGGTTAAACTAACCCTTTATAAGAGATACAGACACATACATAAATTGTAATAACAAAATGTATGGGGATACAACATATCTCATGAAAACCTTTCATATATTTTTAAAAATATATGATTCATAAATAATAACATACATGTCCAATATTGTAGGCGACACACAGCACACTTCAGGTGACACACTAACGTGTCGCGGCACGCCATCTGGAAAGCCCTGGCTTAGGCTAATGTACTAGCTGCAACTCTCTCTGGACACAGAGATAACTTTGTGCCAGCTATTCATGCTCCTGAAACTTCCCAGTTGGATTATTTTATTGAAAATGCAGACGGGTATTCCTTTGAAAAACTTAAGACATTTCTGGTAATCTAAAATAAAGATGCTAGGTTGTTAAACAGGACTAGTTGATGCAATCACATAAAGCACCAGTGTTTCATCAGGTATGCAGGCTTCTTGTCTGTCTCCATCAATTTCAAGTGTTGGTACTGATGTTTAAAACCTTAAATCACTTGAGGGCAGAGTATCTAAAACAAGGATAAGTAACTGTAGCCCTCTGCCATGTGTTGTTACATTGTAATATCCAGCAGTATTGTTGTTGTTATTGTTAATATGTATATTTGAATCCTACTTTTCTTCCAAAATTGGGACTCAAGGCAGCTTACAATTTAAAAAAAAATACAGTTAAAAACACCAAAAGTGAAGCTTAAAGTGGAATTAAGCTATTCACAGTATTAAAACAATTCAAACCAACATTTAAAAGGATAAAATACAATTAAAAATTAAAAAATCTATTTTAAAAGTCCAGTTTAAAACAATACAGCATGCTTAGCTCTTTCTTTCTGTTAAAAATTCCTGTTTTAAAAGCCTGTAAGCATGAAAAGATTTTTATCTGCTGATAGAAGGGTAGCAAGGAAGGGGCCATTCTGGCATCCTTCAGAAGGGAAGTCCAGTGTCTAGGGACCACCAGTTGTGCTTTTGGAGTCTGAATAAACAGGGAAAGCCATTAACACAATCTGTGAACCCCAAAAGTGGTTGTTAATTAAATTTAATCTCCATTTTGACCTGATCTTAATTAAACTTTTGTGCTGATACATCAGTTTTCCACACCACTATAATATATTGGCAGAGCTATGAATATATTGTGATTTGTGATTTCATAATTTCACTTCTCCGACCTGAGTACTTATGTGCAAGTATAACAAATGTTCAGGCCGAACCATTCATTCTAAACAGATTTACATAAATATTCTATATATCTTTTCTAGAAGGCATCACTCTTCTGATACATAGTGGACAAAATATGGCAAAAGACAAATGTGAAGCATCGGCACTCAAAACTTCAGCTAAAATCCCAACAATGTTTTACAGTTGTCAGATCCTACATTACTACCACACATGTAAGCCCTCATGTAAATTAATATCTCAACACTATCACAAAATAAAAGTATTTGAATTAAATTATTAATCTGAAAAGAATCAGCCCATCTGTTTGATTTTCAGTACAGACTTAAGAAAAGTGAATGTGGAACAATAGCAATAGTAGATGAACTGCGGACAGCTCTGGCCCTTTCCACACGGGGTAAAAAAAACGGCTTAGGGCGACCTCACCCAGAGGTCGTCCACACCGTGGGGTGTGCTAGGGCGGTTTGAAAAGTGGAGGTTCCACACCTTGAACCGCCCTCGCACGACCGCAAGTGGTGGCACGGCGTGTTTTTTAAAAACCATATTTCATGTGGTTTTTAAAAAACGCGAGCACGCTAACCGGTTGCAGTGCCCCGTTTGAAACTGCAGGGACGCGCTAGCGCGTCCCTGCAGAGCTGCCTGGGGGCGGGCTTCTGGCTGGCGCACTGCCCTGATTGGCGGAGCACTGCCAGAAGTCGCCGGCCACCATTTTGGGCACCGCCGAACACCGCCGAAATTTGCCAGCATGTGGAGCGGCGAACGGGCGCTCCCCGCGGGGACGGAGCAACCTGCTTCCAGGTAAGCTCCGCCCTTGCGTGCGCCACCCCGTTTCCCCGTCCCCCGTGTGGAAAGGGCCTCTGTTATAACTATTAGTGAAGACTGCATGTGAACATACAAAATAGCACTATAAAGCACTATGTCTTAAAAAACTTTTTACCATTTTTTTCTTACACTTTATTTTAATCTATGCTCTGAGCTACCCTGGGCTTCTTGTAGGGAGAAAAGTAGGACATAAATTAAGTAAGTAAATAAATAGTATACTCAGGCATTGGAAGTCCCATTGTATTTCTACTTCCGGGGAACTGAAACAGGGCTATGCCACAGCAGTGCTAAAAGGTATTAACGGAGAAGCAATCATAAGCTGTCACTGAGATATCTGGGTCTTTCCATTGCTAATTTTCCAGTGAGATATTTAGTTATTAACACCACAGACTTAAGGAAAACTATTTGGTACTCTCTGGCTGTCCAAATAGTCTGAAAACTTCAGCTACTCCAAAATGTGGATGTTTAATGCTCTTCCACTTTATGGAAATTTGAGGTTCCCTAGAACACAATTTCCTCTTGTTTCAGCTGCAATCCTCACATCACTTATCACCTGGGTTTGCTATTATAGGGAATGATTCTATAACATCTAAAATCAACCATGGGAAATAACTTACACTCGGGACTCAGTTAAACTATTAAATCCCCTGTAGAAAAGATAATAGTGCCCCACACCTTTGTATTTATACATGTTATGGATGGTCATTAAATTCCTTGGGTAGCATGTACATGTTCACTTACAGACACTGCAATCTCTTCTGCCACACAAAAGTTCCACTTGTATCAAATGGGGTTAATTTAGTATGCCCTGTTGCTACACTATGCTAAAAATAAATGCCTGGAACACAGATATACATACCTTTAGATATGTGTATGCAGATCTAAAGTGTAAGATGTGTAAATATTTTTGAGAGGATAAGTTTACTCCTCTGAGATTTAGCTGCATTAGCAGTTTTGGCACTATGCCACCTTCCATCTATGAGAAACTTTCCTCGCAAGAACAAAGCAGAAGTCCAGTTTTCCAATTACCTGTTTACCTAATATCTCCAAAGACTATAAGCAGATGTGGTCAGACACTGCACATGCTTTTCCTGAAATGTTTGATAAAGGTACTGTGATAGGAAAGGAAATCGTGTAACCTTCTGTAGAATCCTTGTAAAATTATTCATTTTTTCTTGATGTTCAAATAATAGTTTTTTTCACTATAGAGTCTCTGCAGATAAATATATTATAATTGGAGTCAATCAGACTGGCTCAAAAGATCAAGAATTTCCTGTTCTTTTTGTTTTGAGTGTACCTGCATATTCACAGGTTTTCCTGCTCCTCCACCCAGTCTTTTCTTGAAAGGTCTCAGGTTTTCCTCTTTCTCTTCCATTATTCCCTTCTCCCTCTCACTGATGATATCACCTATCCAGTCTCATGCAACATTCTAAAAAATTGATTTTTGCCAATTTTTGGTGAGCCTTTTACATTATTATTCAGGAGTTATTGTAGTAAAGTGCTTCAGCAATATACGCTAGTTAACGGTTAGGATCATTTTCTTTTAGCACTAACATTCCTCTTTCCTTTGCTTGATCCTTGCTGAAACTCTGTCCTGGAAACAATAGCTGTGTTTACTTGGTGATCAGCTTTACTAGTTTAAAGACAAAAGAAACACATAGGCAAGTAACTGATCCATTTCATTTTGGAATGTACTGAGTTAAAAATAACCCCAAACAAGGACTAAAAGACCTGAGTGTGGGAGAAAAAACACCAGATCTCCAAACCATTATCAACAAAGTGTTAATAAGACAGAAAGTAATACTGGAAAGAACATAGGAACACAAAATAATAGAAGCCCATAGGCAGTGCAGTATTATTTATGAGAACATATATAGACAAATAACAATATTTATTATCAGCAAATAGGATAGTAAGTGACTCCATAAGGATCATAGGGAACACACAACAATGAATTCTACAGGCAGTACAGTACTACAATGTATAACAACTATAAGCACATATACCAACAGATAACTGTTCAATTCTAATAAATAGTCCTAAGGTCATACATGGAATTATGCTACTAGTTCAAACCACCTTAATATCCAAGTCTATTTGAATCACAATGTGAACTGAAGATGTGAGCAACATAGAATCCAAAAAACTGTGCACTGTGGTAGAGATGTGACAATTACTCCCAGGAATGTGGAGTAATTTCAGTTAATATCCACCAGTGATCTGAAGAGAACATAGTTTCCTAACATTATTCCACTGCTCCACTGGTTTATAGATTGCTGATAAAAAAAAAAGTTGTTATTTGTGTGTGTCTTTATAAATTGTGACATATTTTAACATTGAACTGCCTATGGGCATCCGTTCTGTGTTTCCTATGTTCTTTGTGGTATTACATTCTGTCTCATTAAGACTTTGTCTTTTTTCCACTCAGGTTTTCATTTGATCCTTGGGTGTATGTGTGCGTGGGTGTGTGTGTTGGGTTTTTTAAAAAATATTTGGAGACCTTCACTATTTCTTAAAGATAAAACCACCAATGGAATGGGAATAAAAAGTTTTCAGTAGGACCAGGAGTTCACTGGATACATATCAGAAGAAGCAAAACATCATCTGTATATCAGAAATAAATCAAATCAGTTTGAACAAGATCAAAAACCAACATTTCCAAGATATTTTTTTTAGCTGTCTAAAGGCAGCCATTTTGAGTTATTTGGTTTATTTTATACCTTTGCAGTTCATGGCCACACTAGCAAGCAATTTGTGTCTCTCTAATTTCACTATCAAAGGGGAAATTTTAAAAGTCCACTTCTCTGCCAATAACTTATCTTACCCATGCTATAGCAACAGAAAATAGGTTATGGTGTAACTGAGCAGTATAGCATGCTGCTGCTGTCCATTATACATCATTTACCATGCCCAAGGAGGCCCTGACAAAGATTACAGGGCATAGAGCTATTCCAGTCTTCTGCCCCCAACAGATGCCCCCACAGCAGTCAAAAGGAACTCTGCTGAAAGGATACCCCTACAGACATCAACGAAACTTGTACACATTCTCATCTTTGATGAGAAAGAGTGCTTGGCACAACCTATTGAGAAAGCCATCAGCCACTGTGATATATTTCACATTTAAGGACTTCTCAGTGAAAAATTCATTTGCATGAAAAAATTTCGTTGGAGTTGAGGTTTTGCGAAAAACTCAAACTTTTTTTGTACAAGTCTGGCAGGAGTGCACAAAACAATGGATTCTGGAGGAGTTTCTTTTTTTCACATAAACTGTCCACCACCACCACCACCACCCTTTTTTTTTTTTTGGTTAAAAATCCTGGAAAAAAATTGTTCCAAAAACTGAGCAAAATCTTGTCCAGCAGGGAGAAAATTTTGAAGTAATTGTTCTTTCACGTAAGTACAAAATAACTTGAAAGTTAACTTCTCTAGGAGGAAAGGCAATATAGACATAAAATAAGCATTTTTCACAAAATATAGTGATGTCAGCTACATCTGAGCAACATGACAGTTGCTGAGGATTTGAGAAAGGCTTCTTTTTCTTACACACATGTATGCGCGCGCACACACACACGCACACACCCCCCCAGGCTATCCCAAAAGACATGACTGTTTTGCCACCGCTGTTCAGTGACCAGAGAAATGGCACCTATACTAAGATGCATGGGAAATGGGCAAGGGAAAAGCCTTTCCACCCTCACCCCAACCATCCTGAATAAGATCTCAGCTCCTCCACTGGTGATAGTGCCAAGATAGTAATTTTGGACCCATCACCCAACTAATCATAGGAATTGCAGAGAAAAGGAGGAGGGATTCCCAACTTTGCAAGCTGCATAGGAGGGAGGAATAGATGGGTTGTCCATCCTGCTGTCATGACATTGTTAGTTGAGACTACAGTTCTCGTTGTAATTCTAGTGTCTGCTGAAACTTCCAAAGACACTAGAAAGATACTTAGTTACAAAATATTTCTCTCCAGCCTTATCCTCTTCAAACAATTTAAAGCCATTTTAAAATGTTTGAATAAAAGCACAAAATGAAACCTGCAGTCCCACACACCTAAAGCCAAGCCATGATCGCAAAGATGCAAAAGCTGATGTAAACATCAAAGGACCTCTTCATTTGGTAAGGGAAATTGGTCTCAAGGTCATAATTGGGGGCCCATTCACACTACACAGCAATAGTGCTATTATTCCATTATAACTGCTATAATTTCATCCTGTGGAATGTTGCAATCTGCAGTTCAGGGAAGAACATTTAGAACTCTTAGCAAGAGAACTTCTCGAGTACCTCTTCAAATTACAAACCTCAGGATTCCATGGGATGGAATCAGGAAAGTTAAAATTAAATGTTAGTGCTACAGTTGTGTGAGTAGTTGTCCGTTTGTCTGCATCAGGCAAGTAAAGACCTCATACAATTGGCTAAGTGAGGCGAGAAGACCTCCTATGATTGGCTGGCTGTGAAGATTCTATGGAATCCTGGGGTTGGCAGTTCAGGGAGGGGCCTTTAGAATTCTCAGCCGGAGAGCTCTTGGGCCTCAGGCCGGTTGCTATGGAGACGAGGCCTACCTTCAATAAGGATGCCAGAAAACATTTGGGAGGCATATGTGAGATAAATTAAAGTGACATACACAACATAGTTGCAAACAGACAAACTCACTCACAAACTTCGACTTTTATGTAGTAGATTGTATGGGTTCCATGTATGTGAGGAATCTTAAAATTGAAATTCAAAACAAACAATGCTTCCAAAAAACATAAATCCATTGCACAAATTCAACAGAAAGGAAAAAAAAAAATCAAAAGCCAGTACATCGATGTCTCCAGACAACACAGATCAACATAACACCCAAAATCAAAGGAAGATGGAAAAAGAAGGAACATCATGTGCAACAGAGACCATGGAGCAGCCTGACAGCTGACTACAAAAAGACAGAGAAAGAGCCAGAACACAGATTGTATTGGGGAATATGGGGATAGGTTACAAGTACTGGAATAGGCTGGCTGCTATGGAGATGAGGCCAAGCAGCAAGGAGGAGGACAGTGTATTCGCTCAGGAACCCAAACTGTGTATGTAAATACCTCTGAATACAGATTTTATTGGGAAATATGGGGAAAAGTTACAGGTACTGAAGAAGACAGTTTGGTGAGTTCTTAAGAGGAAAATAAAATCACGGGCAATGCCAGGTAAATATGCTAGTGATTTAGTGATTTATAATGTAGAAGCTAGTGTCTTGCACCTCCCATGACTTTTCCATATTTTGTTCTGTTACAACTTGGAATTAAAATTGGTTTAACTTGGATTGTTTTCATTTGATGTATACAAGATATTCAATATTGCAAAATATTTTCATCCTTTGCAAAAGTTAAGTAAACAAAAACAAATGTGTACTTGTAGGTTGCATAAGTATTCATACATGTTCTGCATTAATAGCATAGCTTTCAACATTTCACAGGTGAAAACCTGGATACATGTTGTGTGCAACATCAGAATGTGGTAAAGACAGCAGATGTTACTAATAAGGGAGAACACACCAGCTAGGAGAGTTTGCAGTAGTTTGCTTTTGCCTGAGCCTCCTGGGAAAGGCAAGACTCTGCCTTCTCCTTTCCTCCTGCTGAGGTAATTGAGTGCAAATTACTTTTGCACACTGAACTTAGTTTGCAGCATCTGAAATAAGCTGAGAACAAAGTAGGGAAAGTAGAAGGAGGAAAGAAACTGGGACATTTCAAATGCAGTTGGTGGATCAACAAAGGATTAATTGGGACTGTCCCTGCCAAATTGGGACAATTGGAAGCTACACAAAATTTTATTGAACGCCTTGAAAGCCTCCACTAGAGCTACAGATTGTCTCAGATAACTCTCTATGAGCTATGTGCATCTGGATCCTACACTTTTTGCCAATTCTTCCTGGCAAGATGGCTCCAGCTCTATCAGATTAGATGGAGACCATTGCCAAACAGCAACTTCCAGGTCTTGCCACAGATTCTCAATTGAACTGTGCTCACTTGGCCATTCTAAGACATTTAGCATCTTGTTTTTAAACCATTCCATTGTTACTCTGGCTGGGTGTTTAGGATCACTTAGGCGCTCTACTCTACTCCCAGGTCCCTTATAGACGAAGCAGGACTAGAACTACCCTGCATGTGGATCCATCCAACTTGCCCTCAGTCCTGTCCCAGTTCCCAGTGCCTGCCAAGGAAAAGCACCCTCATAAAATGATGCTGCCACTACCATGCTTCACCAAGGAGACTGTGTTCCCAGAGTAATGAGCACTGTTGGTCATGTGCTACATATGGTGTTTTATAGCAAGGGCAAATAGTTAGTTTTGAATCTCACTAGACTAGAGAAACTTTTTCCATGTGTTTGCTGTGTCTTTTCCATGTCTTTTTGCAAACTCCAAATGCTTTGCTATGTTTCCTCCTTGTCTTTTTGCAAATTCCGAATAGCCTTTGACATGTGCTTTTTCCCCTCTTCAATGAGTTTTACCTTACCAGTCTTTCTGGATTGATGCTGGGAGAGATACAAATAAATGTCTGGTGAAAGGTCCCTGTATCTAATTTCCTAGCTTAACATTACTCAGCATCCTGCTTAGTTTGAACTTGTACATTGAGTGTAGCATACAGTGTTGTTCTTTGTGCTCATCAAAGCGCAATGGGCAGGATCCCTCCCAGCATCCTACTATTTTAGATGAATATTACTAGAGAATTGTAAACTGCTTAGGTCACCGATAATTTATCAGTTTTTATAGGTCCCCAACTCCCCACTGTTGATTGCTGAGGTTACTGGCAATATATAAATGCTTCCCAGAAATGCAGTAATGACTACTAGTAGTGATGGGGAATCACTTTTTAAAAACAAATTATACTTCATCTGAGATAATCAAGGATGCTGTTGTAATTTATCAAAGTGACATCATACAATGATGTTGCCACATGTTCTGAGAATAATGACCTCATGTTACGAGTAGCCCTGTTTTTACAAAAGGCCATTTTCAAAGTAACCGTTTTCAAAGACATCTGAGAGAAGATGGAACAGCAAGAACTTCCAAGTAACTTTTAAAGGTAATTTACAAATTCCATTGTCAAAAAATTGTTGGGAAACATTTGGGAGAAATCTTTAGTTTAGCCTGAGGAACGAAGAAGCTTCCGCTTTTAAACATTATTTTAATTGACAGGATAGGTTTGAGGGCTCACAGGAATATTCAGAGATTGCTTATAGACTGAGAGAAAGGTGTGCCTTGATAAGTAACTGTGTTTCTGTGCTTTGTTTGAACTGGCTGTCATGTTCTCTGTTTCAAATGGAGAACATTTATTTGCTTTTGTTTCATTTTTTTAAAATATGTGCTATTCTTCTTGTCTAAAAAAATAAAAACCAAAATGGAAGACCGCGGTAATGTAAAAACTACAGAAGAATGTATAATATTAAACATACCAGAAACCAATAAAATTGATAGCAGACAGAGCAGGTTAAGTGAAGTCTTTTCAATTTACAGGCTGAAGTTATGTCAAAAGGCCCTCTGTCACTTCTGATTTTTATATGGTAGTCTGGTGTATTTGGTATATGTTCTGTAGCGTTTTTGTTTTTGTTTTTATCTAAAATATGTGTTATCTATATGTGTGTGAGAGAGAGAAAGAGTCTGAGTGTTACCAGCTTTTCTTCTGTGAAATGGGTATGTAGATGTGCCTGGTGGACGCACACATGTAGTTTGTTATTTGGGGCTTCCAACATGATCTCTTCCATGTAGTCAGTTTCTTGAGCAAGTTATATGTCTCTGACTGCTTCATTCCTTTGCTTTCTCAGTTTTTCCTTATGTGAAATGGTTGTTTTGTTGTATTATTAAAATTCAAATCTGTGGTTCACTATTGGAAGCTCAGACCCAACCTCTGACTTGTATTCAGTTTCCTGGGCAAGCTAGTTGCACATTTTGATTATCCAGTCCCAGCGCTTCATGGCTGTTTTGGATCCCTTGAGAATCAAAGTTCCCCCCAGAAAAGAAGCATTTGATGGGGAGGGCAGGAGTTGGAGAAATGTGCAAATAGTCAAATCTGTGAAAGTGAAACCTGCAAACATGGAGAGCTGACTGTACTCTTTTGTTGACCCATCTTTTCATCTACTTTTAGACAAAACATCTCATTTCTCTCCAGGAACTGAGGAAAGGAGGGAGCAGAATTTGTGCTTCTCAGTAGGCTCCGACAAAAACAAACTCCTAAGCCTTTCCTTGTTGTGTACTCTTCCTCATTAATTTCTGTCATCTTAACCACACTCTGATGTTGCTTGACCACACATGTCCCGGTTGTCATCTGTGAAATATTGGAGAATATGCATTTTTGACCATGTCCTGCATGATAATGATTTGAGCATTGAACTATGATTCTGGAGAACAGGGTTTGAATCCTCCTCAGCCATGGAAACTGACTTGGTGAGCTTGGGCAGGTCACATTCTCTCAGCTTCAGAGGAAGGCAAAGGCAACCCCCATCTAAACAAATGTTGCCAAGAAAACTCTGTGACAGATTAGCCTTAGACTTACCATAAGCTGGAAATGACTTGAAGGCACACAACAACAACATCGAAGCAACCATTTTGTGGTGGGATACACAACTGTTTATCTCTTGTGGGTCAGAAGAGGTTGATGAAGTTCTCTTTTTTTGACTGTAGCTCACAAAAGTCTTTTGCCACCATAGTTTCACATCTCCAGCTTTCCAGAGCTTCAAAAATTTACCTTTCTAGTTGACAAACCCCAGCATTGCACAGAGCTTGGAAAGATTACTTTTTAAGATGACAGTTCTCAAAATTGCCTAGCCAATAACTATCCCCATGCCAGCTGGGGAACCCTTCTGAATTATAGTTTAAAAAGTCTAAAACTTTTCCAAGCTCTTCTCTAGACTTCATTTCAATTCAGTTTTTCTGCAATATGACAGAACTATTGCAAACAGCAAAATACACTAACAGTTCAAGAAAACACAATAAAATTTCTATAGGGGATCTTGATCTTCCTCCTCTCACTGCTGCAGCAGCTCCTCCCACCGCCGAAAATGTGTGAGTTCAGAGACCATCTACCACATCTCACCCCGCCGCCCCCCAAGCTATGGCTGCCTTCATCACTTGCTGTCACATTCCCTCCTATAGGGAAATAAAAGCTTAGAATAGAAAAAAAGTGTAAAAAACCTTATACCCATATGCCATGAATTATAACCAAGAACCAACAAGTCCTTATAAACTTGACTGTGTATCAGTGTTTAGTAAGAAGGGAGTCAAAGTGGATTCTCAGAGAAAGACAGCACTAAGCAAACTAGACATAAAAATTAGTATTTTGCTTTCCTATTTTTGTTTTATGAATTTATGTTCCTTTTAAATAAACCTGCCTTGTTAAATCACATCATTTTTGTCACTACATGGATTACATCTATGGCCTGATAACAAGATCAGCAATCTGCTTTCCCTGTCTACCCTAAAAGTATGTTCATGTTCACTTTATAAACCTGGAAGCTTAGCACAGAGGAAGACACACAACACAAATACCTCTATCTAAGGAGCCACTCACCGCATACCTGTGCTGGATCCAGACATTCTGGAAGAAATCTATCAGAAGCCTAGAGACAGCATTTAGTAATACTGTACTTAAAAACTACAAGGTCATGCATTAAGATGATTGGCTTTGTCACACAGATTATCTGATGTTTTGCTAGAGTTGTAAATTCCTCCATCTAGATCAGGGGGCTTTCCGCACTATACTGTTTTAGTGCTATTATTCCACTTTCAACATCCTGTGGAATTCTAGGGTTTGTAGTTTACTGAGGCCAAAGAGCTCTCTGGCTGAGAACTCTAAATGCCCTCCCTAAACTACAAACCCCAGGATTCCATAGTATGTTGAAAGTGGAATAATAGCACTATAATAGTGTAGTACAGAAAGGGCCTAGGTTTTAGAGCATAGATGAACTGCATGCTTCCTGGTATGCTGCCTCTCCATAGGTACAAAGAATTCCTAACCAGTGTTCCTCTACTGGTCAGAAACATCCATTTTCCATATTGTTACACTGCTACATTAGAGACATGTTGCCCTGATTTCTGGGGTCCCTTGGGGGACGCCTTAATGTGGTCCACGTGATAGGGAATGGAAACTAGCCAGAGCACAAGCAATAGCAACGTGAGAGGCAGGGTAACTTAGCAGGGTCTTTTTACCCAGTTTTTACGGAGTCAGGCCAAGCCAAAAACCAGACAAAGATGTCAAATAAATGATTTTATTGAAGGGAATATCACGCATCAACGCACTCACTCACACACTCACTCAAGATCTATTAAGAAACAAAGGAGAGGAAATTGGATAGGGGAAGTATCGAAGGGACTGTAGCTGGGGTGATACTACACCTTTTCCTGAAGTCCTTGGACCGGGAAAACAGCAAATGAAGTAGAGCTCAGCACAAAAAAGGCTGAGGGGATTACTCGCTTGACAGAGAAATGGTCTGCTGGGATGACCGGGAGTGATCCAAAGAAATGCTCAAAAACTGGGACTATCTGTAGGGGGAAAAAGTACCTGGAAGGCTAATCCTTTCCCAGGGAGAACAATTGGTGTTGCAACAGAAAAGAAGCTCCACGATGGCAACTCCCTTTGCATGATGAGATTACAAGGTGTTGCCAAAGCTTCTGGATCTTCAGTTACTTCGGGTTGTGGTGTGAATTTATGTAAATGGTCCTTGCCTGATAGGATTTTATTGCTATTGGTGCTCAACTTGGAGAGAAGATGCTAATCCTCTCAAGTTGGCTCCTCAATGGCTAAGGGCCTCTTTTTCTACTGTGGGCTTGCACAGCTTGAGGTCTAATGGAGCTACATGACAGAGGATTGTACTGGCCTGAACTGGTTTTTGGTCGTTCGACCGTTGCTGCCTACCTGCTCATCCAGGTGACCTCTCATGCACATTGAATCATATTTTAATATCAAAATTGTAGACCCTGGGACAGGGTTTACCAGTGAGGTAACAGATGTAGGGACTAGGACAGGTGTAGCACAATAATGAGGACTCATTCATTAAGTATAAAGGAGGGATAGACAACTTTCTAGTAGTGTCTGTCCCCCTAGGCCAGTGGTTCTCAACCTTCCTAATGCCGTGACCCTTTAATACAGTTCCTCATGTTGTGGTGACCCCCAACCATAAAATTATTTATTTATTATTTACAATGCCTCCCCCTTGGCAAAGGCCGGGCAGGGAGAGAAAGAGGAGCCGAGTGTCTCCCTCAGGAAAAAACTCCGAAACACCCCCCCTGGGCTCTGCTTCTGCTTCACTCTCATTTCCGCTGGGGGGCAGTGTGGGAAAAGTTTCCAGAGTGTCGACCCTAGCCGGGGGGGAGGAATCCCAGCACCTTTGTCTTTTGCGCCGTGCACAGCTCGCCCTCCTGGAAAAGCACTACCTTGCTGCCCACCGGCCCTTCCGCAGCACCCCGCTCCATGGCAAGTGGTGCAGGGGCTGTGGCGAGGAGGGGGCCTGCACCTCGTGCTGCCGCCACCCCCCCAAGCTGGCCCGTCAGACAGGAGGTTCTCCCGGTAGTGGAGAAGGGGAGCGATTTTGAACAGGGGACAGGAGGACGCAAGCATGTGGCTCGTGCTTGCGCACCACTACTTCTGGGCTTTTCCGCACGTTACCTTATCATGGAGGTGGGGGGTGCTGTTTACGCAAGCAGGTTCTTGCACTAGGCGCTCTCTTTGCTGCTCCTTCGTCCCTTAGCTGGCTTCCTGGTCGCGCAACCGCCCTGCCCCTTCCTCTCCCAGCACAGCCTACAGCTCCCAGGCTGCACTGCGGAAGGAAGGAAGGGGCGGTCGTGCGACCAGACCAGCTAAGGGACGAAGGAGCAGCAAAGAGAGGGCACGCCCCCTCCACGATAAGGTAATGTGCGGAAAAGGCCCAGGAGTGGTGGTGCGCAAGTGCAAGCCATGCGCTTGCATCCTCCTGCCCCCTTTGGTGGGAGCGCTTGCAGCCGCATTCGCTCCCGCCAAAGGGGGCAGAGGACACAAGTGCATGGCTCGCGCTTGCGTACCACCACCGAGGAGGGAATGGAGCCTAAGACCATCAGAAATACGTATTTTCCGATGGTCTTAGGCGACCCCTGTGAAAGGGTCGTTCGACCCCCAAAGGGGTCGTGACCCACAGGTTGAGAACCGCTGCCCTAGGCACTCAGAGGCCTCACTGCTGCTGCTAGAAATTGTCACCTCACTTGTCACAACAAATTGGCAAGTGTGGGGCCCCTGTGTGATAACAATGCCCTTCCACACCATAGAACCCTGTCTTTTTGCAAGGTAGAGCATCTCCTTCCTTTCAAGGACGAAAGGGAAGACCCCAGTGACTTGGCTGTTGTAGCACCAATGATTTTCTCAGCGTGGTTTTGTTGATAGAAGCCACATTTTCTGTGCCAGTGGACACAAATGGGGAGAGTAACGCCTGCAAAAACACTCGTTGGAGGAATATATGACCCATCTGTATTGTACAGGCTTTGATGGCATTTTGGTCTAACAGAGAATAAAGCCAAATAGTTCTTGCCTTACCATGATGGAACAGGAACCAAGTTCTGTCTGAAACAACAGGCACTGAAACCAACGCACTTACATCCAAGCAAATATGCTGCCACTTTTTCTGATTGCTGGGGTAGCAGGATACAAATACCTCTTTTTAACTATTATTTATGATTACTTTCATTACAGTTATTTTCAAACTTCTCATTTTATATGCTAGCAACTCATCTACTAAATTGTTGCCATCAACAGTAGTATCACATACAGTTAGGTTATTTTTATCTCTTTTCCTCTCGTGTACAAAAAAACATTAATACTGTAACAGCCATTGTACGTATCAATTATGTTTCCAAGACTTGCATGACAAAATGTTTAATGCGCATATCAAGAATACTTTAATTATGTGAAATATTTATTCAGGACAAATTTTAAGCCTTCTGTAAAGAACTGTGCTTTATTTTCTGTTTTCAGAACTTGATATAAGATAAAATTATGCATGCTTTCGCTGTAGACAGTACATCCCACACTTTAACAGAATAAAAGAACTCTTTCAGATCCACAAAACATTTGATAAACATCCTGAATGTTGGTATCTTCAGTTTTTACTTCAGTGTTTTGATATATGCTTCAGAATCCGGCAGTATTTGAACTTTTTAGAGATTGCAGTTAACACTTATCTTTCATTTGACACGGAATTTAACAATAATGCCTGGACATTTTTGGAAGAATATCATAAAAGCTCTGGTAAGAGAAATTTCTTTTCTGTCATCTGAGTTATTGTATTATTCAGGTTGGCATTGGCAATATTAGAGAGCTTTATTTGGGCTTTAAGCTATTGCTACAAAAAGTTTCTATGCTTCCAGGTTTAAGTAATAAGAAAGTTATACATCAGAACATTCATTAGGTCTTTCTTCAGTTACTAATGCTGCGTAAACTAGTTTTTCTGGGTAGATGCCTTAAAAATGCAAGCTGCTGTAACAATGTGTAAGGAGCTTGTATTAACTCATCAGTTATTGGCGCAGATACGTATGTAGTCACATTTCTTACAACTTTAAGCAGGAGAATTGGAGACCAAGGGTTTGGGAGAAGCACAGGGTGAATACTTCTGGCAACCGTATTATCTGAGAGAAATAATGTGTTAAATCTCTCTGTATTCAATATTCACTAAATTCTAAGGTTTACTTGCTTTACTTACAAAGATTCTTAACATTTATAAAATTACAGGGGCATCACATCTGGTACCAGTATGAGTTGATGACATAGGGAACAGAAATAGGAGAAGATGGCAAGGCAAGGGTTAATTAAATAAAGTGGATAGAGCAAGGGTCAAGGTCCTGTGTGGTCTTGGATATACTTAATTTTTTTTTTTTTAAAAAGGAAAGCATTCAAAAACATTTCTGTGACTTTTATACCCTGAGTGGCCAACTCTGGCTGAGGAAATTCTTGTACTGTAAGATGTCACCTAGCATTTTGGGATTCATTGTCACCAATATGCTTGTGACACCCAACTCTGTCCTTTCTATATAATCCCAAGGAAACTGTTTTTAGTGCAAAAGCACTCTTTGGTGTCAGTAACGGACTGAGTGAGGGTGAACATACTGAAGATACAGATAAGACAGAGCTGCCTCCTGGTCAGTTGAAAAGCTGATATGGGTGAATAAATTGAAGATAATGGGATTCAGCTTGTGCTAGAAGGGGTTACTTTCCATGTTCTTCCTGTTCATATAGCCTGGATAGCTATGGTAAAAGTCCCCTTTGGCTGAAAATGCTGTTGGTGAATGCTAGGCTGGTGAATGGTAAAACAACTGATATTCAGGACTTGATCCTAGATGGGCAAACCAACTTGGTTAGATGAGGCCATGTGAATTAGTCTCCCTCACCTTTGTCACTGACACTCCTTATGAAGCAGGAAGAGGGATCTCTAGGCAAGAAGGCATAATTCAAATGTTGGCAGTCTTACCCCCACACACACACCTCCACCAAGCGTCTTATCCCATAGTAGCAGATTAACTTTTGGGGTGTACTCTTGAATTTTGCTCTGAGTCCAGAGGCCAGAGTTACCAGATCTCAGAGCCTGCCCCTGACTCTCCAGTTTTCAGGGGTCATCTCTGGGTAGTGGTGTAGCTTGACACGCACAGGGTAGGGGCAGGGGCGGAGGTGCATGGGTGGGGTGATGGAGTGCATGGGCACGGCGATGGTGAGCAGGAGGGCAGGCAAGGAGCAGTGGCAGCCCCCAAAAAGTACCACCCAAGGCACACTGCCCCCTTCACCCCCCCATCCCTATGCCACTGTCTCTGGGGAAATCAAGGTTGCAAAATTTCCAGTTTTGAGGGGCTCAGATCTTATTAAGAGGATGAGGCTATGTGCAAATCTCCAGCTCAGCTACCAGAGCAGCAGCTCACTACAATTTGCCATACTTTGCAAGGCGTCATTGGGTTGTTGCTGCAACTTGCAAAGACTTTCTGAGAGGGCTATGCATTTACTTAGGTCCTTTTCACACGGCATTTGCAATGCAAAAGGGCCTCTGGAGTGTCGCGTGATTGCAAGGAGCGTTTCAGATGACGTCTTTGCAAACGCACGACGCTACTGGGGCTGGCAGGTGCCAATCACACACTATTTCATTTTTGGCTTGTAGCTGAAAATGGTGCATGATTGCACATTGCTCCAGGGCCCCACATGCACCTACCGTGCATGTGGAGCCTCTGGAGGCGTGACGCTCGCGCTGCCTCCCCCAGTACGGCCTGGCAAAATGCCCAGTTGCACTGCTCAAGGAAGAGGCGGAGCTGTCATGCTGTCTGCCCACTGGCAGGCAGCAGCTGCGAAGCCAAAGCAGCGGGGACGCGAAAGCCTCTCACAAGAGGCTACTCGCGTGATCCCCGCACCCCAGTGCAGAGAAAAAGTTAGTTGCGGAAAGGGCCTTCGTTAGCGTCCTCCTTTTCCCCCAGTCCTTCCAGTGCGAAAACTCACTCTCTGCTCTGTCTAGAATTGTGTAGGCTAGATTAAATCTTCGCTATCCCATCTCCCTAAGAAAATTAGAAGGAATAGTTGCTTCATTTTACCTTGATGTGGTAACAGCCCCTTTACCTAGCATTTGTCACCTACTTTCCAAACAGGAAAATGTGTATATTTAAATGACAAACTGTGAGCAGCTGTGAGTTGGTACTAAATGCACAAAGTTTAATGACATCACCAGGAACTGTTCCTAGGTCTCAGGTTTTGGCTTGGAAACCTTGAGTCCTGGGATGATCCTGAACTTGCAGTCCTACTGGAGGCCCAGGTTTCTGCAGTGGCCAGGAGTCATTTGCACAGTTAGAGCTACTGGGCCAGCTGAATTGTTTCCTAGAAATGTCTAAGCTGGCCATGGTGACACATGCTTTAATTATATCCTATTTTGGATTGTTGTAATGAGCCCTATATATGGCACTGCCTTTGAAAAGTGCTCAGGGACTCCATTTGGCCAGAGTGCTGCAGACAGATTGTTAACTGGGGCTGGAACATTCCCTTGCTCCAACAACTCTACTGTCTGTTGGTCCATTTCTAAGCAGAATTCAAAGTGCTGGTTATGATTTGTAAAGTCTGCTGGCTCTCTGCAGAACTGTTATATTCTTATAAGAGTCTGCCTGGGCTCTAGGCTATTCAGGGCAGGTCTTTCTCTTATTTCCATTATTTTCTCAAGCATTTTTGATGGTAGCATAGGAGACCTTCTTAGTGGCTGCTCCCAGGCTCTGGCAATCTTCCTTTGTAAAGCTAGGATGGCTTCCTCTTTGATGTCCTTCTGTTGGCAAATGAAAATGTTTTTCTTTCAGGCAAGCTTTTTTGTAATTTTCTGCAAGAGCTTTTAAAAACAGGCTGCTTTGCTGAAGTTTATTTTAGGGATGGGACAAATCCAGAATTTTCCGGATTCCGAATCTCTGGAAGGTTCTGGGAATCCACGAACCTCACAAATCTCGAATCTTTCACATCCTTTTTTAAAAAAAGGTTTAAAAAGCAAGGGAAAGGAGGATAATCTTGGGCAAGACACACTCTCTCAGCTTTAGCAAAAGCCTAGGCAAAGACAAACCTCCCTCTGAAGAAACCTGGCCAGGACAATTGTCATAGTTTTGCCTCAGGATCTCCCCAGACTGAAAATGACACGAAGGCCCTTTCTACATAGGCAGGAAAATGTGGATTAATCCCACATTTTCCTGCCTGTGTAAACAAGGCCACATACTACAGTACAGAGATAATCCAGGTCAAAACTAGATTTTCTTTACATAGCTCCTTATTGGCATCCTGGGGTTTGTAGTTTGATGATGCTCCAACACGCTTTGGCAGAGAAGGCTGTGACACTTTGTAAAACTACAAAGCCCAAAATTGTGTCTAAAAGAGATTTGCAAGGGAGCTCTGCAAAGGAATCTTTCAGATGTCCTTGAAATCTCAAGCCTGTACCTTCCAGTTAAGTGCTGAATTTAAATATTAGATGTTCAATTTAAATAATTTAGAATACAACCCTAGATGTTATTTCTGAAATTGTTAGCAAAGGCCATTATTACTCCAAAGGAAAAACTCACCTACTTGCCATCTCCCCTTGTGTGTCTGGTCACTCAAGTTTTCAGGCATCCTGGTCTCCGACAAACTATTTGGTTGATGGATTTGAAAGATTCAGTTTGCCTGTTTTGGCACAGGGATTCAGATTCGCGAATGTCAAATCCTTGCCTAGGATTCGAGGATTCGGTTGGCCCATCCCTAGTTTATTGCATTATTGCATTTTAGCAATAATGTTTTTGTGTTTTTACTTATGTGTTTGTACAGATGCTTTGTAGACAGCCAGTGCAGTGTAGTGGTCTGAGTGCTGGATTACAACCCTGGAGGCCAGGGTTCAAATCCCCACTTGTCCATGGGAATCCACTGGGCACACACCCACTGGGTGTGACCTTGAGCAAGTCACACTCTCTCAGTCGAGGGCAAAGGCAAACCCTCTCTGAACAAATCTGCAGTGGCAGAGCTTGGAGGGGGCGGGGCTACGGCACGAGGGGTATGGTCACTGTGCATGGGGGTATGGCTATGGTGTGGGGGGCATGGCCAGAGTGCGTGAGGGTGTGGCTACAGGCCAGGCCAGGACACCCCAGAAACATTGCCACCTGGGGTGAATCCCCCCCGCCCCCACATCCCTACGCAACTGCAAATCCGGCCAGGAAAACTCCGTGATAGATTTGTCTTAGGGTTGCCATAAGCCAGTAATGACTTGAAGCACACCGTAACATATGCTTTTAAGCTTTTGTTTTTGGTGTTTTTTTTTTACATTTTTTTAAGATGGCTTGAGTCATACTATTGAGGAGAAGTGGGATATGAATTTGTGCTTCCCAGACTCTCTGATCATTTTTCAGTGTGCCAGGGCCTGGCGCTATCTTTGTACCCATTGGCTACAGCTGTTTCTTTGTTTCCAGGAAACTTGCAACCAGAAGCTCAAGGACTACAGCTTTGAGTAGCACTTATACAAATGAATAAATCACCATCGTAATCATATTCAAGGGGGGAATTACAAAAGGATTGATTCCTGATGGAAATGAAAACAGCTAAAATTGTTTTAGGGTGGGGATGGGGAAACGGTGTCCCACAGGCTGCATGTAGTCCCGAATACCTCTCTTGCAGCCCCACCAAGGCCCCTGAATGCCCAAATTGTGTGCACTGTTTTCAGGTGAGTTTTGCATGAAAACTTACGCCAAAGACCCCAAAATTCACATAAAACATGCTCCTACGCACCCCAGAATCCACCCAGAACCCCCACCCTCCCAAAATGCCTGTGCTTTTGGCCACATGTCAGGCAGGAGGGCAAACAGAAGTGACATAGCTGAGTTAATTGGGAGGACTGACAGGCAGGTATACTCAGCAGGTAGGTCAGCTGAATTATCCTCAGCTCCCACCTTTGTTTTAGATCAACACAGCTACTTGCACATTTGGACTTTCCATGGAGGTGTTGCTATAGAGACTGTTGCAGTGAGGGCTCACCCTTCAAAATTTACCACTGCACCACTGCCAGCTTGGAGTGTGTGGAGGGGGGGATGGGGCTACGGCATGAGGGGCAGGGCCACTGTGCACGGGGGTGGGGCTACAGGCCAGCATGCCCCCAAAACATTGCTGCCCAGGGCGAATGCCCCCATCCCCACGTCCCTACATGACTGCAGCTGGCCACCAAAGCAAAAAGTCGCCTCTTGCTGATGGCCCTTCTCCTTAGAACAGCTCTACCATTATAGCCACCCATACTGCAAATCTATAGTTAACAATATATGGGTTCTGGTGGTGGGCTGTGTCCAGCTGATAGACTGCAAGTTGTGTAGACATGTCTCTGTTACAATTGTGCCAAAAGCCAGTGCTTCTACTTACTGATTTTCCCACCTAAAATCCTTTAACTGCATATATATCCATTAATCCAAATAGTGAAGGGACAAATTAAATGAATATACATCTGAATATTTTTATGGCAGGTAGGGTAACAAGCAAAGTCTCTCCCACAGAAAAGTTTGAGTTGAGGCTTAACATATCTTCTATCGTGGGGTTGCCTAACTGGCAACTGAAGAGGGCTCGGCTGTGTGTAAGAGCGAATTTCAGCCAGTGTTGTTTCTTACCAGGCTGAGGACCAGACAACACCTGCTGAAATTCTCTCTTCTACATAACCATTAAAGATATGGGAACATTCTCCAGTTTACATTCTAGCAGCCTCACTCGTCAGAGCAGATTTATCTGAAAGTGATGACATCTAATTTAATATGCTCTGACAACATGGCAAAAAAAAAAAAAAAGCTTTCCAAAGACACTTTGATATAGGAGGGAATTTATTATTAAAGGTACCCTCTTACACGGCTTCCATGCTTATTTGACAGTAAGTGCGACTGAACTCAGCAGGACTTGGTTCTAAGTAAACATGCCTTAAGATTACACTTGTAATGTACTATATAAACAAATTTCAGTAGAGCACCACAAGGTGGCATTGTGTTATAACTTAGCGAGCTTAGAATAATAAACTACAAGCAAAACAATTCTGCACAATTTCAATATCCCCAATGAAATATGTGTAGTAGTCTATATGGAATAGTCAAGATTAGTTGGAACTCATGGGGTTAAAAAGCAATGGGATCTGCAGCCCAGTCTTAGCAGTCCTCACTGTGAAGTTCCACTGGTTCAAGGCAGTGCTCATAACTCAGTTATGTCTGGGGATTCTGGGAGCTGTAGTCCAAAAGCTGAGTTTTCTCAGTGTTCAGGTAAGTATGCCTGAGACCACAATGGTAGCAGCAATAGAGGAGAAAGAAATAAAAAGAGATGGTGTAATTAACATAGTAATAAAAGGGCAATCAGGGGAGGAATGTCTTTTTAATTCTAGTTTGAGGGGAAAAGTCCAATCTTCTTGTTCCTGGGAAGATGCTGGGATATCATGGCCTTCCCTCTCTGTAGCTGAAGATGTCTGCCACCAAAGGCCTCCCAAAGTGCAACAGCAGCAGCCTCTGCCAGCATCACTCTGCTCCTGAAGGTACCATAAAAATAATTGTTGTTGTTGCATGCCTTCAAGCCATTTCTGCCTTATAGTGACCCTCTGGTGGACCTATCATGGGGTTTTCTGGGACTGTGTGACATGCCCAAGGTCACTCAGTGGGTTTCCATGGCTGAGGGGGGGATCAAAGCCTGGTCTTCAGGGTGGTAGTCGAACACTCAAACCACTACATCACGCTGGCTTTTAGCTGTGAAACCTGTCCCTTGGTTCTAGGGTTGCCAGAGTAAAAACTGGTGAGGGCATCTGTACCTTTAATGATTGTATAAAATGGAGAACATCAGCACATTTTGTTTCCAATGCCAATATATTTAAATAGCATTTAAAGATACATTTAAATTTAAATGCCAGAATTTCATCTTCAAGTTCCCTCCTTGGAGGTAGGCAGCCTAGTGCTTTCCACATATTTGGAGTACAACTTCCAGAAGCCCTAGCCGTTTGGCCATATTGGCTGTGGTTTCTGGCAGGTGTCAAAAACATGATAGAGAGGTAACAAGTGGTACTTGCTGAAATTTGTCCTTCTACCCAAACATTAAAGGTACAGGAGCCCTCTTCAATTTTCACTCTGGCAACCTTGCTGTAGTTTACCATAATGCGACCTACACCAGGAGCCAGACAGAGCTTAAGATCTAAGGTCTGGAGCTGGTACAGGGAATTTCAATTCCACAGAGACCAGTGGAGGAGGGGGGTTGAAGAAAGAAAAAAAGGGAAAGATGGGGAGAGGGAGGAAAACAACCTGCAGAACAGAAATAAGAAAGGACAAAAAAGGCTTCTGCTCTGGCTAGCATGGGCAGTGGAGGGCTTGGAAGCTGGAGTTACCTTCCCATTGATAATTTTTACCCTTCCCACTTCAAGGTCAGGCTTGCACAGGGTTGCTGTTCCCATCTCTTTCTCCTCACGAGCCAACCTATCTTTGTCACAAGATGAAGATCTATTATTTTGTTTGTCCAGGATCCAACTTACTCATTCCAAGTAACATAATTCCACTTCATATAATTGCTTTTGTCAATGGTTTCCAGAAGAGATTATGCCCTCCCCACAGCTCTCCCCCAGACCCCCTCAAAATAATCTCTGGAGGACTAGGAAGCTACCTCTAGAGGTTGGTATGGAAGCTGCCAGGGTGGTACTGGATTGTGCTAGAAAGTTTCTTCTAGGCTATTGTGTCCAAATATTTCACATCACTAATTCTAATTGATGAACTTAGAGAGGAAAGGTCAAAGACTGTGGCTGGGACTGGGTCCAAAATGTTTCTGAGCAGCAGTTGCTTATTTTAGCTCCCCCCAAAGCATAACATGTTAGGTAATGGTACAAAACCTGACATAAACAGGACTAGGTGGTGACTCACTAAACATTCCAAAGATTATCAGCACACTTTATGGTCTCCTAGTGTTCTGTACTGCAGTGCCACTCCCTATTTACGTTGGCTTTGGCTGACACATGAAAGAGAGCGGGGCTCATTTATCAAGCCACAGACTCCAGGCAAAAATGGGAAAGCAATGTAATTTGTAGGTGACATCACAGATAACCTTTTAAAAACCAGTTTTGAATGCAGGTTACATTAACAACCCACCAACCAGGCACAGAAGTCCACAACCAAATTTTCACTTGGGAGTAATTAAGCTCAAAATGAAATTTAGAAAAGTGTCTGGACTTCTTCCATGATCTCCAAGCTGGGAGATCTGGCTCTAGGGTGAGAAAATGAGAACTAAATGGGGCCAAGGGTAGGCAATCTGGGTTGCCTTCTAGTGCTGCAAGTACTTAGTTTTTCCCTGTATACTCCATCTGGAATTCCCACTCCATGTTCACCCCTCTCCAGGTCTAGCTTGAGTCTGCATCTCAATACGTTTCATTCATGCAGTGGATTAAACATAAACAAGTGTGAAATTAAGCACAATTCTTTTTCCAAATCCCTCATGGTCAGTCATCAACACCTTTTTTCCTGATATTTTGAGGGGGATGGATCTGTATATGTGTGTTTAAGTTTTCTTAAAAAAAAAAAAAAAAGAATGGGTATGTTTAGTCCACAGAAGAGAAGGTTGAGAGAGGACATGATAGCCATGTTTAAATATTTGAAAGGATGTCATATTGATGAAGAAACAGGATTGTTTTCCACTGCTCCAGAGACCAGCGCCCTTTTCACACGGCATTTCCGAAGCAAAAGGGCCCCTTGAGCGTCGCGTAAATGTGAGGAGTAGTCCACATGACGCTCAAGGGCGTGACGCAGACCGCGCATGCATTTTTTCATTTTCGGCTTAAAGCCGAAAATGCTGCATGGTCGCACATCGCTCCGGGACCCCGCGTGCACTTACCTGACATGCGGAGCCTTGGGAGCCGGGCCAGTCACGCTTCCCGTGCAGTGCAGGCTGGGAAAGGTCCCAGGCAGAAGGAAGAGGCGGGGCACTCGCGCGACCAGGAAGCAGCTGCGAAGCCGAAGCAGCAAGGACACGAGAGCATTCCTCCCCAGGCCTCTCACGCTAGCCCCGCACCTCAGCTCCACGAAAGGGTAAGCTGCGAAAAGCGTCTAGGACAAGAAGCAATGGATTCAAACTACAAGAAAAGAGAGTTCACCTGAACCTCACGATGAACTTCCTGACGGCCAGAGCTGTCCGGCAGTGGAATATGCTGCCTCGGAGTGTGGTGGAATCTCCTTCTTTGGAGGCTTTTAAACAAAGGCTGGATGGCCATCTGTTGGGAGCACTTTGATGTGTGTTCCTGCATGGCAAGGAGTTGGACTAGATGGCCCCTGTGGTCTCTTTCATCTCTATTATTCTATGATCCTATGTTTCTGACAACTCCTAGAAACTCTAGCCAATGTGGTTGAATGGCTAAGGATTCTGGAAACTGTAATCCAAAACATCGGGGGGGGGGCACAAGGCTGCCTACCTCTACGGAGGGAACCTGAAGATTTAAATCTGACATTTAAATGTATTTTTTTTAAATGTTATTTAAATTTTCTGGCATTATAAAAACTGTTTTATTTTATTTGGTATCCTCCCTTTCTTGCAGTGCAGGACCCAAGGCAGCTGACAACATGACTTAAAATAAAATAGAGCTATTGTTTTTGTTGTTGTTGTTGTTGGCATGTGCTTCAAGTTGACTCCAATTTATGGTGAAACCATCAT
This sequence comes from Iguana delicatissima, assembly GCA_948472985.1. Lineage (NCBI taxonomy): Eukaryota > Metazoa > Chordata > Lepidosauria > Squamata > Iguanidae > Iguana > Iguana delicatissima. The sequence continues at coordinate 137,110 of CAOKZL010000548.1, read as the reverse complement.
AGCATTCAGCGTTGGATACTGTTTATATAGTGCAATGTATAAACCAATACATGAGAGCCAGCATGGTATAGTGGTTTGAATATTGGTCTATGACTCTGGAACCCAGAGTTTGACTCCCCACTCAGACATGGAAACCTAGTAGGTGACCTTGGGCAGGTTACATTCTCTCAGCCTCAGAGAGAGGCAAAGGCAACCCCCCCTCAACAAATCTTGCAAAAACAAAAACAAAACCCACGATAACAAATCTTGCAAAAAAAAAACATAAAAAAAGTCATAAGTTGGAAATGACTTGAAGTCACACAAAAACAAGAATAACAAAAACAAACCAAAAAAGCACTAGACCAGTGGTTCTCAACCTGTGGGTCCCCAGATGTTTGTAGACTTCAGCTCCCAGAAGCCCCAGCCACTATGGTCAATGCTCAGGGCTTCTGGGAGCTGAAGTCCCCAAACATCTGGGGACCCACAGGTTGAGAACCACTGCACTAGACCCACTGATGAGGAGACAGTTGATGGGAATTCACCTTTTAGTTTATAATGGAATAGCAATGATTGCCAGCACTCCTGATCTCTCTGTATCTGGAAGTGCTCTCCAATTCACCATGGACATTGACTGCTTATTGCAGAAGTTTGCTGTTCGCTTATTCCTATTTCCTGTCAAAATGTATAGTTCCTTATGCATAATTGTGTATGTCCCTTCAAGTCACCTGTCATCTTATGGAGGCCCCATAAATTTTATAGGTTTTTCTGAGGCAAGGAATACTCAGCAGTGGCTTTGTCAGTTCCTTAATACTCTGCATTTTGATAGCCACTGATGGGAAATTATGACTCTCTGTGTCTTTCAGTATGCAACTAAAAGCTAATTTTCCAGGAGTGATTTATAGGAAAGTCTGGTTTAGGAACAAAAAACGGGCTCCTGCTGTCCTTCAGAAATTAGATAGCTTGGCAAGAGAATTTCAAACCGTCTCAGGAGCAGACTGCTTTACACTAGCGCTTGGCAGTGAATCCAGTGTGTGTTGAAAATAGGACTGAAGCCTCGGCATCTCATCTCTCTGTGGTATGTGTCAGCTAGTTAGGAGGGCTGAAGGCAAATGAAGGCAAACTTATCTGATAGGAAAATGGTGGGGGGAGGTGATGTGATGAGAAGTGCTAGACTGCTACAAAGTGAAATACAATGGTTGTTAAAAACAAAAAGTTCAGTGGCATCTGTAAGAAGGTTTTTTTGCACAGTTATAGTACCATTATTCCACTTTAACTGAAATGGCTTCACCCTATGGAGTCTGGAATTTGCAGCTGAGGGAGGGGCATTTGTAATTCTTAGCCAGAAAGTTCCTCTAGTGCCTCTGGCCAAACTATAAACCATAAGATTCTTAGGATACAGCCACGGCAGTTGAAGCAACATCATATTGCTATAATTGTGTAATATGAAAGCATTATGCATAACCTTTCATGGACTGCAGCCCACTTCATCAAATGCATTTAGAGGTTCCTGAGTAGGCAGAAGATTGCAGGAGTATTCATGCTGACCGTTAAACAAAATCCAAAATAGACGTTGATGTATCTTTTTTAGGGCAACAAGAAGCATAACAAAAATGTTATGCTGGCTTTTGAAGCTCACCGACTTCCTCGTCAGGCAAAATGAATTTAATAAGAAAATAAAAAGTGACACTGCTGGAGTCACAGAAGCCTGCAGGTCCATATCTTTGGTTTTGGATGTTACAGCTAGAATGTTTTCATGGAGGGAAAGAGCTGAGTCTTGGATGGTGCTCCAAGAGAGGTTAAGGAGCAGGGAGACAAGCACTGTAAAAGAAGGCCATACATTTCAGCCATAAAATCTCTTCCCTTGAAATCTATTCAGAACCTGACCAGTGAAATCAAACAGCCCCTCTTTTGGCAGAGTTAGGAACCTGCTTATCACATGACACTGTTATACCATTATTGTGGTATAACATTATTGTGATTTATCCCACCTTTACATCAGCCTTATTGCACAATATCATGGTTCTCCTGATGTTCTTGTGCTGTGGAGTTTTCAGGCATTTAATTTGTGTGTGTATGTGTGTACGTGTGTGTGTGTGCTGAAAATAATCCATTAAAGTTCCCCTTTCCCCCAATGGTTAAGTAACCAGTTTGAGTGAGAATGTCTCATTCCGTTTTGTTGGGAGAGGACTGGATAGTGAGTGTAGCGTGAATGTGTCTGGTTGTCCTTCCCTTAGGATTCCCAAAGAAATCTTCAACAGAGGTGTTTCAGACTACTTTCAGTGGATGGTCAGGGAGGGCAAGACTTCCCAAGAGAGTATCTGTGGCCATTTCTCCACTACGCTGTTACAGTAATATTATTCCGCTTTCAACACCCTATGGAATCCTGGGGTTTGCAGTTTAGGGAGGGGCATTTAGAATTCTCAGCCAGAGAGCTCTTTGGCCTCAGTAAACTACAAACCCCAGAATTCCACAGGATGTTGAAAGCGGAATAACAGCATTTTTTACAGTGTAGTGCGGAAACGGCCTGTGTTTCCTGTCCTGTTTTCTATGCAGTCTTGACTCCCTTTTTAGACGTTTTGTGATCGTCATCATCATCATCATGGTTTGCTGTTATTGTGTAATAACAATGTGATCCTGAACTGTTAACCTTTGGAAGTCGTGATTCAGATACCTTTATTGCACTGGGATGTTTTCCAAAAATCTCTCTTCTGTTTTCCTGCAATACCAATACACTACGGTATTATTCCCAGAGTGTTACTTTATGTGTGTGTGCGTGTGCGTGTGTGTGTGTGTGTTTGTAAAAATTAACTGAGTAGGGATAAGTGAATGATTGTCAGTGGAAATTCATAATCAGAAGAGAGAGAGGAAACAGAAAGGAAAAAATTTGGACAGAAAAAAACGTCTAAATTGTGGTCATTAAATGAATTAAAAAATAGGTGGCAATGCTGACATCCCTGCTTGGATGAACTGATGAATACATCTTGGTTGGTATTCTGTTAGTTGTACAGCACATGTATACATGAGTGTGGCTTACGTATGTGTATGTTTGTTTTTGGTCAGGGCGTAGCGAACTATACTCTAGCACAGCGGTTCTCAACCTGTGGGTTGCAACCCCTTTGGGGGTCGAATGACCCTTTCACAGGGGTCGCCTAAAAATACGTATTTCCGATGGTCTCAGGCTCCATTCCCTCCTCGGTGGTGGTGCGCAAGCGCGAGCCACGCGCTCGCGTCCTCCTGCCCCCTTTGAAGTCCCTTACTAAAGAAAATTTTCTTGGCATCGAGCGAGAATGAGTTGGAAGGGCAATCTCCAACTAGCCACTCAGAGGCTCAAACAAAGCTAAAAACATCTAGTATAAGGAAGTCTGAGAAGGCAAGAATTAAAAAGAAGGTGGAAGGGAAATTACCTGGTAATGCAGTTAAGTCTGTTAAGGGCGGGGAAGGGTTCCCAACTGCTCCTTTAACTTCCGGTCGCCATGTTGAAAAGAGGCGTTCAGAAAGCAAGGGAGGGGTCTATGAGAGGAAGGAGCTCTCCTGACCGATCCCAGCTCACCAGCAACGCAACCAACCACACTCAAGCCTGCGAGCAGCCTCTGCCAGGAGGAATGGCCGCCTCTCAGTCAGCAGTCCCTTGCCCTTCTGTATTAGCGAATACAGGGCCATTTAGCATTGTGTATGGCCTCATTATTCACTAGGAGTCAAACTGCAATGCCTATGGAACGTAAAGAGGTAAGATTTGAACCTCCTGTGTCCTCAGTGTCTTCCCAGGGGAATGTGTCTGAGGGTAGCAGGGAGGGGGTGAGACAAAGGATGGCTGGAGAAAGGGAGCTGCGTGTTAATAGGCAAACAATATTAGTGAAATGATTTCACAAAAAACATAACAAGTTTAAAAAATGTATTGCAAGTTGGACAATTCATTGAATTTGAATGTAATGTCATTATTAAGCAATCGACAAACTACTTCAATGAATCCTTCATTTTCACGTGATTTTCCTGATGATACAAAAGCTATTCAAGCTGAATCAAATGATGCTGGTGTGTGTTTACCAAAAAAGTCTACCTGTAGGTCCAAAGTGACTAGAGTTGAGGAATCTGCTTTGTCACACTCTGAACAAATCAACACTGAATCTGAAAGTGATGAGGAACCAGATTTGGCAGATACTCATGGGGATAATGACTCTAAATCAGATGGTTCTATTTCCGAGGAGGAGGATGCAGAAGATGATCATAAAGTGAGATTATTTTCCTCAGATTCTTTTAAAAATTTGCTGAAAAAGTCTGGAGAGTGCCACTTCAGATATTGATAAAAGCAAGAATGTTGCATCAATTGTAAGGAATAAGCTTACAAAATCTAGTGTTATTCCCATGCCAGATTTATTTTTGGATTTAATTCAGTCTGAATGCAGTGAAACCAAATCTTCAAACTCTGTATCATTTATGGTGGACTAAATGTCAGATATTTACATTACGATTCATAACAGTAGCAAAATTACAGTTACGAAGTAGCAACGAAAATAATTTTATGGTTGGGGGTCACCACAACATGAGGAACTGTATTAAAGGGTCACGGCATTAGGAAGGTTGAGAACCACTGCTCTAGCACTTTGTGGCTTATACAAAACCAGCCCTGGGAGGGGTTGCCACTACTGTTGTTTATCAAGGGGGGCAAGAAGGAGGAAGAAAGAAGAGACAATTCAGACAATAAAGATATGACTGGTCTGAGCTCTGAGGGGAAGGAAAAGGAGGGCATGTTCCATCATTGAGCACCCCACCCCCAGACCAGCTGCTTCTTCCTCATCTCAATTACCTCCCCTTCCTTCCTCTCCCCATCAATAAGCAGCAGCAGCAGAGGCCCCACTCAGGGCTTGGCAGCTGCCAGGGCAGAGACAGGACATGGAATACGCTCAGGTGGAGTGTTATGCTCTGTCTCCTTTGTGCAGGATCTCAGATCTACTGAAATAAAAAGCTTTTTTTTTTTCTCTGTTCAAGCCACAGGAGATAGTATGGAAGGTCTTGATGACTTCTAGTTCAGCTGTTTCTTTTGTTGCTCGGTTTGCAGCACTCTTGATCTCATCAACTCATCTGCCCAGAGCTGAAAGCCTTCTCCTTGGACCTTCTAACCTCAGTGTTTGTGCTTTCCTACTTTTCCTCAGTTGTGCGTGTGTACCCTGTTTACTGGGGATCCTGGGAGGGACACCTAGATAACCAAACAACAACACACACTTTTGGGGAACATTAGCTGGAGCACTCACTTAAGTTAGCAAGAGGCAGGGTAACTTAGCAGCATCTTGCAACCCAGTGTCTACGATGTCAGGTCAGTCAAGCAACCAGACGGGCTTAAAGTAATCAAAATGCGGTTTTATTGCATACAAACAAATATTAAAGACACCACAGTCACACAGCTAACTAAGAGATTAGAGATTGAATTAAGGATAAAGATTTTCAGGGAAAATGGGTGATAGGACACCTGTCTCGTCATCCTGGACCTTGGGAAAGAAGCCGGGGGTGCAGAGAAGAAACTCAGCTCGATTAGCCAAGGGGAGGTCGACAAGCTACGCAGCAGCAAGACAGGATGAAACTCAGGAGCGATCTGAGGTTGCTGCGGTCTTAGCTACTGGAGCTGAGGGGAAGGCTCGCTGGATGAAGCGGCAGCAAGGCTGGATGGTAGTTCGGAGTGATCTGAGGAAGGTCTCGGAATCAGGGTTTTTTTTTAGAGTGAATTGGGACTGCAGGCTCTGCCTTACTCGGGGACAACAATGAGTTTTGGATGCGAGGCAATGTCTCAGAAAGGTCACAATTTAGCATGATTGAGTTAAGTCCGAATTGACAAAGAGGTAGACTGTATGCAAATGCTCAGTGCTTGGCCTTTAAGCTTCTAGCTTGCCAAGTTACCTGCTCAGGGCAGGGAGTCTTTTGTAAACAGCGTGCATACATAATGAGGGTGTTTGCAGAGAGGTCTCCTAAAGTGGTGATCTGGCTATTTCTGGCCTGCTTGTATTGTCTTGGGATATTGCAGCGTTTGATGGCTGAGCCTAGTTCTGGGCTTGTCCAGGGGCCTCTCAAACACGTGGAGATGGGTGGTGGAAGACAGCCAAATTATTGATATCAAAATGATATCTTTATGCTATCTCCAGGTAGGCCTAGACTGCGGTAACACGTGATGACTCTCTGCTCAGAAACTCCACTAGCTACCTTGAGCTTCATCTGTTTGTGTTGTTTGAATCAATATAAAAATGTTTATTATTTTTTCTGCATAATAATACAATCGTGGGAGTATTAAGATTTATTGAAAAATCTTCTCAGAGTTCATTTACTAATCAGAGCCATTTATCTGTGTTTTCCTCGTTCTCTTTTATTTTAGTGATGGTGTACAGTCAACTCTGATTTATATTTTCTGGAGGCTGGATAGTGGCGAGTTGCTATATATTTGTTCAATATCTTCTGGAAACAAATTCCTTGAAGCTATATGTAAAGCATGTTGTACACTTTTGATTAACCCAAAGAACTTCAGCTATAAAAAAAAATGAGTTAAAGTTGATTCTTTAAGTGTATCTCATCCATTATAACCAACAATTGCTGTTGATTTCTTAAAAACATTACAACTGATTAATTCATATCATTCAGATGCCTGAGGAACTGTTGTTTGAACGGCAGCTGAACTAACATTTATAGGAAATATTAAATTTGGGGAATAAACTAACAATATTGCAGGCAATTCTCTTTCCTAAACAGATTTTTATAAATATGAATCAGATTTACCACTTGAGACACGTTATCATTCAGCAGTTTCTGATGTAGGGCCTCTTTCTAAGGTCAGCAATAGACTTAATAACTGGGGCTGTTATGGGGGCGATACTGCAACATATAGGCCATTTCCACACGGGGTTTTTAAAACGGTGCAGTCCATCCTCCAAGGAGGAGGTCTGCACCTGGGAGCAGACTGGATCGGACCTACTTAACGTAGATCCGCACCTCAGCCCACTCTGGAACGACCTCAAGTGGTCGTCCAGCATGCTTTTGAAAGACCGCTAAAAACAGGTCTTTCAAAAGCATGGAGCGCAGCACTGCAAGCCTGCTCCCTTATGCAGATTCGCAGGTTCGCCCCAATGCGAGCCTGCAATCTGCCGGGGGTGGGCTTTAGGCTGGTGAGCTTCAGTGGTTGGTCGAGACCCTCGACCAACCAGAAGCCGCCATTTGGGACACCGGAGCAGTGTGTATTGACAAGCACACACTGCTCCGGAGCGGCGTGGACCAGACCAGGGAGCCGAAAAGTACAGTAAGTAGCGGCACGGGATGATTCCCTCGCCCCGTGTGGAAATGGCCATAGATACAAACAGATAAGAATCTGCAAAAGCTTAGTTTCCAGTATTGCTTTCCAATACTAGGGCATTTTACCACCTGCCCATAATCTTAAGAAAAATTAACACCACTGTTTTACATATACAGAATGCTAGTAAAAATTTACAAGGGATAGAATCTTGTAGGGGATTTATGGATGTGTAAGCAGTATAATTGCAGTGCTACCCACTGAATTCTCCTACCCTCACTTACAAGGAAGCAGATGCAGTGATAGACAGAATTCTTTGTCACTTGGGAAGAAGCTGACTGCTGTTTTGTTACCCTAAGAGGTGTGGGACATTGGGGTCCACCCACAATGCCAGTATCTCCTTAGAATTTGGGGAAATCATAGCTCAAAGGAGGCCTGCAAGAGGAGGGTAATGGCAGGATCTTTTCACCTGTGTATACCAGTACTAACTGTAGAGATGACTCCAGTTAAAGTTAAACAAAGAATTTTATTTGAATTGACAAATATATGAGAAATTAAACACTCTTAAGAACCATACAAGGCTATCAGAAAATGAGACGAGAAAGACCGGATAGTTTCGGATGGAAGGGATGATAGTTACCAGTCTTGAAAAAGGAGGTCATCAGTCAAATGGGTAGAGCTGATGCTATAGTTATTCCTCCCATTCCACTCTGATAAGGTTCCCTCTTATTTTAAATGCTAGGGGAAAAAAAGGGGGCAGTACTGTCTTTCCAGTGTGATATTTCACAGCTCTACAGGGATCTTCTGTAAAATAAACTGTGGAATAAGCACCCAAATGAACTGCAATGTGGATGCAGAAGGACCGTCCAACTGTCTTTTACAATCATGGTAACCTTCCTTAGTTTGTATGGGGGGTGGGACTCTCCTTTAGTTATTCTTTTTAGAAAAGTAATTTCAAAATTTAATAAATGAACATTTGTCATGGCCTCTCAGGCAACTACGACCTGATGATGTCACACTTCCCTAACCCCAGACAGCCTATGATCTGGGGGTGGGGAGGAGCAGTCATGTTTACTGATGCAAGAAAGTGCACTCCTACATAGGCAAAAGATGTCCCTTACTCCACTTTGTAGTCCCCATGTCCCTGAGCATCAGAAAGTCACAGAAACAGCTTTGTTTCATTAGGATGAGAAACTGATGGAGACTGATGGGTTTCTTTTGCAGCAAATGGTCCATTCCAACATCTGCAGGCTAAGCAGAGCACATGGGCGCAGGTAGTATAAGTTCCAAAGAAAGCAACATCAGTTCAGCACCTCAGTATGTTAACAAGCTGCTTCTGCCAGATAGAAATGTCTTGGCAACCATTTCCAGCAAGATCTACACTTAAACACTGTTCTTCTCTCTCTCTCTCTTCTTTCAGTGTTCAAACTGCAAATATTTAAGCCCTCACCCAAGCCGACATAGTCATGGTATTACACAGATTCCAGAAGCTTAGCGTAATTGCTGGCCAGGAAAGGCCATTATTCAGTATCCTATTGTCTACACCAAGTGCCAGAATATACAGAGACTTAGAGAGAAAGGTGGGGTTGGCGGATAGGAGAGGAGGCATTTTGCATAATCAAAGACATTAGATTGAATCCAAACAAAGCTATTTGCCCTTAGATGCTAGTGAAATCAATGGGACACTGGGCATGACTAACTTGTCCTATTGGGTCATAACCGTATCCTATTGATTTCAATGCAACCTAAGTTAAGCTAATTAGTCTGGATCTACCTCTGTCTTGCAATGCTTGGCTATCTTCACATTACCTCCTGTATTATTACTGCTACTGTTTTTCCTTCTTCCTCTTCTTCTTCCTCCCCCTGTATTATTTCTTCAACAAAACCTATTCCTACATCTATGTTAGCAGGATTGTTATTAAGAAATATAGCTGGGGACAAGGCTTAAGGAACAGTTTGTAGGGCTTCACCCCTCCCCCAATTTTTTTGGTAAAATGGTGTCGTCTTTTACTGTGACCTTGATGTGACACTAAACAAACATGTTCATCCTTATATCCCCACAGTCAAGTGAAGCGATATGTTTATACATTTTTATGAGAGTTGCTCCTTCAAGTGGTAGAAGACAACTATTTTTCATAGCAAGTGTTTTTCTTCAACAAGATATCCTGCCTTTAGCATGCTCAGTTTTCTGATTGGCCTTGAAAGGTAATGAAGGCCTTAACTTGGACTGACTTCTGATTGTCACAGCAAATATCATTCAGGAAATCCCATCTGTAGAAGAAAAAGAGTTTTAAATGGAAGAAATACACATTTATTCCTAATGTCTTGCTTGGCCCTTTTTCTGGCCTTCCTAGTTAGGCTTAAACGAACAGACAATATGTTCCTGCTTTGAAAGGATAAGCAACATGAGTATTTTTGTTCCCTGGTGTTTCTTCCTTGGGAAAGAGATCACCACTGTCCCCTGGGCTCATGCTACCATTTGGCCAAGTGACAAGATAGCTTCAAGAATCCTGTATTGGAAGTGGGGGCTGGCTTGGCACAAGTTGAAATAGCTGCTTAGTTTTCTTGTTCTGGGAAACACCCAAGGTATTTAGCATCTTAGCCCTGCAAAGTGAGCAGCAAACCTAATATTTTTTGCTGGTTTATTTTGAGGAATGACAAACAGCACCTGGGAATGTGAACTACACTCTTACTAGCTATTTCCCACCTAAAGAGTCCACTGACACTGAGCTCTCTTCACAAGTGGAGGAAAACAAATAGGGTGTGTGACAGCTCAGGAAACAACAAAGCCGCAGTGGGAACAACAGATCCTAAAATTATTTATGTGAAATTATTCACATAATGATTTATGTGAAATCATTAAGGAGCAAAGGACAGACATTTTTTTTTAAAAAAAAGAATGATATTTTAGTCCTTAAATTTAAAAACGTACAGCCAGCATTTCCAAAAATAGAAATCACAGCATTGGAAGCTTTAGATTTAAGCTTAAAGCATAAATGCTTAATCAGCTCCATGAATATTTAGATCTACCTGAGACTAAGCTTGAGAACCAAAAGAATAGAGGCCACAGGCTTCTGTGGAATTTCTGAAGGAAAGGAGAGAAATTGAGATGCTGCTAAATTGATTGTGGTGTGGCTTACTCAAATTTGTGTGGATCTGAGGCTGGTAAAACACTTGGGGCACACATATGGCTTGCCAAATGCAAAACCCAAGTCACAATTGCAAAACAGAGCAAGAGATGTGATTGTGTAATTTGCAAGCTATCCTAGTAAAATACAAGTTTTAAAAATGCGTAATGCTTTGCTTAATCTACAATATGAAGATGTGGACATACAAGTATGCCAAGACATCTCTGCTGATACTCTGAAATACCACAAAGAATTCCATCTGTTCACTCAGCAGCTTCATAAAGAAGGCATTCACTATCAATGGAGACTTCCCTTCAAAATCATAACAGACAAGAATGGAAAAACCTTGAAAGTGTCTGCCACATCTCAGACAATAACAGTATGTAAAGGCTTAAATATTTCATCTCCAAAAGAGTTTGAAGAGATGTTAGCACACAAACCCCATGAGACAAGTGGCATCAGGGAACGTGACCCCAGATGGGAACCAGCTTCAATGAAAAAGAAGAGGAAGGGTGTCTAATTGCAGCCTCTTTCTTATTCCTGTATTGGGTAATCCTGGGACGCTGAAAATGGTTGTGTGCCTTTTCATTGCCAGATTTAATTCAATTCTCCCACCATCCCCTGAGGACAGCTGACCAGTATGTCTGGTAATGGGACCTCCAGTAACTGGTTAGGTTCCCAAACTTGGGGTTATCTTCTTGGTTATGCTCACTGGTGGACATGTTTGTTGTTTTGATATTGTCATTAAATGTTAATGGGCAGGGTTCCCCACAAAAGAGATGGAAACTATTATAGTTAATTAAATTTAACCACTCAGACTTTATCCTATTGCAGGAGACTCACAGGCACAGAATCAGAATGTATTATCTCATGGTTGCTTATGCAAATAGTTCTGCACTGATGGATCATCTAAGACAAGAAGAACAGCAACCCTTCTAGCTGCAGGCTTACCTTTTGAAGATACTGGGACCCTTCAGAATGCAGATGGGTGATTTCTATGTGCGAAGGGCATCCTACCAGGCCAGATGCTCATAATTTGTTCCTATTATGCTCCTACACAAAGTCAAAAATGGTTTATACTTTTATGTTCTTTCAGCTAGACGATTTTGCAGAGGGGTAATTGTTGCTGGGGGATGATTCTAACATGATGGTAGACATCAGGCAAGACAGAACAACAGCATAGACAGCCCAAGTTATGCAGCAGGCTATCCGAGCTAATCTCTCATCATTTGGTTGATGTCTAAAGGGAAGAATACTTGTTTCATAGAGATTATACTTATTTCTCAGCAAGATTTAATTTATATTCCCCAACAGACCATGTTTGGCCTCTCCCTCTATATCAGTGGTTCTCAACCTGTGGGTCCCCAGATGTTTTTGGACTTCAGCTCCCAGAAGCCCTGAGCATTGACCATAGTGGCTGGGGCTTCTGGGAGCTGAAGTCCACAAACATCTGGGGACCCACAGGTTGAGAACCACTGCTCTATATGCACAGAGGTGGAGAAAATTTCCATAGGAATGCCTTGGATATCAAACCATGCTCCTCTTTTACTAAACTGGATGTGGAATAGTGCAAGGGTACAGAGCACATATGTGGAGAGTAAACATAATCTTGTTAGCAAGCTAATTACTTATCTCCAAGATCAGCACAGATATCAACAATTACTTCATAGATAATGCCCACCCAGATATACATAATGGCATGAAGTAAGATACATTAAAGCTTTTAGTTTTATATGTGAATCTGTATATTAAAAAAAAACAGAGAGAAAAAAGAGACTAGAATTAATAACTCAAATTGACCCCCTATTCAGACAGCATAAAAACAGTAAAAGTGCTAAACTAGCCTCTGAGCTCTCTTCTTTACCAATCAAACCAGTCAGCAAGGAACACAGAGAGATGTTAAACAGCCCGTTTACTCTGAAAAAAGTCAATGCTGCAATTAAAAGATTTAAAAATAGCAAGTCCCCCGACCCTGATGGGTTTGGTGGTGAATTTTGCATGGTGTTTTAAAAGATTTTAACTCCTCACTTGACTGTAGCGTTCAGTGATACATTGGAAAGAAGATGCATCTTCCACTCATGGGACTTGGCACAAATTATAGCAATCTTGAAGCCTCGAGGTGACCCACTACAGCCCAATTTCCTTACTAAACATATATTGTAAATTGCTTGCATCAATAATGACAAAGAAGTTAAAGGCTCCATCTCAGAATACACACCCACAGATCAGTTTGGCTTTGTGCTGGGCAGACAAAAATCAGGCTGTGTACAATGAGTTTATGATATAATTAATCAGGCAACGATTACTGTCATTATTACGCCTAAACACCATGAAGGTATTCAATAGTTTGGAATTGAGTTTTTTGTTGAAATTACTAAATCAAACAAGGATTTGGATCTAAATTTGTGAATGTAATTCAAAATTTATATGCAAGGCCAATTGTACATGTCAATAATTTAGACTCTTTCCCAATTCATTTCTTAAGAGATACTCATCCAAGTTGCCTTCCGTCTCAGTTTTTAGTTATAATTGCTGTGGAACCATTTGCTGAGATCCTTAAGAACTGTCTGCACATCAAAGGTTTCAAATTTGGTGAGAAGAAGCATCTAGTTAACATATATGGAGATGACATGAGGCTTTTTTAATGAACCCAGGTATGGCTTTGTTCCCATTTTAAAAAAGAGTTCTTAATACCTATGGATTGCATTCTGGTTTCACATTCTCATTTGCTTTGTGCTAGCTTGCCTTCAGAGGTACAATTTGAAATAAAAAAGCAATTTAACTTATTGCTGCAATTTTCCTGCTTTAACTATCCAGGAACATTAATAACTAAAGACCAGCTGCAACTAGCAGTGAGGAACTATAAACCTCCCAGTAGATGGTTGAAGAAAATCTCATTAAATGGAAAAAAAAATTATCCTTGCTAGGTAAATTGGCTTTGGTTTAAGTGTTTATCTTCCCAAAATTAATTTTTCTGATCTAGATGCTCGCATTGCCCCCTAGATTAAAACAATTAAAAATACAGCAGAAGCAAATAGAAAACTTCATGAGTGGTCAAAAGAAACTAAGATTTATTAATTCAATACAGTATACACCATCTATTGAAGGTGGCTTAGCCATCCCCAGTTTGACTTTCTATTTTGGGGCATTTCAGTTAAAACAAGCAGTTCTTTTATTAAATCTAAGAATTACTTGCGATGGGCCCATATGGAACTGGGTTTTGGTCTATTTTCTTTCAAGTTAAATGAGAGAGCCTTGAGCAGAGTACAGAATCCCTTTCTAAAAGAAACTTTAGCTGATTAGAAATGATGGGCAAATATGTAATAGGCTGACCAATTTCTATACAACCATTTCCTACTCACCGCAAATTCCCTCATATTTTTTATATATACACATTCTTAGGAAATCTTCTTAGGAAGATTATGAAATCCAGTTTTTGGATTATTAGCGATTTAATTAATAATGGTGCATCCATGCATTCTAATGATATTCAAAACAAATTAAAATATCTAAAGCTTTCATGGATACAATTATTCTAAATAAGTTCATTTGCAAATACATGCGTTAGGCACTATGGGCCCCCAAAGCCACTCAGTTCAAAAACATTTGTGTAAAATGTGGTGACCAATCTAAGGCAAAACTCTCCAAACTTTTCTTGTTGGTGACACACTTTTTAGAGATGCATCATTTTTGACATGAGGTCCTGCAACTGATTATCAATGTAACAAATCAAAAGATTATATGATGTACTGCCTTATTCCTCCTGTACATCTTCTAGGGTGGAAATGTAAACTTGTAGCAGAGGGAATTAATATCCTTTTTACTCTTTGTGGCATGCACGGAAATATCACAACTTTGGAAGATACTAAATAACTTGTCCATGCATTCTTGGTCAACCGCATTGGCTGAGAAACTCATCCACAATGTAAAGCAAGCCAGAGACAAAAGACAATTCTGAACAAATATGGTTTAACTTTATTATATATGCCAACAAGGAAGTCTTTTTTTTAATATATATTTTATTGAAAACTAAAAAAATAACATAATCCACTTAACACCACATTCATAACATAATAGACATAATAGACATTTTTTAAAAAAACAAAACATATGAATATACATATATGACATACCACATACCTTATTATATAATCTAAACAAACATAGAGCACTTTCCCCTTTTTGTGAGATACAGCCTTATAATATTTTCAGAAAAAAGTCTACCTCCGTATATCAGAAAGGGAAAAAACAAATATTCATTTTAGCATACATTATCTTCAACTCTAATTACAAATCTGCCACATAATGTTACTAATATAATTCTGCATCCCTATTCTTTCAAAAGTAAACCTGTTACATCAGCACCTCTTCTCTTGCTTCTGCCTCCCTCCACATTATTACCTAGGGATTATCTCTCATTTTAACAATTATTCCTTCCCAACTTATTCTTTATATAAACAAGGAAGTCTTTCTATGGGGTCCTGTGCCCATTTTGGAGAAATCCTTTTTGAATGGGAGGATGCAATATCCTGATACTGCAACGTGTGATCAAGTGTTTTTCTTTGTTTGCTTTGTTGAGATTTGATTGTTAAACGGAAGTGGCTATTTCTGTAATGTAAACCACAAAAGAGAATTTAATTAAATAATTTAAGCAACTGTGCAGAAGTTACATCTTCATAAGCGGACGTATGAGTGTGAGAATTAGAATTGGGCAATTTTGTAATATCTTCATCCAGTAGAGGGCTTCTGCTACTACATAGCAGGGCCAGCAAAGTGACTTGTGCAATGGGACGGATGCACAACAGGACTGGATCTCATCAGGTACTCTTGCCAGTGTCCTATTCCACATCTTCAAAAGTCACTGACAGGGTTTCTTAGTGCCTCTGCTACTTTGTTAATTATATGTAAAGTTACATAAAGCAAAGGTGTTATAGGATTCCAATGGCGGTTTATCTGAAATATTTGTGCCCTGCTCTGTAGCCCCAACCCTCCCCAGGAGCAGATTAAAAATCATTAGTTCAAAATTCCAAGCCCCCTTAACAAATTAAATGGAGGAAAGGATGGGTAGCTCTGAGAGGAAAAATTAAGTACAGTGGAGCTGTGCCTGGCAGGTCTTCTCCTTCCTTTGTGACCAGAGTAGTGGCAGTGGAAGCTCAGTGCCACTGTTCTCATCAGCAGCTGGTCCAGGCACGATGGAAATGTGTCTGCTATTCTTCTTCTCCCTCTGAGCCAAAAGGTGATGGGAAGGGTGGTAGTGATTGCATCCTGGCTGTTCCTTACGAACACTCTTCCCCACTCTGGGCTTCCTAGAACCGCTACCTCAAATCTGGTAGAGTTGCAATGTTACCCTGATTTCTGGGGTCCCTTGGGGGACACCTCAATCTGCTCCACATGATGGGGAATGGAAACTAGCCAGAGCACAAGCAATAGCAATGCGAGAGGCAGGGTAACCTAGCGGGGTCTTTTTACCCAGTGTTTACGGGACCAGGCCGAGTCAAAAACCAAGCAAAATTGTCTAATAAATGATTTTATTAAAAATAAAGACTTGCACACCTACACACTTACGCACTCACTCACTCAAGACCTAGTGAGGAATAAAAAGAGAGGAAATTGGATAGGGGGCTTTGGAGGGTTACAGCTGGGGAATACTGCACCTGATCCTGAAGTCTGGAGGTCCAAGACAGCAGCGAAGAGAGAGATGAGACTCAGCACGTGGAGGGCTGAGGGGATAGCTCAACGGGCAGAGTGACAGTCTGCTGGGAAGCTGGGAGAGATCCAAAGAGCTGCTCAAAAACTGGGTCTTATTATGGGGGAAAAGGTACCTGGAGGACTAATCCTTTCCTGAGGAGAAAAATAGATGGAGGAGCTAGAACAAAGCTCCAATATGTCAATGTCCTTTGCATGATTGGCTTTTCCAGGGTTGTCAAAGCCTCAGCTGTATGCAAATCATCCTCGTTTGATGGGCTGTTTGTCAGATGCATTAATCCCTTCAAGCCAGCTCCTTGGGGCTGAGGACCCTTTTTGTATTTTATGTTTTTCATGTCTGGAGGTCTCCTGGGGCTACGTGACTATGGGCTTACTGGCCTGACCGCGTCTTCCCTGTTTTCAGCCCTTCGACCGTGCCTGCCTACGTGCTCATTCAGGGGACCTCTCAAGCACATGGAGATATTTTTAATATTAAATTATAGACCTCGGGATAGGGTTTACCTATCGCAGTAACAGCAATGCCATCACCACTGCTGAAAGGAGGCTCAACAGGCAGTCTAGTCAATTTTGGTGTACAAATGAATGAGGGGGCACCATTTTGTTCATTGTCACAAAATATCCTGGACCAGCCTTGACTGTCTCTGTAGTCTGAATGTCCCTCTGGCCTGAAATGCTGCACTCTGTGGAGCTGGCAGTTGGGAGACACACACAGCCATCAAACACCTAGACCAACAGTCTTCCTCCTCGCCCTTTTTATGGCCCAGGGAAATACGAAATCCCAGGTATTCTGAAAGATGATGAAGCTTTGTCTGCCAACTGTTGCTGATATCAAAAATAGATAGGTCTGCAGCTCAGAAAAGTAAGTTTTGGGGGATTACAGCTCCCGGAATCCCTGAGCTTGTGGGCCTAAATTTCTTAGCACATCAAAAGAACATATTCTAATATTTTGGATGTATTATACTTTTTTTTACTGAAAACATCCAAGTTCAAGTATATGTTATTATAATATATGCACAGCAATTTGTAATGTTAATTTCTGTTAATTCTAACTGAAAAATTGCAAAAAGCACCACAAAAGAAAAACTATACAGCACTCATAGTATCATGCCAAAGACACTAATCCTGTGTGTTTACATGAAAGGTTAAGTCTCACTGAAGTCAGTAGAACTGACTTCTGAGAAGTCTGTGTGTTCACTGCCCTAATTGTGGACTACTCTGTAATCTTGAAAACTATTTGCTCTGGCGGAAAACTGTGGATGTTGGTAGACCTGTTCCAGAAGTAAACTGGGGTGCAACTTAGCTGCATCAGATCACATTGTGAGTAATTTATAGCTGGCAATTTCCCTTCACACTTTCCACATTAACTTTTGTTTATTGTGGCACCAGTTTCCTGTGTTGCTACACAGGAAATATTGCACAAATTAGACATTAACCAATTGTATATTTCTGAAGGTCTGCATAGTTAAAGGAACTATGCCTGAACAAAGACAGGACATAATCCAAAGTTCAGAATTCTTATGTTTTCTTAAGAGAAATGTACAAAGCAATCCTATGTGTGTCTTTTCTGAAGTAAATCTAGTTGTGCATTCTCTCAGATAACCGGTTGTGGGTTGGAATTTTGTTTTGTTTTGTTTTAATTCTTATTTTAAGATGATAAACAGCAACATGGTCAGCTAAGTAATATAAACATTAATACAAAGTAAATCTAGTTGTGCACCCTCTCAGATAACCAGTTGTGGGTTCGAATTTTCTTTTATGTTGTTTTAATTCTTATTTTAAGATGACAAACAGCAACAGCAAACAGCAATAATTACACTAAGTGACTTTAATAACATAACCAGCTGTAAAAGATGAGGCCCAAAATAATTGCTGATGTGATGCGGACCACCTCGTAATTTATTCCTGAGACAAAAGGGGCTCAAACTATAGCAAACGTGTCTGTTAAAATTTCCCCTTTAGCCATTCAGTCCTATGTGTGTCTTTTCTGAAGAAAACCTGACTGTGCATTCTTCCAGGTAACTGGCGTTAAGCTTTCAGCCTGAACTATGTGCTTAACTCTTTTTTAAGTAAGGAATATAAACTAGGTCATGTCTGCAATGTTTTTGACCATATTTCTAGAAACTGACTAATATAACTACTTCCCTCTCTCTCTCCCTGTTATTATATTCAACTCATTCCTTCACTAGTATTGCAAAGATACAACTATTTTATGCTAAATAGCCTCCACTTAAGGGGAAGTTAGTTGTTCTTAAGGCTCATTAAATTGAGTGAAACCTAAATCCAGTTCTCTCTGGACTGGGGCAAACATACGCGTGCACACACACACACACACTATTTTCTGATGCTAGATTTCAATTATAGCTATTTAAAATTCCTTAAATTACAATTTTATATACAGAAAATTTAGCAGTAAACATTATGCTAATCATTTTGCCTGAACCCTGTAAGTAATTCCAACCAGAGTTGACTCATTGGATCCATTTTTGATTAAGTCAATGCTTCTGCTCTAATTGGAACTAACAACAGAGTTCAGATCTAAGTCTCTGCTATAGAACATTCTTATGATTAAGCAAAGAAGGAGAAGTTTGTTTACCGGAAAGGTGAGGTGATGGTGATGGTGGTGAATGTGATAGAAGCCTCCCATAAATCCTTCCCTGAAACCACACTTCCCTCCCTGGATAGCTGGCATTCTTATCCAATCTTATTTAAATGTTATCCTATGCCAAATGTGTACTCATCTGCAAGGTTTTTTTTGTCTTCCTCCACAGAAATCTGTGAGTATTTTGGTATATATTTTTCCTAAGGACTTTCATATGCATCTTCCTAGTATATGAATTGTAATGTACTTCTCCTTTAAAGCGTTCAGTACAGAGTGGAGAGCCAATGTGGTATAATTATTTGAGCACTGGACTACAACTCTAAAAACCAGGGTTCAAATCCCCACTTAGCCATGGAAACCCACTGAATGATCTTGGGCAAGTCACACTCTCTTATCCTCAGAGGAAGGGAAAGGCAAACCCCCTCTGAACAAATCTGGCCAAAAAAAATCCCATTATGGGCTCACCTGAGGGTTGCTATAAGTTGGGAATGACATGAAGGCATAAAACAACATTTTCAGAGTAAAACATTTTTCAGACTAAACATTTACCACATTTTTAGAAGTGCTCCCTCAAGTGGCGATAGAGGTCTGTTTGTCATAGCACATGGTTTATCTCAGTTGCAAATCTCACATTTAACATAGGTTTTGATTGGCCATTGGTAAACCTTAGCTTTATTTTCAAGTCTGATTGCTGAATCACACCTGATGGCCGAGTTAAAGCAAAACCAAACACAATGAGGCCTGAATTCTATTGTTAACCCCCAAGTAGAGTAGATTCACTGTGTCAGGGAGGTTCACCTATGAGTTCACTCACCTTTCAGCAACTGATTTCTAATTAGAAATCCCACTGTTGGAGAGAAAGTGGATCAATCTGGTTCCCTTAACATATAACTTGAGATTCAGATTTCTTTGTCCTAGGCTTCAGGACCTAAAGATTTTTCTAGCCACATGGTTAAGCAATTTCAGGGCAATAAACCACTGTGCTGATGGTTGTTCCATACCCTCAAACTATTCCTATTTGGCAGGAAAAGTCCTGATTAATCCTCTGTTGACACACTTTTTCAGCTGTTTTTAAAATGTCCCAGTTTCTCTCTCCTGCTCCACTTTCACCCCTTGTGCTAAGCTTACTTCCGTTGCTGCAAACAGTTCAAAGCCTAAATTAAAAGACGTTCGGTCTCAGTTAGCTCAGCGGTGTCGGGGGAGAGGAGTAGAAGGGGCAGAATCTTGTCCTTCCCAGTAGGGTTAGGCGAAAGCAAACTGCTGCAGCCTTTCCTTGCTGGTGTGTTCTTTCTCATCTATAACTGTTGCTGTCTTGACCACATTATGATGTTGCTTGTCCACACATGTCCCAGTTTTCATCTGAAAAATGTTACTCATAGACAAATGTGCTGCTTTATGAAAATGTGAACTCAACTCATCAGTGATGATTACTCTAGTACAATTGCCAAGATCATGAATCCAGGGCTAAAGGTAAGGCAAGTCCTTATCTCCTGCAAAGGTTCCTCTCTCCCCGTACATATGTTCTGGGTTGTTTTTGCTTGTAAACAGGGACTGAATTTGAAGATGGACGTTGATTCACAGATTTTCATCCCATAACAGTTGATTATGTAAAAACTGACCAAGTCCTGATTGCAAGCCCTGCTAACATTCCACACTCAAATCAGTTTAGCTTGCTCCAACATAGGCAAAACTGCCCTTTCAAATGAGAAGTGTCCTGTAAATACGTTTTTTAAATAGCCTTTAAGTAACTTGAAGACACACACACACACACACACACACACACACACACAACATAAAAATAAACCCGATATTGACTTGCTGAAGGCACAATGATTCCCCCAACCTCATTTTATTTTTTGTACACACACACACACACACACACAGTTTGAGGTTTCAAATCCCTGGACAATCTTCCTAAAAAATGTGATTTCTTCCCATGTACCGAGGTGGCCACAGAGTGCAGTTCTATATCCACTGATAATTCAGCAGCTGAGGAACTCAGTAAAGGCTGCTCCAAACTTCTCAGCTGTTGACAGGCTTGACTTGCTGAGAACAGCGGTTAAATATAGCACGAGCGGAGCTCAGCTCAACAAAGTCATCGCTCTTAACAGGAGACCAGGAGAGGGGAAACACAATCTCAGGACTTCACTGCCAAAGCTTCGCACCACCGAGCAACAGTTGTGGGTGGGGGCAAGACAACAAGGAAAAAGATTTTCCAAACAAAAGCCTGGGTGAAACATAAGAGAAGAGTTTAAAGCACCTCCTGCTTCTTTTGACTGGCGTATCTCTGAACAGGAACTTTTCATTCCTCTTCTGCTCTGTTCTCTTATTTTCCTGCATGACTTCAGTCACTAGTAGATCTAGAAAGAAAGAACAGCCCCCATCAGTTTGGTTCTTCTGGGCCTGGCTTGGTCATGCAAGCTGAATTTCTGAAATCTTTCAAGAACACAGTCTTGTAAAGGACGTCTAGCTCCATTCTTACAGCTTTCAGGTAAGACTGCATTGATTTCTCCCACTGATTTTTCCTGTAATATCATCATAATCAGAAGCATCATCATCCTTATTTATTAATTTTGGTCTTTTGCTTACAAATGTTTCTATTTTTTTCCTCCTTTACCTCTTTGCTTAATGTTCAGAGTGACACTTAAAAACCAAGTAGAGGCTTTCTTTGGCTTTCATCAGCACAGGAAAATGTTCACGTTCATCAGTCTATCTGTTGAACCAGCAAGGTTAAAGGCAACATTCTAAAAAATATAATTGGAATGGAGACAGAATGACAGGGGCTAATATGCAAAGGAATGGAGGCAGAAATGAGATTTGTTTGTCTAAAACACATGCTGTCAGAGAGCACATGAAGGCTTCTAGTTTCCTTATGTGGGGATTGATCCCATTGAACTTAGTGGGTCTTTCGTCTGAAGAGGGATGTATAGAGTTGCACTACCTAACTGTTTTTTTAAAGAATGTATGGGGCTAGCATCCCAGGAGCTGTAAAACTTTAATAACAAAGCCGGTCTGATAAGTCAGAGGTAATAGACATGCTGTAATATTTTGAATTAATTGTGTGAGTCTTGCCTGTTGTTTTATATTTCACCATTCTATTTTTTGCATGTCTCTAGTCTACCTGGTACATCTCGTTCCACCCAATTGACAATTGCCCTGGGTGCTTCCATGGCATCAGGGATGTCAATCTTATTAAATCACAGTTTGAATGTTTACTTCAGATGAACAGCTCCATAACCCTGCTCTCTGGGCATTCACAAACAGGATATTTTGGGATACAGAAATTATTGAATACATCTCTTTAAGCATAGTTGTATCTTTGTGGCAAACTGGCAGTTCATTATTTGCCCCCTTGCTAGAACCCTATGTCTTAGTTGCTGGTTTGACAGAAATTCTCCAGTTGTAAAACCTTGCCCTGGAAGTAACCCCACTGTTTTTCTATAACTGTTTTCAACAATTGTTATCAACAATTGATAGGTTTCTTTGAAAATGTGTTTGTTAGAACTGATTTTTTTTCTTTTTCATTTTAGCATGTTTTTGTAAACTTCTCCATTTTACCAAGAAGCAGAATGTAAGTCCTTTATCTACATAAAACAGTGGTGTTTACGATTTCAGCTTAAAGGAGATAAATTTGGTCATGGTAGTACAATCAAGATCCAGCATGGTGTAGTGGTCTGAGTGTTGGACTGCTACCCTGAAAACCAGGGTTCGATTCCCCACTCTGCCATAGAAACCCTCCACATATTTTCAGCCCCAGAAAACCCATGATAGGTTCACTTTAGAGTCACCATAAGTTGGAAATGACTTGAAGGCGCACAAGAAGAGTGCATAATACTGCCTAAATTCTAGCTATAAAAGACTAGCAACAACAGCTAGGAATATACAAATAAAAGCAGCACTCATAATGTGTTGGAAAGTGAGTTCTCTTAAGGCAGCAAAATCTGATAGTAAGAAAGGAATCTGACAATTCTCTAAAATACTTGCAGTTAGTATAGTGTATGTGTCTTCAAGTCACCTGTCAACTAATAGCGACCCCATGAAGTTCACACAGTTTTCTTAAACAAGGGATACTTAGAAGTGAGTTTGCCAGTTCCTTCCTCTGAAACATAGCCTACAGCACCTGTTATTCTTTGGTGGCCTCCCATCCAAGTACTAAACAGGGCTGACTCTACTTAGCTTCCATTATCAGATTCAGTCTGGTGCTTTTAGGGTATCTAGGCCACAACACTATATAGCTTACAACATTGAGCCTTTAACCCTGCCTCACACACATATAAGCTAGAATCTACCACATGCAAGTCAGTGGAAACGTCTTTAATTAAGCACCTGCTTTTACATCCTTGTAATTGTACAGCTTACAAGTATGTAAGAGCAGATGCTTAATTAAAGACCCTTCTACTGAGTTGCACATGATGAATTATTATTATTATTATTATTATTATAGGGATGCAAAGCCAAGTCTTTTGTCTTGTTCCTAATTCAGAAATGTTGCTCAGTAGCAGTCTTAGGAAAACGGAAATGCATTGCTTTAGTTAAATAAAGAAATGAAATTACAAGCTTCCATTTCAATCATTACTGTGTCTAGTCTTACGATGCAATGATTAGCATGGTATATACTCAGAAGGAAGTCCTATTAAGTCGGGTTGCTGAAGAGTAATAAACCTTGCAGATTAAACACAGACAGGCTTACATCTGAGTTGATGTGCATGGGATTGCACTGTTACATGTGCTGCAGTAAATGTGTTAACAATCAGCTATAGCTAGTCCTTTTACTGTTGGCTACTACCTGGTCTGACTTGATTTACAACTGCTACCAAAAGAATGAATGAAGAGAGCAGCAGAAGCATTGAAACACAAAGCATGAAAGAGTTCCAGAAAGGCAGGGAAATGTATGTGAAAGATATTTTTGAGAGATATCTCAATTTCAAAAATCTCAACACAGATTTAACCTGAACTGCAGTACCTAGCTGGCGTCCTAGGTTCCATACCTGGGCATACATAAGATTTTCCATCTCTTTCTTACCTGTGCATGCAGTCTTCCCCTGCCCCTAGCATTTTATTCCATGATCAGAAATAATCAACAACCGTTCAAGGAACATAATTCCCGTGGTTCCAATGAAATGGTCAGCTATTTAAGATAGCTTGCACATTATCCAAGTAGTATTAGCTAGAGAGATCAAGGTGGCAGTAATCTTGCTAATTATTAAGGAGAAATGAATGGAAGACCCCCTCCCCCAAAATTATATATTAAAAAAGGGCAATGCACTCTGATCTTAATGCATTATAATGGCAAATACAAAACAGGCAAAGGTTTAAATTTTTCTTCAATCACTTGTTCCATTAAATTTAATTACCTCCATCACTTTTCTATGATCCTTCCCACTCCCAAAATAATTTTTAAGAAGCATCAAGAAAAATAATTGTAGAATTAGCCTTCTAATTTTGTAGGAGAGGTTCTTTTCTCTGGCCACAGTTGATGGAATATTTTTTTGGTATTGTCCGTGGCTTCACCTTAAGATTTGCAAAGTACCCATTTTGCTAAACATTTTTTTTTTAAAAAGCAAGAAGCTCTGGAGTCTGTCCAAATGGAGCTAATCAACTGATATGTGTAATAAATAAAATATTGTAATTACATAAGCCATTTCCGCACTAGATTGTTATAGTGCTGTTATTCCACTTTCAACATCCTATGGAATCCCGGAGTTTGCAGTTTAAACTGCAAACTCCAGGACTCCATAGGATGTTGAAAGTGGAATAATAGTGCTATAACAGTCTAGTGTGGAAATGGCCATAGACATTTCCAGCATTCTGTGTGTTTTCCTCTTTTCTCTGCTAGGCTAAAATAACGCAGTTGAACAGGTGTCAGAAACAGGAATTTAGGATTATCTCAGCAAAACTCTGAACACTGTAATGCAGGATTTTCAACAAGCTGGATTCAGAAGGATTGCTAATAGATTTGACTCTTTCTTTTAGAAGACAAAGCAGGTTTATGGAGCCCTGAGGATGTGTTACAAAAGTATAAAAATACAAAATTGTCTTCAGGGCTGAACACATCCTTTGCCTTGTGTAGCTCTGTTATGTAGATTTTCATCCTGGGAAAAGACATAGTCCCAAAGAAATTTGTGTGCTGTTGTTTTTGCTCCCTCCCTTGCTGCATTCTTGGATGACTTCATAGAAGTCCCTAGAATAGGAATTATTTCCAAAACAAACAACAGGATCCTGCAAGCAGTGGCTTTTATGGCAATTGATACCTATCTTTGCTCTGTTTTTACAGGAAAAAATAAGTTGCGACAACGTCCCACTTCACTTTCAGTTACTTGGAAAGGAGGCAAAGTACCCTTATTGTTAATATTACACACTGTGATTGAGGACATCTGCTCTACAGAATTTCTTAGGATGCTTTCAGAATAGGAGTGGAAATTGCACAACCCTCTAGAAGTTGCTAGACTGCAACTCCCAGCAACCCTAGCCAGCACAGCCAATGATGAGGAATCCTGGGAGTTGCAGTCCAACAACATCTGGTGGGCTGAGCAATTCCCACCTATGTTCTTTAGATGAATAGTATTTGTGAGAGTCAGGTGCTCTGGGCACTGCTTGATGCTTGCCAGCCACAGACCAGGAGTCGGCAATGTGTTGCCCTCCAGCAGTTGCTGGACTTCAACTCCACCAACCATAGTCATCATATACAGTGGTGAGGGATGAGGGCAATTGCAATTGAACATATGAAGGATCAGGTGCTCCCTGTTTCTGCTATACAGACGTTGTCTGCCTGTCCCCGTGTCTGATCACTGCTAGTCCAAAGGAAAGAACAGTATCATCAGAGGTGACACAGACCAAAAACATGTGCAAACTGCATTTGCTTCAACCCTTTTTACTCTTCTGTCTGCATTCCTTCTCCCCACCCAGTCTGAGGGCATATTTAGGTGTGGCAGGAGAAGTTTGTGATCAGACTTTGTTACAGCAGGTGTGGGCAACGTTGGGCCCTCCAAATGTTTTGGACTACAGGATGTATAATTCTTCACTGTTGGCCATGCTGGATGGAGCTCTTCAGAGCTGAAGTTTAGCACTGCTGTAACTGAAGACATTAACTGAGGATGTAGAAATTTAGAACCAAGAGAAAGTAAGCACATCGAGATAAAGAGTTGTAGGCATGAATGATTTTCAATGTTTCACTTTCTACAGTGCTAGAAATTTGGGGACTGTAGAATATTTCATTTCGAAGAGGGTCAGAATTCCTGTTTGAGAGCAATGCTCTCATTTTGCCCCTGGTAGCTATACCCATGGTGATCAATCACTCTAGCAATGCAATTTGTTCTCCCGCTTTAGGGCTCTGCTTACTTTAGTATTTGATGGCTGAAAGATTTCTACCAAACTATTCCAAATTATTTTCAAAGCAGTTTACTATTCAGTCACCTCAGTCTCCTGCCTCTGCAGTCCAGCTTCAATGTGACTAGTGCCTTATATACCCCCTGATTGTTCTGAATTAGCAGGAATCGTTTGGATTAATGCTCTGTTGTCAATTTCTCACTTGCTTTTCAAACATCCCAGTTTCTCTCTCGTCCTCCCACTTTCTCCCCTTGCCCGCAACTTACTTCAGCTGCTGCAAATTGAATTCAAAATACAAAAGTAGTTTTGCATTCAGTTAACTCAGCAGAAGGAAGAGGAGAGATGCAGGCAGAATACTGCCCATCCCAGTAGATTCAGTCAAGAGCAAACTACTGCAGCCTCTCCCAGATTGGGTCTTCTGCCTCATTAATAATTGCTGTCTTGACCATACTCTGATATTACTTGGCCCCAGGTATCCTGGTTTTCAACTAAGACATTGTGGAGAATATGGCCTTACTTCCCTGATTTGTTCATGGCTTGATATCCAGTGCTCCCCCGAGCAAATCAAAGGGGCCTGATCATGACACCATGAGATCAGAAGAAAAAAATGGGATGGATACTCCTTGGCTTCCTGTATTCTTTTCACCCATGTCAGTTTGTATCAGGGAGGCTATTCACCCGGACATCAGGGAGCTGCCTATGCAGCAGTCATCCTGGCCTAATGAAGACACATTCCAAAAGCACACAGAGGAACTCGTATGCCCTCTTCCTGGCTCCTCAGCAACTGTTTGCACCTGCTTACAAATGCCTGCCTCACCATTTTAGACAGTAGAATGCATGGCATTGGGGAGGCCAGTGCTGCCAAAAGTCCGGTAACTAGGGGGTATCTGCCCTCTGAAGAGCTGGTGCTTAAATACTTGAGGAACTTCTAAGCCTTCCCTTATCAAAGGATAAAAATAGAAACGTATGTCACTCATGATAACTCCAAATGCTGGATACATTTTCCTTGCAGTTCCTCTTTTATGTTCAGTCTTCAGGTCCTCTGTTTCTTACAGCCTTCCCATTTAGGATGCCTTCATTTCTCTTTCAGAGCTTCTGATAATTTTGTCTTGTATCTCAGGGCATTTTTAAAGATATTATTACTGGATGTCCATTCTCCTCTTTACAAGGTTTGTGAGGGGACTTTCTCCACTACATGAAATTCTGACACTCAGATTGTGTTGAAAGTGATTGTATTTTTTTTAAAAAAAGGAGATAAATACAGAGATGCAAATATATTTAACCACATAGATGTCCTAGCCATTTTTCTTCCCCTGCCCATCACCAGAATATATCTGCACTAGAAAGAAGAAAAATCCCTAGAATTGTTATCAAAACTTAGACAAATTGGTTAAAAACCAAAACTCATCTGGGATTATAAAAGATTTGTATTTGAGGATTTTTTTTAGTTTTTGGTTTGCAGTAAAATGTAGGTGATATTAAAACAAGGTTCACTGATTTAAATTGTCTCCATTGGGCATCCATATGCCAGGACTGAGCATCCATTTGGACCTTGAACTATTACCTAGAACTGCTGTGCTGTAGCAAATTCTAGCTGCCATTTCAGGCTCCTTTCCATTTCCTTGGAAATAGCACTATATATTTGTTCTGATTTGTCTGCTACCCGAGGTGTTCTCCCCAAACAAGTGCCCTCTGCATGAGTTGGACTCTGGCCCTTTCCGCATTCTACCTTTTCTCAGCGCTGGGGTGCAGTGCTCGCACGAGCAGCCTCTTGTGAGAGGCTCTTGCTTCCCTGCTTCTTCAGCTCCGCACGAGCTTCCTGCTCGCACGAGAGCCCCGCCTCTTCCCTTCACAGTGCAGCCTGGGACCTTCCCAGGCTGCACTGAGACAGGAAGCATGACCGGCCTGGCTCCCGAGGCTCCACATGCCAGGTAAGTGCGCACAGGGCCTGGGAGCAATGCACGATCGCACAGCATGTTCGGCTGAAAGCCAAAAATGCAAAGGTGCGTGATCATTGCCTGCCGGCCCCTGGAGCCTTGCACGACTGCGAGGGCGTCATGCAGATCACTCCTTGCAATCGTGCGAGCTCCAGGCCCTCTTTTGCATGGCAGATGCTGTGCGAAAAGGGCCTATGACTCCCACTGAGCTGTCTGCATGGCTGTGCTAGCTGGCAATGATGGGAAATGTAGTCTGAGAGCTCTGGAAGGCACTGAGCTGGGAAAGCTCACTTGAACTGGTTGATTCTCTTCCTGAAACAAGCATCATCATCAAACAAGCATCTTTTGGTAACATAAAATATCAATAGTTTCAACAATGCTGGGGTTTGATTTTTTAAATAATCCCAGGAAAACTAAATAAATCTAGCTAATTCTAGATTTTCTGTAACATTGGTGTTTAAACGGCACAAACCAGCCAAGTTTTCCTGTACTTGAGTGTAACTCAAATCCAGATGAAATTAGTTGCACTTAAACACTACATGATACTAAGTGGGAATGAATTTAGTCATAACTAATTTGTTTAAATGATCTTTACTGGATTTAAGTGCAACTAAGGCCATTTCCACACTAGATCATTACAGTGCCATTATTCCACTTTCAACATCCTATGGAATCCTGCAAACCCCAAGATTCCATAGGATAATGAAAGTGGAATAATGGCACCGTAACGGTTTAGTGCGGAAATGGCTTAAAGTTTCCAACTCTGTTTCCATTCAGTTAAGTGTTGAACACAGTGGGACTTACTTCTGATGAGAAGGGAACTACCAAGAAATAACTACAGACCCTAAGATTCTTTGTGATGCAGACTTGACAGTTAAAGTGGCATCATAGAGATATAATTATGTAGTGTGCAAAGACCTAAAGTCTCCCCGCTGTTTGTCACTAATTGAGACTGGGTATGAATTATGCAAAGAAAGATGTGGAAGAACAGCAGGGAAAAAAATGCAAATTCTTTCTGAAATGGAAGAGAAAAATTTCATTGCTACATTTAGTATATTTATAGGTGTGTTTCACAAGGTGTTATAAATTAATTAGGACTTTTAATTATTCTTGTGGTGGTGTTGTTCTAAAAATACACTAACCTTTCCATGAGTACTTCAGAACTCAGAGAAAGCAACAGATAAATAAGGGATGGCAGCCAGCAGAAAAACAACACAGCATTTGCAAAAGGGCAGGGAATAAATTAGTTTATAAGACCTCTATGAAATAAATAGAAACTCTTCCTTCCAGCAATTTCACCAGCAAAGATGGAAAGCAGACCCCAGGCACTGACAAGAGGTCAAACAACTGCCTTGCCATTCTCCTTCTATATCCTAGTGAAAATTCTCACACAGCTGACTGTCCATGCTGACTAGAGAGTTCTGGAAGCTGTAGATATTTCTAACTCTCATTACGGAAATGAAACACATGAGCACAAATCTGAAGACAAGGACAGCTTGTAAGAATATACACCCTCGCCACCTTGCAAGGAAAGTCAGAAAATAACTGCTAACCAGTCTTTGACTCAACAAGTCATTTGGTATATAACAGTGAAAGAAATTGTATTTTCTCCCTAAGGTTAGGCAGAGAAATATTTATCTGCAGAATCTACATATCTTAAAGTAGCATGTAGCTAGAAGGATAATATGGCAGGACAGATCCTGTGGCCTTAAGACTCCTTGGCTGTGGTTATGGGGATATTGAAACACTGGTCCTTGTGATTTTTTAACAGTAGATTTCATCAACAGGTTAGGCAGGTGTTGATCCATTCAATATTGGTAAACCTTTCAGGCTGTTCTGATGTGTTGTTACTTTCACTATATTTGGAAGGAAGAAATACTAAAATCACCCAGAACATTATATAATGTTTCTTAATGTGTTTTTGCAAACTGGATCAAAATTGTTATCATTCATTTGTTTAAGGCCGGTCTTTTGCCCCAAACTGCAACTTAAGGCATCTTACAGAAGTTAAAACACAGATAAGCTGTTACTTCTGTTACTTCTGTTAATTTGATCTACTGCTATCATGACCAGATATTACGTAAGTTCTCTGTTCCTTCTGCATATGGCACGTGGTCAGTGGACTAATAAACCCACCATCATATTCATCTGTCTGCCAGCCCCCACCTCTTGCCCTCACCCTCAGTCTCTCCCCTCTTCCTTTCCTCAATGTTCAGACAGCTGTCATAGCCAGTGTCCTATCTAAACATGTTAAGAAGAACACTTGGTAAAAATCCCTGGAGAACTTTTCCTCCATATATCTTGTTTCTCTTTCATACAAGCAGAGGGAGAATTGTTTCCTTTGTTTACATTTTTTGAGAAGCTTCAGAACTTGCTTCAGGACAGAAAACTGGCAGGGAAAAATACACAGACAGATGCACACAGAGAGATGCTCTGCACTTTGTTTGGAATCCACTGCACTAATACAGGAGAGTTTCAAACAAGAGGCGTCATGAACTCCAGCAAAACTCAAACCATTCCAAGGGATAGAAGCAGAGTTAGACAATGTCTATAGGATGTTTTCTTTCATTTGTCACATGGCATGTCAGAGACAAGCTGCATGTTATGTGACAATTATCATGAAAAGTAGGTCCACTATGACTCAGGAATTCTCTATTGCAGCCAGGAGGGATGGTGGGACAATTTCTATCCTACAGGCATAATCTACTCCTATAAAAATTGGGAATATGGCCTGCCAGAGGCTTCAGAAACGCCTGTCACCAAACCCCACCCCCCTTTGGGAGGAATCTCTCATGTACCAAATATTCTTAGTAATAGAGTAAGTGAGTAGCATTTATTTATTTAGTACCATTGCTGTACATGGCACTTTACAAGAACAAGCTTGTAGGCTTACAATCTAATTAAAACATGGCATAAAAGAAAAAGGAGGAGGCAGTCTGGGAGCGGAGGAACTACAGCAGAAACTGCCTCTTCTTCTCTCCCTCTGAGCCAGAGCAGTGGCAGCTAGGATGGAGGGAGGGCCTTTCATATGGCATATAAATGCCTGGATCCTATTGGTTTGTTTTAGCAAGAGTAAACTTATTGAATCAATGAGATTTACCTATGTGTTGATTCACTATTCAATATGAACCTAGTTTGGACTAACCAATAGGATTCCAGTGAAAGGCAACAGTCCTTGGTTCACATTTATATGCATCAGCTGGGTCTTCCTTCATCAATGCTCAGCTTCTGGTACCCATGCAGTTGTCTGACAGCACTTAATTTTTCCTGGACATTTCCCCTGGAGATAGTTGTGCAATGCTCAGTCATGACAGAGGGAAGTATTAACTTCCCCCTACTTATTTTGTAGACCAGATCAAAATCAGGAAAATTCATACAGTTCACATTAGAATGAGAAAACTCCTTTGGGCAAGGGGTGGACAACCTGAGGCCTTCCAGATATTGCGGGGCTAGAAATCCTTTAGCCCTACTCAGCGTAGCCAGTGGTGAAGGCTGGTAAAAGTTGGTCTGACAACATCTGGAGGACCACATGTGGTCCACATGGGCCTTGGGAGATCCATTCAGAGCCATAAACACACACACACACCCCCCACTTTGAAGTACTTCAGTGTTTCATCTGAGAACATTTCCGCATAACTCTATAGCGCGATGATTCCACTTTCAACCTCCTATGGAATCCTGGGGTTTGCAGTTCCGGGAGGGGCCAGGCGGCCCCTCCCAAAGCTGCAAACCCCAGGATTCCATAGAAGGTTGAAAGTGGAATCATCGCACTATAAGAGTGTCGTGCAGAAATGGCCATAGTTTGTGCAGTCAGTGTAGCTTTCATAAGCACTGCTATGGTCTGCCTGTGAGGATGAGATAGCAGCATGGGCTCACTCATAGGTAGAAAACATGTACATGAATGAAGCATGACCTCTGGAGTGGCAGCACCATAAAGTGCTAAGCCTTCTTTTGCTATTCATGTAGGTATAGGATACAGCCAGTTTGAGTCTCTGTTCAAATTCCAAGGAAGCAAGGTTAAGCATGTGCTTTAATGCTTCCACTGATATCAGTTTAAGTCTGACTGGAGCAAATCCATAGTCAGCAATTCAGTGCACACAGGTTGCTTAAATCTTTTTGGATCTTAGTATGAAGTAAGTGAGCCAGTGTGGTGTAGTGGGTTGAGTATTAGATTACAACTCTAGTGACCAGGGTTCAAATCCCTGTTTGCCCATGGAAACCCACTGAGTGATCTTGGGCAAGTCACACATTCTCAGCCTCAGAGGAAAGCAAAGGCAAATCCCTTCTGAACAAATCTTGCCAAGAAAACCTTGTGATAAGTTCACTTTACTGTCACAATAAGTCAGAAATGACTTGAAGGCACACAGCAACAAGAAGAAGTTAAGAAGCCTAAGTGTGTGCAGGATTAAAGTCATGCTTTTTCCGCTATGATATATGTAGAGGAGACGCATAATGCCAGTTTTGTGGCTGGTAAAAGCTGGCCTATAGGCACTGCACTGTGCCTTACACAGCTTAAAAGAGTTTCCTTAAAAAATTGATTTAGGACGCACTTAGGCCATTTGCACATGGGAATATAGCCCGCGCTGGAACGACCTCACCAGGAGGTCATCTACACCGCGGGGTGCGCTAGGGCGGTCTGAAAAGGTTCTACACCTCAAAGCGCCCTCACACGGCCGCGGGGGTGGTGCCGCGTGTTTTATAAAGACCATCTTAAGGCCCTTTCCACACGGGGGGGCCCGAAATGCGGCAGAGCGGGGCAGCACGTGCGGGGACGGAGTTTACCTTAATCCGGGTGGCTCTGTCCCCGCAGAGAGCAGCGCACGTTTGCCACTCTACACATCGCCGGCGTCCGGCGGCACCCAAAATGGCGTTTGGCGGCTTCCGGCAGCGCTCCGCCAATCGGGGCAGCGCGTCAGCTGGAAGCCCGCCCGTGGGCAGCTCTGCAGGGACACGCTTGCGCGCCCCTGCAGTTCTTCACGGGGCGCTGCGATGGGCTAGCGCAATCTTGTTTTAAAAAGACCACTTGAAAGGTGGTCTTTATAAAACACGCGGCGCCATCCCCACTGTTGCGCGAGGGCGCTTTGAGGTGTAGAACCTCACCTTTTCAGACCACCCTAGCGCACCCCACGGTGTAGACGACCTCCTGGTGAGGTCGTCCCAGTGCGGGCTATATCCCCATGTGGAAATGGCCTAAGGTAAACTCCGTCCCTGCGTGTGCCACCCCATTCTGCTGCATTTCATTCCCCCCCCCGTGTGGAAAGGGCCTTACATATTACTGTAGCATTTTTTTCAAACCTAAAATCATATCTAAGGGCTCTTCCACTAGGTCTGACTGCATATGTATGGAGAATTTTAACATTTTCCTTGTGTCAGGGCTGAGCAGGAGCCAGGAGTCTGAGTGGCAAGGATCTCTATATTACTATCCAACCCCTGTTCCTTAATTACCACTATTATGATAATGATCATTATCTGTACTTTTTACATTTCGCTTCTGTCTGACCTCGCAAATGACTCTCCCTCACCCAGATAAGCATTTGTAGAATAATCTGCTGGCTGAGGCAATACATGGTGCATCTGATGCAGGAGGCTGCCTGTAGTTCACAAAGACTGCTGCCAAATAAATTGTTGTTAGTCTTTAACTTGCCACAAGACTTTTTGCTCTTGTTGAAGTGTTCAAATATGTAGTAAAATACAACATGAACTGAATAATGCAGAAAATAAAACCACAGTCTTGTTAAAATTAGAGGAAACATCCTGGGCCACAAGTGAAAATCCAAAACCAACATGTTGCTGAGCAGAGGTTTCCAAGAAATAAAACTTTGTCAGATTGTGCCCCAGATTGAAATACAAATGAAAGCCAGCCTATAGAGGAAATTCAGTTAATTTGCTACATTTTGCAGCATTTCCTAAGTTCCTCCCTGCCACACTCTCAGCTCAGCCATGGTATCTGAAAATCTGAAATTTTGCCATGAATACTTTTTAGAGATCCAGTCACACAGGGACTTTTCACACTGCACTGTTACAGTGCTATATTATTCCACCTTCAACATCCTATGGAATCCTGGGACTTGCAGTTTAGAGAGGGGCATTCAGAATTCTTAGCCAGAGAGCTTTTTGGCTTTAACAAACTACAAACCCTAGAATTCCACAGGATGCTGAAAGTGGAATAATAGGACTATAGCACTGTAGGGTGGAAAGGCCCAAAGTCCCCTGTATAACTCTGTGGTTGTGCTCATTCAGTGCAGGTTAGTCTAAAATCCCACCAGCTCTTTTGCCTGCATTCAGGGAGTCTTTCACAATATACAATTAGTAGTGCTATGATTCTATGACTGTCATAATTCCATTCTATGGAAGCCCAGGATTTGCCCTTGGAGGGGGGGGGCTATTTTGAATTCTCAGTCAGAGTTCTAGTCCCTTTTGAAACCACAAACCCCAGGATTCCATAGGATGCAGCCATGGTAGTTAAAATGCATACCCTCCAGCTGTCCCATTTGGGTAGGGGGAGCCCTAATTAATTCTCTGCCATCCCACTTTTTGAGCTGCTTTTAAAATGTCCTGATTTCTCTCCTCCTCTAACTTCCCCTCCTTGTCCTAAGCTTACTTCAATTGCTGCAAACCGAGTTCAAAGTGCAAAGGTAATTTGCATTCAATTAATCTACCTGGAGAGAAAGGACAGGAAAGAACAGAACTGAGGCTATTTTGGCACCTTACCTGCTCCCATTGTCCTCCAGTCACAATCCTGGTAGCACCTTTGCTGGGAAGGGAGTGCACTGGAGATGCTCCTCTCCACACATGGCTGGCTCCCTATGGATGGGAGCCCTAGTGACATGTGCCTGCCTTTCACAGTGCAGCCTGGCTCTTCCCCATGCTGTGCTGGGGAAGGAAGCACCTCCATTGTGCTTCCTGCCCTTCTACATGGCCAGGAAAGTCAGGAATCTCTCCCTGCCGAGCTGCAGCCAGCAAGGGAGGAGGGAGATCAGGAATACTTTCAGGGAGAGTCTGAATATACCAAACTTCAGGAAAACACAAGCCAAGCCAGGTAAAGGTCCAGTCCAAAGGTTTAGGAGGCAGAGATCCCTCCAGAGGGTTTTGGGGAGCAGGAGACACAAAGGTTGTGAGGCTTGCTAGTAATTTGCTGCAAGCAAAGAGCAGCCATGCTGGCAGACTTAAATAGCCACTGTGTACAGGTGCTGCTTGTTATTGTTTCCTCAACCTAGTCCATGCAGCCTCCCTCTGAACAGCCTATTCGTGATTGAGGGCTGATGGGCACAGGTGGCTGCCACTCCTCTGCATCACTGCTGGTTCCCTCTCCGTCATGGGCTGGCCAGGGCAACTCTGTCTCTGTTTGACCTTCCAGTGCAGGGGATGTTTGTAGGTTGACTTGCTCACTCACTGGCCCAGTCCTTGGCACAGTCAGTGGCTCCTCGATCTCAGAGGCATCATCTATCCCACTCACTGGCTCGGCCCCATGCACAATCAGCAGCAGCATCTATCACACATCGTGCGATCGCAGGCACTTAACAGATTTATTCTGTTAAGCGAATATCCTGTGATTGTGATGGGTAGGGGCAAGATGGCAGCAGGACTGTGACGACATTGTGCAAAAGCACGATCTGTGGAGTGCTGCCATCGTGTCCCTAACCTGGGACTTCGATACAATGCAGAAATGGCCTGAATCTTGCCCTTCCCAGTAGGCTCAGGCAAAAGCTAGCTGCTACAGCCTTTCCTAGCTTGTGCGTTTTTCCTTATTCATAACTTCTGCCATCCTGACTGCACTATGATGATGCTTGGCCACATGCTGGTTGGTATGGAAGTGGAATCGTAAAGTGGTACTTGTACAGCATCAAAGGGCTCTAGATTTATCCCCTTTATATAATGGTTTCATCATTTTATTCCACTGCACTTGGTTTTTCTGTATTTTACTACCTGATGTCTGGCTTTTAGCTTAATACTTTTAAGGAGAGGCCTTCAGAACTCCCAACCTGAAAGCTCTAGACCAGTGGTTCTCAACCTGTGGGTCCCCAGATGTTTGTGGACTTCAGCTCCCAAAAGCCCTGAGCATTGACCATAGTGGCTGGGGCTTCTGGGAGCTGAAGTCCACGAACATCTGGGGACCCACAGGTTGAGAACCACTGCTCTAGACCTCCACAAAACTAAAAATTCCAGGATTGGATAGGGTGTCACCGCTGCCCCGAAAGTAATTTTGGCAACTTGGTTTTAGCATTTTTTTTCTTTTTACTGAGCAAGGGCTCCCTCTCCAAAACAGTGCATAACTTTCCAGTGCCAGAGCAGTGGCCATCTCAGTCCAGCAACAGCAAAAACAAGAAAAAGTCTTGGGGCACATGCAAGACTAATACATTGTATTCAGGCAAAACCGTTTTTGTGGGCTGTAATCCACTTCATAGTATGTACTGACTTAACCTGGCCCGTTGCCACCAGGCACTTATTTTTCAAATTAACATGAAATCATGGCACAATATTTATAAATGATATAGATCAAACTCTGTTTGTGTAGTTTTACAAGTTGACAGGAAATAGCTATCTGCACTGTATCAAATCAGCTGGCGGGGGGCGGGGGAACAGAGAGATTGTCCCAATGGAAATTACTTTTTTTTTTCCAGATACATGACTTATAGCTAAACTTTTACTCTCTGTAGGGTAAGAATGTATGTGTATTCAAAAGAGAAAAATAAGATTTCTGGCATGAAAGTGCTGAGAGTGTGGGGGTAGAGTGAACAGACTACATACGGTGAAATAATCTGGACCGTGAAGGTTTTCCCTTAAATGGTCAGTCTCATAGGGAGGTTGACATAAATGAGAGAGTGTGAGAATCAGGGATTTCGGTATGTAGGAACTGTATGTGTTTCCTTTCTACATTTATAGATTTGTTGCTGGGTCTGTGTCCTCCCAGAGTCAGCACTGGGCATGAAGCATCTATATTTACTACAAAATATAAAGATAAAAGATTGAGTCAACCAAACAAATACCCAGGAAAAGAAATAACTTACTTACTTCATTGTTATCCACTGAAATTCTGGAACATATTGCAAAGACATCTTTGACAAGGTTGCTGGTGCAGGGTCCCATTTTGTCAGACCATAACTGGTAATGTTTTACATTTATATCTCAGCCTTCAACGTTACTGTGAACACAGAGCTTGGAAAGTTATCTTTGTAATGTATTTCTGCTGCTTGTTATATTATTTAAAAGTAATGTATTGTCATTACTCATTTGTGTAGTTGAAAAGTAAGTTGTTGAATTGCTCAAAACTTTTCATTTTGTGGGGGAGGACTTCAGAATAAATAAAAGAATAGTATAAAAGTGGAAAGTTCATGTCACAATGCCCTTTAAAAGTAAAGTGGGCCCTCCGTATATGTGGAGGTTCAGATCCAGGACCTCGTGTGAACAGTAAAAAAATGCAAAAAAAATGCAAATGACTATGTTCCATATTGTTAAATGGTGATGACACATACATGGATGCTTCAGTGCATCTGCAGTCATGTTGCTACCATTTTATATATTGGATGTGACACTCTGCAGCCATTCAAAAATTGCAGATCTAAAGGTTGCGTATATGGAAGGCCCACTGTAACTACGAAATGGTTGTTACACCAGTGACTTTGTTGCATTAAATTTGAAAGAGCACATCCTTGTGTCCTCATTTCCAAAAAGCAATTTGTTACAGGTAGATGGTTATATTTAAGCTCTTTGTGAGACTAACAAAATGTGAAAGTCCAATAATCCCTTGTATATATTACTGCTGATATCCCAACTGTTAACAGCAAGGCTCTAATAAGCTTTCTGTGAAAAGTAATGGAACATAACAGGTGCTGATACCAGGGAGTTATGAAGGAGTCTGTTGATGAGAGAGGAGGCCAGACAAATCTGTCAGTTCTGCCTTCTCCTACATTTTTAAAACTCTCAGATTCGTTCCTTCCCAAATGTGAAGATGTTTGGTTCAAAAACAAACTGAAATGAACATGTCACTCATTGACACCAGTCAAATTCTGTAGGTACAGCTTTTCTCAGCATGGAGAAAACCATGTTGTACTTGCTTGTAATATATCTATTCAAGATTAAAAGCCTGTCAGAAACAAAAGAGGTGGCCACCCTAACTCAGCACGAATATAGATATACCTCAGTTAACAAAGTAGATGTGTTCCTTGGCTTTACTTTAAAAGACATTTTGGTATCAGAGATACAAATATCATGGAAAGCATAAGGATGGGTTCTTACACTACAAAAAGGAAGAGCAGTTCAACATATTTCAGCAAACTTTTTATTCAAAGTTGACACTATGCACATGCGAAATGAAACAACCAGGTCAAGTAAGCCTTGCAAAAATAAACAAAAACATTTTGAATATTTTAGAGAGTGCTTGAAAGCCTCTTCCAAAATGCATCCTGGGATGATCCCCCTCCCCGCAACAACCTCCACTTTCCATTGAGTAACAAAACATATAGATCTATCCTTTTTCAACATGCCACCTAGTGAGGTAAGCTAATCTGCTCCCCCCCCGACTTTTCTTTCTGTTTTGATCTCCACACATGCTCAGTAAGTGCTCCTAGAGGCAGCTGTTTACCTTGCCTGTTGTACGTAAGCACTCAAAGCTACCAGTAGGATCACCTAGAGTAGAATCTCATTCTTTCCCAGGTCAAGCTTTATTGCATTGTTTACCTCAAACATGTTTCTGAGACTGAACACTGAAAGTCTGTCATTCTCCAGCCCTCCTTCACAATCCTCCCAATGCCAGTGCTGAGGGGCGGGGGGAACCTTCAAACTAGACAGAAGATTAGAAGGGGGGGTTGGGCTGGGCTCCTGTAAAAGGACTTTAGAAAAAGGAGCTTTTTTGTCAGACTCTTTGTTTAACTGAAGCATGCCTATATAGTTAAATGACAGGTATTGAAAGTTAAAAATTTCAGATGAGCTAAGATTTCAAATCTCTAACCACAAATGGACAAATCCAGTATAGCCAGAGTAAACACTCGAGGTGGCTTCTACACCTTTAATGGTTGTAAAGAAGAGGGCATTTTGGCAGTGGCGTATCTAGCATAAACAGTGCCTACGGCAGTGGCGGAGCTTGGAGTGTGTGGAGGGGGGCATGACCACAGTGAGTGGGGTTGTGGCCATGGTGCCTGGAGGCATGGTTAGAGTGTGCAGCGGCATGGCTATGAGCCCCGAAGCCCCAAAAACATTGCTGCCTGGGGCGAACCATCCTCATCACCCCCCCATCCCTATGCAACTTGCCTAGAGCAAGCATGGAAATTGCATCCCTACCTTCTTACCCTCACCCCTACATACATGGCCTTTTTGCACCTCCCCTGGCATTGGCACACCCTACATGCCCTACCGTAGATATGCCTCTGAACTTTGGCAGGTATTATTTGTCACACAACCAGGTAACAACCAACACTCATTTTGAGTGCTGTGTGTGTTTTGGAGAGGTATCTCTCCCCTCTTGGCCAAGACAGCAAAGTTTATTGGCTGTCCTTTTGTA
The DNA here is from genome assembly GCA_948472985.1 of Iguana delicatissima. Lineage (NCBI taxonomy): Eukaryota > Metazoa > Chordata > Lepidosauria > Squamata > Iguanidae > Iguana > Iguana delicatissima. The sequence continues at coordinate 97,674 of CAOKZL010000548.1, read as the reverse complement.
TGGACTTTATCATTGCCACCTGTCTCTGACTAATTGGGTTAGGTAGTGCTCGTTTGAGGGATAGTGAGCATGTGTCTGCTCTTTTTATGCCGTTTTAATGTGTTCTAGCTATATGATTCCTCTTTCTCTTACTAGGTTAAGCAGATACAGGATATGTTGCTGTTTAGCTGGCATGGCAGCCGGGTGTCTCTGCCTTTCAGCATAAAAGGGATATGGGCCTGCTCTGTCCATTGCTTTGCATAAGAATTCACTGCTTACCTGGGGCAAATCAGATTTCACAATCTGCAAAATGGGACTATGAATTAAAATAGGAATCTTAATTAAAGTGGGAAGAAGATGTATAAACTCGTGGTTATAATTCTAAACTACTGCAGAAATAATCTTTGTACAGTAAAAAGTCCTGTAGAAATGGTAGGATCTCCCAAGTAATTAGAAAAAGACTGTTGGAATAAATGGTATATCACCAGTGTCCCAGAAGAGACGACCTGTCTAGTTGAATTTCCGGTCCACAGACTGAAAGCCCTAGCCCTCGTGTACTGTAAGTTCAGTGCACATTACAGTCAGCCATGTGGCAAAAATGCTAATTTGATTTCTGCAGTGTGGAGCCAGTTGGATTGGACAGGAATCATTTTTCACCTCTGCTCTGATGTCGACTGAAAATTGACTCAGCCACGTCATGTGATCCACCAATTAGAGAGAGGTCTGATGGGAAAACACTGGACTCTCCATGCCAGGTTTTGTGGGCGGTGGTGTGAAGAATGCTTTTTAAGCTGGGAATCCATTACTTGTGATTGCTTTTAAATATGAAAGTGGAAGAGAAGCCTTTTTAATGAAATAATTATGCTACCTAATGTACAGTTTACTTTCAAGTGACTACAGAGCCAGGAAAAACAAAAAAGAAAAAGGTATTTTTTTTTCTTTTGGAAGAAGATAACCTGTACACAGTTTTGCACAGGTCTAGAAATGTCAAGAAGGCTGAGAAACCATTGGAAAGGGCTAATCTGTTGTTTTTCCTTTTTGGGTTAACTCTCCTAAAATGTACACCGTTTCTGCCCTTCTAAAGAGTTGTCCTAGAGAGAGAGATAAAATTATATTCAGATCTTTGAAAACAAAAAGATAAGTGAATGCTTTAAAGGTCTTCAAAATGAAATGTTTTAGAGTTTATTAACCTAATTCTGCTGTGTAGTCCATGGGAAAGAAAATCATGTTGCAAGTAGAAGAAAATAGTTTTGTTAAGAACTTAATCATTTAAAGACAGGCAAGGGTAACAATGCTGGTAAATCCTGGTGAAGTCACTGTCTACTGTGGCATTTTGTGTAATCTTATTGCCTGTGGGCGGTGTCATGGTCTTGCTCCTCCAGTAGTTACAATTGCAGCTTATCAGATATATTAGGGCGGATATTTCTCCCTCATCGGAAAAAGAAAAGAGAAACATGGAAAACAAACAACTATGAGACTGAAAGCAGTAGACAACTGACATCACCCTTACAAATGGCTGCCAATTTGCCTTGTTTATAGATGAGATCGTTGTGAAAATAAGGTCATTCCCACACATTAAATGAATCAGAGGAGAAGCAAGGAGACTAAAACTTTTTTTTGTTTCTTTTTTTTTTTCATTCACTTTTTCTCCTGCTGCTTTCTTTCTAACAGACTAAGATTTTGTAATATCCTGAATTCCAGTAACAGAGTGAGCTATAGGCTGACGCTAGGAAATAAGTGGTGTAAGATTTAGTGTGATGCTATTTCAGTGCAGCAGCCTGGGTGTTTGAGGAAACAAAATAATACTCATTCATTGGAAGATTTGCAGTTACTGGGACAACAAACAATATAACCCCGTCAGGATTCCTTCCTCTGTTCAAAGTCCTTTAAGTCCTGCAGGCAGGAGTCTCTCTTAAGCCCTTGCATACCTGGCAATTTTGCTGACTTGGTGTTCTTAGTTAACTTCTTTGTGTAACTGTTGATTTAAACTGTTTATACAAGATAGTTTTTTTTCCTCCCTAGGAGCAGTGGCGTCCTTCACTAGGAGCGCTAACCCTAGCAACAAAATGTTTAGATTCAATTTTCCATTCTAAGCTGGAAGATCTAGAATCTTGTGGGTTTCAGATTATTGAGACTTGTTTTTTTGTTGTGTTAATTAAAGTCAAGATTTCAGAGCAACTTTCACTAATCTTGGATCCCCAGATTTTGTTAGACTGTAATTTCCATCAGCTAAACTAGCAAAGCCAGTGGGTACAGGAGTTCAGCAACATCCATTGCGGGAAATGTAGCTCTAGTGACCATGGGGATGGAGAAAATTTTGAAACTGGAGAGAGGACGTACTTGTTGAAAGGATTTGTTAAAATGACCCAATTTGGATGTACTCCAGTGTGTTCTTTCCCAAATCTATCTGTACCCTCACTGCAAACATTTCTCCCTTACCTTCCCTGTATAATTCATGAAAGAGGCTGACTCTGGCCACCAGAGCTCTTACTACTGGTAACTAAGTCTTACCAGAAAAGGGAAATAAATCCAGGAAACCACCAAAGGATGCCGTCATGAGGAAGAGGGTGTGACTGTCTGTAGAGACCCAGACTGGGAACTCAGGAGGGCTAGAATCAGTCCTAGGGCCTTGCCCACCCAAATTGGGAATATCTGAAGAATTGTACAGGGATTTTTGTAATTTGGTATCAAATTTGGAGGGTTTTTTTTACAGTGTTGTTGTTGTTAATCTCTATTTGTACCCCACATTTTCCTCACAAGTGGTGGGGAAGGTGGCTTACAAATTAAAACAAGTACAATATAGTTAAAACATACAAAAAATTGAAGTAAACTGTTGTTGTTCTCATTGTTGTGTGCTTTCAAGTAGTTTCTTACTTCAAGGGACTCTAAGCCCACCTTATCATGGAGTTTTCTTGGCATGGTTTGTTCTGAGGAGGGTTACCTTTGCCTTCCTTTCAGGCTGAGAGAATGTGACTTGCCCACCAATAGCGCTTGTGGAGGTGGTGGGATTGAAAGAAGGGCTTCTCCCAAAGCTCCTTGGGGCTGGACAAGAATTACTTCCAAATAAACAGATTTAGCATTGGATTATAACATTTTTAACTACAATTTGTCAACTGAGATTAGTCAAGTTGCCACTTTATACTCCAGGTTAATCTGTGTTTTAGGAATCAGCCTGACGTGCATCACTCTGTTTGACATTTAGGAAGTATTGATATGATCGCCCAGTGAAGGAAGAATGAAATCAACAGGCTTGAGTGGGATTCATTAGAAGTAAACACAGTCTGACTCTTCAGTCTATTTTGGACCTAGGTTTGTTCCGTTCACTTACAGCGGCATGAAGCAGCTGCTGATTCCTCAACACTGCTGTTGACAGCTACAGCTGACAGATCCATTTCAGCTAACCACAATACAGATTCTCCCTTCAAGTCTTTGGTTTGATTATATATGCTTGATTCTGCACCTCACATCCCTACATACGTATGCAATTCATTTTCCTCACCAAGAGAATGGCACTCTCTTTGCCTGATGTCTGGAACATAGAGAAGGGGCCCTTGCTCAAACCACTGTGCCACACTGGCTTTTAGTGTATCAATATATGTGGAACTAAATAGGAAGGTTAAGACAGCTGGCAGGAACAGAAGCCTAGAGACATAGGGTAGGGAAATAGTTACCAGGAGATGGAGCCGTTATTAGGAGTTGATTACTGACCCTTTTCTAGCCAAAGAAAGGTGAACTGCTACTTTTGGAAATCTCCAAGTGCAACAATTTACTTTTAGAATAGGTTTCAAGGCCTCCCTATACTGCTTAACACCAAAAAATACCTGTGTTTGAGAAACAATAGTGCACTTCCAGCCACTTTGAATTCTTCTAGCAATAAGCCAGATGGATTATTTTTGGGTAGTCCCAGAACGTAAAAGTGGCTCCAGGACCTGCTGCAGTTGCCCAAACCTGACCTAAAGACATAGTACTGCGCAGTGTTACCTTTTTTCCCCTACAACCCCCAGAATCTACCAGTGGTCAGGCTCCCTTGGGGATTCTGGGTGGTATAGTCTAAAGAAAGTAATGGGCCCAAGCTGTGGTCCTAAACACACAGTGCCAGTAGTTTGGAAAGTAGGAAGCACATTTATATTAACCTTGCTCGGTGGTATGAGCAACACTCCATTGCCATTTTTGTCAGTCTAGCAGCTTAAAGCAATGTCCAAGGTACAACCAAACTCTACTGCACTTTGTCATCCACAAAGAGTAACTAGATGTTCTAGAGAATCAAAAGGAGAATGGGCTTTTTAATTTTTAAAATATTTAATTTTTAAAATATTTATCTAAGAGGTAGTCCATTAACTCCAGTGTTGGAGACAATGTGTTGAGTGGACAAGACAACCCTAGAGCTAAAATCTAGAGTTTCAGAGCTTGGAAAAGGTGGGGTTTTTTGTTTTTTTTGTTTTGGATGACATTTCTCAGAATCCCATTGCTGGCCTGGCTGCTGGCTGTTTCAGGAACCAGGCCACTAACCACAGTGGTTGGGGATTCTGGGAGTTGTAGTAACTTTGTCAGACTCTAAATATTCATGCAACTGTGTGAACTAAAAACTTGTAAAAGTGGTTTATGTGGGCAGGGTTTCTCATTTAGTTCTTTCAGTTAAAACAATTTTTTCTGTATAAAAGTGTCATAGTATCTTTTCTTGTGTATGGCTCTGAGGAATAAATTCCAAAAGATATTGAACCTAACTGTAGCTAAGTTTCAAATAAGCACATATTTTAAAACGCTGTCATAAAAGAATTACAGGAAGGAAAACAAACACTAGCTGTTATATTGTTTTTATACATTTTCAGTATGCTGCCAAAACAAATTCTTTTGCAGGGTAACAAAAGGACCAAACACAGTCTATGTCTAGTTAGGTTTTCCCTTAAACAGAAATGTGATATGCTGGCGTCCAGACCCTGCTTTATACAATTTAACAATTATAAATGCATGAAGAGAAGGTGATACAGTGCCTCACAGTCGACAATGGATTGAATGTATCAGTAGATTATCATCACAAACAGTAAGACTGTGACTGATGGCTCAGCAAGCCACACACAGTCATCTTTCATTTTATGCACAGAGAGCTTGAGGGCTTGTACTGGAAGAGTGTTTTCACATATTAGCTATGGCATGTGACTGATGTGAATTCCCAGTGACATTCTCTATTGCATACTTGCTTGCTTGAAATAATCTGGGTTGATGTTTAATCATTGGAACTGGCAAAGAAAAACGGCCTCTTATTTCTTCATTGTTCTATTGTCAGTTTTGAAGTTATTATTATTGAAGCAAATAGGTACCTTCTCATATGTTATGCTTAGTATCTCCTCGTCATGGATACAAAAGTGGATATATGGGTTGTGAAGGTTAGAGTGTTGGACTAAGGACCAAAGAGACTCATGTCAAAAATTCCCACTGATTCAATGTCAAATGTTTTACTTTGGCACTTTAAAATTAGCAGGTCAGCTGCATATAAAACTTCTTATAAAACTTCTGAAGAGTTATGGCCAGTGTCACAACTTGCATCTTTCTGTATGCCATTACACTTTCATCCTATTCTACAACTATATTGTTTTTGTTGTTGTGTGCCTGCATGTCTTTTCCAACTTTCGGAAACCCTAAGGGGAACATCCCACAGGATTTTCTTGGCAATACTTGTTCAGAGGAGGATTGCTTTTGCCTTCCTCTGAGACAGAGAGTGTGTGACTTGCCCAAGGTTACCGAGTGAATTTCCATGGCTGAGCAGGAATTTGAATCCTGGTCTCCTAAGCCATAGTCCAACACTCAAACCACTATACCACACATAAATATCTGTCACCTGAAAATTGTATTCCATCAGTGCATCTGAAGGGATGGATTGAAATCTACAATGCTTTAAAAATATACTAAGATCAATAAATCTTAAAGGCACTACTAGCTTCCCTTCTCTGCACCTTTGCTATGTAGAGGAGACAATACCTAAAAGGTGCATGATATGTTTGTGATGTTTTCCCACAGTCTTCCTTAAGAAATGAGTCACTCGCATAGCTGATAACCTTATTGGTTGAACATTGATTAAGCATGGATGTATTTAAGCCACAGAAGCAAGAACAGTTTAACCAGCTACTTTTTATTTCACATTGCCTGGTGTATTGCATTCCAAACACTTATACTCTTATAGCATGTTATTCATTTAGCACTTTCTGGCTGTCGGCTCTGTTTCAGAGGAAGGAACTGGCAAAACCACTTCTGAGTATCCTTTCCCTTAGAAAACCCCATGAAATTCATGGGGTTGCCATACATCAAAAGACAACTTGAAGGCACATACAAAAATACACAGAAGGCACTGTATGAAAGGCTTAAATCTTCTTAAACTAAAAGGAAGTGACCTTGTCAGAACAACATAGACCACATCTATAGGGAGTTTAAAGGAAAAAGTGAAGTGGGGTGGACTAAAGTTATTGCTACCTATCAGATTAAAGCTTCTAACACACCCTTGTTTGTCCAGCAGGAGGCATCCTAAAGTACTGTGCTGAGTAGCTTTCCTTCACCCCAACTTTAGGAAAGAAATGCAGGAGAAAGTGTATTGTGATTCCTTTTTCAAGAAACTCTAGTCAAAATATGGAACTTAATAAAATTTGTTAAACATCCCTAGGACACCTGAGATAGCTTTGCAACTGTGCAATATTGCATATGTGGGGCATTTCAAGGGAAATTTTCTTTCAGTACAATATAAATGTTCAAATTTAAAAAGGAATTTATTTGGGAAAAGTGAAGAAAAGAAACAGGAAAGGGGCGGTGGTGGAAGGTACCAGGTTGTGAAATGGTTGTAGATATAAGACAATGAAAACTGGATTTGACAACAATTGTGACAAGGATTTTACAGTATGAAATGTCATAGAAATACGCGGACTTAGTGATATTATATAACATGTAAAAGACTTACAGTTTTAAGCAGTGATGTTAACACCATGTAATTATGTCAGTGAGCAGCCTTTATGATCAAGATGGGAAAATGCAATGTCATTTATCACACAAATATAACTTGTAATAGGATGTAACACTAATATATCTAATGCTAAATATGTTCACCTTTGAAAAAGTAAAGTTTATTTTTCTTTATTTGTTGTTGGTAATAATGAAATAGGAAATGGGAAGAATTGCTGGATATTATCTATGGGAGGCCTGAAACAATTTGAGTGCCATAGACCATTTACAGAAAGAATGGAAGTCACCTTTTTCTTTCTTTTTCTTTATTCTTTAATTTCTAACTGTTATGCTTTGGTCCCTTTTTGTCTTTCCCCCTTCTTTTCTCTTTTCTCTTTTCATGCATCTGTAGAATTTTAGTGGTTCTGAAAATTATCAATAAAGATATTGTCAAAATAAAAAAAAAGGCATTCAGAAAATTATGTAGAGGTTTCTCCCAATGTTGAACTGTACTTATGCTAGGGAAGAATTAGCTGATTCTAGCTAGAACTCAGTGTTGTGAAAAAAAGCTTAATTACTTGAAGTTTATTCAGAAAAAGTGGTAGTAATAGTACTAGTAGTGTCTTCACTGGGGTACAGATAGGAAAGCGATGAGGGCAGTGCTCCCCGGGGTAGCCATTTTTTGGGAGCACCCAGGGCAACATGGCCATGCCCCCATGTGACGCAGCCATACCCCACGCAAGGTGGCCATGCCCTTGTGCAATGTGGCCACGTCCCTGCCCCTCCTCCCGCCCCTGCCCCTGTGCCCCCTACCTGCACTCCAAGCTATGCAGCCGAGTGTCTTCAAGTCATTTCGGACTTATGGCAACCCTCAGGCTAATGTATCATGGAATTTTTTTGGCAAGATGTGTTCAGAGAGGGTTTGCCTTCCTCTGAGGCTGAAAGAATGTGACCTGCCCAAAGACACCCAGTGGGTTTCACTGCTGAGTGATTCAAACCCTGCTCTCCAGAGTTGCAGTTCAATGCTCAAACCACAACACCATGCTGCCTTTCTCAGAAACAATACCTGGGATATATTCAGGCCTCACTGCATGGATGCAAAGTCCTAAACACCCTAAGGGGCTCTGCTGAGCTACATTGACAGCGATTGCATGCTCAGAGGTGCGTCCCACCCCACTTGAAAATAAGATACCAACACATATATTTTGAACAATGCAGTTCACAACTTTTATTGCTTATAGCTGCACATAGGCTTGGCATATGCACATGATTCTGGATCCAGGCAGCGATCAACTCATTGACTGATGAGCTGAACTGCGAGTAACTGCCTGAGTACCAGTTGCCACCAGGATGATAGGTGCAGGACCCACATAGGCAAATGCTACTGCATGGTCCCTTTGCTACTAGGAGTTGTAAGGAAGGCACCTGCCCCCTGAGCTGGGCATGCCATCTTTGCCCACATCTCTTGAGTCCCTTAAAGGGACTGCCATTCATTATTAATGGCCGTGAGGATCTGGATACCAATGTCCCGAATCCAAATATCACATCAAACATCCAGAAGGTTATGGATAGATAAATATAGTATTATGCAAAATACATCCTCCCTAGATTTCATTTTGTAGGTAGAGGAGGGTGGGTGGGAAGAAGCTCCCGACCAGAGCAAAACCTACATCTGGCCCACTCCAGTCTAGCCCACCACCCAATGAATGCAACCCCTGGTTTAAAGGCATTGGCTAGTGGTTCCTAAGAAGAGACTTGTGTCGTTGCCAGCATACCACTGAGGCCACAAACTTACCATGCAGTAAGCTGTGAAGCACTCTTCTTCACAATACCTTTCAATACATATTTGTGCTATAAAGAATTGTAGTAGTCATTCCCAGGATAATTTGAATGAACATGGGTGTTGGTAGTGCAACTGATGGTATGTATGTTGCAATTTACTGTTCTGTCTTTTCACTTTTTTAAAAAAAACTATTCTGTCTATTTATTTATTTATTTATTTATTTATTTATTTATCAATCAATCAATCAATCAATCAATCATTCATCCAGATCAGGCCACAGAGAGATTGTAGTTCATTCAGTTCTTTAGTACGCTCAGGGTTATAGAGTGAAGGAGATGAAGGCACTGTTTTATAATTCCTTAACCTAAAAACAAAACAAACAAACAAACAAACAAAACAACAACAACAACAACAACAAAAGAACGTGTTAATAGAGGCCCAGATATAAACTCCACAGCTTCCTGTTGTAATAAAATAGATGTTTTGTGAAAATAAGCCAAGATCAAGGCATTAACAAAAGTAAATTTTGAATCAAGTTTCCTCTTTGATCTTGGAACTGAGAAAGTATTTGCTTAGTACCAAATTTTATTGTATAAAAGAAGACACATGTTCACCACGGTAATAACTCAGCTGGGTCCAGGGAATATAGTATTCAGAATTCTATGGAGCAGTATCAAATCCTGCTTTCTATCTCTGTTGTATATGTGTGCATATGTGTGTGCATGTGTGTGTATAAGACTATGTGCAAGGCAAAGCTTGGAATGAATTGGGTCTTTCCAGACTGGTCCAGATACTTCACAAGGTAAAGCAAGTGTTCTGCCAATGCTGATACAACCAGAACTGAAGCTGGAGCCTTTGTGAAGCCTCATTAGCAATTTGTGCTTGGAAAGGCTGACAGTCTGCAAGATCATCCCACCCCTCCTTCCTCAAGTATTAAATCAGTCACTGATTCAGGGTTCATCCAAAACGGGGGGGAAGGGATCTGAAGTATCAAGTGTTTCCCGATGTTTTGTTTATGTTTTTACCCGCATATTCCCAAATTTGCATTCAAACTCTTTTGTGAGATAGCCTGGGTTTCCCTCAGTTCCTCCTCCCTTGGGTTTTTCCTTTTTCTATTTCAGCTTGTGATGTGCCGTATCTAGACTCAAGCAACATTTCAGGAGTTGATTTTGACACATTTCCACTGAGTCTTCTTTATTATTGTTCAGGAGTTATACTCAAAAGTGCTTTAGCAGTATCATACTAGTTAAATATTGGGCTCATTTTATTCTGGTAAAAACATTACCCATTTATTTATTTATTTATTTATATTTATATCCTGCTCTATGTCATGAGGTCTCAAGGCGGCGCTTGATCTCTGTAGAATCTGTGTCCTGGAAACAATAGCTGTGTTTACTGGCGATGGCCATCTTAGCTATTTCTCGGGTAATACAAACAGACAGCCAAGTGGAGACACATTTCATTTCAGAAAACACGGGGCTGATTTAAACTGACCTGGAAAATAGGAGTGAAAAGTCCTTGATAATGCTGGGAGCTTCCAGGAAATATTTTGGGATGAAGATGTCATGTGGATCTGTAGAATAACATCAGTTTGTCCATGAGCAAAACCTGGGCCTTTCAGAAACCTTTTTCTTGACTGAATGGGCTCTTACAGACATTCTTGCACTGAAATATATTTATTTTATTCATGGCCATAGCATTGCCAATGCTTTTTTCGTCTTTGTTTACACTGTGTAGAATTTAGACAGTGAATCAATCCTCTCTTACTCTAAGGAGAAGTAAACTATTTCTGTTAATTCAGTTTCAGACATCCTTCTTGCTTTTAGTATTTTGTTTCCTTAATCATATTAGATTGTTATTATTAGTATGAGAGCCACTGTGGTATAGTGTTTTGAGTGCTGGACTAGGATTCTGGAGACCAGAGTTCAAATCCCTGCTCAGTCCTGGAAACCCACTGGGTGACCTTGGGCAAGTCTTACCATATTTGCCTGGGCATTAGATGCACCAGCATATAAGATGCACCACATTTTACAAGGAGTATTTTCCAGGGAAAAAAATTTTAGTACCCTGACGAGACAAAATGAAGGGATGAAAGAAGGGGAAGGTAAGGAGTGTTACATCAGGCTTCCCCGCAGCCCCTCCCTTCCTGTTTTTCCTTGGCAGGAAGAACTCCTTTTGCTCTGCCTACCTTCCCTATGCATTTAGCATCACCCATATTTGCTTGTGTATCGCCCCATTTTCAGAGGCTATTTTTAGGAAGAAAAGTGTGTCTTGTATACCAACAAATATGGTACTCTCTCACCCCCAAAGGAACGCAATGGCAAACTCCCTCTGAATAAATCTTGTAAAGAAAACCATGTGATAAGAGTCACCTTGAGTTGAAAATGACTTGAAGGTGCATAACAATAATCTTTATTTATTTGTTTTATTTTCTGCTTTTGTCCCTAAAATTGAGACTCAAAACCAATTACAATTTAAAATAAATGAATTAAACACAGACACAGAGGAAACAGAGAACCCCTTGCAAATATTTCTCTGAATCTGGCAAATGTAAACTCCCCAAGAGAACCAGCATGGTGTAGTGATTTGAATGCAGGACTATAATGCTGGAGACCAAGGATTGACTCCCCACTGGAGTATACAGGGGCATTTTTAGTTGAAATTCCAAAATATTATTTTTCACATTTGTGTGTGGGAAGGACTCAGGGATTGGGGTACATAGAGCCTATGGGATGTACTTCACCCATCTGTGATTTAATGGAATGATTATGTGCTATATGCCTTGAAAAGGCTCTGAGTTTACCTCCACACTAGCTGTAATGGCACCCTATGGGACTTTTATTTACAGAGAAACACTTTGTGAGGAGTCACTTTGGGGCAAAGCATTGGCATATCTTATGCTTCATTCTTTCCCTGCCTGTACCTTCTGAAGTCCAAATTCTCCTTCTCCTGTGCTGCCTATTTATCTGAGGTGCTAAATGTATGCTTATGGATGCAGGCACATGTTTCAAACCTTTTGGGAAGAGGAGAAGGTAGAGTAGAATCAGCTGTAATAAAGGTGTAATAAAGTATTAAGAAGCTTTTCCTTTAACCATGTTTCCTGTTCAGATCGCCTCATTCCTGTGCTTCTTTTTTCTAGAAAAAAAAATGCAATCAAGACAGAGATAGACAGAGTTATGACAAGCACTTTTTCTTTTTAGGTACTAAAGCCACTCTTTTTAATATTTGTAATAATTTTTGCTTAAGCTTAAATACATCAACACATTTCAAAGGAAGATTTTTTAAAAAATAGAACATAAAAAGTTAGCGACAGCAACAACAAAGCAATTGCCAATGACAATTAACAAATTACAAATTCTATCTGTTAAATATTTTTAAAAGATTTTTTATCAGGATACCAAAAGAATAGGGGAGAGTATGTTTATATTTATTATCAGATGCCAGAATATTATATGGAAAAATGTGGAAAGAAAGGGAAATTTCTTCTCAAAATGACTGGCTGCAAAAACTATATGATATGTACTATATGGACATGCTAACAGCAATACTAAATAATAAAAACTTGAAAAGATTTTAAAAAATAATGGGAAAAACTTTTGAAAGCATGGGAGAACAAATGGAGAAGGAGATTTCTAGAGATTTGGTGGATTAAAGTGGTAGAGAAGATGGAGATATAAAGTAGAAATTCAAAATTCATGAAACTGTAATAGAAAATGAATTTTAAGTAGTGGTTTAATTTAAGTTTACAACTTAAATAGAAGTTGTTGCATGCAAGTCTCAATTTCAGAACTTAAATTATATTACTTTGTAATTTAGTATTGCATACTATTCATAGAAATAATATTAGAAGTACAATTTAATGTCTTGAATTATCAAATGTAAGAACATGTGTAATATATATTATTAAAATATTGGCTATATTTTGTATAAAATGTAAAGCATAAAATCTAATAAAACATTCTTGGAGGAAAAAAAGACAAATCTAATAGAGATGGTAGCCAGGTTTATGAGTCAGGTATGGACTGTCCTTTGTAATGGACATTGCACCACAGACAAATAAAACTGATTATCAGATCATGTAAAACCACTAACATCAAACATGTACACTCACTGTCAACCTATGATATTTTTACACAGTGATTGATGTTGAGCTAGAGAAAGAGATAGACAGACAGGTCTCCGTTTCACTTACAAGTAGTGAATTGCTTCCATATTTTATAGGTGTCATGGCTCTAAGCATTTCTCATCACCTTAACATGGTGCACTTTCAACATTCTGTGGAATTCTGGGGTTTGTAGTTTACTGAGGTCAAAGAGCTCTCTGGATGAGAATTCTAAATGCCCCTCCCTAAACTGCAACCCCCAGGATTCCATAGGATGTTGAAAGTGGAATAATTGTGCTATAACGAGGAGGGAATGAGGAGGAAAGGGGAGTAGAGTGGATTTCTACTTGCAACATTAAAGAATGCACAGCCACAGAATGGTCTATTGTCTATTGCAGTATGTAGCTTGTAGCTTGAACTGGTGCCATGTACGAACATGATGACACTGTACTAAAGATAACACTGTGCAAAAAATGCATAAAGCATTGTGAATTGATGAAGTGGGGGCTCTCGGTCTTTGGAAGCTATTCCACCGAGCCCAGCCGGCTGAATAAACTGGGAATTTCCACTCCGTGGGTCTCGATCTCTATTTTTCCTGCAACAATAAGAGTGTAGTGTGGAAATGGCCTGTGTTTGTCAGTGTATGTGTGGCATGATCAAATAATGGACATACCCCATGTTTGCCTTTGGGCATTGGCTTCCTTGAGTCTGCATTGCAAGTGGGTAGCATTATTGTCAGAGTTCCCAACTGAGAATTTTCCACAGTCATTGGGGGTTTTCCACGTTGTGTGTCCTTCCCTCTTTTCTCTATTGTTGTTGCTGCTGCTGTTGCTGTGTGCCTTCAAATCATTTCTGACTTATGGCAACCCTAAAGTGAATCTATCACAGGGTTCTATTGGGAAGATTTGTTCAGGGGTGGGGTTGCCTTTGCCTTCCTCCAGAGGCTGAGAGAGTGGGTTTTCATGGCTCAGCAGGGATTCAAACCCTGGTCTCCAGAGTTGTAGTCCAAAGCTCATCCACCACACTGACTCTGTTGGGGGTTGTGCACACACTGGATATGGACATTCTTCCATTGATGGAATAGCATCATATCTCCAATTCTGGCGTAACGTAAATGTAGGATGGTTCCGTTAGATACGTAAAGGATGATGGAAGAATAAGTAGAGAATTAGAGACTGAATCAGATGGAATGCCAGCTAAATACCAAAAAAAAAAAAAAAAATGGCAGGAGGGAGAAGGCCTGGTTCCTCTCTGTTCCTGTCCTGCCCACTTGCTAGCTTTTAAAAAGCCTGATAAATTTGGACTGCAATGTGTGTGTTGCTGCCATGAGACTATACCCAGTGCCATGTCCATGTTGTACGTCTGGCAGAAACTGAGCAGCTGCTGTTTCATGTGCCAGGAGGGCAGCTCCAAGACCTTCTGTCCTGCAGTGGCGTCAAGATTCCATTTGAAGCCTGTGATTTTTCTAGGCTTCTAAATCTCATGACCATCTTTTGCATTTTTAAACCCCGCTGTCAGGGATGCTGGCAGAAACACAGCAACAGCCTGAGTGGCTCTTGTTCATATTATTCTATAGCTTTGACTTCATAGCCTTCTGAAGACTCTCTTTTGACTCTGCAGGAGTGTGGCAGGTGTTGTTTTGATTGCTCCTTCCTCACTCTCATTCTCTCATGTTTGGTGTCTGTGACTGATATCAGAAGGAGAGGCTGGTACTACATACTGGGGTAGGGCCAGGGGGCAATCATAGTAACAGAGGCCCAAGTAGCAATAGAGACATGCAGAGACAAATAGCAGCAATGGGTTTTGAATTTCTACATTCATATGCATACGCAAACACATGATTTGCTAAGCAGAATGTAGGAAAAACTTGTGTATTACAAATTATTTATAGGAAGTTTAGGATTAGGTGAGGGGCTCCCCCCCAATTTGGAGGTGAGATTCTCCCCCACTTGATCTATGAGACCATAAAATGATTGGACTATTTTGTGGACCTGATAGCCCACTGAAGAGTTTATTGACAATTTAGCTTCATCAAGAGCCACAAATATTCATACCCATGCAATTGATAACTTATAACTTTTTTTTTTACAAAAAGCCTAAAGCTTCACATTAGTTTGATGAGAAGTCTACAAAAAATGACAGAGAACCTCCAGAAACAATATACATCAATTATGTGTGTTTCTTACTGTCCTTAAACCAAACAATACACTTGTGTAAAATACAATTTGACTCAGTGCTATTTATATTCACAAAATGACTCAGTGCTCGTGTGACAGGTTCTTCAAAAGATTATGTTACAAAAATGCAATGCAAATAATCATACAACAAACCCACAGAGCTTGTTGTCAATTCTTCTATGGCCCCACAGAGCTTGCAGTCAATTCTTCTATGGCCAACAAGATGCTGGCTTGCTTCCCGTTTCACTCAGCTTGATCATGGCTGAATCAATTAGTAATAGATGCACTTATAGGTCACGATAACAATGTAAACAGGACCCACAGAATTCTTCCTTTGGTAAATGTAATATTCCTCTGCAAAATATACAGAGCAGAAAGCACTGTCTCTGGGCTCCTGTGCAAAGACTGTGGGTCCCCCCACCTCAGGTGCTCTTTTTCCAGGAGAATCCTCCCTGTTGGCAGCTCTGATTAGCCTACACAGCCTTTTAAAAACCTGCCTCTGGTCCTCCTCCTCCTCCTCCTCCTCCCACCCCCCGCTGCCTGGCCAGCTAAGACTAGGACTGCTCACAGCCCAATTTCTCCACATGACAAACCCTCTCCTGATGCCCCCCACATCCAAGAAGGAGATGGGCGAGAGAGGAAAGTATAGGGACACCATGCCGACCCACTTCCTTTCCCTCTTCTTTCCCTGACCTGGTTTGGACCCTGGGGGCCTGTTCTCCCCTCCCATGGGTCAGCCCCCTTCCCACAGACACACACACATTTTGATATTCATGATTTTTCCACTCTTGTGGGTGTCCTGCACTCCTAACCCTAGTGAATGCAGAGGGCTGATAGTATTCTGCTTTGCTTCGGTTGGACTAACACCTAGTTTAATACACCAAATCCTAAAAGCCAGTTCTATACAGCTGTCAAAATATTAGGAATATTGTGTTTGTACTGTTTTGGTGATACCGTGACATTTAGCACCCCTAAGCATGTCCCCTACCATGGAGCACTCCTAAAGCCCATTGAGAGAATGGTTTGCCCACTCCATGTTTGTGAGGGGAGGTCTGCTCCATATCAGAGGAACAGTGTCAGTCTTAAAGCCATATCCCTCATATACTCCCTTCTAGATTCAGACTATATCAACTGCTGATTAATGCATCTGCCACCTTGTGACTGAAAATGGTACTAGAGCTTTCAAATTCATAGGCACATTTAAATGAATACAGTGTAAAAGCCAACTAACCTAGATGTGTATACCTCTGGGTCATCCTAATCAAATTTTTATAAGGTTTATTGTATGTTTCCACTCCCATACAGGGAAGGGAGTGCAATTGATGGAAGCGTTTTTTGTTTGCAAATCCTCTTCCTAGATTGGAAACAAATAGCAAACTGAATAGAATGGGCATGTGGATGCATTACAAAGCACATCAGATGGTGTACTCCTTAGCACTTCATTGTATACAAAGAAACTGGAACAATATGCCGAAAGTCACTGCTGCATGATCCTGTACTTGGAAAAGGTCAATTGCTTTTGTTAATGTGCATGTTATTGCCTTTATTAATAACGAAAGAAGCAATGGGAAAAATACACTATGCTTTAAGAGAAAATGCATATGTCTTGCAGATACATTCCAAAAGTTCTGTTGTACACCATCACGTAAGCACTCTAGAGAATATGCAGTAGATTCTTTGATTGAACAGCAGTGGCTATAATACAAGACCAGTTCTCAGAGCAATTTCAACTTGGCATAATTCTCAACACTTTACAACTTCTTTGGATTTATAAGCATTTGTGTCAGAGCTATTTGTTATTACCTTGTCCAAGGATCAATTGTATGGAACCATATTTTTTTAAAAAAACATATTTTCCATCTCACAATATTCCCATATTGGCAGCAATACTTCAGATATCTCTGAGGTCATACCATGGCTTTTATAACCTTGCCATATGTTTTTACTGAAATGTTAATGTAATGTAAATCCAAAATTCTGCTGATCAAAATCAGATGGTGGTGATGTCACTAACAAGGAAGGAATAATCACAAGTTTAGTGCACAGCTGGGGAATCAGTGGTCGGTCTTCCGAGCATGGTCCATGGGCAGGGTAGGAATGACGGATGATGGCCACAGGCCGTGGTGGCTTCCATATCAGTGGGACTGTGGATCTGCTCTGGGTTTTAGTCTGCATTTTCAAACATTGATGAGTTACTTGTAATTAGTGTCTTTTTATACTGAGGCATAACGAAGTTACATTTCAACTTTAAAGTAATAAAGGATAACCTAACTCTTTTGTGGTATAGGTGTAACTGGGCGAAAGACAAGGGAATGGGAGGGGGGGAAGTGGGGAGCGAATGGGAGAGGAATGTATTTACTTTTATGGTTGTGGATGTGGCTTCTCTGCAGAGTAGAGGCAGAATGTCACATGGCTCAAATGCTGGCTTGTGATGCACAACACGCTGATGTTTCCTATTTGGTTGCTCCGTTGTGGGTGTTGAAATGACAATGAGATGAACAGGGGAAACTTGTGTTTTGCACTGTGGCCAGCAGCTTGTCGCACAGAGCTGGCTTTCCAAAGTAACCAAAAGGAGCTATTTTAGTTATATTTTGGTAATATGAAAACAAATAACTACTTTAAAAATGGTGATTAGGCTGGTAACTAACCCCCCTTTTCACACTTTCAAACTATAACTGGAAGTAATGATTTTTAAAAATCCATTTCTAAGCACTGGGAATAAGTGAAGTTTTCAGAATGGAGGAAAATAAGCAAATATTGTTCCTCTGAGGAATTAGATTTGAAGTGGTTGTGAATACACAGTCTGGAGTTAGGTACAAGCAGTATAAGGCAGCCAGGTTTGCAGATACTAAACTTTTTATGATGGTGAAATCCAAAAGCAAGCTATGAAAAACTCCAGAAAGATCTCTTTAAATGAAGGATGCTTGATAATTTCTGTATCAGCTGAGCTGATCCACACCACCTGGACTGATGAGTCGGTTGAAGTTTAGTTACTCGTTAACTCACCCACCTTCTAAATATCCCCATTCAGTTCTTGGCCTAGAATTTTTTTAAAAAATGTTGTTGTGAACATAGGGTTTGTTTAGATGACCTCCAAGGTCACCTTCTAACTTTATGATTTTAAGAATTAGCTTTGGTTAACAGAAGGTTAATAGAACCAGAGAGCCTCCGCAATATTATCCCAACAGCAGATGATATGTTGCCATGGGAACTAAATAGTTGGCTCATTGTTCTCAAGAGCTGGCCTTCTATGTAGCTGAGGATGATGTAAGGAAGGAGTCAGGAGTGTGAAGAAACTAATAGACTTGTGGTATGAGTCAGACAGACACAGATGGACAGAGACAGAGATTTTACATATAACAGTGCAGTTCCATGTCCTCCCTCTGCCCTAAAAGCTGTCAAGCACTGGGCGCGGCTCTGTTTGGTGCTACCGCCGCTTATCAGTGGAGAAGGGAGGAAGGGGGCAGCAAGTCTCTGCCGCTTTCGGGTGGAATTATGATGCACTTTCAGATGGAGTGCACCCCTCTTTCCCTTCCTCCCCAAGCCCAGACCAACTACATTGTCATTGTCTGTTCCCTCCCCTCCCCCCGCTTCCCACCATGGATTGATAGCTATGGAAAGATGTTTCGAATAGGGTGCCAAGTGCTAGAGCAGAGCTTTCCAAACTTTTCATGTTGGTGACACACTTTTTAGACATGCATCATTTCACAACACAGTAATTCAGTTTTACTAGCAAACCGGAGGTTGAACTAACCCTTTATAAGAGATAAAGACAGATACATAAATTGTAATAACAAAATATATGGGGACACAACATATCTCATGAAAAGCTTTCATATATTTTTTAAAATGTATGATTTAGAAATAATAACATACATTTCCAAGATTGTGGGTGACACACCTACACATTTCAGGCAACACACTAACGTGTCGCGACACACTGTTTGGAAAGCACTGGGCTAGAGAATAGCTCCCTGCACCCCATCCGGAAAGAGACATATGCCCATGCCCATGCGCACATCTGTCACTAACAGGATGCTGTCCATTGTCAGAAAGCTGAGTGTTAGCCCATTTCCGCACTACACTATTATAGTGCTACTATTCCATTTTCAACATCCTGTGGAGTTCTGAGGCTTGTAATCTACTGAGGCCAAAGAGCTCTCTAGCTGACAATTCTAAAGGCCCCTCCCTGGACTGCAAACTCCAGGACTCCATAGGATGTTGAAAATGGAATAATATACTACATAAAAGTCAACGTTTGTCTGTTTGTCTGCGTCAGCATAGGATTGCCTGAGTGAGGCGAGAAGACCTCCTGTGATCGGGTGGCTGGGAAGATTCCATGGAATCCTGTGGTTGGCAGTTCAGGGAGGGGCCTTTTAGAAATCTCAGTCAGAGAGCTCGTGGGCCTCAGACTGGTTGCTATGGAGATGAGGCCTACCATCAATAAGGATGCCAGAAAACTTTTGGGAGGCATAGGTGAGAAAAATTAAAGTGACACACACAACATGGCCCATTTCCAGACTACATTGTCATGGTGTTATTTTTCCACTTTCAAAATCCTATGGAATCCTGTAGGGGGCATTTAAGAATTCTCAGCCAGAGAGCTCTTCGGCCTCAGTAAACTACAAACCCCAGAATTCCACAGGATGTTGAAAGTGGAATAATAGCACTATTATAGTGTAGTGCAAAAATGGCCATAGTTACAAAGTCTTCTTGCATCACACAGTAGATAGTGTGGGTTCCATATGTGAGGAATCTTAAATTTGAAATTCAAAACAAAAGATGCTTCCAGAAAAATGTACAGCCATTGCACAATTTCAACAGAAAGAAAAAAAAAAGCCAATACATCAATGTCACCAGACAACACCAATTGGATTGGGAACTATGGGGAAAAGTTGCAGGTACTGGAATAGGCCGGTTGCTATGGAGACAATGCCTAGCAGCAAGGAGGAGGACAGTGTATTCTCACAGGAACCCAACCTCTGTATGTTAACAACTATGAATACAGATTGAATTGGGGAATATGGGGAAAATTTACAGGTACAGAAATAGGCCGGTTGCTATGGACATGAGGCCTAGCAGCAAGGAGGAGGACAGTGTACTCAAACTGTGTGTGTAAATAACTCTGAATAAGATTGCATTAGGAAATATGGAGCAAAGTTACAGGAAATGGAGAAGACAGTTTGGTGAGTTCTTAAGAGGAAAATAAAAACCCCGGGCAATGCTGTGTAAATACACTAGTAGTACTATAACAATACAGTGCAGAAAGGCCTTTAGACTCTGAAAAACTACCAGCATCTTAGGGTGCCAACTGTCTCTTTAAAAATCCAGTGTGTGAGAGGTAGATGTTGGAAAGTTTGTTGAAGTGTTTGAACTGCCACTAAATATGCTCAAAATGCCCTCCAGTAATCTCTTTCTAAATGGAACCAACCTGGGTAAGCTCACAGAAGTGGCGACAGTCAATATCTTAGGGCAAGACTGGGGAACGTGTGGCCCTCCAGCGTGCTGTTGAGTAGCAGCTCCCTTCATCCATTTGTTCCGCTGGCTAGGGCTGATAGCTATTGCAGTCCAACAATCACTAAATAGCTACATGATTCCTATGTCCAGATTAGATTGTCAACTAGCACTGGAAACAACTAGATTCAATTCTCTAGTCAGCCTAGTCTTTCTTATAGGAGTTTTATGGGGAGAAAATGTAGCATGGTGGGTGGGGTGGAGGAAGGCCCACAGTCTAAATCCAACTGCTAGTTCCAATTTCATGAAATCAATAGCATTTATATAAATGTTGGCTTACCATCCAGCAATTATTTATTTATTTATTTACTTTGTAGTCCAGCAACCTCTGGAGGACCATACACCTCTGCTCTAAATTCACCTTATCTCTTCTCTCTGCTGTCCCTGTTCAACCATAACATATAGCTGAAGATTTATCTGAGTTTAATATAGGCCTGAGTCCTATGGGTGGCATATATTGGTGTAAACCCTGGTTATGCCAGTGTAAATACTTCTTTAGACTTGGTCTGAAGAGTATCCAGTAACTCCTTGGGAGGAGTACCGCCATGCTGTAGTGCAGTGGTTCTCAACCTGTGGGTCCCCAGATGTTCATGGACTTCAGCTCCCAGAAGCCCCAGCCACTATGGTCAATGCTCAGGGCTTCTGGGAGCTGAAGTCCACGAACATCTGGGGACCCACAGGTTGAGAACCACTGCTGTAGTGGTTTGAGTGTTGGACTAGCACTCTGGAAGACCAAGATTTGAATCCAGGCTCTGCCATGAAAACCACTGGATTATCTTGCTGATGTTGGCTTCTCAGAAGAAGGACAGCTGAGCAAATCTTGGCAAGAAAACTTTGTGACAGGGCAGCATAAGTAAAAAAAAAATGACTTGAAGGTACACAACAGCAACAACAAAACAACAAACTCCTCTGTCCATGTCTTTTCCCTGGTGCACAAAAGTAGTTAGAGGCTCCTGGGCACAGGCTGCACCCCCTGTGACTGCTGATTGGCACATCTGGGTTAAGGAATCAGCCTCCCACCCATGTTCAGGCTTGACTCACAAGAAAAGACAGTCATGCTTGGGAGAGTAGAAGGCAGCAGGAAAAGAGGAAGACCACATTGCAGGTGGATAAATTCAGTCAAGGAAACCATAGCCCTGAGTTTGCAAGACCTGAGCAGGTCTGTTGATAACAGGGTGACTTAGCGATCTCTCATTCAGAGAGTCACAAGTCAAAGTCAACTTGATGGCAGCTACAACAAAGTCTGACGTATGCCAACAAACCATTAGGATCTATCAGGATCTTAGAAGAATAGTTAAGCATGCCTACTGAAGTGACTGTGCCATTATCTTCCAAACAGATTGATCAAATATTTCATTTTTCCTGTTCAAACATTACAAATAGAAAATGTTTCTGTTAGTAGCTGTGAAATATCTTTTCGTCCCATTCTTCATTCCTGTTGCAGGGCTGCAAACCTTCAGGTTTCAGGGGGCCAGAATTTGGCTCTGATTTTACTATCTTTCCACTCTTTTTCAATTAGCAATTAAGTCAGTTTCTTTTTTTAAAAGATCTATGTTCTTAGATTACACTGTTGACTGTGCTGACTGTAAATGTCAAGTTGTTTTCCAGAGCTTTCCCGGTAATATACAGCTTTCCTTACCCTCCTTTTTGGAAAGATGTACAAACAATTCATTTAGTAAAGAACATGGGAAAACGTGTCTTGTGCTGTTCTAATTGCTACTGGCTATCAGTTGTCCCCAGGGCTATTACTTAAATGGTGACTTCATTTGATATGACCCTGGCGCTGTGAAGCAAAATAACATTCTGTGGAGGTGAACAAACACTGCAGGTCTTGTTAGTCAATGCAGAGACGGCTGGCACCGAATTGTGATTTGAGTCAATGGACTTGACTTGCTCTGCTTCCAGGCAGAACGTCTGGAGCCAGGAACTTTCCTAGAAAGTTAATTCTAAGGGCTTGCACTGGCATTTGATTTTTATTATATTTTATTTTGTTTTGAGACAATGGCAACAGCTTCTCATATATTGCTACCATTAGAGCAGGCCCTGAAGTCTGCCAGCATTAGCATGACAATTGTTCAAACAAAATGGAGCGGAGGAGAAAGCCGCCAAGCTTCCTGTTCAGCCCTTTGAAGCAGTGGTCCCCAACCCAATGCCCCACCTGCCAGACGACTCAGACTACAATCCCCATTGTTCCTGTCTTCCTATGACATGTTGTCCAGCATGTTTGGAGGGTACCAGGTTGGCAAAGACTGTGTTACACAAATTTGAAGTGTACACAGCCCAGACTGGTGGAATTGGTGGTACAATCTCATAAACAGAAAAGAGATGGCATGAAGAAAAAAAAAGCACTAAATGCAGCACAACAAAGGCTATGTTTTCATCCTAGTAATACTCAGAACTTCTAAAGTAACAGGGTTACAGTAACATTCTAATGTGTCCTGTATTTTGTATATCGCAGTGCTATATATAATGACATTTGCTCAGTTTGCATGTCTTCCCGCACATAGATTAGTTTGATTTCTTTTTTATTTCCTTCCTTCTCTCCAGTTTTATTTATTTTTCTTAGGGTAGCCTCTTCGGAAATCTGCCTTTCAATGCACAGCCAGGGAGAAAAATTGCACAGCTTAGTTATTCATCCCAAAGTTTGCAGAAGATTCATGTGTAGATTAGTGGAGAAATCTTCAGTTATCTATAAACTGGCTCTAGCGTTGCTGTGAGAGGATGCTAGATGAGTCACATTCCAAGAAACAGCAAATATGCCCCAGGGAGTCTGCCTCACACTCATTTGTCCCTTCAGATTGAAAACCACTTCCTACTAGAATCCAACTGATAAATATCTTGCTAATTTGCAATGATTAAAGAACATTCCTGTCTGTACACACAATTATTCCTTCCTTTTTTGACCACACTTGCCTACTAATAATTAACACACAGAAAAGGGATAGTTGCCTGCTAACTTCCTCTTTAGTTGATTTCCTAATGCTACCATACTGCAGTCCCTCAAATCTCAACCTCTCATTTGCATATTATGCAAATTACTCTAATTTGGTCTCTAATTATACAAATTCAACACAATAATGATGGCAGTAATAACAGTATTTTTTTTTCATACATCAGCCTCCATGCTATTTTTTCAATTGGAACCACTGATTTGAGAGAACCTGCATAGAATAATGTTTAAAGTGCTGGACTTGGAACAAGGAGATCTAAGTCTGAATCCCAGCTTGGTCGTGGAGTTTAATATGTGACCTTGAGTCATCAATGTTGTTGTTAACGGCCATCAAGTCCACTTCGATTATGGCAACTCTATGGATGAGAGAACTCCAGGTCACCTTGTCCTCAACTGCCCTGCACAAGTCTTGCAGACTCAAGGCTGTGGCTTCCTAGATTGAGTCTATCCATCTTTTCCTACTGCCTTCTACCTTACCAATCATTATTTTTTTTTTAGTGAGTCATGTCTTCTAATGACAGGTCCAAAGTATGACAGCCTGAATTTAGTCATCTGGACTAAGACCACATTTCAAATGAGTTGATTCTCTTCCTATCAGCTTTCGTCACTGTGCAGCTTTCACAGTCATAGATAGAAATTGGAAATATGATGGTATGGACAATCCTAACTTTAGTACTCAATGATACAGTTTTACACTTTAGGACCTTCTCTAGTTTTGCCATAGCTGCTCTTCCTAGTCTTCCTCTGATATCTTGACTGCAGTCTCCATTTTGATTAATTATTGAATCACGGTGTGGAAAATCTTGAACTGTATCATTGTCTGCTTTAGTTATGTAAATCATCTGTGTGATAACTTGTATTGGCCAACCAAAATGCAGAAAAATGCACCATGAAAGCTTTTGAAGCTTCACTGACTTCTTCATCGGACAGAGATGTTAGAAATCACACAGGAGAAAAAAGGATGAAGATGCTTGAGACAAAAACCTACTTTCTGTCTCAGATATTAATCTGTTGTCAGTTAAGAGTTAGGGAGTTAGGAATATGAGTGAGAGATCTGAGTTAGTTTTTTAAGGTCAGTCAGGACTTAGATGTGTTAAATAAGTAGTCTTTAACTTTATCTTGAATTTTGGTTAAGTAAATTATTTTTGTATTATGCACATATGCCTCTGAGAACACTGCATAAGGGTTATTGGAATGCTTGCATTCAGACACATGGTGCCTATGTTGGAAGCAATTATTCCAGGGTGGTGGTGTCCAGTAATGAGATTAGATAAATATAGTCTTGCATGGGAACCAAGAGGGCATCTAGAGGTTTCCCAAAGAAGAGGAGATTCTCACATTTGGTGACAGAAGTAGGGATGTGTAGAACATCGGATGTATTGTCCATTTCTCTGATAAGAGTAACAGCATGTACTTCAATCCTAGCCAGCTTCTAATTGGGGCAGAGGAGAAATAGTCCTATGACCAGCTGTGTTTTGAAGATTTTTCCTCAGTCAATTATTTGGCAGAAGTGCAAGCCATTCTGAGATTTGAAGCCACTAATTTATTAGTGTGTGTGCTTGTTTAATGTGTCAAATGACTGTATCGCAGGAACTTTGGAAAGGGTGGACAGTCTGCTTCAGAATGAGAGTGGGGAAATTGAATCAGCATTTGGTCACTGATGAATACATCTGACAAACCTTTTCACATGTTATTCCACATGAAGGTGCTCCATAAAAGGACAATGGGTCACACCCTTGAAATGGATGTGGGTCACACCCTTGAAATAACACCATCTCACTGAGTACAATAAGAATTTCCTTTTAGTTTGTTTAAAACAAACACAAAAACAAAAACTATTTTTCATGTTTAAGATAGAAAGATTTTGTTTAAATGTCTGCTGGGGCTATCAACCTAAATCTTCTTGTTACTCCTGATTAGAGAAGACCCGCTGAATCAATGGGATTTACCTATGTGCTGACTCACTGTTCAACAATTAAGTCAATGGGACTAATCAATAGGTTTCCAGCTGTTATTTGCAGACCTTCCTGAACTGTGGCTTAGGTATTGAGATGCAATGCTCAGTCATAGTTATGGAACTCAAACCATATTTAAGCCTTATATCTGCACAAAGAAAGGACTGACAACCAAAAGATTTCAGTCTGAAGATAGTTTATGGAAATAAAAGTAGCAGAAATGAGGATAAACATTAATGAAAGGGAATATGCTGTATTTTATCAAGCTCAGCTGGAAGGAAGCCAAAACTATGTGAATGTAAATAAAGCCTGACAAGTTTAGTTTGTTGAATATTAGGTATTGTTATTTAAACCTTTTGCCAAAGCAAGAATAAATTTTGGTCTTTGTTCATGTCCATTTTTTATAGTTCTGAAATACATCTTTTTTTAAAAAAAGTCTTATTTTTACACTAAATGTTTATTGGTCCCATAATTTAAACGAAATTTATCTGAGAAAAGGAGAAACCAGTATATCATTCTAAGCTTAGGAAAGGAGCAATTAGTTGAGCAGTCAAGATATGATGGAATTGTAATGCAATATATTTGGCCCGAGCAATAGGTGGACAAAACAAGGTAGAATGAACAATTAAATGCAGCATTTGTCTGCCTGGGACACAGTTGCATGTACTTTGATAATCACAGTACTTTGATAATTATATTACAATTTCTTAAATGAATTACACTTTCTATGCTAACTAATGGGAGTGAAACAATCTGTATTTACCTCTTTCACAAACATATGTGCAGACACACTCTCACACATGATATTTATAGCCTATTTGTAAAATAATATCAGTTGAGCTGTATCTCAATTTGAGCTATATCTCCAAACAACTTGATTTCTAGTTATGGTGAATCCTATTCTCTAGCCTTTGGTAGTCTGCTGTGATGCTTTTAGTGATTATTTCACTGATAAAAACTCATCTAAGAAGCGACTTAGATGCTGTTGTTGTAGCAGAAGTTGACAAGGGGTGTCCGAAGATTCTATGAGTAGGATCAGGTTCAGTTGGTGATGTGGACAGGCTGCTGGGGCAAGTAAAGAAGACAACTTGTCCTCTTGATTCCTGTCCTTCGTTGCTGGTTATCCAAGGAGGAGATGCAATTAGGTCTCAACTACAACATATTTTTAATGCATCTCTCAGGGAGGGAAGTTTTCCATTTGGTTTAAAAGAAGCGGCGGTACAATCACTTTTTTTAAAAACCCTCTTTGAACCCTCTGAACTTAAACAACTATAGACCAGAATCAGGGTTGTTTTTTGGGGGGAGGGGCAGGTGATTGAGAAGATGTTTGCCTCCCAATTCCAGGCAGTCTTGGATGTTACAAGTTATCTAGACTCACTTCAAACTGGCTTTAGAGCAGGATACAGAATTAAGATTGCTATGGTCACCTTAGTGGATGATCTTTGCCTGAGAAAGGACAGGGGGAGTGTGTCCCTGATGGTGCTTTTGGACCTCTCAGCAGCATTCAATACCATTGACCATGGTATCCTTCTGGAAGACCTGAGGGATCTGGGAATTGGAGGCACTTTG
The DNA here is from genome assembly GCA_948472985.1 of Iguana delicatissima. Classification (NCBI taxonomy): domain Eukaryota; kingdom Metazoa; phylum Chordata; class Lepidosauria; order Squamata; family Iguanidae; genus Iguana; species Iguana delicatissima. The sequence continues at coordinate 70,721 of CAOKZL010000548.1, read as the reverse complement.
CTTCAGTGGTTCCAGTCTTATCTCTCAGATGGATTCCACATGGTCGTGCTTGGAGATAGCTGCTCCTCAAAAAAGGTGCTGCTATACCACAAGATGCCATTCTGTCCTCAATGCTATTCAACATCTATATGAGACCACTGGGAGAAGCCATCTGGAGGCATAGACCAGGGTGCTATCACTATGCTGATAACACCCAAATATATTTCTCCATACTTTCAAAACCAGCTTCAGCTAAGAATATTGTGTCTCCTCTGAATGAATGCCTGGAGGAGGTAATAGCAATAGCAATAGCAGTTATTTCTATACCGCCTATCAACTAGTGTTATCTAAGCGGTTTACAATTTATTTTAGCTAATTGCCCCCAACAAGCTGGGTACTCATTTTACTGACCTGCGAAAAGATGGAAGGCTGAGTCAACCTTGGAGCCTGGCAGGATCGAACTCACAACCTTGTGGTTGCAGTACTGGCATTTAACCACTGCGCCACCAGGGCTCCCTAAGGGGTTAAGGGGTTAGATGAGGAAAAACAAACTGAAGCTGAATCCAGACAAGATGGATTACTGTCAAAGTCACTAACCTGGGTTTGGAGGTGGGTCAACCAATCCTAGATGGGGTTATGCTCCCCTGAAAGACTGTGTTCTCAGCCTAGGAGTGTTTCTGAATCCATCGCTCCAAATGACAACTCAGATAGATGCGATGGCCAGGAGTGCTTAATATCAGCTTTGGCTGTTACACCAGCTGTGCCCCTTCCTATTGCTGGAGGACGTAAAGATGGTAGTGCACACACTGGAACCTCAAGGCTGGACGTTTGCAATGTGCTATACTTTGGGCTCCCTGTGTACCAAGTTTGGAATCTTCAATTGATTCAAAACATAGCAGCCAGATTGGTTACCGGTACATCTAGGAGTAAGGATATCACACTAATATTAAAGTTACTCCACTGGCTCCCCAGTAGTTTCTGGACAAAGTACAAAGTGTTGGTTCTTCCCGCTAAACCCTTACATGGTTTTGGTCCAGGTTACCTACAGGACTGCCTCCTCCCATATAATTTGCCCCGCATACTCAGGTCCTCTGGGGGACATTTACTTCAACCAGCCAGGACTAGTCTGGTAACAGTCAGCAGAGGACTTTTTCTTCACCACTCCTAGACTGTGGAATGACCTGCTGGAAGAGATTTGACAGCTAAATACATTGTCCAGATTTAAAACAGCGTTAAACACCAGTCTCTTCCAGCACACCTTTCCTTATAATTTGAAACCACAAATTTTAACTACGATTTTTAAGTATGTAATGACTGTTTTGAGAAGTGTTTGCATTATTTGTTCTTTTAAATTGATATCATGTATTTTAACTATTGTTTTTAACTGACAGTCTGTTTCTAATTGATGTTATATGTTGTGTGTTAATCTGTTGTTGTTCCCTGCCTCAATCCATGGGGAGGAGGTGGATAAGAAATTAATAATAATAATAATAATAATGATGATGATGATGATGATCATGATGCCTGTGTTTTCATATGACTCTTGGCCATACATTTTAAATATGAAAGCATAAACAGTGACCACTGGAGGAAGATGATGATGATAATGATGATGATGATGCACTTGCTTTCTCAATAGGAAAGGCCATGCATGTATACTCTTCAATGTAATCTTCACATCTCTTTGCATTTTGCAGCATATACAGCACTGAAAGGTTGGGCTGTGAGTCTGGAAGCCTCTGATCCATATCTCACCTTTACTATGAACTTCCTAGATTGTATTAGGCAAGCAAGTCCCTGTTTCCATGATGCACTTTCCAGATCTACGGTGTGGGGATAATACAGCTATACTTTGTAGCACACTGTACTGTTGTTGTCAGCAGTGTGTGTAATAGTCTCTGAATTCTCCAAAGTGCTATCGAAATTGTAAGAAGTGCAATTATTAGAAATCTGGCTCTTATTTAGACATCTTTGTAAAAGCTGTGTGCTATTGAGAATCTGGCTCCCAAAGTGCTATTCCCATTTCCTGCTTTCCATCTGTCAGTTATACAGAATGCTGATGCATTTGTGGTTTGCTTGTGAGTACTGTTAAAACATTTTATCCATATGGTTTTGTAACAGCTCCATCCCCTTTGAAGCAGGTTCTACTAATGCTTTTCAAATGTTATGATTGTAATTAGTTCTGATAACACATAATAATTTTTTTACTATAAACATAAGCTAGGGAATGAAAAAAAGAAACCCCTCACCCTTGTCTGTTCCATAAAAAGATATCCTAACATATGTACAGGATGTGTTACTGGTTATACAGAGTAGTCTTTCCTGTTGCATCTTAATAGAAACATGGCATTTGTTTTTAAGAGTTGCAGTCACATTAATCCAATTTTGTTAGTCCAGTTTCCGTCTGCAACAGTTGTCTGTTCCTTTCTGAAGTCTAGTTCTCTCCATTGGCATGTTGAATCTTCTGAAGCCAGCATATATAATAAACTACCCTGTCTTCTACTAGGGCCACATGAGGAGGTTGAGGGCCCTGCAGCAATTTCAGAAATGGGGTCTCACGTGACTATTTGTGTATGCATGCTTTCTTTCTATTGTATAAGCCAGTGCTACTCAAAGTGGTAGCCTATGGTAATGTTGCCAAATGAAATAAGGGATTGGGCTCCTGTTGCTTTAATGATCAGGTAGAAATGAGGGACAAGGCTTGTGTAGAAAAGGGAATTTCAGTAGGTGTTGCTCGCATGACAAACAATGCCTGCTGCAATTCCCTCTTCCACCCAATCATTAAAGGCATGGGAACCATGTACCTTATTTTTCTAGGTAACCATAATGATGAGCCAGCATAGTGTAGCAGTTTGAGTGCTGTTCTAGAACTCTGAAGCACAAGTTTAAAATCTCTGCCTGTCCATGGAAAGCCACTGGGTCACCCTGAGCAAATCACATTCTCTCAACCTCAGCAGAAGGCATAGACAACAAATCTTGCTGAAAAGATCTCTTAGGGTCATTATAACTCAGAAATGATTTGAAGACACAATCCAGAAGAGATTTACCATCTCACTGACAGGAAAGTCATCAGCTATCACTGGGAATATAACGTTCCCCAACGGGCACTGTAGATCTCTGCAGAAATCCAAAATGTTTTATTATTAGGTAGAGCCTTTCTGTACAAGGTGTGGCAAGGACAGAGTATTTTGACAGGAAAGTTGAAGAGCAGGGCAATGAACTAGGAACAAGAGCTAACAGCTGTGTATATTATCAACATGCCATGTTTACTGTGGAAGATGACATCAGCATGTTCTTGCCATATTGCAACAAGAGAAGGCATTATTGTGAACCGAGTTAGCAGCCATTAAAAACTGTTCGAGCAAAAAGAGAATAGTTAACAAACGCATGGCACACTTAAATCACAGTGCATGCTGCCACTTTTATACTGACATTTGAAGAATGGCGAAGCTTTCAGAATTTTGAGGATTAGCCATTTCAGAAGCTAAGAAAGCTTTCTTTGGGACAGTTAACCTGTCTGGGAGCTTGCGAGACACAGTCCTGTGTTGACAGCAAATTTAGACCAAGATACATGTCAAGAATTTTTGAAGTCACAGCTTCAAGAGCTTCGCAACACAGGAACTATTCGTCTAGTCAATGCCATGTTGAAGTCTCTTTGCTCTTATGATCTGTACTTCCTCAAACAGGCAATAATCTTATTAGGATCCTCACAAACATGGCTTATTTTCTTTTATGTCTCTTCATTGCCCAGGTAATGACCTGGAGCACGGGATAGGTGGTTTTGGCAGTGCTAGAAAAAGTTACTGTTTGGGATTACAACTTCAGAATTCCATTCTACCCGCCCGCATATAACCTAATCAATGGTCATGTTGGCTAGGGAATTCTGTTATCATCTGAGAAAGTAACTTTTCCAAGTTCTATTTTTTTTATTAGCTGGCTGCAGTACAGTAATTTGGATATCTGCTGTTCAGTATGAAAACAGAAGATGCCCCTGGTGAATCCACCTGGATTCTCTCCTCTAATGCACCTAGAGGTCAGATCAAACTATGAACACTCACGTGAACTGTTGCGTTTGGCAGCTATTTCCATATTACCAAAAACAGGGAGTAGGAGAATAGATTACTATTCATACCACTGCACCTTAAGCCAACTGTTAGAAATCAGATGCTAGCTAAAGTCTTTGACTGGCTCATGTCTGTCTGTCAGGTTCCTATTTATATGTAATTTCTAAAACCCTGTTTCCTTATCTGATTTTACAAGTGTTTCTGATGTCACAACTTTATCTGATTTGGCCTGCTTCCTGGAGAGCTTTAGTAGCTATATCTTAACTAGATGAAAGAAAATAAGATTGGTTTGGTCCTTCTCTGACATCTTCCTCATCAGCAAATTCCATGGAAAGATTTCTTTCTGATCTCTTGTAAAACAAATATAGAAGTAATGTAATTAAAAGTGCATGTGTTGCTAATTATTATGAACTGAAGAACATTTGCCAAGAACAACAAATATCTAAGTAAATAACTGGAACATAAATTGAGAAGAAAATTCACTGCCTTGAAGAGTTCTGAAAAAGTTTCTTCACGTTAATGAAAAAAACAGGCTATGGGCTTCTTAATCCTAAATCTGATTTAACGTATAAATCCTGCATGTAGGGTTCCTACCCAATTTTACACTTAAATGCACGCTTCAGTGGCTTTCAGTGGCGTATTTGTCTATGCTAGTTATGTTAATACAGTATGTTAAAAGGTGTACATTAGAATTTGGTGGTGGGGCAGGGAGACTAGTATGCCAGATTTTACCATTCCACTTCTTGTTCTTCAAAGAGACTGACATAGTTAGCTTCAACCATGTGCATTTCTGTTGCTTTGATGCTCTCATGGATAGAACTGCTTCTGTTCCCTTAGCCCAGTGGTTCTCAACCTGTGGGTCCCCAGATGTTCGTGGACTTCAGCTCCCAGAAGCCCCAGCCACTATGGTCAATGCTCAGGGCTTCTGGGAGCTGAAGTCCATGAACATCTGGGGACCCACAGGTTGAGAACCACTGCCTTAGCCTCTATACTAAAGAAGAAGGCCTACAGAAAAATGTATTAAATTGAGGCTGTAACTATCATCTCTGGCTACAGATTAACTCTTTCTGGTGTTTTTGAGTAAACATGCCTTGAATTGCAGTGATGTAGACTTGAGTCGATAGACTTGGACTCAAGTCAGACTTAAGTCACTTCAGTGACTTGACTTGGACTCTACTTGGCCACTGTAGATACACTGACTCGACCCGACTCAAGACTTGTATATTTTTAATGACTGATTTGATGCCCTTGGTTCAGTAACATAACACATTAATCTAGAAACCTTATGACTTTGAACAACACTTCCATCTCTTTTTGCCTACTAGTCACATGACAATCTCTCTCAAGCCCAAAATGTGGGTGCATTTCTCAGAGGGGAACAGCAGACAGGTTAAGCAATGGGTTTGAGGCAGGCTTGAGGTCTGCTCAGCAGCCTGTCCCTGTTGTATATTGGAGGAGCCTTCTAAGAGTTTCCTAAGAGTAAAAGACAAGACTCACCCCAGAGTGCTGGGTGCATTTCTCAGAGGGGAACAGCAAATGTGTTAGGCAACGGTTTGAGGAAGAAGGATCCTTCCTTCTAAAGCTTTTGAATCTTCAGTAATGGGGAGTAAGACAGGATCCTATTCCCCATTTCCAAAGCTGCAGATGGCAAAATTGCAAATGTGGAGAGCCAACTCTGCTTAAATTGTTAAAACTGAATTTATTTCACTCTATCCAATAATTCTGGAATTTTGGTTGGGGTATAAAGTTGGCTTCCAGACTTGAGACTCGACTTAAGACTTAGAGGTAGAGACTTGAGACTTGTCTTGACTTGACACTTGGAGTAAAAGACTTAAATACATCACTGTTGAATTGTACTGTTGGTATAGTTTGCTTTGTGTCTGACTCCACCACAGCTCAGGTTGGGTAACCTGTACCCATCTCAATGTTATTTGATGACAATTTGCATGATCCTTGATCATTGGTGGCTGGGCCTGATGGGACCTGGAGTCCACAAATGCTTAAAGAAACAGACGTGTCCCTGATCAACTAGATGTTCATCCTCAGTCTGTCTACATGTGTCCATCCCTGATTCTGGATGTTCAATTTTCTTCAGTCATGAATTTGTAATATTGTTATTCTGAGATCTTTTCTATATCAATGTAAATATATTTGAATTATTTGTTATTGGTTAAAACTGTTTACTGGCAATAAGACGGAAATATGTTTTGTTTGAGGGTTGTTTTTTTTCTTATTTAAAGCTAATAAATAAAACCTGGATTTTCTGCATGGACAGAAGAAACCAAGAAACTAGGGGTGTAACAACAAATAGTATTTACTGTTGTGCAACCTCCATTCCTGTAATACCGTCCTCTTCTTGCATCAAAGCCGTCCATGCCTCCATTTTAGGAAAATCCTGAACAGATTTCCTTGCAGGTTGGAGGGAGAAGAAGAAAAATTTAAAGCAGCACTGGTTGTCAATGTTTTTGTGTGCTAGATTAGCACATTCTTTTTGTTTCTTCCAGTGGTTCTTAACCTTTTCTTTACCTGGATCCCCCCTAAATATAATTTGTTGCTGGGAACCCCTAATACTTAACTCAAGATTTAAAAATTTAACTTTAGATTTAAATATTCAAATATTTATTGAAATACTTCCAATATTTATTTAAAGATGCTCATCAGTGGTCTTCAAATGAGGAATCAGTTTGGGCATGCACACACACCTGATGTGAGGGACGTGGCAGTGGGAGTGCAGGCGTTAAGTGCCTGTGCTTGCGTTTGAAAAGAAAGAAGGCTGCCAAGAACCTGTACCTAGATCAGTCCTATGCATGGGCAAAATAATGAAGAGGATGTAGAACTGAAAACAGAAGTGACCTTCTAGGGACAGGATGGTTCCATCCATCTATAGGAGGCCTCTGATCCAACAGTTTTTTGATTGGCTGAACAGTAGAGATGGCAATCTTATTCCTTTCAGGAAACTCACTGTGTCTTCCTAAATCTGCTCTGGAAGATTTGTGAGACCCTCTGGAGTCAAAGCCATCCCAATAGGTAAATTGGCAGGTATTTATTTGGGAAAGAGAAAGAGGATAGGGGACATTGGCCTTAACTGGTCAAAATGCTGGGGGAGGGTATTGTAAAATGGGCTTCCCTTATTTTCCTACAGAATAGCATTCTGAGTAGAATTCTTTGGCAGGGGAGATGTTTTCACTTGGTAAAATAAAACTCTGGGTTCAACTCAGACCCAGACTCAGAGTCTTCACTGTCATCTCAGAGGCCCTTTCTGCACCTTACCTTTTTTCGGCACTGGGGTGCAGGGATCACACAAGCAGCCTCCAGTGAGAGGTTCTCACGTTCCCACTGCTTCAGCTCCGCACAAGCTGCCTGCTCCTGAGCAGGCAACGCAAGAGCCTCACCTCTTCCTTCCGCAGCACAGCCTGGGAGTTTCCCAGGCTGCGCTGGGACAGGAAATGCGAGCACTACGGCTCTGGAGGCTCCGCATGCATGGCAAGTGCGCGCGGGGTCCTGGAGTGATGCTCAATCGCGCACCATTTTTGGCTGAAAACCGAAAATGAAAAAGTGCATGAGTGGCGCCTGCCCTGCCCTGGAGTGTTGCATGATTGTGAGTGCGTCGTGCAGATCGCTCCTCACAATTGCGCAACGCTCAAGGGGGCATTTCGCATGGCAAATGCCATGTGAAAAGGGCCAGAGAGAAAACTGGGGATAGCTCCTGTACCATTAATGTGGGGATACAGAGATAGGCAACTGTGGGAGGCTGTGGGAGGGCACATTAGCCCTCTAGGAAAACTACCCCACTGAGCAAAAGAAGAAAAATGCTCCCATATGCTCTCTATGGGGTACATGGGATTTTCCACTATGTTTTAAGCCTTTTTGTGCCATATTTTAGGCCCAGGAGAAGCCTTTTAAAAAAACAGGAAGTGATCAGAAGTCTCTTCCAGTTTATTTCCTGTTTTAAATAAGGTCTCTCCTGAGCCTATAGAGTGGGAGAGACATGGCAGAAATGCTCCCGACACCTGCTAAAGGGCCTTTGGGGGCAGAAAACATTTTCCAAAAATGTTTGGACCCTGAGTGCTGCATGCAGGCTGCAAGCTGCACTTTGCCTATCACTTCTTTAATGCTTGTGTAGAAAAGGAAATTTCAGCAGGTGTTGCTTGCTACCGGATTGCTTTACAAGAAGCACCGGATTGCTTTACAAGAAGTTGAAATTCTACAAATTATTAAAGGTACAGGAGTGCTTTCCAGTTTTCAATCTCACAGATCTAATGATAACAGAACATGGGGTGCAGGGTGTGGAAGGGCACTGTGGTATAGCACATTCAGAAGGCAAACAGCTCTCTCTTTGAAGGCATCCTCCGTGTCCCAGTCCAAGACCAGTTTACCCCATCAATAACAGTAGGAATGCAATTCAGTGACAGGAGAGTGATGACGTCATCTGATGAGAAGAGATCAAAAACAGAAAAAAGCCGGTGCAATCGTGCAACAAACCAATGTGTTGTCAGAATTCAACTCCCAGCCTGTGTTTAATTGCCAGCAAGGGAAGGGAAGCGATAGTATTTGCCCAAGAGGAGGAGGCAGTGGGGATTGTCCAGTGCTAACAATCAGTAGAAACATTGAGCTTAGCTGAAGTCAAGGTCAACTCCAAAAGTCAAGAATGCCGAAAGTCAGTCCAAAAAGTCTAGAAAGCTGGAATACAAGGTTGTGGGCGCTTGAGTAGTGATGTGCTACAAGCAAACAGCAAGCCATGCTGACCAACTTAGCTGAGGAGGACAGGCGTTACTCATCATTGTTCTGTTTTCTCAGTCTCACCAAAACAGCTTCCCTCTGAGCTGCTCTCTTTTGTTTCCTCCATGACTGGAGGCTGGGGACAAAGGTGGCTCTAATTCCTCTAAATCATTGTTGGCCCCTTCTCCCTCTAGCACAGGCTGCAAAAACTCCATCTCAGATTGTCTTTCAGCTGGTGGGGGTGTTGGCAAGGCAGTCTGTTCTGTCACTGGATCTGGCACAATCAATTGCTCATCAACCTCTGAGCTGTTGTCTATCACATGTATGATGAAGCCCTCTTTTTTGCTCTGCATCCAATTTGTGGCTAGAGGCTAAATGGTCCTTATCCTGTCTTCCTAACTGAGAAGGAATAATCCCCTCTTTTCACTTTGATCTGGGAAGAACCCCTTTACCTGAGATTTCTCTCTTAATTTCCAAACAGAAGCATATGTGTGTTTTAATGAAGAGTTGTGAGTAACTATTTTGCATGCCGTTTCTAAAGCGAGAGGGCCCCTTGAGCGTCGCATAAATGGGAGAAGTGGTCCATATGACACACTCCCATTTACCATGAAAAGGTGCGTGCGTGGCCCACTTTAGGTTCTTGAGCGTCACGCTCAAGAACCTAAAGTGGGCCACGCACGCACCTTTTCATTTTCGGCTTCAAACCGAAAATGGTGCGCGGTCACACAATCCTCCTGGGGCCCACACACACTCACCTGCCCTGCAGTGCGTTGGAAGCCAGGCCGGTAGCGCTTCCTGCCTCAGCGCTAGCCTGCAATTCCCAGGTTGCGCTGCGGTAGGAAGGGGAGGGGCGTTTGTGCGGTGCTCGCGCGACCGGCAAGCCAGCTGCAGTAAGAAAGGAGAAACGAAGTGAGTGCCTCGCACAAGAGGCTGCTCTCACGAACACCGCCCTCCGCCTCCGCGAAAAGGTAAGATGCGGAAAGATCTTATGCCTGGTACTTAATGCATAACACTTAATGACATAACCAGGACCCATGTAAAGGCCTCAGGTTGTCACCCAGAAACCTTAGGGCCTGGGATGATCTTGAACTGGTAGCCTTAAAAAATATTCATGCAAAAGCTGCAAAACTACACAGTGGATGAGATCTTACGTGGTCAAGCATAGCATTAAGAGTTCCACAGGACGAACACCAGTATAGTTCCACTAGGATTACTTGTGTTTAGAGTAGACTTACTTACTTACTTACTTACTTACTTATTTATTAATTAAGATATTTGTATGTGAAAATCTCAGGGTGGCTTACAATAAAATTAATTTAAAATAAACAACAGCAATAGGTTAAAAAGATTAAAACTATATTAAATAGTTTATCAGTTAAAACCAGATTATTTAAAACTGGTTAAAATAATTTTAAATAGTACAGCCATAAGACATTCACATCCTGGATAAAATCAGGTAGGCCTTGAAGGCGCTCATAAAAAGCCACATTCAACTTGGTGCTGAAATGATCCCAATGTTGGTGCCAATCAGGCCTCATGGGAAGTAATGCCATAAGTGGGTGGTCACTGCTGAGAAATGCATCTTCTCATAAGTATATCCCCTATTGGTGGGACATAGAGGAGGCCCCTCCAATAGATCTCAATTCTGAGGTAGGTATATATTGAGGTCAGTGGGGCTTAAACTGCTCACAACCAACATCTGACCCAGGGATTTAATGAGACCTCTAAATATAACTATGTCTGTGTCTACCGTGTACTTACAAAATCCAAGTGGGCTATGGTACATTGGAGGTGACTAAGGCCTAAGTCTAATTGCTAGTTTTAGCTTTTAACTTGAATGTAAAATCTGCTCAGACGTCTAAACTACAATATTTTTGTGTTGGTTTTTGTCAGTATTTTAATTATAATGATGCCAAGAGTTTGTATTACTTTTGTTTTTTAAAATTAAATCTCATTTTTAGCTGTCTTGAAGCTTCTGGGCAGATGGGAAGGCTAAAAAAAAGGTGTTGTTTTTAAAAAAATGCCATTATGTTTTTTCATTTTGCCATATGTTTTAAAATTTAAACAGTCCTTCACAGTATTCAATTATATGCATATATATTTTTTCCTTTATCCAGATCAGGATGAGGTCCCGAAATCAAGGCGGAGAAAGCTCATCTAGTGGGCATTTTTCTAAGTCGAAGCCCATTATCAGCATGGCAGAAAATCAAAACCTTCAGGAAGATGCCAAGAAAAAGAACAAATCAAGTCGCAAAGAAGATGAGGTCCCAGGCTCAGGAACAGTCAAGAAGCACAGCAAATCGCCAGGCCCTAGTGAGCAGAAAAGCAAGAAATCAATAGAGCTTTCCAAAGAGGATCTGATTCGGCTCCTCAGTATAATGGAAGGAGAACTACAGGTATTTCAGATTTTTTTCATTCTTTGTTTGTTTCTTTGTTTATTGCTTATAAATTGACTTTTGTGACCTGGCACAAAAGAGGAGAGATCAGAGAGATGATACAACAAAATCCAGAACTCACAAAAGAGTGGCACCTTTATTGGCCGACCAAAATATAGACAATATATCATGCAAGTTTAGTTCTTCCAATTAATCTTGCAAGTTGGAAAAGTTATTTTTGCAGGTTATAATTCTCACAATCCTTTATCCATCAAGGTCAATGTCTGTAATGGCTGTGGGATTCTGAGAGCTGTAGTCCAAGGAGTAATCTTTTTCATGGTATCCATTATTTTTCAAGTTCATATGAATATGCATTGCAGAGCAAGCCCTAATTCTCTTCATCTTTCAGCAGTTTCACTTGACTTGTTCTGTATCACCTTGAAAAGTTGTCAAGATAAATGTAGATGTTGTTGTGTTGAAATACTACCTGAAGGGTGAAGGAAAAGGCGACCTGTAAACTGTCATGAAAATGTAACTGCTTTACCATCCACCTTCAAGAATGTATCCTTGCATGATCTTCACAACATGAGCAATATCTTTTACCATAGCCCTTTGCCCTTATTAAATCTGTTCACATGCAGGTCTAAAGAGGGAATGTTGATGTTGGTGCAAACATACACCTCTCCATCTCCTTTGGACCCAGCTGCCTTTTAGACTTCTGTTGATTTAATACAAGAGTCTGCAAGGGATTCTATAAGCATGCTTGGTTTAATGTGCTCCTTATCAAATTTCTGTGATCGGAAGCCTGCCTTAATAGAGGGTTTGTGAACATGGGAGCTTGATCAGTGAATTTAGCTGGACATGCTTACAGAACCCTTCAGAGACCTTTGCCTTCAATACATGGAAGTCTACAGGACAGCTGGACATGTGGGGATATGTGGGAATGGGGCTTATGTGTCTGCTTATCTCACATCACCTTCCACACTTTATTCTGTGCATGAGTAGGGGAGGTGAATGTCTGTCTGGCAGTAATGTAGTTCCAGCTAACATGGAAGAAAGGAGAAGCTGGTCTCATCTTTGAGGTCAGACTCAAGGGTCTAATTCCATCTCTGTCATTTCCAGGAAAGAAATGAGGGCCTGGTTAGTCAGTGGCATCTGTCTCATAGCACCATCCATGAATTGCTAGTCAAGAAAGAAAAAAAATCTTACCATATAAGACAATATTGCACAAACAAAGTCTGGGAACCTCTAGGTAGAAAATATGCATAACCCCTATAATATTTTCCTGCCCAACAAAAGGGTGGTGAAGCTCTGTTTACATCAAATCTCAGGATTTTTTGTATACCTTTTCAAATAATTAATCCTCTGAAGTGTGTGGGTCCATTCACACTACACAGTTATACTGCTATTATTCCATTTTAGCAGCCATGGTTCCATGGTTATAGAATTTTGGAGTTTGTAGTTCGGTGAGGCACTGGAGTCACTCTCTGGCTGAGAATTTTAAATGCCTTGCTCTCCAACCACAAAACTTTTATATATGTCTTCTCCAAAACTCCATATAGTCCTCAAGTATAATGAGCTTTTGAATTGTCATATGGTATTCACCATCCCTCTTCTAAATATAGCAATGATATACACACATATACAGAGCTTTGGAGAATTCATTCTACTGCTGCTTGTTATATGTTTGCAGATTAGTTTTAATTTTCATAGAATCATACTTTACAATTAACATGTTCATTTTAATTAATTTGGTTGATTAATTTAAGAGTTAATTATACTACTACTTGCTGCTTTACAATAAATGTTAATTTTCAATTAATTTCAAAATTTGCTTGGAAAAGAGGGAAAAACATGGCAAAAAATTTCCCATCAAACCAAACTTTTGGAACTAATGAGCATTTCCTACTACCTCCAAAGCAGGATATTTTTAATGAAATTGTTATTGATTGTCCCTTCTCTTAATCAAAAGTTTCATTCAGTCACGTAGGGACCAGGAGCAATAGGGGTGGTTTCCCCTGGTGGCAATTTTTTGGGGATGTCCTGGCTCTTTGCTTGCCTTCCCGCAATGCGCCGTAGCCCTGCCCTGTCTGTCATAGCCCCACCTCATCTCTCATAGCCACACGCCATGCGCCATAGCCCCTCCATGTGCCATAGCCCCAACCCATGCACTGTAGCTATACCTCCTCCGTGCCCCCCTCTACGCATTCCAAGCTCCTCCACTGGTTTCATGAGGAGAACTTCTTTGATTACATACAGTCCTGATGTTTAGATTGTATTGAAAGATATTTTGTTTTTCAAAAGTCAGTACATAAATGCAAATACATTTAAACATATAAATATCTTAGCAATATTTATTATCCCACTCACCACTAAGAAATACCTGAACTAAAAGTTTAATAAAGTTTAATTTTTTAAAAATAACTCTCAGCTGATCTGAGATTGCAAAATATATGTCTGCAGATTAGTTTTAATTTTCATAGAATCATAGAGTTGGAAGAGACCACAAGGGCCATTGCATCCAACCCCCTGCCATGCAGGGACACACACTCAAAGCATCCCCAGCAGATGGCCATCCAACCTCTGTTTAAAAACCTCCAAAGAAGGTGACTCCACCACATTCCAAGGCAGCATATAGAGATAAACAAAATGTTAATTTGCAGTAATTTACAGAAAGCATTGAAACAGGAATGGGAATAAAGCAGTCCACTGATTAAACTGTGTCTATTAACTTGTCTCCCTTGGATGTGCAACATCAAAGGCTAAGTGTCCATTTAGATGCACAGCTGTTCCTTAAAATTGCCTTGACCCTATGTATGATGACAATATCAGTTTGTTATATCCTCATTTTCATAAAATTGTTGCATTACAGACAATGTGGCTAGTTGTAAAATGTTATTTCCAAACTCTGATGGTTCCTCATGCTTTGAAACAAGCTTCCTGTCACATAATTCAGTCGCTACTTATGAGTGAGAAAATTGATAAACCCATACAAATATAGAAGCAGAGAGTCAAGTTGAGCCTGCAAGTCACTAATATAATTTTTTTAAAAGATTTTCTAGATGTCTACAGATGCATACAAACCTGGCATGTACATTTCTTGTACAAAAGGAGCACAGAGGGCAAATACATAACATTTTATCTGTCTTCACAATAGACAAGTTTCATTTTTTTCTTCCTGTCATTGCGAAGGATGGTAACAGTGGTCAGCCACAAGCTTACAAAACTACATCCCAGTTACAATCTCTTTGTGACTTCGCAGAACTGTTAATTTTCACAATAGCTATCTACAGAGTTCATATTGAGCAATGCTTACTAATTCCAAATTTGGGGTCATTGTGACCCCAAACAAACTGAGATGTTTGTAAGCAACAGTGCATACCTGTCTCAGCAGGTAGCCAGATTTAATGACAACTTGCAGTCAGGGATATTTTTTTCTGCTTACTGAAAGGTATTTACATACTTGTACAACATACTGGGACAATTGGAACAACATACTTTCCAGTAGACTGGAAAGTACACTGGATTACTTTATCTCACTGCAATATTTAGGTATCCAGAATTCTCATGTTGAAGATGGACTGTAAGATTTCATTTGTGTATAGGGCAATTAGGAAATTGGCTCTGTTGTGTAGGGTCTCATATAGACATCTTTTATGTTTATGTAAAGGATTTTTAACACACATTTTGTCTGTCTGTATGCGCTGTTCTTGAGTCGACTTCAACTTTTGGTGACCCTATGAATGAGAGATTTGCTTTTATTTTTTATTATAAAAGATTTTTAAATTTCAAATCTATATTCTGAAATGTGCTGATCTACTAAAATGTCAAGTAGTTAAGGACAGATGACAAGCAAAAGTAAAAGGTGATAGAAACAGGGTCCAATCCCAGACACAACTGCTGAACAATTTGTGTGTGGGGACAAAGAGAAGTATTATAATAACCAATGCAAAGAAATAGAAGAGGACTACAACAAAAGAGAGAGAGAGATAGAAAGAACCAGAGACCTCTTCCACAGGATCTGAGAAATTAAAGGGAAATTTCAGCCCCAAGGGGGATAAAACTGCATATGATCCATGATTTTGGAAAGAGAAGTGGAAAAGGCTCTCAAAGAGCTTGGGAGAAAGAAATCACCAGAAACAGATGGAATATCAGTAAAGTTGTTTCAAACTGTAGAGACAGAATCCATTCAAATTCTAACAGAAATTTGCCAACAAATATGAGAAACAAAAGTGATGGCCCACAGACTAGAAACTTCAGTATATATTTCTATCTGTCTAAAATGGGACATCAAAGATTGTAGTAATGATCAGACTATTGCACTACTCTCCTATGCAAACAAAGCGATGCAAGGAAAGTGATGCTTAAGATTTTACAAGAAAGGTTTTTACCATATATAGAGTAACAAATGCCAGACGTCCATGCTCAATTCAGAAAAGGAAGAAGCACTAAGAAGCATATTGCAAACATACACTGAATAATAGAAGGCACCAAAGAATTTTGGAAGAAAATCAATCTGAGCTTTACAGATTATAGCAAAGTCTTTGACTGTGTAGATAATGTCTGTGCCAGGCAACAGAGTACAGGGTCAGCAGGAGGCTATTCACAGTTAATGGAGACACAGCCAGTCAGTACAGCTTGCCTGTTCACAGTCCAGAAACAATCCAAAGGTCTAGGAATCCAGCAGGCAACAAGGCCAGACAGTCCAGGGTTAGAAGATCCAGGCAGGCAATGAACAGGGAGTCCAGAGAACACAAGGCAAGGGTCAGCAGCACACAAGTTGATTCTGGTGTCAAGCTACTGCCCTGTTCCTTCCTTAAGAAGGCTGGAGCCAGCTGGCTCTCATCCCAGCCTGATGTGCGTGCTTGCTTCTGCATGTCCCCTTTTGAGGCTGCTGTTCACTTGGGGAAGCCGAGTCCTGGCCCTTGGCAGATTATGAAAAATTACAGTTTACTCTAAAAGAAATGGGAATGCCAAAACAACTGATTGTGCTGATGCATAACCTAAACTCTGGACAAGAGATGACTGTCATGACACAATATGGAGAAACAATGGTTTCCCATTGGTAAAGAGGTCAGGCAAGGCTGCGTTTTATTACCCTGACTGTTTAATTTATATACGAAATATATCATATGGAAGACAGCATCAGACACAGAGGAAGCAGGCATGGAAATTAGGGGAAAGAGCATCAACAATTTAATTTAATATGAAAATTATACCATATCACACGAAAAATATACCAAACACTTGGAGGAACTAATGATGAAAGTTAAGAAAGAAAGTGTGAAAGCAGGGTTACAAGTTAAATATTAAGAGGAAAAAATAATGACCACAGATGATTTACCTAACTTTAAAATGGATACTGAAGATACTGAAATAGCTAAATATTTTTATTTCCCTATACCCTGGCTCAGTCATTAATAAAAAATGGAGACTCTAGTCAAGAAAGCAGAAGATGATGAAGGCTGTGAAAGCCAGATAGTTAAGAAAATACTTATCATGGAAGACAATGGCTAGGTCTAAAAAAATGTTGGAAATGGTCACTTAAATACTAGACAGGGTGGGGAGAAAAGAAGGAAATGAAAAAATGCCACCAGATACATGAGGAAAGGAGGACATATTTGAAGATCTGGACTTTCAAAATATTGTAAATAGAGAGACAATTGTCACAAAGCTTCTGGTAATAAAATAGTCATTTCACAAGAAATGTCCTCTCTGATGACAGTATAGTTGTCCCCAAATGTAGTACCCTCCAAATGTGCCACAGTGCAACCCCTATTATCCCCCGCCAGCATGACCAGTATGGCTGTGCTGTCCTGAGATAGCAAAGGTTGTAATCCCACATCTTTGGGGGTACAAGACTGCAACAGGCTGCTCTGGCTCAACTATCTTCCTCAGGGCTAAAGGAATCCATTAACAACAGGAGTGTCTGTTTTAGCTACAATGACCAGCTGGGGCATCGTAGAAGCTGGAATCCTCCAAACTTTTCCAGGCTCTGGATAGGAATACTCTTGCTGTTAAACAGCAGTTCTCCTACTGCACCAATATGTACCATATCATTGCTTAATTCTTCATCACATAAATACTTCTTGAAAGGAAAGGGTCACTCAAAGCCTTCTGTCTTCCTAATCTGCTGGATCGCCCAACCTACTGCAGTGTTCTGGTTGATCTTCTGAACAAAAGTCTGTTTCGGTCTTCTTTGGCTGCAAAAGAGCAGCACTTTTTATATGGTAGAGTAACCTCAGTATGTGTAATCAGTTGAAAAGTGGCACAGCAATATAGGCATGATAACAATTATGTGCTCTGTGTGTGTGTGTGTTTTCAGGGAGGATGAAATACGCTGAAGAATGTTTAACTACTATCCAGGTGTACCTCAAAAATAGGGAAACAATAGTACCACACAAATCACCACAATCTACTGAAAATGCTAGAACAAAGAGAAACAAAACAAATACACAGTGATGTATCGTTCACAATGTCAGAAACAGCAGTGTTATTACTGGTAGTGCCAGAAATCAGAGGCCTATTTTAGGTCCTCTCAGTAAATGCACTCTCTGATCGCTGGTACCCAGGCTAAAAGCTGACAATATGTATATTTCCACTGGCAGGAAAATATTCCATCTCTGTTTTCCAGACTGCAGCTATATAAGCCATGCCAGTTGTAAATGTTTTCCAATCAGAATACTGAAAGGAAACAGAAGCCTATCCACCTACTCGTTTTCACTCTTCCCTACATTTTAAAAAATACAGCCAAAAAAATAAATAAATCTCATTTCCAAGCACAGTGCTTTTACAAGAAATAATTGTATTCTGACATATGTGGAGGTTGATTTGGATTCCTCGGCTCTTTAATTCTTTAGACTGGGAAGCAGGTTGCCACTTTGGCAATTGTCTTTCTGTGGATAGAATGAGAACTGACCGCAACAATGAAGACAGCAAGTTTTCTTTTCTTGTTTCAATAGTATGAAGAGATGGGAGATGTAGAAATTTTTATATAAGAGGTTGACACACCTAACTAACTAAAGAGTCAAGGTTCTGGGTGGGAGTCAAAATTGGTGGAGTAATCCAATGATGAAGTTGTGGTAAAAGAGAGGTGAGCAGAACAGGCCCTACCACTCAGTAGAGTGAAATGGGTACCTCAAGCAGCAGGTGCTGAGAGGTGGTATCAAAGGGCTGGAAAAGAGAACTGTGCACCCAGCTTGAGCCTGAACGAACCTAGAAAATGCCTCAAGTGATTTTAATTAATATGATATTTCCTATTGATATTGAACTACAACCAAATTTGACTAAGATGTTAACTATGATGTTGATGATGATGATGATGATATTGACAATCCCACCGACTATGGCACATCCACTCCTTTTTGCATTGACGATATGTGCAGTCAGTGGATTGCAAATGAATTTTAACAAATATAAATTGTTTTAAAAGTAAGAATACTGGGTGGCACTTGAGGGAAGTTGCAAAGGTTAAAAAAAGGAAGGCTTGGCGCTGCATGTCGCCTGAGGTCCACATCTTTCACATACAGCTGAGGACCTGCGAATTCCAAGTTTTGGTCCCAGCTAAGAACGGAGCCACACTGCACAATTACATCAATCTGATTCCACTTTAACTGCCATATCTCCATTCTGTGGAATCCTGGAACCTGTAATAAAGTGAATTCCTTAGAATACTCCGTTGCATCCCTCTTTACTACAGCATTAGAACTTTCTGGCAGAGAATACTAAGTACTGCAGGAAACTACAGATCCCAGGATTCTGGAAAGTGGAACCATGGCAGTTAAAAGTGGCATCAGATTGATACAGTTGTGGAATGTGGATGCACCCTGAGTCATGTTATACCAGTTACACTTTTACCTAGGTGGATCTTTGTTGTGAAGATCAGGTAAGAAGGAGGAGAAGGTGAGATTGTTGTGAAGATAAAGTTGGGAGGAGGATGAAGACAGTCATATATGTCTCCATGACTTCACTGAAGGAAAGGCAGGATGTAACTGTAACTAATTGAGCAATAGTATGATACAGGACTAATGATCAGGTAACCTGCAGTGAAAAAATGTATTATAGACTTCTCAGATGTAGGAAGTAGAATACGTATTTGTTTTTAACTGTGCAAAATTTTGGGAAGTTTGGGTATGAGAGCAGTGTTCCAAAAATGAAGAAAAGAAAGTCCGGCTTTTGAGACTTATGTAGCTGGAAAGCCCATCATCAGTATAGCCCTCTGCTCTTGCACTGTAGGTTATCACACCGTGGACATGGAATTAATTTGGATTGCCTGTCCTTTTGGTTAAGAACACTGCCTGAGCAAAATACATGTGCTGTCAAAAGTGTGCTTTAGTGAAAGGGAATGCAGAAAAATATTCAGATACTCTTATGCGAATCCTTCTTGTATCTGGGGTTCAGGCTCCACCTATTGGTTAAAACTGAACTAGTGCAGCTTAGCTAGTTTTCTGGATGATTATTTTCTAGGTCTGTATAATTCAATTAGTTTTGAATTGATTATCATATGAGATGTCTGAACCAATGGCCATCTGAACAGTACAGTTAGCTTGTTACTATAATGTAAAACAGGATTGTCACAGGACAAATTCCTTTCAGATATTAGCACCTTGATAGTATTTTGCAAGTTAAATACACTGTTTGGACATGAAGCCCTTTACAAGAAGACAGAAGTGCTCCAAAATGAGGTCTCCCTCCCTGGAGTTGCTTGTGAAAAGCACTGATGATTCATATGTCTTTTAACCAAACATCAAGAGATGGATATGATAAAATATGTGGTAGAACTAAGTGTCACTTGCATTCGTCTCCTGTAACGTTCTCCCAGCTGAAGGGGAGAACTTTATTACAATTATGTACTGGATCAGAAATGGAGACAAATAGAGTTTTGTGATTTTTAAAGAGATAATAGAGTATAAAACATTGATTTTCTATTTAACCTGTCAGTCTGTTTGTCAAATATTTTCAAGGTCCATTTCAGAGAAAAACATACTACTATATACAGCTGGTTCAAATGTTCATGGTAGCCAAAATGCTTGTGTCAAAGAAATGGAAAA
Source organism: Iguana delicatissima (assembly GCA_948472985.1). NCBI lineage: Eukaryota > Metazoa > Chordata > Lepidosauria > Squamata > Iguanidae > Iguana > Iguana delicatissima. Next base: position 50,534 of record CAOKZL010000548.1, on the reverse strand, counting down.
ATAAAAAGCACCAAAACAAGGAATGGGTTAGAAAGATATGCCATGTAATGTTGATAAACATAATGACAGGCCTGAAGCATCACTTGGACAGATATCTCTGTTCTCTAGAGATTAAAATGGTGGTCCAAGTCATGCCATCCATTTTGTCAGTTCCAGAGATAAGCATCTGTGCTCCCCATGCTTCATCAACAGTGGATCCCATTCTTGTTGGTTATCTCTGGAACTGACAAAATGGATGGTATGACTTGAACTACCATTTTAATCTCTAGAGAACAGGGATATCTGTCCAAATGATACCTCAGGCCTGTCATTATGTTTATCAACATTACATGGCATATCTTTCTAACCCATTCCTTGTTTTGTAGCCCTTTTCTTCATCCAGTAATAAGATGGATGTTACCATAACTATATATGTGGTAAGGAACTCTGTGTTCTGATGGGAGAAGAGAGAGAGAAAGAAAGAGAGAATGAGAGAGATGGACTGTGATAATTCTGTTTAATTTGCACACAGGATGACGTACTACTATATTTTCAATTCAGGCACAGAAATGCTAGCATAAAAGACATGTATACAGTATCCTGCCAAAAAGCTGCTTGCATATTATTAAGTTAAAAATACATAAAAAGGGCCAAATTCTTTCCTTCTCACCACTTCTTTATTTAGTTCAATATGATCTTCTGTACTGATGCACTCTTGGTATGTATGATATTCAGGTATCTGTCTCTTGATAGCTCCTTCTTTCTCTGTGTTTGTTCAGCCTCACTTTTCAGTAACACTGACTTGGCTCCAATGAATCACTTCCATGAGTGGAAGGGGATGGTGGTTTTGCAGTTGTACTGATTCCTTCCCTACAGCTGTAGTTCAATGGACCACATCTGGTTTTATCCTGAAGCCTCCCTCAAATTTCAAAAGTGATGAGTAGAGGGGTTTCAGCAGAATAGAAGGACAAGAAAAGCCCCTTCCTATTCACATAAAACAGTGTATGATTCTTAGGACCTGCACCTGTATGTCAGAAATGTAATCCCTCAAAAACAGCCAAATTAGATGTGACATTTGCCAAGCATTTTGCCCTTGTGTGATCAGGCTCTTTCACCCCCAGTAAATGGTGCCCATGGTCTTAGCAGCAAACTGAGAATGCATTTCCAGCTGGGATTTCACATCATCTCTGGGATTTAGATTGCTTCCAAGTTCCAGGTGGAAGGCTTCTATTGGCAACAGTCAAAAGGATATGGTACAACTATTTCAAGTTTCAGTTGAGCTGAGCACACAGTTACAAGTTCTGCTATCCATGGATGTATTTTAAACTACATCTTATGCTTCATGAATTCTTAATATTTTGTTGCTGCAGAGACTTAAGACTGTTGTCGCAGCTACTGGGAATGCATACCCTCCAGCTGTCTTGATTAATCCTCTACAGTCCCACTTTTCCACCTGCTTTTAAAATGTCCCAGTTTCTCTTTCCTCCTCCCACTTTCCCCTTTTGTCCTCAGCTTATTTCAATGAGTACAAGCTGAATTCAAAGTACAAAAGTAGTTTTGCACTCAACTTGAGTTTGGGGGGAAACAGGAGGAGGCTAAATCCTGTTCTTCTGTGTAAATTCAGCCAAAAAGCAAATTGTTGCAGCATCTCCTTATTTGTTCTTTCTCATTAATAACTTTTGCTATCTTGACCGCCTTCTGCTGTTCCTTGGCCACAGGTGTCTGGTTTTTCATCTGTGAAATGTTGGAGGATTGCTATTTTGTATCTCCACCATTATTTTTTTTAATACAAAGGAAAAAAGATGGAAGAAGCTATGGAAAAGGTTGAAGCTATGGAAAAGCTATGAGAAGGTTATAAACAGAAGGCATCAAACTGCATGATAATAATTTGTTTGGAAATGCCATCTCTCCCCCTCCTACTGCCCTCACTGTGAGAAAATGTTTATTATCCAAAAAACTGATTATCTTTTCAGTGGGGTCATTTGTGTTATTAACTCTGAAGCAAACCAACACAATTTAGATGGAAAAATAGTGCCAAATGACCTACTATTTCCACATCAAAATCTTTAGACAGGACAAACAAATGCCCCTTTCCCCTCATTTGGCCTGCATTTATGTGCCAATGTATGGATATATGTCAGGGTACAGTTCCTGATTCTTTTTGTTCCGCACACAGCTCCAGAGTTGCAATACCTTCTGTTTTCAGCTTCTCTGTGTTCATCGTAGATGAGTGTTTTTGTTGAAAGTGTCATTCTTCAGAAAAAATGGCTGCAAGGCCTATAGGTAGCCTGAAGGATTGTGTTTAATCTGTTTGTTTTTTCTTCAAAAAGCACCAGTTCCTGCGGATGCATCTGTGTGTATATGTGTGGGTGCAGAGAGTGAGGAGAGAGCAGCATCTGTACCGGAAAAAAAAATTGTTCTGTACTTTCATTGGTTTTGACTAAACGGCTTTAGTTCTGGCTAGCATCACCAACTTTTCCTTCACCTTAGCACTAGCAATGGTGTCCCATAGGCACTGAGGACAGACCCTGAACTTCCTATGAGCGCGCACTGTTTGATAAAAAATAGAACTGGGCTGCTCTGGTTACCCTCAGTAACTCCAACCACTGATAGTCCTATGTTCACACGCTATCTACAGATGCCTAAATTTGTCCGTGAGAAGCACTTTATAATAACTGGCAACTGCAAACTCCCAGTCAGCTGGTTTATCCATTGTGATGCCTTCATTCCTGAAGCATGTAAGACATATCTCAACACGCTTTTGATTTGTATATATAATCTACAGTGACCTTTAGAGATTGCTTCTTGTAGTGCCAAGGACTGAGGAACCATAGGCCTCAGTAACCTTCCCTTTGGTGTGATAATACAGAACAAAGCTCCTTTTCAGTGTCAACAAAACTAGAAGTGATATCTTTCCAAGCCTTTAAACATCAAGCAGGGGTAGAGTTAATTCCTTGTCATGGGAATTTGCTGTCCCTAGGCCAGACTACAGATAATGAATTATGTCAGTGAAAGGCTCTGGTGGCCTGTTCTCTTCAGAGAAAGGTGACATCATCCGCACAGCTCTTTGGCAATAAAGTGAGAACCAAAAGCTGTGTGGGCAGGGAATAACAGACAGATGTCTTCCAGTGGCTCATTTGATCTGTTTCAAAGCTTGCTGTAAGAAGGAACAAAGTGCAGCTCCACAGCATCACTGGAACCGTCACCTCCTTGTTTTTTTGTTTTCTAAGCATTTGAGACCCGAGCTCTCACAGCCCACTGGAGACATGGCTTATATAAAGTTGCACAGAGAGAGGGACAGGGCAGGTTCATTGGTTTAGAATAGATCAGTGCTCTGCCTAGCCCAGTGTCTTGCCTCTGACATCAGCCTTCATTAGCAAATTCTGGGGAAAGTGTCTAGCAGCAGTGCAGGGTTATGTAACAGAGAAGTGATTAGTTCACTGAACTGGTCCAACAGGTTCATCACTGGGCCATTCATTCGTGTCTCTTCAATGAGCGACAGGCTTCTGGTATTTATCTATTTATTTATTTATTTATTTATCTATCTATCTATCTGTCATCTATCTATTTTGCCAAACGAGGAGGCCAGGGAAAGTAGAAAGGGCAACAGGCATTTTAACAACAACCTGAGAACTGTGTAAAGTACCTATTTGTGCAAATTGTCCTGATTTCCCAAAAGGAAAACAATGCTCTACCTGGGGAAAATGGAGCAAATGATGTGATAGGGAAAATGCAGCACATCATAGGTAAAGAGGTAGTACAAGAATACCTAGCTATTTTAAATGAATTCAAGTCTCCAGGACCAGATGAACTACATCCAAGGGTAATAAAAGAACTGGCAGAAGTAATCTCACAACCTCTGGCAATAATCTTTGAGAATTCCTGGAGAATGGGAGCAGTCTCAGGAGACTGGAGGAGGCAAATATTGTCCCATTTTCAAAAAGGAAAAAAAAGAGTACTCTGACAATTACCACCTGGTCAGCCTGACATCAATAACAGGAAAGATTCTAGAGCAGATCATTAAACAGACATTCTGCAAGCACTTCAAAAGGAATGTTGTGATCACTAAAAGTCAACATGGGTTTCTCAAAAACAAGTCATGCCAGACTAACCTTACCTCTTCGTTTGAAAGAGTTACTAGCTTGGTAGATGAAGGGAATGCTGTGGACATAGTGCATCTTGACCCAGTAAGGCCTTTGATAAGATGCTCTATGATATTCTTGTGAACAAGCTAGTAAAACGTTGGGTAGACAATGCTGCTATTAGGTGGATTTGTAACTGGTTGACCAACCGAACCCAAAGGGTGTTCACCAATGGCTCCTCTTCATCCTAGAAAGAAGTGACTAGTGGGGCACCACAGAGTTCTCTTCTGGGCCCAGTGCTATTTAACATCTTTATCAATGATTTGAATTCAGGAATAGAGGACATTCTTATCATATTTGCAGATGACACCAAATTAGGAAGGATAGCCCAGAAGACAAGATCAGAATTCAAAATGATCTTAACAGATTAGAGAGCTGAGTCAAAACTAACAAAATAAATTTCAATAGGGAGAAATTTAAGATACTACACTTAGGCAGAAAAAAATGAAATGCACAGATGTAAGATGGGTGAAACCTGGGTTGACCACAATGCATATGAAAACAATTTAGGAATCTTAGTAGACCATAACCTGGACAAGAGTCAGCAGTGTGATGCAGCAGGTAAAAAAGCCAATGCAATTTTGCATCAAAAGGAGTATAGGAGGTCAAGGGAAGTGATAGTACCATTCTCTTCTGCTTTGGTCAGACCTCATCTGAAATACTTTGTCCAGTTCTGGGCCAAACAGTTCAAGAAGGATATTAACCTGTTGGAACATCTCTAGAGGAGGGTGACCAAAATGGTAGAAAGCCTGGAAACTATACCTTTATGAGGAGAAGCTTAGGGAGCTAGGTGTGTTGAGCCTGGAGAAGAGAAGGTTAAGAGGTGACATGATAGCTGTGTTTAAATATTTGAAGGAATGTCATGTGGAGGATGGAACAAGCCTGTATTCTGTTGCTTCAGAGACTAGGACACAGAGCAATAGCTTCAAACTTCAGGAAAACAAATTCTGTCTAATTAGGAGGAACTTCCTGATGGTAAAAGCAGTTTGCCTGTAGAATGTGCTGCCTTGGAATGTGGCGGAATCTCCTTTGTTGGAGGTTTTTAAATAGAGGCTGGATGGCTGTGTGTCAGGAATGCTTTGATGTTGTATTCTTGCATGGCAGGGGTTTGACTTGATGGCCCTTGCGGTCTCTTCTAACTTATGATTCTGTGTTTTTGCTGTCAGTGCTTAGCAATGCAGAAATCAATGGGAGGCAGAAGGTGTTCAGATTGCAGAGGGGGAAAAAGATTTGTTCACTGCTGTTGAGAATAAATATTATCAGGGCAGGTCATAAAAGTAAGGCTAAAACAATGAGAATAAGTAGGATCACAGTGAAAATCAAAATGGTGGATTAAAACTAGCAGCAATAAAGTTTCTTCATAAGTTAAAAGAGTTTAAGGCTTAAAAGAGAAGTCTTCACCTGGGACAAAAAACCTAATAGGATAAGTTTCAGGTAAGCCTTCTTAAAGATAAATTACCATTATTGGAGCATCACAGGTAAGGAGACCCTCTAAAAATTGCCTCTTACCTCACCTCTGATAGTGACAGCAGCCAGGAGAGACCTTTCAGTGATATTCTTTGTGTGCAAGATAGAGAGGTATAGAAACAGGTGTTGCTCTAGGCCAGTGGTTCTCAACCTGTGGGTCCCCAGATGTTTGTGGACTTCAGCTCCCAGAAGCCCCAGCCACTATGGTCAATGCTCAGGGCTTCTGGGAGCTGAAGTCCAAAACATCTGGGGACCCACAGGTTGAGAACTACTGCTCTAGGCAGCTACCTCGAGTCATGTAAAAGGTAAATGCAGTATTTTGCATTGGGGTTGGTTTGACTTCCCCCTGAAAAGTAGGAGAAATAATTGGCAATATTTACAGGATAGGTCAGATAAATTTGGGTGTAGAGGGCAACCTGCCATTAAATGCAAGGCGGTCAAGACTTACTCACTTTTTCCCACTGCTGCCACTATGAGTGGTGATGAAGCTGCCTGAATATGTTGGCACCATCCCTTTTCTAATTTCAGACACAGTGTCCCAGTGGAATCGACACTTAAGTCAAGATGCCTCAGTCATGGCAAGCCATCTTTGTTTTTCAACAGTGATCTTGGCAACAAAGGCTACATCATGGTGTACCAGCAATCTCAGAAGGCATTCTGTGCGAAATTAGAAAGTAGGTCTGCCAGGCTACTCAGAGGGCTCCTTTGCTCTTCCAAGCAGCAGCAAAAGTGGATATGTTGACCACTTCGTCTTTAAGGCTAAGGCCATTTCTGCACGGGGTATTAGAAACAGTGCAGTCCGTCCTCCAGGGAGGACGTCTGCACCTGGGAGCAGACTGGGTCCAGACTACTTAGTGTAGTTCCGCACCTCAGCCTGCTCTGGAATGACCCCAAGTGGTCGTCCAGTGTGCTTTTGAAAAACCTGTTTCTTTAGGTTTTTCAGAAGCATGGTGCACACCAGTGCGAGCCTGCTCCCTTGTTCAGATTTGCAGGCTCGCACCAATGTGAGCCTGCAATCTGCCGGGGGTGGGCTTTAGGCTGGTGAGCTTCAGCGGTTGGTCAAGACCCTCGACCAACTGGAAGCCACCATTTTTGTCCCCAGAGCAGTGCAGAGTGACGAGCACGCACTGCTCTGGAGCAGCCTGGACCAGACCGGGGAGCGAAAAGACCCGGTAAGTAGCATCACGGGGCGATTCCCTAGCCCTATGCGGAAATGGCCTAAGCCTCACCATCCTAAAGTATTATAATTCTCCCCATCCCACTCCTCAAAACTGACATTTCCCTCTCCCCTCCCCCCAAAAAAGTTGAGGCAAAATGTTTTGATCCAGCCCACCCTGTGCACAAGAATGGGCTTATCACTGGCACAGACATTTAAGAAACTGGGAAAAATTTCTTTGTGCAATGTTTTACACAAAATATAAACTTTATTTATTTTGCAGAAGACTGTATTTTACAGTGTTTTTGAACAAACAAAACTTTTTGCAATAAAACCTAAAATTTGAAATGTAAGTGAATTTTCTTTTTAAAAAACTCTATAATCTCACTGAGTACAGAGAAAACTTATTTCGATTCTTGTATGTGAGAGCCGAAAAATGTTTTGCCACCTTAGGTCTAGCATATTTACCATCTAGCACCTGTGTCTGACTGAGCACAATCACCGGAATCCCTTTTGAGGTTCAAATGTGAAGATTTTACTCACACTCTTTGTTAGTCTAGTGTGAAAAGTCTTTTGGAATTTAGAAAATGTGCTACTGGCATGGACACAACACTGCATGGGGGACCCATGACCTTATCTTATTTCTCATCCTGGTACACAGCACCTGTTGTACTATTAATAAATTGGCCAAGTAATGCACAGTGCTCGTAACTACAGTTTGACAGCTAGTGTTGCAGCATAATCAGAACAAAAATGTAGACTTAGTAAACTCTCATCTTCTGTTTCATGGCATTTTTAGTATATACTCCTGGATGTGCTGTTGAAAGCTAGGAAAGCCACCTGGGGAAGTTAATAAAACCTAATTAATTTTCAGTGGTTTCATGAAGGACAGTATTTATGGATTATACTGCTATTTGTCTTTAACTTTACTCTCTTTGATCCAAAATGCCTAATAAATTATCTTATGTGGCATGTAAGCTAGTTAGGTAACTAAGTCATGGATGGCTGAAAAAAAGAAAAGAAAAGAAACAGATTGGTTTCCTGAGCTTGTTACAGTATACTGAAAATACTTAATCTTAAATTAATATGAATTATTTCAGGGAATAATTTGATTACCCCACAGTTAAGGCCTTGAATGTGCTGTATCAGACTTTGGCATCCAAAGAGCGACTCTTACAGCAGTATTCTGTAAAAAGTAGGTGTGACAGAGCTTTGGAATCTGTACATGCTTGGAGCCATGAATGCCCTCCAGGGTATCTTGTTAGACCGTAAGGAGAGTCTTGCTAGAGGCCTGACTAGTCCAGCATTCTGTTTATAACAGCAGTTAGCCAGTCATCTCTCGATATGCATAAGCATGCCCGGGCTGTGTCAGCTAGACTACTGTAGTGTGCTGATGATAGGGCTACTCCTGGAGGCTATGTGGAAACTGTAGCTAGTGTTACCAGGCCATACACATCCACATTTTGATATGGTCTAATTGGCAAAATATATTAATTGGCATAAAATATAAATTATAACCCTTATGGATGGAAAGGCCATGTGGAAAGGGACACTGACTGGGAATAGATCAGAGGTGACCTTAATATGATCAGGCTGTAAGAATTAGTCAAGAAAGCCTGACTTAATAGCTCTGAGCTTATCCTATCAACTGCCAGCCTCAGAAACCATAAGGTGCCCAGGTGCAGAGGTGTTTGCATTTCCTATGGAAGCCTGGCCCAGAAATCCCCGTTCAACCAAGACATTGAAACAATCAGTCAATTCCAGACCCACCCCATTGTCTGTGTTGCAACTCCCACTGTCTGGGAGAGCAATTAACTCACACCCCTTCAGGGAGGGAAACAGAGTATATAAACCCTTGGTTTTGAAAAGTCAGATGCAGTCAGATGAAATGCTGGACTCCACTATGTCGCCTTGAATCCTGATCTGGTCTGCCCTTAGACAGAATTCTAACTCACATTTCAACTTCTTCACTACTCTTCTGGACTGGTAATCATAACTACAAACCCTTAAGTCTCTCTTTCCATATAATTTTTCCTGCTTTCATCCTTCAGTTAGCTCTTGTGTAAATGTGTGACTGTGTGTATCTTGTGTGCATGCATGAGTGATTCCCCTCAATAAAACACATTTTTAGTTTAATTTTGAATCTCTGGCTGGTTCTTTTTCTGTGTGAGCCTGTAAAGATTGGTAGAAAGGTCTCATTAAGTTACCTCCCTCACACAAGCCTCCTCTTTGAGCTAATTCGTTCCCCACTTTTGTAAGCAAGTATTGACGTTGGGGGCGGCCCTTGTAGTGCCTATATTTTGGGGTAACACTAGTCCAGAATGCAGCAGCCAGATTCATATATGATATTCTCTGCAGGGGGGGCATATGACCTCTCTAGGGGCTGGACTGTTTTTCAGTTTGCACTGGGCAGAATTCAAGATGCTGGTGCTCACTTTAGCAGCCCTTCTTCCAAATATACTTCTTCACCTCTGAAGACATGAGGATAAAACATCTAGGTTGGTTTTGCCATCAGTTAACCTGATAGCCACTACCGAACAAGCCTTTGAAAAGCAAATTTATGAGCTTGTCCCTTTTAAAAGGGAAGCTAAGACATTTTTTTTAAAAAATATAATCTATACATTACTGTTCTATTTTAATGCTGGCTCGGATTTTATTCATTTCTTCAGGTGTTTTGTTTTCTGAAGGAACTTGGGCTGTTTAATTTTAATGATTTTGTTTTGAGAAATGATGTGACAGAAAAGTGGGTTTAAAACAACCTCAGACGGATAAAATAAGCGTAGTATGATGGTAATAGCCATCCTTTCTTGTTTGTCCCTATAATTTGTTACTCAGAGATCTTCACTATAAATATGGTTCATCTTTGTACTGTTTTAATTGCTTTTATTTGTCCACACCTCGGGGGTCTTTTGGGTTGGGGACTAATATAGAAATCTCATTCATTCATTTATTCATAAATAAATGAATGAATGAATGAATGAATGAATGTAGGTGCCTCTGACTAAACTAAAAACCCAGGATTCCATAGGATCCGGCCATGGCTTTTAAAGTGTTATCATAATGATATAATTGTGTAGTAGGAAAGGGCCCCTAGTTCTATTGAGAGGAGCAGTTCTGCAAGCAGAGATGCCCAGTCATAATGGAATCTTTAGTTCTTCTTCCTCTGCAACTTTGCATTGCATCCACCTCCCAAGGAAGGAGGACAACAACCTTCTCATCCAGCACATAGAACTCCTGCTACTTCAGCAGCAGCATATATGGTCATAGCTATAGTTACCCACAGAGCTCAGAAAAGTTGGTGTAGTCCAAAGTAGTAACTTTTTCAAGCTCTGCTATTTCACTGGATGAAGAATACCAGGTTAGTAGGAGTAATAATAATAATATGGAAGTGCGAACTTGCAGGCTAGAGAAGATGTGATCCATATGCTGAAGACAGAGAAAATCAGGCCTGAAGTCCTAGAGGCACACTATGGATCTGCAGCTCCAGAGAATGTCCTGAGAATATTGCACAGGGATGCTCTCCTTGCCCATGAGAAATCAACTGGGGAAGATGTTTATGAGAAGCCAATTTCAGAGGTAAGTACTTTTTGCTTTGAGTTAGGCTAACTCAGTGAGTGAAAATATTTTGCTTGTGTTTGCTGTTTACTTTCAATATTAACAAACAGCACCATGACAGAATGCAGAGATATCTGATTCTGTCTTCCTGTTCTGCATTGTCAATGGAAGGGCAGTATTAGTGCCTAGCACTGATAAGCAATTGTTAGCACCAAGCATATTTCATTTGTGCAAACAGTTCCTAATAATTCCTCAAACTTTAGAAAATAGACCATAAAATAGACCATAAACCTATCACAATATATACACATTTACATGGGGCTGAGTCTCATTGATGGCTGAGATATTTCCTTCTGAGGAAATAACACACTGAGGAGAGGTGTAAAGATCTGCATTTGGAACTAATGTCATTAGCACGTCAGTAACTACAAATTATTGAGCAGGTTAGCACAAAAGTGACCAAACCATGGTGACATGTTCTGTACGTAGCATATGAAAACTGTTGAGTTTGCTCCAGGAAATGAGGAAATAACTTTGGCCCTTTCTGCACGAGAAGGCTGTGCTGCTGTGGGGCCAGGGTGACAGTAATCAGCTGGTCGTGCTTCTACACGATGTCATCACCGGCCCGGCGCCATCTTGCCCCCAAGTGGCATGCACAAGGTATCTGTAAAACAGAAAAATTGTGTTTTACACCTACCATTGTGCCACACTGCCGTCCTTCCCAGCCATGCAGAAGGGCAGAAGCGCACTGGCAACACCTCCCTCTTTAGCACAGCAATGGCAAGTGCCCAGTTGTGCTGTGGAGGGGAAGAGGCGGGGCCAGCATGCTACCCGCCATACTGACCTGGTGAGATGCAGAGGGGGGCATTCCTCGCACGCTTCCCTTCCTGCCAGGGCTGCCACGGAAGGACTTGCCAGAGCCCCATCACGAGGAAATGGCCTAAGTCTCCACTACATTGCATAGTTGCCTTTTTGCTCGCCCCAGCACACTGTTCACATAACCCAAACCATTATATGTACATGTCTATGTGTGTCTGATAACAGCATTTCTCCCAAGTTTGTCTTGGATCCTAGAAGGATGCAGTTAAACGTTGTAGTTGTGTGTCTTTAAGTCATTTCTCACTTATGGCAAACCTAAGGCAACCCTATCGAGGGTTTTCGGGGGCTGAAAGTGTGTGACATGCCCAAGGTCACCCAGTGGGTTTCCATGGCGAAGTGGAGAATTGAACCCTGGTCTCTGTTTATTATATATAATAAACATTATATGTGCATGATTAAGAAACAGAACTAAAAAGATTTAAAAATTAGGAAGATGTTTTGGCTTATGGCTTTTTCAATTGCTAAAGATGAAGCTGAGCAGCATGCAGTTCAGAACACGTTATTTTTGGCATTCTTCAGTGAATGATGCCATTATCCTTTAAGCTGAGGCCATGTGGTATTAGGGTCTTAAGTCTATGAATCCAGAAATTCTCCCCTTTGCCCAAAATGCCCAAAGAAGATGGTACCTGAATACCAAATAGACCAGGGACAAATCAGAGAGGCTGTGATGTTCCAAGCCAAAATGCCTGGTCAACTTCTTGGTCAAGATTGCAGACTTGTGGTTCCTGACATACATACACAGGTCTGTCCTTGTTTTCCCCATGTACTGCAAATGACATCCTGTATGTCTGCATTTGATTGTATAAATTAAGTTTGCAGGACAAGTCTTCTCAGTGACTGTGCTCCTAAAAGTGACAGTCTGCTTAAGATACTGAAAGGTGATGCAATGCTTTGAATCAAAAGGGTGCAATCTTAGATTGCTGACTGATGTTTTCAGGACAGGTTTTACCAGCAATCTCTATCAATTTGGAGGCTGGTGAAAAACTACAATGGGAGGCTCTAGCAAGATGTTCAGAATTTTCTAACAATGGATAGCTTTCTTGTTTTATATATTTTTAGTTCTGTTTGTTAATCATTCTGTTTGCAATCTCCTGCTTTTCTGTGGAAGAAGCACCCAAGTCAGCTAACAAACACAGAAAAAAAATTATAACCAGTAAACATTAGAACAGCTTAAAAGCCTAGTTTAAAGAGATGTATCTTCTTCACATCCTTCCTTGTAAGCAATAATAGTGAGAACTGATCACACTTCTGAGGGGGAGCTGTATATTCCACAGACTGGAAATAACACAGGAGAAAGCCCCTCCAACATTCCCGGTGGTGGTATTTTCTGAGGGCCTCTCTGGAAGATCTTAACATAAGGACAGGTTCATAATGGTGGTCCTTCTAATTCCTACTGGTTTGCTGACCTGACTGTATCCGTGCTGTGTTCTTCTGCTGGTTTTTGTCAAAAGCCATTGATGGAATGACCAAAAGGAATCTATACCACTGTTTGAAACCTATCAGGTTCATCAAGTGAAAGCATAAAGTATTGGCCTGGGGGGCAAAGGTGGCAGACCCTTTGTGTTCCTTATCATATCTCCCCATCTTAAAAAGGGCTAAGTGTTAGATATTGTTGGCCGTCACTAGTAGCATGCTTACAGTAATCATGAGATGTTATAAAGGAATCACAACAAATACTTTTAAACTAGTTTGGACAATTTATTTTTATTTTTGAACAGAATTAGGAGTGGGCCTATAAACCTGGAATACTGGGAATACTACTATGAATTTTATTTATCATTCAAAATTAATTTGGTTCACAGTGTACCAAAATGCTTATAAAATGTGTGTGGAAGATATAATATGTCCAGAAATGTATCAGAGAAAAATACATTTAGAAATGCACACTCTGTGAGATAGTGTTTATATGTTTTTAAATATGTATATGAATGTGAATTTTCATGCAGATTTTGCTTAGAAAAAATCAAAATAATGTAGAAATATGATGGAGTGCATTTTTGAATGAACTCATGCTAATCGGAACAGAAACAGATTGATGCATCTGTCCCTATTTTAAACCTTGTTGAGAATTTCCCTTTCTCTCACAGTAAGAAAAAAAACTCTCCTCCTGTACTGAAATCCAAAATCACATACTTGATCAGCAGTCTTTTCCTTCAAATTCTTTCAAGTCTCTTAGGAAGGTCAAAAACTAAGTTTCTTCTTCTAGGAAGTAGTCTGATATGACTTTTTAACTTTCTTCCTCCTTTGTAGTTGGTCTACAACAGGCAAAAGTAAATACATGAAACTAATGGAAAACAGTGGGTTTTATTACTTATGACTGCTTATGAAGAATAAAGGAGGTCATGTCACATTTATGTAACACAGCATTCTTGTTTAGCAGATTTACTAAAGCCATCCAACAACATATTTAACACAGTCCATTTTATGTTTCAATAAACCAGCTGGATAGACTCGAAGAAAAGCAAAAAGAAACATACCGGCGCATGCTCGAACAGCTTCTCTTGGCAGAGAAATGCCATCGTCGCACAGTTTACGAGCTGGAAAATGAGAAGCATAAACATACAGATTACATGAACAAGAGTGATGACTTTACCAATCTCTTGGAGCAAGAGCGTGAAAGGTGAGCCTATCAGAGATAGTCTGTTGAATAAATTCTAAATTTCAAATGGTACTTTGCTAAGAAATAAAGGGCTTTTCAGTGATTTCTCTGCAACAGAACTGCAACCATCATCATGCAAACAGATTAACATTTTGAATTTTCCCCCTAGACATGGTTCTCACCACTCATCACATCAACCAGCCTAACTCAGATTTCGTGTCTGCTTTCTGGTACCTCTGCTACAAATGCAGGACTAATGCAGTCAGGCTTTATTATATGTTCAATTCAACTTTAATTAACTCATATTATTCAATAGATTTTTGTGATGAAAAAAATTGTGCAAACATTTGTTGACTTTTTAACCCCCAAAAGACTATCTGAAAATAGTGGTTTGCTTTGGGCTGAATAAAAAGTGGGATGAGGAGAGATGCCAGACCATTCACAACAGTCTTAAGAAATGGTTTAGAAACCCCAACTTATATCAGTTTATATAAAATAATCGAAACATAAGTTTATATATGCATTTAATAAAAAATAGTTTAAAGTTGGCTTTTTTCAACAAACTATAATTAAGGTTGCTCAGTTAGTTGGGTTCAAATAATACCAAGCCATACTTAATCAAAATGGAAAGAGAAAATCTTCGAATTCATCTTTGTAGCTGCACCACAGGAGAAAAGTGTGCCCAGTTCTGAGGCTTGCTGTGGTTTGCGTTTTAGGTCAGTGAGTGCTTAATAGCGTGGCTTCTTGTTTGGGTTCACTAGTACAAAGTAACATGATCACAACAAAGCAAAATTGATAAAAACTTTACTCTTGCCCATCTATTCACCCTCATATTGGGATGTGTGAGGATAAGAGATTCCCACGTGGTTTCTTTGGTGCTTCAGAACTAGTATGCAGAAAAAGAGCTGGGATTCTACTGTGTCAAATTGCTCATGCAACAGATCTCATTGGGCAAGGGAAACTAGACATCTTCTAAAAGGCAACTGATATGTAAACAATGGCAAGCAGGGGCAATCCTCTATTACTGCACCAGAGGAACTTTTGGGTCTGCCAGTGTTCAATATATCCTGGCCATAAATATGAAGTATCATATGGACTTTTCACTCTAATAGAATCATAGAGTTGGAAGCAGCATCATAGGCCTTCAAGTCCAACCCTCTGCTTAGTACAGGATCTCCAGCTATAGCATCCCCAGCAGGTAGCTGTCCAACCTCCATTTGAAGACAGCCAAAGAAAGAGACCCCACCACCTATTTATTTTAGCATCTATTTTATTCATTTGCATCCCTTCTTTCTCACATTAATGGGACTCAAGACAGCAACTGCTTCCATTGCCAAACTGCTATTACTGTCAAGATGTCAAAATCCTGTAATGTCCACTGTCTAAACTGGTATTTGTTGCATGGTTTGATGGACAGTCAAAGGCAGGGGCAGCTTGTTTCTTCGATGTCAGTAGGGTGGTGAATCCATTCCAGACTTTAGCCCAGCCTTTAAAGGAGGTGTCCAAGGTGTTGAACCAATTCAGGGAATCTAGTTCAGCACCTTTTAAAGTTTTGACTAAAACCCAAAGCAGATTCACTGCTGCACAGATATGGAAGCTGCTACAGTCAGAGCACTGCATCTTGCACTTCTTGGATGCATTTGTTGGAAATTATGGGAAACTAAATTTAAGGAGAGTGCTTTCCTTATATTTTCACACATAAAAATTACCAGAGTTATTTCAGCCTAGGATAAACTTTATACTTTCAGCTCTGGTGTGAGAGTTCCATTTATAGGTTAAAAACCAGAGATAATTATTTCATGTTGCAGCTTTCTTAGCTCATGGTCCCTAAAGCTCTGTTCTTCAGCTGAAACAGCCAGGTCCCAAGTACAGAGGAACACTGATTAATTTCTTCCAATACAGAGTCAGGGAGGGGGGAGTCATGTTATCCTGTTCAAGCATTAGCCTGCTAAATCTGGGCTTTGTTAACGCTCTTGAACCTCCCCAGACACTACAGAAAAGACACAGCTATGATTGTCAGTGTAAGCAGGGGATTCTCAGACCCCTGATTTTTCTTCTACAAAAACTTTCTTTCACTCTTCCAGCGACATGCTCTGCCCTCCTCTCTCCATCCCAGCACCCCCAGCAAAGAAAGGATTGGCGAGTTTCTCAGTGGCCTGTGTGATAATACATTCCTCTCTGCTTCAGTCATCCTGGCACTGAGATGTTCCTTGGCTGCTCTTCTGGTGATGTAATGTTGGGACCGCATCACCTGCAAAGGAAACTGATCTGCAACTAATAAAGTGAGCACAGCCCTCGTGAAACAGGAACGGGAGCAGAGATGTTAGCTGATTTCAAACAACTCTGTCCCCCCTCCCGCCTGCACCCTTCTGCCACCTTGTTTGTGCTTTTGTTATTCAGGTTCCCTTCTCTCTCTTTTCCCATGAGAAGCTAGTGGCTGAGTCTTTCTTTCCAAAATAGTTTCATTTTGCTCCACTTTATTTCATATACATGAGATGCAGATAAAGGGTGAGGAAATGTCTGGGAAGGCCTGAATTCTAAGGTGGCCAAGGCCTTCCTCCCCCCATTTCAAATCTGCAAGCATTTGTATGTGTGGTTGCATGGCAGCTTGTGGAGGGAGGGGGTTTACACATGATGAACAAAAATGAAGACAATAGAGCTTTATTTTTTTTAAAAATCAACTGCCCTGTAATTTTGCTGTGCATTAACCAGTGCGTACCCAGACTATCTAAGCTCAGATTTTAACAATTGCTCAGATTTACTTAGGTTAGCTTGTATTCACTCAATTGAAATACATTTTTTTTAAAAAAAAAAAAAAAGAATTGGGTCCTTTGAACTGTTGACTTTCATTCCACTGCCTCACAAAATGCCTTCTAAAAAACTATTTCACACAGGTGGTGGCCAATGTGTGTATCTGGGAGGGAGGGAGGGAGAATCTGTGTGAGCAGTCCTAGCTGGTGAATTCCATATCAATGGCTCAGTTAACCGGCTGGGGGTTTTAGTCTGAACTTTAAAGGAGCAATCCAAAGTTTTGAATTCTACCCTCAGAATAGGTTCAGTATCTTGGACAGTTTGTCTGAAGTTGGACTAAATGAAGAGTGGCTTCCCCACTCCACTTAGCATGGAGGCCAGCAGTTTCCACTATGTGTACAGGAGCAAATTCCTCCCCAGAAAGCGTCTTGCTTCTCCACTGCTTAACAGAAGGGAATTTTTCATATACTCAAAGTATTTTTGTTATTGTGCATCTAGATAGTTAGGTAGGCAGTAGGCAGACGATAGAGAGAGAGAGAGAGAGAGAGAGAGAGAGAGAGCACTAGCAGTTCCTGGTGGGAACTAGCAGCTTCCTTTGCAAGGCATTATGATCAGCTCTCTCCTGGACCTCCTTTTTCCTCCCTATAAGGGTGTGCAGGGAGATCTGAATCTGAGGCAGGCCCTTGCCAGCCTCCCAATCCTGTCTGGGAGTCTTCCACCATAGTTTTCTTTAGTGGAAAAATGACCCATTTGCAGAAAATGAACTGGATTTACCAGAGAGAGAGAAAGAACTTTTAGGGGCATGAGGGTGTTTGTGTGAGATAAGCAGTTCCATCTCTCAGAAACAAGTGTTGGACTACAGTCACCATCTTTTGAAATGTCCCCTATCCCTTTATGTGCCTGTTATTTTCTTTCCCCGGGTGCCATCACTGCAGATTCAAAAGGAGATCGCTACATAAGTGTAAGTGGGGGCCAGGAAGGAACTGCCCTTCCAGAAAAGCAACTCTAAATTAATTGAGCTGGGCTCAAGGAACCATGAGGACACTCAGTGTATTAACAGTAACAAATCTGTAACAGTACTTAAAGGGCAAATTCTGAATTTCACCACCTACAACTTGTCAAGTCATTTCCAACTTATGGCACCCCTAAGGCAACCATATCACAAGGTTTCTGGGGAATTAACAACTAAAGTGTGTCACACAACAACAGCCTGTACACAACAACAGCCTGTACACAACTATACAAGTTGTCACTTTAGTTGCAAAGTCCCCTTGCTCTGAATGTTTGTGGGAGCTTTAATGCCTCTGTCTACTGAAGATGTAAAGCTCTCTTACTTTCTTCATTGCTTTTTTTTTATTTTGTTCTAAACTGTGATCCAGAAGTGGTGGAGGCGGGGAGGATAGCACAGTGGGATATTGTGGGAATCCATGGTGTTGCAGTTGTTACTCATCTTACTATATATCAGTGATGACAATTGGAAAGAACAGGCATGTATGACAACTGGCATAATATTCTGGCAAAAAACACATTTCTCTTTCATCGCTGCTGTACACTACTGGCAAATATACAACACTGTCTATATTTTCTGGGGATATTATCAATATACTGGATTTCTTGCTAAGATGTTGAAGATAGAATGATAGAAACAAGAAAGAAAGAGATGCTTGCTAAATTCATATAAAGGTTTTCTAATTTGTCTCATGAATACAGAGAAACTGGCAATTAAAACAACAACTCCAAATCCTACTTCACTTTTTCTTTCATCCAGTAGGCAAAGAGTTATCAATAAAGCAGTAAGCCTATAAGGCAGTGAGTTACAAAAGTTAGTAAGGTTGAAAGTGGCTTCAAACCATTGTATGAATTAAGTAGTGGTTTAGAACCAGAATGGTGTAGTGGTTTGAACATTGGACTATGACCCTGGAGGCCAGGGTTCAATTCCACACTTGGCTATGAAAATCCGCTGGTTGACCTTGGGTGTGTCACACACTCTCAGCCCCAGAAAACCCCATGATATTGTTGCCTTAGGGTTGCCATAAGTCAGAAACGATTTGAAGGCACACATCGACACAACAATGCAATCTTCCTCTTTTCCTACTGCCTTGTACTTTGCTGAGCATAATTGTCTTTTTTAGTGAGCCAGCCAGTGTATGTAGTAGTTTGAGCCATAAGTTGGAAACAACTTGAAAACACACAGCAACAACAACAACAATGATGAAAAGAAATAAAACTTTTTAGGGTGAAAAAGCATTGTTCAGAGCTTAGAAATGCTACTTGTTTGGACTATAATACCCAGATCTGCTCCAGCCAACATTCTTCAGTGACAGAGCACAAACCTAGCATGCTGAAGATCCCAGGTCAGGTCCCTGACATTTCCAGTTAAAAGGAGTGATAGTGATACAAGATGTGAAAGACTCCTGGCTGAGACCCTTGAGAGCTGTTCCCTGGAGAGCAGTGGGCTGGATGGATCATAGTCTGACCTTTGCAATTCAACTTCCTGTATAGAAGGAGTGAGCAAAGTGTGACCCATAGGCGGCATGTGGCCCCCAGGGCTGTTCTTGTTGCTCCCACAATTCCCCAGGTCTAAACACTTTTCCAGGGACCTAAAATGGCCTGGGTAGGCTTAAAAACATGTCAGAAATGCCATCAAGCACTTAGAGGGTGATTGTGGGCAAACAAACTCTTGATTATTTTTTTTCTGGGGAGGGCTTGGTGGGGAGTGTGGCTCTGCACACCTGAAGGGCTAGCCTCCCATAGTTGCTCAACCTCAGTGTACAGTGAATATTGTGGCCTAAAAATGTGATTTCCTAGCTTTTTCTTTATTAATTAAAATATTAGCAACCTGTTTTTGCTTTTAAGCAGCAGGGGGGAGATTGTTGAACTTCAAGCTCAAGAAGCCCTAACGAGCATAGACAATAGTGGGGAATGCTCCAGCCATTGCAAAATAGTTTTGAGAAGGCAGCACCAGGAGGAGGGGGGGAACATGTTCTGCCCCTGCCTGAAGCAGGAACTAAAACATATACACATACTGCACCATGCAATGATGTCTCCCCTCCACTAGAGTACAGTAATGTACCAAGGGTAGAGCTGTGGAAGTGGTCTTCCCTGATTGCAGGCAATAAAGGGGTGCAAAAAGGGACTCCTCCTTTTCCTTGCTGGAGAGGGAGAGGGTGAAGGCAATAAGGAAGAGGTAGTGCCCACATTCACCATCTACCCATCGTCTGAGAGGGATAGCCTGATGGCAGGTGCCATACTCCTACCTGGGCAAGGGGAAAGATGTGGTGCCTCCAACTATCTTCTGACTCCCTGCCCAACTGAAGGGGACACAGGCACGGTACTGTACCTCCATTTACCTGCAAACAAA
Source organism: Iguana delicatissima (assembly GCA_948472985.1). Taxonomy (NCBI): domain Eukaryota; kingdom Metazoa; phylum Chordata; class Lepidosauria; order Squamata; family Iguanidae; genus Iguana; species Iguana delicatissima. The sequence continues at coordinate 30,645 of CAOKZL010000548.1, read as the reverse complement.
AGAGGAGAAAGAGAGATGATCTCTGAGAACATGGCAGTGGCCTTCCCTAGCCCTTAGAGCAGAGCTTTCCAAACTGTGTGTCATGACACCTTAATGTGTAGGCTGCCATGTATGGGTGGGTCACTTCTCTCGCCTGAGAAAGATCCCGCCGAGGGCAGCGGTGACAGGAGAGGCAGCCTCCCCGCTTGAGCCGAGCCTACCACTGCCCTTGCCAGGCTCTTTACGACAATGTGCCAGACTCGGGTGGGAGGGGCTGCCTTTCCCGCCACCCACCCTCACCAGGACCTTTCCTTGCTGAGGGTGATGGAAGCAGGCCAGGCTCAGGTGGAGGGCTGCCTCTCCCGCCACCTCCTCCCGTTGCCAAAAAAAGCTCCAGCAAGGGCAGTGGCAGGCCCATCGCACCCTAGATACGCCTCTGGGTACTGCATAATTGGGTTGAATCAGTGGAAGAAAATGTGAAAAGGTGCAGCTGCTTGACAAAAAGCCACCTATGTGTAGGTGTATGCCATGCAAGATTGTTCTCTCACTTTATTACTGCGAAAGTGGAGTACTTGTGTTGTTATTTTCATGTTTAGTTACTTAAATTATGGTTGAATTACCCATAAAATGTATAAGTTTCTAATTAAGAATTTCATTTCTTGTAATTTTGTTATTATGTGTACATCTATATCTCTTATAAGGGGTTAGTTTAACCTCCAGTTTGCTAGTAAAACTGAATTACTGTGTCACAAAATGACATATGTCTAAAAAGCGTGTCACCAACATGAAAAGTTTGGAAAGCTCTGCCTTAGGGGGAGAGGAAGCAGAGGCAGAAAGAGCCAACAACCTTTGTCAGAGGCCAAGATGGCCATTCTTTAGAAGAGCAAGCACTCTGCTGAGGGAGAGGAGATTGTGACATACCTAGTATAGTTGACTCTTGGACCAGAGAGAGTGGAGTATATGTGGACTCTTTTGATTCACAAGCAAAATACCACAGCTAGCTTTGAGGAAGAGTGGCTTCCTGCTCCAGCTCCACCGCAGGCAGCAGAATGTTTTGGGGCAGACATCCCAGGAGGCCAAGCCTGTCTGGCTGAGATGCAAGGACTGGAGACCAGAGTAGCTCTCTGCTGGCTCTTGGATTGGCCTGCCCTTGGGATTGAAGCTGCATTAGGCAGGGCCAGGCCAGGGGTGGTGAAAGGCTGCACAGAGTCATTCTTTTCTTGGCCTTCTGTGGCCCACACAGTACACCTCTCCCTCCACTACCCTGAGGGAGAGGTGCAGGCAGGAACGGTTGCCAGTCCCCGTCTCCAGTATGCACCCAGAAGAAGCGTTTCTTTCAGGTACCGAGGGTAACCTGGTGCTGAGTGCTGTTTGAGCCCCTCATATCTTGGCAGTAGCAGTCTCCCCCTCCCTGCCAGCTGCAGCCTTGGCATGGTTTCCTTCTCATCCCAGTTGGCAAGGAGCCCTAGTGTCCAGCTGCCCCAGCTGAGTTTCTCTTCCTTGACCTCCTTTGCACCTATGGAAGGCCTGGAGTGACGCCCTCTCCCTCTCTTGCCAGGAAAAGGAGGAGCCTCTTCATTGTTGTTGTCGCTGTGTGCCTTCAAGTCATCTCCAACATATGGCAATGTTAAGGCAAACCTATCACAGGGTTTTCTGGGGCTGACAGTCTGTGATATGCCCAAGATCGCCCAGTGGGATTCCATGGCTGAGAGGGGAATCAAATTCTGGTCTTCATGGCTGTAGTCTAGGTGTAAAACCACTATACCACGCTGACTTCTTAGCATGCTTTTACTGCCTGCAACCCGGGCAGACCACTCCCACTGCCCTACCCTTGGCACACCAAATGGAGGTGGGAGTTGGTGTCTCCCAGTGCTTTAGGCAACTGCCTCACTGAGGCTCTTGGCAGAATCAGCCCTGATAAGCAAATTTGAAGATGGGATGGGGGCATTTTTTTTGGCTGTTGCTAAACAGGGAGGAGTCTGCTGTTATCGTTGTTATATTCATTTATATCATGCCTTTTCTCTAATGCTGGCACAGCAGGTAGCTTACAAAATATTAAGATCAACAGAGATTGAAAGACATAAACCAAAACCTGTAGTATCTTCTATTCATACTTAGTTAAGTTAACTGTACTCAGTTGAGTATAGTCGCTAGGGTTAGGGGTACAGGGCCCTTGTAAATGTGGAAAAATCACAAACATCAAAATGTATGTGTCTGTGGGAAGCGGGTTGAGGCACGGTGGGGAATATGGGCACCCAGGGTCCAAACCAGATCAGAAAAAAGCAGAGAGAGGGGGTGAGTTGGCATGGTGTCCCTGAACTTCCTTTCTCTCATCCATTTCCTTCCTTGGATGTGAGGGGGAGCATTGGGAGAGAGTTTGTGATGCTGAGAAATAAAGTTGTGAGCTCTCCTTAGTTGGCCAGGTAATGGCTGGTTGAGGAGGAAGAGAAAAGGGTGAGTTTTTTAAAAGTTGTGCAGCCTGATTGGAGCTGCTGAGAGGGAAGGTTCCCCTGGAAAATAAGCACTTGAGGGGGGAGAGGTTGGAGAAACTCACAAAAATTCAAAACTGTGAAAGTGAAACCCACAAATGTGGAGGGCTGACGATACTTAATTAACTACGTTTTCCTGGCCCAGCCTCTCAAAACCTGACATAAACATCATTCAGCTGGGCCTCCTTCTCACCATGCAGCTGATGCCTGGTAAATTAGGTAGTGGGAGGAGTGATAATATTGACCATAGTATCAAAATTGTGACTAAATAACAATTATGAATATGAAACAGTTCTCTATCCATGGCTTTCCACTGGTTATACTGTCTAGGTCTTCTGGGATTTGAAGTCCGAAGCATATTGTCTTCCCTTAGTCTAATTGCTAGGAAGGCCATGTCACACAGATTGAAGGGAAATGAGGTAAGGGCTTGTCACCACTGTAGACTTGATGACTTAGCAGTTGTTTGTGTAATGTTCTGAAAAAGCATGTGCTTGGGGCTCTTACAGTCAAGGCCAGGCCAAAATATTTTGCTGCCCTCAGGTGGCTGAACTTCGCAGTCTGAGAATTGTGGCCCAGTATGTTTTGTGGAGATTGCAAAGGATCTTGAGATGTATTTTGCATATTGTGTGGCATCCATATTGTTTCCAAAAGCGAGTGATGATCAGACTGGCAGATCTGCTTCCAGTTTTCTGGCTTGTAAACCTGAGGATTTATTTTTAACTCATGTGAAGAATAGTGTGTGGGTCACATTCTTTTTGCCATTTCAGTCTTGTTGTTCCATCACGTTTGGGATAATGAGAACAGACATGCAGGAAGAAAAGATGTAACTCTGGGGAATTTGACACAAAAGACTGATTTACAGTCCTGAGCAGCCTTAACAGAAGTTACAGACACTTAAGGACGACATCAAAAATAGTTTTTTTTTAAAAAAAAAATCAGTCTGTTTCAAGTGACAGGTGGGAGGTAAGATGCTACATTATTGAACCAGTCAGGGACCTATCACACTACACTGTTATAGTGCTATTATTCCACTTTAACTGCCATGGCAGCATCCTGTGGAATTCTAGGGTTTGAAGTTTAGTGAGGTCCAAGATCTCTCTGGCTGAAAATTCTAGATCCCTCTCACTAAACTACACATCCCAGGATTCCATATGATGTTGCCATGGTGGTGAAAGTGGAATAATAGCACTATAGGAGAGTAAGGTAATAGTGTCTCAGATTATGTTAAAAATTAATGTCATCTATTAGGCTTTCATTGGGTCATACATCATAACCAATTAATCTTTTGTAACTTTCTTCTAGTGAGAATTTTGTAGCTTTCACAGGAGCCAAAAGAAGTTCAAACAATAAAAGGGCATTAAGAATGTACTGGATGGGCTGGCCAAAAATGGAAAAAGTAATAAATATAAGCAGCTTGAAAATACCAAGCTGGTTTCTGTGTACCTCTGTTTATAACAGGGATGGGCTAGGTCTAGTGACCACTATTCTAGCTGCTGAACTATCCAGAATCATTGCTTGCTTAATTATGTGCCTTCAAACTGATGGCAACCTATGGCAACCTCATCAAAGGGTTTTCTTGGCCAGATGAATTTAGAGAAGATTTGCCATTTATTGCCTTCCTTTTGAGCAAATCTGGTGTCCCATAGAGGTATTCCTTCCAAGTACTAATTAGGCCTGACCCAGCGTAGCTTCCAACGTCTGATGCTGTATGGGTATTTAGGAAGCATTCCGGGGCCATATGGACAGGGCTGCCGCTGTATCCTTTGGGCACTCTAGGCACAGTGCCAAGGGCCTATGAAAATTTTAGGGTCTATGAAAACAGGATTTTAAGGCTTTTGAAGATAGGATTAACAACAACAACAACAAAAATGTCCCCAGTGGTACGTCAAGGTGGGGAGTCAAATGGAAGAGTGCCTAAGGCTTATGGAAACCTTAATGCGGCCTTACGTAAGGACTACCTCACAATGGCAAAAATCAGACAAAAAAGCCCCAAATCTCAATGTGGCCAGAAGCTTACTTGTGGTTTTGAAAAATGGATTTTTTTAAAAAAAGTACAGGGAGCTTGAGTCCAGTGGGACCTGTTCTCAGGCAAATGGAGAATTCCCCACCCATCCATGCTTTCTCACTTCTTTGAGAATGCCCTGTACTCTTCAAGCAAATCTCAGATTCAGACAAATTCAGGTAAAGCGACTTTGCCTTGATGGTAGCAAGAGAGTGAGAGGGGCTCAGATCCCAAAGGGTTTTCCCCCAGCACCATCTGGTCCTATGTTTTGTTCAAAGTCTGACTTCTCTTCCTTTCTCTTCCCTCCTCCCCTGCCCCCAAAAACCACTTACCAAAAAAAAAAAAAAAAAGGGTATTCAACATTACTAGCTTTACTTTACAGATCATACCCCATAAAAGGTAATGCACGCATATGAGGGAAATATAGCACAAATTCACATGGTGAGATTTAAAGGTTGGGGGCTGGTGGTGAGTACAGCTTCAGTCTGTCAATTCAAAGAAGGGAAAAAAAGTCCCTTGGAGAATGATATAATGTTTTATAACATCTGCCTGGAATGACCTATTTCAAATAAGAGCAATGGCTGGTGACGAAGGCCAGTTGTTCAGCTTAAGTTTACTAAGTGAGGGGTTTTTAGGGAATATGATGTAAGTAATATAAAATGTATAGCCTGGAATCAGTACAACATGCAATCCATGCCCCCCTCCCCCACTGCCATATCCTGCATTCTTTTTCAAGTATATGTTGTATTTCTTTTTATTGAATACTTTCCCAAGAGGCAGAATATGACTAATGCAATATATTTATATTAAAAACAGCCTGCTTTCTTCTTTACTTTGGGTTGAAAAAAAATAACACCAGCAGCCTGAAACCTGCACTGAGAATGGGTTATAGGAATTCACTGACATTTATTAAGCACCAGACAGGTGTAAGTTTGACAGGTTTTTAATTGAAAGATGAAAAGTATCTAGAAGTTTTACCTCCAAGCAGGTATGAATGTAATTAAGACTTTAATTGGTCCTTGGGTGATTATTTCTGTTTATGTTAGTTGTATTTTCATGGCAGTAAGTAAAAGACAAATCCTGAGGAACAACTGTTTGTTCTGCAACAGAAGAATCTCAGCTTTTGTTTGCAGAGTTTTAAGGAATGTAGCCATGGAATCTAGGGTGGTCTGTGGATTTTACCTTTGCTACTGTTATGTTGATGACTGCTTTGACATGAAAGGCAAGGGAGAGGCCAAAGCAAGGCTGAATTTAGACCAGGGCTTAACCCTGGGACCCTGCTTCAGCCAAGACAGAAGCTGGAGGTGACAGTGCTGGGGAAAGCAACAAGCTACAGAATTTCTTGCAATCATACAACTATTAAAGGCGCAGAGTGTGTGCATGTGGTAGAAAACTAATTTCAGAAAACACTTGGGGGTTCTAGAAGGATAAAGTTCCAGTGCATAACTTAGCACTTTCTCGAGATGCATTCTGATCTGGGAAAACATGTATCTGGGCGTATGTACTCACTGGTTGTGTAAATCTATAACAGGTCCCATTTAATTTCTGTGGCAGCTTGGACAAAATGTGGCTCTTATGAGATGGCTCCTGAAGTTAAATTTCCTTCGAGGCATAAATGTGAATGTGATTGATCTTATACAAGTCAGACCTTGGTGGGATTCATTACTGGAGGAATTCTGTGAGGCCAAATGCTATGTCACAGCTGTCCCTTAAAAACACACAACTGCAAACTGGATTGCTATTGCAAAATTAGAATTGTCCATTCAAAACTTACCAAGCTATAAAAGAACACACTCAGTTTTGCTCTGACTTTATGAACAGTTTCTGGACCAGCAAACGCTGAAAATGGTGACCATGATGACCATTGGACTTGTGCATCTCTGATGATGTACAAAATATTTTTTTTAAATTTCCTTTTTTCTTTTTTTAAGAAATAAAGGTTTGATTTTAAAAATGTAGAAAGGATAATTACAACTTCTACCTTGCTTTTTGCTGCATTTAGGATGAATTTCCTTTATAGCTAGCCTGAGGAAGATTTACTTGCATGCTGCCTGATTTCAGCTTCTGAAAGTACGACAGTTCCTGCTCAAACACATGTGGAACAGAACTGGCTGAAGCTCAATTAATTTGGAAGGGGAGAAAACAGACTGGGGGGAAGACACAACATGCATTTCTCTTATACCTATTTCTCTCCTTTTTTTCTCCCCTTCTTTTTGGCTAAGCTGCTCTCTGGTCAACATTTTCCCTTCCTTTCTGAAGTAGTGAGGCTCCACCCCCCCTCACTGCCCAAAGTTAAATCTGCACAATAATGAACCATATAAGGGAGGGATGACATCATCAGTGAGTGGTCCCAAGCTGTTTTGCACAACATTCACCTTTCATTGTTCTGATGACATGGCTGGAATGTGATGGCTAATTCCCTGTAGAGCAGGGGCTAAGCAGGCCCTGCAGACTAGCAAACTCTTGCAAAGCTGGGAAGGGAGGGGGATAGAAAGTACTCCTAATTGGAAGAAGGTAAGAAAGGCAGAGCTCTGCTTTTTTCCCCCCAAAAAATATTTGTTTTATATTTTTTTTTTGATTCTAAGATATTAGCTGTTGTTTCTGTAACATGCTTTTTCCTTCTGTCTGTGTGTGTTAATGGATTTGCTTGGCAGGAAGACTCACTTGGGAGCTGTTGCGCATAACAGTGTGAAGTAGAGACATGTGTTTAGTTTAAAGGGGCAAACAACTCTACGGCTTTTAAAAACAGTTAATAGCTCAGATCTATGGGTAGCTGCTGGCTAGTGAGGGATCACAACTAGGACACCCTGGTTTTCAAGGTAATTTATATGGAATGGTTTCTATTTCATTTAATGATTGGAGAGGTGCTGTGAATCTTAATTTTTTCTGTAGTCCAGGTTTTCCAAGTCTTCTGTTTCATGTGCATTAATCTTCTGTTTCACATGCGCTAAAACTATCTTTTTTCTCAGAGCCTTACTGCTGTCCTTTTGTACCACCCTGTATAGATAATTTCTTCCTGTGAAAGTGCAGAGTTATTTGGTCTCTCTGAGCACACCACGTTGTGAATATCTAATATGTATGAGATTAAAATTGTGCAGGAAATCCAGCAGAATGTTTGAAACATCTCGTTGCTGTAAAAGAGGGCAATCTGTCAGCTCTGAATTTTTTTAAAGTGATGTTTCAGCTGAACTGATTTTTGAATGGCTTCTCAAAATGTCTTACAGTTGCTGAGCGTTCATAATTGTTTAACATTTGTTTTAGCAGAGCAAATTGTGTACTCTAAAAAGACTTAGTTTTATATATCAGCCCCTCAGCACAATATGAGTTGCATCGCTGCTGCTAAGCAGGTCCCAGTCTCCATAGTGATTGGATGGGAGACAACATAGGAATCCCCACGTGTATTTGCCTTGAGTCTCATGATAGAGCTGAGAAGGATGCAAAAGACCTTAAAACAGGTCTCTGAAAACAATTTTGTCTGAACAATAACAAACATTGACAGCTTGGCAGATGTGGGCCGAATACCCTGTTTAAGCTTTTAAAATCATACTCATAATCATGGTGGGAGATACAAAAATAATAATGATACAAAATAGACCGGCTTTTTGTTACCTAAATTCAAATTAATGAAAACGAAATGGTCAAATCTGATTCTGACAAAATCTGATAAAATGATGAATACTTAAATAATTCAGTTTTCAGATATTTGATTATCTCTTCCTTTCATATCAGGCAATTTTATAATAATTTCATACTGGATCCTTTAAAAACCTATCAGATTCAGTACACTTGTAATACAAATTATTGTAGTGGTACATCTGCAGTCAAAGGGTTTCATATGTTTTTTTAAAAAACACATCTTAAAAATAATCATTATGACAGTCAGGTAAGTTAGGTGAGTATGATTATTTCCGGGTTATCAATCAGGGGTGCAGGTTGAGAATTGCCTGAGGTCAGTGAGTATATGCGTGGCTCAGGCGATACTTGATCTAGAATTTTGCTGGTCATGTAAATATACGTGGCATTAACTTGCTTGTCAACTTATGGTGACCCAACGAATTTCATAGGGTTTTCTTAGGCAAGAAATACTCAGAGGTAGGTTTGCTAGTTCCTTCCTCTGAAATACAGCTCGCATCGCTTGGTATTTGTTGGCAGTCTCCCATCCAAGTACTATCCAGGGCTGACCCTGCTTAGCTTCTAAGATTAGACAGGATTTGGTGCCTTTAGGATACTCAGGCCCTCAATAAATGTATACAGTATGTAGACATGTTTCATTTTATAGGAATGTGTTAATTTTAGATGTAGATGTTAATACATTTCTACAAAATTTAAAATATTTACATACAGTAAATGTATACAGTACGTAAACACCTTTCATTTTATAGAGATGTATTAATTTTAAATGCATATGTTATTAATAATCCTAAATTTGTACCGTATATGTAGTTTATACAGAAAGGCTAAGCACATTTTGTGGACTTGTAAACGCTGCATCGGGGCTGAACAGGAAAAGGACAGCAACTTTCCTTAGGTTAGGGAATCAGCAAAGCAGAAAAGGTTTCAGTTTACACCAGTGATTCTTAAGCTTTTTTTTTTTTATCACAAACCCCCTTTAAATATCTTTTGTTGCCACAGACCACCAAGATTAACTCAAAATTTAAAGCCCTAATGTGCATTAAATATTTATTTAAAGTTGCTTATCAAGGGTCTTCAGATTTGGAGAGAAGGGGGAAATGAGTAAATGGACTTTGAGATCTGTCTGCCTGCCTTTCTGCCTGTCTGTCTTTCTTTCCTTTTTTTTCCTTCTTTTGTAAAACCTCATAACATTTCCTCAAGCCTTTGTGGCCCCTCTGTGAGGACATGGGGCCCTATGGGGAGGTCCACAGACCATAGGTTAAGAGCTACTTCTTTAGATTCTTCTTCTTCTTCTTCCTCCTCCTCCTCCTCTACCTTCTCCTCCTCCAGAATTGAATGGGGGGAAATCAATAGAGCCCTCCAGGTATTTCCATAACCATATTTATGTAGACTGTATTTCCATAGTGTGGCTGATGACAGAAACTTTCAGGACTTCATAAAACTAAAGGAGTAAGTGGCTTTTAAAGAAGTGGGTCTGAGTCTAAGAGGTCAGACAGGATTTAAAGAAATGGTAGCACCGTAGTAAAGGAGGCTTCTGTATGTAAAGGAGGCATCCACAGAATGTTACTGAAGGAGTCCAAGTGTGGTAGTTCCCATTCTCCCACCTCTTCTACCACTTATCTTTTTATTTTACACATTGACACACACTTTCTCTCACACACACACATACACATATTAATTATAGAGGGAAAGAACAACACCTTTTGGTTGGTATCATTAGGAACTGTCAGTCTGAGAAGCTGCCAAGGAGTTGTGGTTAAAAGAGGGCATGGTGCAAAAGTGCTAAGGGGATGGATGAATATATAAGCAGACTTATTCATGTGTAATACTCTCTTGATTAGGATTCGTGAGTATAAATGGGATGCACACCTAAATGTACCTGAGAATGCACACTCATCCTTTTCTGAACTGTCGCTGTCCACTCCACATTTATTTCAGTTGGCTGTACACTGAGATATTCACCCATGTCCAAAATGTGCTGCAGGTAGCTGTACACTATTATCCTTTTTAAATACAGGTAGTAAACCAGAGTGTGCTGTCATTCATAACAATCTTGTTAACAATGTACCACCTCCACTTTTTCTGACTAGGGTGACATTGGGATTTCACTGATGATTATGGTGACTATCTATCTTGGGCGGCATGTGGAGTGGTGGGGAACTAAATGCTCCTGTAGAAATGTCATGTGGACCTGAGTGACTTACTCAGTTATCAGCGTGTGAGTGGGGATCATGAATTGTTATCTTTTGTTAAGTACTCATATAGTTCTGAGTACCCTTGAATTGCTTGTTGATGATGATGCAAAACTGAAGCACTGTGCAATAGCACAAAGGTATCTTTTGCATAAAAACAATAGCGACTGTAACTAAGTACCTGAAAATACATTGTGTAGGACGCATGCTGGATAGCTCCCAAGGGGAGGTGACAGCTAGCTTCATGGCTGGCTGGTAAGAGAAGCACCTTCATACAGCAAAATTTTCCTGGATGGAAAGAATTCCTGTGTAGTAAAATGCTTGAAACTTATAAGTAGATCATAATCACACAACTGCTTTCTACTGAAAGTGCTTTCTGGCCATGAAAATGTGTTTGATTGCAAAGCATTTTGCATAATTCTAAATAATACACCAGCTGAACAGTTTTCTCTTTGGTTATTTATCCAATAATTTGACACAGATTTTAGCTGTGTGTCTTTTTATTTTTTTTTAAATCTAGGGTGGCTTGTTAAGCCATAAAATAGCTTTATAAAAATATCTTATTACTTTCTGGAAATTTTATAATATTTCTGGTAAGTGGAAACATGAAAATATGATATGAATTTCAGTTTTCAGCGGTATAATGGAGAGTTGGTTGCCGCTACTCTAAAGAATAATAAATCTGGCTATTTCAGGAGAATTAGACTGAATCTGATGTGTTCTAAAATGAGTAGTGGCTAGTAGTTAATATAGTCCAAGCAGCATTTTGTTATTTTTTCCCATATTCCTCCAGTGCACTAAGATGGCATTCATGACACTCTTACTTACCTATGCTCATGACAAAATGTGTGACGTAAGCTCAGCTAAACGAGAGCCACTGGCTCAAGTCACCCAGTGAGTTTTACACCTCAGTGAGGCCTTAAACTAAGAACTTATTAATTGTAGTCAACAGTGTAACATGTGGGATTCCTCTTTTCGTTCAGTGTTTTACAATACTGAAAAGACTGCAGTAGTTTTTGCTTGTTCTCAGATCTCTGGTTTTCTAAAAAATTAAAAAGTAAATATTATTTTTTGGGGGGGATCTATCTGAAATGAATGTAAGTGAAAACAAGGTCACTAGAGAAATGTTTGCCTGCTTTAAAGGTGACGTAACTTGTGAATGTTCTCTGTGTGTTAAAAAGTGCCTTATGGGTATGAAACCTCTGTGTGCAAAACTTCCTGCAATATCCTGGGTTGTCTCTCAGGTCAAAGGATGCAGCATATCTGTCACTCAAAAGCACAACAGAACTATGTGGGAATGGTATGCGTCAGTGTCATTTGAAGTTATATTTGCAAACATGTACCTGTTTTCTTCCTTCATTGGCCCCTATAGAAAAGGAATTTTACTTTTCCTCCCCTGTTTTCAGTTTTTAAATTGATGTCTGTACTCTACACATGACCATTCCTATTGTAGGTTACTTGTTGGATAGACTCTGACTTTGTCATTGTTGGAGCATTGGATCATTAGTGGGTTAATACAGACTTATCTGAAACCTTTTCTTTTCCTTTCCCTACTAAACTTGTGGTAGGATAAACCCAGGCGCCACCTGCTTTTGCCTGGTAACGAATTTCCCTCCATTTTAGAGACTGATTTCATTGTGTCTTGCCCCTCTCATTTCCTTCAAGCAGTCCTCTTGCTATGGACAAGATGTTTACATGGTGCTTGTTCATTTATGTAATTAAAATTGTGATCCTATGATTGAGAATCCTCTTTCAAAGACCTTAGAGGAAGCTCTGACCCTCGGTGGGAGAGGATCCTGTCAGCGATTCTCATCTAGATAGGCCTTTGGTTTTATCCAGCAGAGCTTGCATATTCCTAGTTAATACAAACAGCATATTCAAGAAATCTATATTTTAAAAATATGTATCTTTTTTATTAAGATAATTGTCTTTGAATTGCTGCATTGCAGTAGTATGGGTTAAGTCTTGTGATTTGTACAAATTGTGTCTGACTTTGAACTGATTAACTGATCCAAGGTACAGTCTCAGCTGGAAGCAAGCCAAAGAGTTTTACACACACACGCACGCACACACACGAATCTGAACTGGAACTGAACTCAAAACTTTAATGATTTAACTTTTGGCTTTTAGCACATCAGGCAATTTTGGTGTGCAGTCATGTAATCAGTGGTGCATAACTAGTCTAAAGAGATGGGGAATTATTAAAAAGATTGCTTCAGTCTGACATTAATCTGTTACTGGAAAGATTAGATTTGGACAAGCCTGGGTAGCATAAGAAGAGCTCTGGCTCAGACTTAAGACCTATTTAGTGTGGCCTTCTATCTTCACTATGGCCAGTGATATGCCTATGGGAGCCTCACAAGTAGGACTTAAAGTGGTCAGCCTTTTCCATGGTTGTTCTTTAGTCTCTGATTTACAGAGGCATACAGTAAGTTACTCTATAAACATCCATTCGTGGAATGTCCTTTAGCTAACTGGTTGAAACTCACTAGGTCATGTTTTTCATTTCTTACTTTTACAGTTTCAGTGAGTCAGGAACCTTGCTGTTAGTCCTTTCTTGTCAAGAGCTATAAGGCAGCACACACAGCTCCCCAAAGAGTAGGCCTATATGTCCTTTTAAAGATTCTTTACCTACTATTCCACAAAACAAGCTATGGCAACTATACATTTTTGAATGCACTCACATGTACCAGTGCCTAAAGATATTCATATTTTTAGGAAATAGAATTTAAAGTTGTCTTGTTTTAAGGAAAGAAGCATATGACATTATGTGCTCCTTTTATCTCCTCAGATTAAAGAAGCTTCTTGAACAAGAAAAGATCTACCAAGCCCGCAAAGATAAAGATCATGCAAAAAGGCTCAACAAACTAAGGGAAGAGTTAGTCAAACTCAAGTCATTTGCACTCATGCTTGTGGATGAGAGACAAATGCACATTGAGCAACTTGATCAGCAAACCCAGAAGATTCAAGATCTGACTCAGAAATTAAGGGAAGAAGAAGAAAAACTTAAAACTTTAAGTTCCAAAGCCAAAGAGGATGGGCAGAAACTGATGAAAATAGAAGCAGAGCTTGAACACAAGACATCATCATTTTCCCAAGAGCATGAGGAAATGACAGCTAAATTGGCTAGTCAGGAATCACACAATAAACAGCTCAGGCTTAAATTGGTTGGTTTAACTCGCAGAATTGAAGAACTGGAAGAAACTAACAAAAGCCTTCAGAAAACTGAAGAAGAGCTTCAGGAACTGCGGGACAAAATAGCTAAAGGAGAATGTGGGAACTCCAGTTTGATGGCTGAGGTGGAAAACCTCCGTAAGCGAGTGCTTGAAATGGAAGGCAAAGATGAAGAGATCACAAAAACTGAATCTCAGTGTAAAGAGCTTAAGAAGAAGCTGCAAGAAGAGGAGCACCACAGCAAGGAACTGAAGCTCGAAGTGGAAAAACTGCAGAAAAGAATGTCGGAACTGGAGCGGCTGGAGGAGGCTTTCACCAAAAGCAAATCTGAATGCACCCAGTTGCGTTTGAACCTGGAAAGGGAAAAGAACTTAACCAAAGACTTGATCAATGAGTTGGAAGTGTTGAAGACACGGGTAAAGGATTTGGAGTCTTCAGAAAGTAAGTTGGAAAAGACTGAATTGATCTTAAAAGATGACCTGACAAAGCTGAAGTCTTTTACTGTCATGCTGGTGGATGAAAGGAAAAACATGGTCGATAAGATAAAGCAGGAAGAGAGAAAAGTTGAAAGCTTGAATAAGAACTTTAAGGTGGAGCAAGGCAAAGTTATGGAAGTGACTGAGAAACTCATTGATGAAAGCAAAAAGCTTTTGAAGTTGAAATCTGAAATGGAGGAAAAAGTGTCCAGTTTGACAAGAGAAAGAGATGAGTTAATTGGCAAGCTGAAGAGTGAAGAGGAAAAATCTTCTGAGCTGAGCTGTACAGTGGATCAGTTAAAGAAAAGAATTGATGGCATAGAGGAGGTAGAAAGAGAAATAGCCAGAGGTCGAGTTAGAAAAGGACCCGGGCTTAGTGGACAAGAAGATAACAAGATTAAAGAGCTGACAGTTGAAATTGAAAGACTGAAAAGCGTCTCAAGCAACTGGAAGTGGTTGAAGGAGACTTGATGAAGACAGAGGATGAATATGATCAATTGGAGCAGAAATTTAGAACTGAGCAGGACAAAGCTAACTTCCTTTCTCAACAGCTGGAAGAAATGAAGCTCCAGATTGCTAAAAACAAAGCAATAGAGAAGGGGGAGGCCGTGAGTCAGGAGGCAGAGCTGAGGCAAAAGTTTCGGCTGGAAGAAGCTAAAAGCCAAGACTTGAAAGCCGAAGTACAAGCTCTCAAAGAGAAAATTCATGAGCTGATGAACAAAGAAGACCAGCTTTCTCAGCTCCAAGTGGATTACTCAGTCCTTCAGCAGAGGTTTCTGGAAGAAGAAAATAAAAACAAGGCCATGGGGCAGGAGGTGCTGACGTTAACAAAAGAGCTTGAGCTGTCTAAACGTTACAGTCGTGCCCTGAGACCCAGCATGAACGGTAGAAGAATGGTCGACGTACCTGTGACATCCACAGGAGTGCAAACTGATGCAGTAAGCAGTGAAGCAGCAGAAGAGGAAACTCCTGCCGTGTTCATAAGGAAGTCCTTCCAGGAAGAGAACCACATCATGAGCAACCTTCGACAAGTTGGGTTTAAAAAGCCCACTGAGAGGTCATCGGTGCTTGACAGATATCCTCCTGCAGCAAATGAGCTTTCAATGAGAAAATCCTGGATTCCATGGATGAAAAAAAGAGAAAATGGTTCTCAGGCCAATCAAGATAAAGGGGCCAGAATACAAACGAGCCCAGAACGTCCAGGAGAGGTTGTACTTTCTCCAAAGCAGGGGCAGCCTCTTCATATCCGTGTCACTCCAGATCATGAGAATAGCACAGCTACTTTGGAGATTACAAGTCCAACAGCTGAAGATTTCTTCTCGAGCACCACTGTTATTCCCACCTTGGGGAATCAGAAGCCACGGATTACTATCATTCCCTCTCCTCATGTCACATCACAAAAAGGGAAAGGGGGTGAGAGCCCTGTAGGCCCAGAAAGAGCTATGTCCCCAGTGACAATAACAACGTTCTCTAGGGAGAAATCCTCAGAGAGTGCCAAGTCTCCATTCATGGAAAGGCCAGTGTCTCCCATTCAGATAATGACCGTGTCTACCTCTGCAGCACCGGCAGAAATTACTGTGTCTCCCGAATCACAAGACATGACGATGGGGAGGGCTGTGTTTAGAGTGACTCCAGAAAAGCAGACTGTCCCAACTCCAGTCCGAAAGTACAGTCCTAACACGAACATTATAACAACCGAGGACAACAAAATTCATATCCACTTGGGTTCTCAGTTTAAGCGCTCAGCTGGTGCTGCTCAAGAAGGAGCAAGCCCTGTGATTACTGTCAGACCTATGAATGTAGCAGTGGAGAAGGAGGCTATGACTGGGACTGTCCTTCGTTCCCCCAGGAATAATGTATCCTCAAGACCTGGAGCAAGCAAAGTTACAAGTACCATCACTATCACTCCAGCTACTACATCATCCTCACGAGGAACGCAATCCATGGTAAGCCACGTTGACTCTTACACAGGGTATGGGGACATGATAGGGAGAAAGCTAGTGTGAGGGACTGAGAATAAGTGGGCAGAGAGCTGGACTTTCAGCTATGAGGTCTGGGTGCATTTTAAACTCCACTTGGCGATTTGCTGGCCTGGTTCAAGAGCTGTATGTAAGACACCATGATTTGGAACCCAGAAACACCTGCTTTTAATTGTAAACAGTCTCCCTGACCTCAGAATGGTAGCTTGTTTTCATTATTGTGCAGTGAAAACAAATCATCCTTTAAAATTAGGATGGAGGCTAGTTCCCCACCCATTTGCTTTTTTTTTCTGAATAGAAATGGGCAGGTGCAAAACGTGCCAGATCTCACATGCAGGTCTCGTGATGGCTGTGCTGTTGTGAGACTTGGCCTTGGCCTACCAAGGTAATATAGCTGCCTTCACAAGAGGCGTTGGGAGCGAGACTTCTGTATACTGTATCCTTTGCAAGAGAAGAGACACATTTTTTTGTACTGTGACGTTTGCACCCAAGGACAGAATGTAAAGTTAGTACTGCCAAGTCCTATTCAGAAGTCCCACTGGTTTCAAGAGGGCTTATTCAAGTTTGCATAGGGTTGCTCTTAAGTAATGCAAAAGAATGAGGACTGAATTGTTGTCTGTGACCCAGCTCCTTAAGTGGCGAGATCATTCCTGGATTGTGCCACTTTATACTAAAAAAAAGAACAAAACAAAACCAGCTATTGCAGGTATAAGGGATAAAGCTAGGCTAGAGTTATTCTCTTATCATGTACTACTACTACTACTGTTAATGCTACTAATAATAATTTCACAAATGTCCAATTACCATATGATGACAGTCCCAGGACATTTTTACCATAGCTTATTGCTCATAAGAAGATTGCATTTGAGTGTGTTTGTGTATCTAGACAGATGGATAGATAGATCAGTAATACTTATTGATACTGAACAAATATGCTCAGGACATGGAGAAAATACCAACAAATTACAGACTTGTATCCTCCCTTTTCTCTCTTCTCCTTAACCCATATATCCCACCTATCTACCTATATGCTCTGTTTCACTCTGTACTGCACCCAAAGAAGTCAGTTTATATCCATGAAAGCTTATGCAAAAATTAAAAAACAGTCTTAAAGGTTTTGCTACATTTTTTTCTCTCTCTCCCCCTCCCTTCCTTGTTTTTAAACTTTGTTTTAAAAGGGAGTTTAAAATAGTATGACCAAATGTCAAAGTGCTCTCAATAATGAGAACTAAATTGACATTTTGGAAAAGACTAGTTCAGTATGCAAGCACAGTGCAAATCAGGAACTCAGGTCCTAAGTGCACTCAAGTGCACAATTCTTCATACATATCCAACAGTGCAACATGTTTGACATGTCCCTTGGTCAGGCAACAGTACAAGCACCAAGCTGTATGGTGGTCTTTTTAGCTGCATAATTGTGTAAGCTCAACAAATAACTGCGTAAGCTTAATTAACTTGAGCGGGATATTTTTGCTGATAGAGAAGGAAAATAAATCCAGTCTAAATGCAAGTGTTCTAATGATATCACATTGCATCATTTTTTTAAAAAGTGTGTTGTGTGCTTCTGTGAAAGCAAACTGCAGTTTCTAAAGCAGAAACAATTTGTGCAGATTGAAAATAAGCCTTGTTATCCACACATTAATAGTGGATAATATTGCCACCAAAGTGCCATGTGTTAAGAAAGTCAGAGTTTAAAAGTAATTAGTTACTGGTACAGTTCCAAACTAGCAAAGCAATTCATTTGTTTCTACTATAGTTTTTTAAAAAGTGGCTTTTCACTTGTCACTCAAAATTAACTAAATTGTCGCTTTTAGTTATTTCTGAACAAAATCTGAATGGTACAAGTGCTGGACTGAGGCACAAAATTTTTACATTTGTGTAGGAGAAATCAAAACATCATCACCCAAGCAGTGAGAGTTCCTGATGCTTCAAAGACAACAAGTAGTTATTTGTCCCAAAACTCAGTGAGATTCTTTATTCTTTCAGCTGCTCTTGGGGAAAAAAATTACCATAACTCAATACTACTCTCTGAATAGTTTTTTCTATATCAAATTTGCATCCCTGAGTTCTTGCACTCATGTTGTTGTTGTTGTTGTTAACAACTGTTAAGTCGACTTCAACTTATGATGACCTTATGAATGAGTGACTTTGGGTGCATCACACATACTCAGCCTGAGAAAATCTTGTGATAGGTTCACCTGGGGGGTCACCAAAAGTTGAAAACAACTTGAAGGCACACAACAGCATGACAGGTCTTAGGCCATTTCCGCACTCGAGTGTTATAGCGCTACGATTCCACTTGCAGCATCCTATGGAATCCTGGGGTTTGCAGTTTCAGGAGGGACCAGCCGGCCCCTCCCGAAACTGCAAACCCCAGGATTCCATAGGATGTTGCAAGTGGAATTTTAGCGCTATAACACTTGAGTGCGGAAATGGCCTTACTGATTCAGGGACATGTCTTCCTTGATTGAATCTATCCATCTGTAAGCCTTTTTTCCTACTTCCTTGTACCTTATCAAGCATTACTGTCTTTTCTAGTGAGTCCGATCTTCTCATGATATGGTCAAAATACGACAACTTGGGTTTAGTCATCTTGGCTTCTAGGGAGAGTTCAGGTTTAATTTGCATTAATACCTGTTCATTTCTCTTTTAGCAGTCCAGGGTACCCATAGAACTCTTTTTCAGAACCTATGCTATTTAAAAGAGTTGCTTTTTTCACTGTCCGGCTTTCACAACCATACGTAAAAACTGGAAATGTGATGGCATGGACCATTCTAACTTTAGTATCCAATGATATATCTTTACACTTCAGGAGCTAGTCTAGTTCCTTCATAAGTACCCTTCCAGGTCCTAGTCTTCTGATTTCTTGACTATAGTTTCCATTCTGATTAATGACCGAGCCAAAGTATGGAAAATCTTGAACTATTTCAATGTTTTCATTGCCTGCTTTAAGGTTATGAAAATCATCTGGGGACATTATATTTGTTTTCTTAATGTTCAGCTGTAAACCTGCCTTTGAACTTTATTTCTTGAGTTTCTTCAGTAGTCATTCCAAGTCTTTGTGATTTTCTGCTCATAGTATGGTGTTGTCTGGATATCTTAAACTGTTGATGTTCTTTCCTTCAGTTTTCATGCCTCTTTCCCCTAACTCTAATCTAGCTTTACGTATGATCTGTTCAGCATACAAGTTAAACAGGTAGGGGATAAAATGCAGTCTTGCCTGATTTTCTTGTCAATTGGAAACCATTCCATTTCCCCATATCCTGTCTTAAGAGTAGCCTCTTGTCCTGAGTACAGGTTATGCATCAAGACAATCAAATCTTGTGGCATACCCCTTTCTTTAAGAGCGATCCATAGTCTTTCATAATCTACACAACTGACGGTTTTGCTATAATCTATAAAATACAGGCTGATTTTCTTTCGAAATTTTTGGTGCGCAGTATTATCCAATGTATGTTTGCAATATGATCTCTAATGCCTGTACCTTTCCTGAATCCAGCTTGGACATCTGGAATTTCTTGCTCCATATGTGGTAGCAGCTTTGTTGTAGAATTTTGAGCATAACTTTGCTGGGAAACTAATGCAATGGTCCTGTGGTTACTGCAATCCCTGGTGTCCCTTTCCTGGGGACTAGAATGTATATTGAGCATTTCCAATCTGTGGATTCTGTCTCTGTGGCTTGAAGCAGCTCTATTGGTACACCACCTGTTCCTGGTGATTTATTTTTCCCAAGTGCTCTGAGTGCAGCTTTCACTGCACTTTCTACAATTGGAGGATGGTCTTCATATGGTTGTTCCTTAAATGAATCTGTCAACCTTTCATCTCTTTTATATAGTTCTACTGTGTATTTTTCCATTGTCTTTATTTCTATCTGGTCATGTAATGTGTTCCCCTGATGGTTTTACAGCATCCCCACTTTTAGTTTAAATTTCCCTTGGATCTTGTGGAAGAGCTCTCTTGTTCTTCCTTTTTTCTTGTTACCTTTCTATTTCACTGTACTATTACAGTAGTTTTCCTTGTCCCCCCATACGCATTGTTGAACAGTTACATTCAGAGTTCTGACTCTACTTTTGTCAGCATTTGCTTTGCTTCTCATTTGTTCTTAACTGCTTGAAGAGTTTCATCTGTCATCCATTGAGACCCCCCCTCTCTCTCTTTGATTACTGATAGTGTCTTTTTGCATTCCTGCCTGACAATGTCCCTGGCTTCAGTTGCGAATTCTTCTGGCTCCTGGTCAAATAAGGTTAACAGTGCAAATCTATTTTTCACATTATCTTAAAATCCTATGGGGATGCTCTTCAGGTAGTATTTTGGCATGATGGTTGGTTTAGTGTTGTTCTTTAGTTTTACCCTAATTTTTGTTATTAGTAGTCTCATGGTCTGTGCCACAATCTACTCCTGCTCTTGTTTTTGCAGAGAGAATGGAGCTTCTCCATCTTGTGCTTCCAATTATGTAGTCTATTTGATTTCTGTATACAGTTGTTTCTTGGGTTGCTTGAAGAATGTGTTTGCGATGAACAAACTATTGGCCTTGCAAAATTTAGTTGGCTGCTCCCCTGCTTTATTTCTTGATCCTAGGCCAAATTTTCCTACAATCTTTTTTTCAAAAAATTATTTTTATTAAAAACAGTGATACAATAAAAATATTCATTATCTTATAATGTAGAGTATGAAAAGTCAGTATTCTACCACTGAGTTATCAGCATCAAAAATGTGTACTAAATTTCATGTAAACTTATTACAGGCATGCAATTTGATTATATCTATATTGTCTTACCCTGTATCAAAACATTCATTCTCCTTCTCTAACTTATTCCAAGTTTTACAATAATTCCTGTTTTCTTCTCACATAATTGCATGTTGCTCCTCTATCTGTCAAAGTTCCCTCAACATCCTTGTAAATTTTCTTACAGTCTTTGATTCTGCTCTGTTTCCTATTTATGCATTCTAATTGCCTGTGATTAAGAAGAAGCCCTGTTGTGGTGTGTGATCAGTTTCCTCCTGGACTCCAGCATAGTATCTTTCAATTTCTTCTTCTGCTTCTGTAGTTGGAACATAAACTTGGATAAAGGTTATATTGATGGGCTTTCCCTGAAGTCTTATTTACATAGGCTTTGCATTGTACCCTTTGATTGATTTTGCTATCTCTCTCCTCACTATAAATGGTACCTTATTTCTTCTTAGATTTTCATTTTCTGATTAAAGCACTGTGTAATTACCTGATTCAAAATATTCAATTCCCGTGCACTTAAGCTTGCTCACCTCAAGTATTGCAATGTTTATACATTCCACTGGTCTGCACACTAGCTCAGTGGTCCTTAACGCAGAGTCCTTACAGGGGGTCCATGAAGCTCTGGAGCTAGACTCCAACAGCAGCAGCAGCAACAGGGATGCAGCAGTGGGTGGGTGCATATGCCAAGGAAGCAGTTTCAACAAGAGAGCATTTTCAACACCTGCACCCCCTAGCTACACATTCCTAACAAAAGGAAAACAGCAGCAGACATGTGTGCATGCCCAAGCTATGACTCTGGAGACCAGGGTCTGAAACCCCACTTGGCCATGGAAACCTACTGAGTGACTTCAGGTGAGTCACATTCTCTCAGCCTCAGAGAAGGGCAAAGGCAACAAATCTTGCCAAGAAAACTTCCATGAAAGGTTTTCCTTAGGGTCTCCATAAGTTAGTTTTCAAAAAGGAGAAACATGATGGCTAGAAAGAACCTCCCCCATCAGCGGCACTTTGTTGTTATGTGCCTTTAAGTCACTTCTGACTTATGGCAACCCTAAGGCGAACCTATCACAGGATTTTTTTTTTTTGGCAAACTTTGTTCTGAGGGGGTTTGCCTTTGCCTGCCCTTGAGGCTGAGAGAGTGTGACCTGACAGAAGTCACCCAGTGTCTGAGTGGGGATTTGAATCCTAGTCTCCAGAAGCTTTTAATGTATATTTAAATAAATATTTGAACATTTAAATCGAAATTTAAATGTTTAAATTTTGAGATAAATCTTGGGGGGCCCTGGTAACAAATTATATTTACAGGGGGACCCTGGTAAAGAAAAGATTAAGAACCACTGCACTAGCTAATCAAGTCACCCTGACATTCAGATTTAGCATTGTCCAGAATGTGGAGGAGGGGACGACTGGGAACAGGAGAGAGTAAGCATCTAAAGAAATATAACCTAAGTCCCCCCTAAAAATCAAGGGTCCTTTTCCCTCAGTGATTGTTTATACTGTTGACTTCCATTCCTGCTGCTAGAATAGGGCATATGCTCTGTCAGCAGCAGGGCCCCTAATATCACTGTTTTTTCATCCTTTATAAGCCTTCTGGGCTGGCATGTTAAGACCATTCTGTTTGGATGAGAAACTGTGCCCCAAGCCTCACTCACTGTGCATACGCTCACCTTTTCATCTGTGCCAGGTGGGTAGCTGGATCATCTTCCCATCTACCGATATGAGTAATTTTGTGGGTTGCTGTAATAGGCCAGGGTTGAGGAACCTGTCTCCCTCCAGATGGAGGATTGCAATTTCCATCATCCCTGACTACAGATATAAAATTTCCAGAAATATTGCAACTATGGAAGAAAACACCTTTTTTTCCTAGAAAAAAAATGAAATTTTTAGAAAAATTGAAAGAAAAAAGCAACATTTTACAAATCGAAAGCCACTTTGGCCCTTTCCACACGGGGGACGGGGGAACGGGGCAGCGCACGCAGGGACGGATCTTACCTGAAAACGGGTTGCTCCGTCCCTGCGGGGAGCGCGCGTTCGCCGCTCCACACGCTGGCGAGTTTCGGCGGCGTTCGGCGGCGCCCAAAATGGCGGCCGGCGGCGCTCCGCCAATCAGGGCAGCGCGCCAGCCGGAAGCCCACCCCCGGGCAGCTCTGCAGGGACACGCTAGCGCGTCCCTGCAGCTTCACACGGGGCGCTGCAACAGGTTAGCGCGCTCGCGTTTCGTAAAAACCACATAAAATGTGGTTTTTAAAAAACGCGCCGCGCCACTCCTTGCGGCCGCGCTAGCGCGGTTTGAGGTGTGGAACCTCCACTATTCAAACCGCTCTAGCACGCTCCACGGTGTGGACGACCTCCGGATGAGGTCGCCCTAAGCCGTTTTTTTACCCCATGTGGAAAGGGCCTTTGTTACTTTAGGAACATAAAATATACCTAACTTGCTTTGGCGTAAAATTGTCATATTAGTACATTAAAGGTAGAGAGTCAATATGGTATAGTTGCTTGAGCATTGGAGACTGGGGTTCAATTCCCCGCTTGGCTATGGAAACCCACTTGGTAACTCTGGTCATGTTATACACTCTCAGCACCATAAAAACCTGTTCATCTTAGGGTCACCATAAGTTGGAAATGACCTGAAGGCATGCAGCAGCAGCAACAACAATACAATAATATTAAAAGTACAGTTTATTCAGAAAATAATTTTGTTAGCTGAATTGGAATTCCTCACTTGTCTTGTGAGAGCACTTTTACTGTCAAAAATCATGATGGAGTCCTCTTATGCTGAAAGCACTGAGCAGCAAAAATGCATTTTGACCAGAATCCTGTTGATTAGTCCCAACTACATTAGACCCACTGGATCAGTAGTTGAATAGCGAGTCAATATATAGGTAAATTCATAGAATGAAAGAATCATAGTTAGAAGACCACAGGGCCATCCAGTCCAACCCCTTGCTATACAGGAACACACATCAAAGTGCACCGACAGATGACCATCCAGCCTCTGCTTAAAAACCTCCAAAGAAGGAGACTCCACCACACTCTGAGGCAGCATATTCCACTGCCGTCAGGAAGTTCTTCTTGAGGTTCAAGTGGAATCTCTTTTCCTGGATTTTAATCCATTGCTCCTTGTCCTAGTCTCAATCAATTGAGCAGGTCTGCTCTAGTAGGGACTAATAATAGAATTTAGGCCTTTGTCTGGTATAACAGGTCTACTATTTAAACAGACTGGTTTTGTGACCTACTGTCAATGTCATGGGTTAGATTTCAGAATCCAGATGTAGGTTCAGAACCAAAGTCAGTATAGTATGTGGGTATTATGGTATTATGTTGGGACTGCCCTGCATACTGTGAAAAAAACATTTTAGATGCATGGCATTACAAAAGAAGAACATGTAGAGATATAGGCTGGATACCGGAGTTAGTCTTATGGCACCAGAAAAAAAGAACAATTCTATTAGTGGTGTACACATTCATAAACTGCAGCCTGGTTTGACAGATGCTTAAAATACTCTCCTAGAGCCTTCTCATGCCACACAATTACACCAGTATGATTCTATTGCCATAACTGCATCCTGTGGGATCCTGGGGTTTGTAATTTGGTGAGGCATCACAGAAGCGCTCTGGCTGGGAATTGTAAATGGCTCTCCCTCAACTGCCATTCCCAGGACCCCATTGGATGTTGACATGGCCATTAAATTGGAATTATCTTATAAAAGTCAAAGATTGTTTGTCTGTGTCAGGGGAAGACCTCATATGATTGGCTGCCTAAGAAGGTTCTATGGAATCCTGGGGTTTGCAGTTTAGGGAGGGGCCTTTGGAATTCTCAGCCAGAGAGCTCCCGGGCCTCAATCAACTGTGTCTGCCTTGAGCAGGCTGGTTGCTATGGAGACAAGGCCTAGCAGCAAGGAGGAGGGCAATGTATTCCCTCAGGAACCCAACCCCTGTATGTTAATAACTCTGAATGCAGATTGGATTGGGGAATATGGGGAAAAGTTACAGGCACTGGAGAAGACAGTTTGAGGAATTAGAGACACAGAATCTCAACTCTTTCTAACAAGCATTACCTATGAGAAAATAAAATCCCAGGCAATACTGGATACATACGCTAGTAATGTTATAAATGTATAATATGAAAGGGTCCCTAAGCTGGCAACACACAGAGCTCTTACACTCCAGTGTGCAGACTCAGGTAGGCAGGGTGCAAGATATAGGTTTGTGACATTGCTGTGCAGGGTCTAAATGAGTCTCAAAATTCATGAGTGTGTGTGTATGCATTCATTAATCTGCCAACTGAAGATAACCATTCAAGCATCTGATGAGGTGAACTCTGGTTTAGGAAAACATTTGCAGGTGCCAGAATGCACGTGGTTGCTTTTGGAGATAAATTGCCTCGTAGAAGCATAGAGAATTTTTTTTCTTTCATGTTTCAGTATGCATTTTGTGTCTCTTCCTTGGTGATGACTGAAAAATTTGTAGAGGTGGTTTCATACTTCCTAATAATTACTTTTCCAGTTTAGGATGGAGAAGATGTAACCAGATGGCTGACCTTTTAAGTGTGCTACAAAACCATATTTGTATATTAAAACAGAATGATAGGTCTATATATGCGAGTAAGATTTGTGTTTGGTCTCTAGAGCAACCGGGTAGCCCCTTTGCAAAGTCTTATCTGGTGCTCTCATAATCACATCCACGTGCCTTTAAGTGAACCGTAGAGAATGAATTTAAATGACGTAGGACTTTTTATTATGCTTGGTGCTCTTAAAATGTGTTAACATGTTTACAAATTGTTGAAAACCATCTGTAATATTTCATTGGAGGGGTCTCAGCTTACAGCCCTAATGAGTGGTGGTGATTTGCTCTAAGCCTTAGAGACTAAGGGAGATATCCATACCACAAAACCTGGGCTGATTTATTGATCATTCCCTTTCCCTGGGAAATCCTGGGATCTGTAGCAACTTTGGGGTGGGAGGCAGGGATCTCCTCTAACACAAAAGTTTCAACATTTCACCAAGCAACAGTTCTCAGCATTATTCAAGCAAAACTTTAGCAGGTAACACACAAAAAATGGGAGGCACCAGATCCCATCTGATCTTGGAAGCTACGCAGAGTCAGCCCTGGTTAGTACTTGGATGGGAGACCATCAACAAATACCATGTCCTGAAGGCTATGCCTATTTCTCACTATACTGTTTTAGTGCTATTATTCCACTTTCAACATCTTGTGGAATTCTGGATTTACTGTAATTTATTGAGGCCAAAGAACTCTCTGGCTGAGATTTCTGAATGCCCCTCTCTAAACTGCAAACCTCAGGATTTCATAGGATGTTGAAAGTGGAATAATAGCACTATAACAGTGTAGTGTGGAAATGGCCTATATTTCAGGGAAAGAACTGGCAAAACCTCCTCTGAGTGTTCCCTGCCTAAGAAAGCCCTATGAAATTCATAAGTTGATAGATAATTTGAAGACAACACACAGGAAGGAGGAATCTAATCATGCTTTCAAGACAAACTGATTTGTTAGAGCTTGAGCTTTCAAGGATTTCTTCAAATACACGGTTGTGAATCAATGTCTGATGCACATCAAACACTGTTGTTTGCAGTTACAAAAATACCTACATCGGTGATAGGGAACTTGTGATCCTTTTATGGTTGGATTCCAGTTTATATAACAGCTGGCATGGCCTAGTGGTCAGAGATGATGACAGCTGCATTCCAGCAATATTGGGGGAGAGCCAAGAGTGATCTGATCATGATAAATATACTTTTTTTCAAATAATTTTTCACTTTGACTAAAATGGGTTTGGAACACTTTTTTTTTAAAATGTTTGTTCTGGTATACATAGTTTCAAATATAGGTCTAAATGCATTCTAGATTGCATTCAGACTCAGGAGGATTGAATCTGACAAGTTTCAAGGAAGTGAAATGTAAACTGAATTAATTTTTTATCCATCCCTACTGTCTAATAATTTGATATCATTCAGTGGCCAGAATTCTGTTATGGACATACATACATACCTGTGTGGGTGTCTCTCTTCAGGCTGTGCAGGTGTTGATATTCCCTTCCTCCGTCTGCAGCACCCAGAGCCCCTCACCCTGACTTAGCAGGCAGGATCTGGGAAGTATTTGGGTACATCCTCATAACCAAATGTAAAATGATGACATCAGCACTGAGACCACTGGAGGATTCTGGCACCGATGTCATCATTTTGCATCTCTCTAGGAGAACCTGGACATAGCCTTCTCTGACCCTGCCTGCTTGGCACAAAGCATGGAATGGCCATAGGGGGCAACCTCAGGGGCTTTGCAATGATTCAAGGGAAGGGAGGCTTCTGAGAATTGCAGCCCAACAGCATTTGGAAGGCTCTGCAGTTCCTGTCACTGCTTTCGCTATACAGTTATTCTAATTATGTGGGGAAACATATGGAGAGCATAGTGAAATTTGCAAGCTCCAGCCCTATCAAAATTTCTATTGTCACAGAAAGTAGGGGAACCTCCTCCCATCTCCTTTATAATTTAAGCATTCAAATATTCGGGAAAAGAAGGCAGATTTTCTTCAGGATACAGAAATCATGTTATGGGATCAAGAGGTAACAAAGAAACTTGATAAATATTTCCTCTATCCATATAAATCTGTCAGTATGTTGTGCTTGTTCGTGCTGTTACATGTCCCGCTACCTAGAACGTGGGTTGGTTGCTCAAGTCTCAAGAAAGGGCCTTTTCTATACCAGCAGCCCACCTGTGGAACTTCCTCCCTAAAGAGACTAGATTCCCCCTCCCCATCCTTAGACGTCACACTGGCAGCACGGATCTTTTGTGCTCTCTGTGTTTATTTTGTTGACTGTTTTCATGCCAACATTTATTCCTTTTTTTGTGATATGGGAATTTGTTTTTATTTTACTTGATTTGGTACATTCCCTCACGTACAGTAGTTTGGAGAGAGACGAGCAAACTTATGTCAGATCTATGCTGTAATTTAAAGCGTCTGTCTGTCTGTTATACTTTGTAAAACTACAGGCTGGGGGAGTTGCAAAAAAATAAATAAATAAAGGGAAAATGCCTTTTTAATAGATTTTTTTAAAAGTAAAAATGAAATTGAGGACATAGTTCTAATGTCCCATGAAAGACAATGGTGTGTCATCCCTCCCCCTGCCAGTCCCTGCTGGTTACCCACCACTGAGCCAAAAGGACAACGACAAAGATAGCACTAAAGTTCTGCACTCAATCCACCAATTATTTTGGGTACTCTCTGAGCAAACACTCTGAATTTCTGTATTTCTTGCTGTTGAATGCTTATTTATGGACTTTCTTGAGCCCTGTGTATGGCAGCATATAAATAAATTGAATGAATGAATGAATGAACTTTCATCAAACTTGATATTTACAGTTCGGCTAACATCTCAAACATCTTAATACTAAATTTAGCTTTCCTTGGAAAATTTTTCCTTGGAAAAATTGCTATTTCACATGGAATTAAGTATGATCATGAATTTTAAGGACTGTAGATGCTACAAAGAAAGCCAGTGTGGTGCAGTAATTTGAGTGTTGAGCTAAGACTTTGTGAGAACCCACTGGGTAATCTTGAGCAAGTCACATTCTCTCAGCCTCAGAGGAGGGCAATGGCAACCTTCTCTGAAGAAATCTTGCAAAGAAAACCTTAGGATAAGGTCACCTCAGCATCAACATAAATCGGAAACAACTTGAAGGCAAAGATGCTATGTGTCAAGCTTTTGTTTCATTCAAATCACAAATCAAGAACAATAAGAGCACTTCTGGTTAAAATGCATAGTAAATA
Organism: Iguana delicatissima; assembly: GCA_948472985.1. NCBI lineage: Eukaryota > Metazoa > Chordata > Lepidosauria > Squamata > Iguanidae > Iguana > Iguana delicatissima. Next base: position 2,206 of record CAOKZL010000548.1, on the reverse strand, counting down.
ATATAATCAAATTTATGACTTTGTTTCTTCTTTTCCTTCTTCTCCTTTCTTTATCTTGCAGACAGGACCAGAAGGGTCATCCCAGAGACCTACACCTACCCGAATCCCTGTGTCTAAAGGTATGAAAGCCGGGAAGCCAGTAATGACAGCCCAAGGAACAGGAAATCAGACCAAATTCGAGCCTCGTGCCGAGACTCAGTCTATGAAAATAGAACTGAAGAAGTCTTCAGCCAATAGCTCTACCTCCCTTGGTGGGGGGAAGGGCTGAGAGGGCAGTGGCCAAGGGGGTATGTTGTGCAGGTTTTACTGCTACCATGGAAATAAGCCCCGTCTGTATTTAATTGTTAGTGTTTGTAATACTAATTCTGTCTGCTCAAGCTGCCACTTCCACTAATACATGCATGCTTTACTTATTTGAATGTACTTGCCTCCTCTTCTTCCTTCTCTGTTGGGTTAAAGTCTCACTTTTAAAAACAGCCCTGGTCCAATGACTTCAAAACCTGAGGTGCCATTTACATTAACGTTATTGAGCAATTGCCCAGCCTTCTCTATTTTCTTAAAAATCACATCCACCATTTTCTTTCTGAACAAGAAATCATTTTAGTCAGCACTCCTGAGGCACTTAAATTTAGTACTGTATCAGGGAAGTAATGGAGGTAACCACACTATTCATTTCATTGTGATGTTTCTAAGAAATAATTGGACATAAAGAATTTACATACTCCAGCTGATGTGGCTTTGGGAGAAGCAAGGACTTTTGAGCTAGGAGAGCTTTTCTTCCTACTCAAGTAGGATTTGACTGAAAACTTACTAAGGTCACTTAAAACTCTCAGTCTTGTCAGTGAGCCATGCATCAAATCTGTAGCAATCAATCAATCTTATATTATGCTTTGTACCTTTTGGTCTTGGCAAGTTACTAATGCAATTCAGGCTGCATGGCTGGGTGGAACTGGGATAAAATCCTGATGACAGGTGTTAATTATAGAGAGGCACCATTGAATACAATGTATTCTGAATATATGTGCTAGTCAAATTTCCACATATGTCTACCTCAACTCAGAGCCAGGATCTGGGGAAGTCATCAACTAGACTTTACCTCTTCTTTCATTGTTGGAGTGCTTGAAATGCCTTGCTTTTATTTTTGAAAGCATGCTTTAAGAATGGAGATTTGTGTGAATATGATTGATTGACTGCCATTGTGACTGTGTTTGTCTGATAGAACCATGGCTGTTATGAGCATTTTCACTGAAGGAAGCTTCAGTAGAATAAATGACTAGACCCCAAATTCCTGTATCTACCAGAAGGAAGTTGACACACAAAATCTTCACCAGTGTCATTTTTCCCCCTTCCCCTTTTTTCCTCTTTCTTTCTCCCACCCCACCCTATATAATCTAGTTGAAGGGAAACTCAGTAATAAATTCTTGTTTTTGGAAGAAAAGAACATCATGCACAGCAGTGATAAGAACATATATGCAACCGGTTCCAATAAAAAATGAAGTAACTAAACCATAATGAATGGATTTGTTCATTGGGAGACTGTTCTGGGAATCTGTGTCACAAAGTAGTGTAATGGTAGTTTGAGGCAACAAACTGTAAAACAAAGAGAGGCTCATCCATCAGTGGCTGTAGGTAAAATGTGAATGAAGGAATGAATCATTTGGAAAATGATGCTGTAGTCTGGCATTCTGCTAAAGGCTACTAGTATTAAAATAGAAAGTGTAGTGGAAGAGCAACCACTTTTCTTCTTCAGCAGAGTGTTTAAAGGCTGAAATATCTGACTGGTTTTCTGTTCTAGATGGATAGCTTAGTGGCACCTTCAGTCATGTTGTAAGAAGCCATGGGCTGGTGTCTACTTCATGAGATTGTGCTCTGACTCACACAGATTAATGCCATGATAAATGTATAGGTCTTTAAACTGCAGCAGGCCTATGTTGGTATTTTCGTTTTACTCACTAGGCTAGCTGTCAGTAAAACAGAAGTAAAAAATTAACATACTTTTGTTAACGTACTTGTGTCATCACATCAGGTTATTCTATCGTATATATAACAACATTTCCCTGGGTGGCTTGCAAACAACCAAAGGAATAAAATAAAACAAAATAAGGTAACAGTGGAATGAAATGTAGTACAATCATAAAAAGCACAAGAAAGGATATAAAAACATTTTAAAACAGCATTAAAATCTTACCTTTTTGAGAGAAAATAC